>OY987279.1:17897657-18645584 GCA_963920785.1 Sphagnum contortum | reverse complement strand
ACTCCCTCTCCCAAAATGGGAGTTGCCTTGGGAGTGTGAGTGCTCACTCCCTCACACTCCCTCGCACTTCCTTAGACTCCCGGGAGTATGTGATGACTCCCGGGCTTCCTCCTCTTGGCCCGCACCCTTCCAATGCCTTTGCCCTTGCTCCCGGGCTTCCTTCCTTTGATTCCCGAGCTTCTTTCCTCTTGACTCCCGCAACCTTGCAACCCCTTGCCTTGGTCGCGAGCCCAAAGCTAGGGTTGCGACAGTTTGGGTCGATTAAAAGTTGTCCCTTTAGAGCTTCAAGGCGCAAACCCTGAAAGAGGGTTGGCCCCAGGATAACTCAAGTTGTTTTGGCTTAAGTCTTTTTGTCGCAACCCTAGCTTTGGGCTCGCGACCAAGGCAAGGGGTTGCAAGGAAGCCCGGGAGCAAGGGCAAAGGCATTGGAAGGGTGCGGGCCAAGAGGAGGAAGCCCGGGAGTCATCACATATTCCCGGGAGTCTAAGGAAGTGCGAGGGAGTGTGAGGGAGTGAGCACTCACACTCCCAAGGCAACTCCCATTTTGGGAGAGGGAGTCCCGGTGGACTCCCGAAACTTCAGAGTGCGAGTTGAAGGGTGAAATCTCAATGGATTGTTACGCTCTTGGTGCCGTTGGAAAGCTCTCAAAACGTAAATGTCTAAAATGGGCTCGCATTGCTCATTTGGACATCTTAAAGGCAAGTTATGGGCAAAAGAAGGCCCGAGAGTCAAATTGGCAGTTTGACTCCCGACCACTAAAAGTCGGGAATCGAGATCTTCCCGAGATCCGATTTGAGAGTGCGACACGGCGTTGGAAAGCTCTCGATGAGGGCTACAACTTTGCTTCAGACCGCGTCGCGATCGGACTCTGAAGTCGGGAGATATCGGCGTCCAAAGTCCCGGGACTCCAACCCGGGATAATTTTGGGACTCCCACGCGGGAGTCCCGGGAAAAATGGCCATTTGGATGCCACCTCCGTGGAGAGCTGCAGAGTATACTATAAGGGGGAAGGTGGTGGCTTCCCCCAAGTCCGGGCCGTGGTGAGTCTTGTGTGTCCGTGTTGCCCGTGGCTCATCCTAGCACCAAAGGTGCTCTAACTATGCACTAACCACTTTGTGTGGGTTGTGTGCAGGCCCGTGTGAGTGAATAAGCTTGTCAATTCTTCCTAGTCCCATCCCGGAGCTCCAACATGCCCTCTACCCCTCCAAGTGTTGTGAGCTAGGGAGTGGCTCCAAGTTCCAACTCCTTCCACATTGCCACATACTTGGACCCTCAAGTGGGTCTACAAGGAACTTGGGAGCGCGTCATTTTAAACCAACTCCAGGAATTGGTCCCAAAAGGCCTTCGAGTTAGACTAGCATTGATTTAGCTTATGACCATATGGTCGGGCTTGGGTCGACTCCAAGTTAGATTAAAACTTAGCTTCAATAGCAAGGTTTAACGAATCTAAGTAAAAAATCTGAATCCATCCTGAGCGGTTGGGACTTTGGGATTAACCAAATGTGCCATGGGGTGCACAAATAGCTAGGAATTACAGGAATTGATGCAAGAGGAGCTTGTCAATGTGCGAGGAATACAAGGCAACAAGTGGGAAAGGGCATGTCATTTGGTATTAAAACTAAATCTTGATCCGACGAACGTGAAAATGGGAGAGGAAATAATGGCTGGATCCTTCGTTGCAAAGCGTTCACATCAAACCAAGGCAAAAATGGTAGTGATTAGAGCGGAGAAGGTTGCAGCAAAAAAGGCTCACAAGGCAAAGATGTTGGCCAAACAAGTGGCGACAGTGGAACTACGTTTTACTATGAAGCTTTCCAAGACATTGAAAGGTGAAAGGGAAAAGACCTCTAGGCCCCTCAACCCCAAAAGCAAGGAAGGAGGGGCATCAATGGAAAAGGAGTCTTCCAAGGGGGAAGCCTCCAAGGACAACATCCAAGTGGTGGAACAACTCAGATCCACCTCTAACTCTTCAGAATTGAGTGAAGAGGAAGAGGAGAATCCATAGGCAATTAACATCCTGAAGAAACCAATCAAGGCTTTGAAGTAGATGGATGAATCTAAAAGAACGCAAAAGGATTTGTAGGCTCAAGTAGTTCAAGAAGCCCAAACATTAAAAGAGGTTTGAAAGGAGAGGCTATAGTTTGAGGTTGAAGGGATTCTCCAAGCCGCAAGAGAGGAAGCGGAATGGGTCAAGGTTAAGGCCCAACAAGTTGAGAAAGCCCCTTCCACATTGTCCAAGAATGCCATGGCAAAAGCCTTAAAGGTCTTGCAGGACCTGGTGGTGAATGAAAGGGAAACAAACATGCAACTTTCTTTGGAACTAAGAAAGGCTCATAAAGAAAAAGGGGTGGGACCAAGTAGGGAGGTTGCGTTGGCCATGAAGACCTAAACGCCATATTTTTTCATAGGAAAAGATACGAATGCAAAAAGGGTTAAGCAATGGGTGCTCTAAGTGGAGGCCTACTTTGAATCCTAAGAGATCAACACAAATGTTGATTGATTTAGGTTGGTGCAATCTTTTTTAAGAGACCACATCTTGGAGTGGTGGATGGCACAAAAGGATGCCGAGCCAAACCCAATGGGGAATTTTCCTTGAAACACATTCAAGGCCAAATTGAATGAGAGGTTTACACCTCACAACCAAATCCTAAAAGATAGACAAGAACTTTTGAGTTTGCGTTAATTCGACAGACCTAGGGCAATGGGAAGGTATGTTCAAACCTTTGTTCATTGTTGAGTTTCATCCCAATGAAGGAAGAATATGCGTAAAAGGTGGCCTTCTTACATGGCTTGCAGCCTTGGGCTTGCAATGCCATCTTGTAAAGAAGTGAGGTCGTCACAACCTATCAAGAGATGATGAAGGTTGTGGAGTGCATGGAAGATGACTCCATGCACAAGAAGGCGGTAATGCCGCTAGTTTCGCAACTCACCACGAAGGTGAGCATCGAAAATACAGCACAAGCTGCAAATGGCTTGAAGAGGGGCCAAAATAGGAAATGGGATAAAAACATGTCCAAGGACAAGGGAATTCCAGCGGAAAAGAAGCCACGGGATGTTGCCAAAGTTTGGTGTTTCAACTATGATGAATTGGGGCATTTTGCCAAAGACTATGAAAAGGTAAGGCAAGATTGGGCATAAAGGGGTTTGTTGCAAAGGCAAGTGTGGTTAAGTTGGGCCCTAATTTAATCTTATTTAGGTTCAAAATAGGAATTAATGGGGTGTTGTGTCTTTTCGATTCAAGAGCCACGCATTCATTTGTGAACCCAAGTGCGGGAAAATGACTCAGATGGGAGGCCACAAAAATGGCCAAACCCATCAAGGTTCACTTAGCATAAGGAGCTGTGACACCAACAAGCAAGGTGGTGTTAGGGATTGTTTTGGAATGTAGCAAAGCAAAGTTTACAGACAACTTCATGGTTTGTGTCACAACCCCACTTTGGCCAAGTGTGGGTTTTGGGTTACCTTGGCACTAATCCAAGTAATTAAAAACTTAAAAGGTAGGATGGACCCAATTAGTAGAGCAGTCTTAGGCACTACGGCAACACTGGAGGTTAGGGCAGATCTGGAAATTGGGGCAGTGTCGCAACCCTAGCATTTGGCTTGCGACCAAGGCAAGGGGGTTGCGAGGTTGCGGGCCTAGAAGTAGACCCGGGAATCACATCACATGCTCCCGGGAGTGCAAAGAGTACAAAGAGTGTGAGGGAGTGAACCCTCACACTCCCAAGTGAACTCTCACGTTGGGAGTTGGTGAGAGTTGGAGAGAGTTGGAGTCCCAAAAGGACTCCCGAAACTTCAGAGAGCATTTTGAGGGGTCAAAACTCCATGGCTTGTTGCGCTCTTTATATCAATGAAAAGCTCTTGAAGTTTAGATGTCTAAATTGGGCTCGCATTGCTCATTTGGACATCTGAAACACAAGTTATGGCCAAAAGAAGGCCCGGGAGTCGAACTCCCGGGAGTCCGCCAGTTTTGACTCCCGACCATTAAAAGTCGGGAATCAACCCGAAATACTTGGGTGTAGAGAACTTGCGACATACTGTTCGAAAGGTCTCAACGAGACCTACAACTTTGCTTTAGACGGCAACTTGATCGGAGGTCTGCTCCGAAAGTTATGGGGCTTCAAAGTCCCGGGAGTCCCGCTGGGCGGGATTTCGGGACTCCCGCGCGGGAGTCCCGGGAGTCCCAGGAGAGAAAAGCCATTTGGATGCAGGCTCGGCCGCGAGCTGCAGAATATACTATAAGGGGGAAGGTGATGACTTCCCCAAGGGGGAAGGTGCTGGCTTCCTCCCCCAAGGGAGTAAGGGGTGGCTTACTCCCGAGCCCGGAGTGTAGTGTGTCAAAGTGAGTCCGAGTTCACCCGTGGCTGTCCCAACACTAAAGAGGGTCCCGAATGAGTTCAAAAAGGGAGTAAGATGGTGGCTCATTCCCAAGGTCCGGGCCGTGCATTTTCCAAGCACCAAATGTGCTCCAACTATGCACTAACCACTTTGTGTGGTTTCATGCAAGCCCGTGTGAATGAATAAGCTTGTCAATTCTTCCTAGTCCCATCCCGGAGTTCCAACACGCCCCTCTACCCTTCTAAGTGTTGTGAGCTAGGGAGTGGCTCCAAGTTCCAACCGCTTCTGCATTGCCGCATACTTGGACCCTCAAGTGGGTCTACAAGGAACTTGGGAGTGCGTCAGGCAGAGTCGAAAAAAATGCAAGAATTAAGGTTAGCTGCCATAGGCCATTCATTTTCAAGGATAAAGATTCACGAATGAAAAGTGGACAACCACCACACCAAGCTATCATGAAAAGGGATGAAAGGTCATTATCAAACCCTCAAAGGGTAAAAATGAATGGTGGTGTCTTTATGACACCTACCCCATCCCATCAAATTGGATGGTTCAGGTAGGGAGGTACAATCCTCCCATACATGTGGGAAAAAAAATGGGTGTCCTTTACCACAAGAAAGGAGTGGGAGAAACTCTTCCTTATTTCCATCTTTTGTTGTTGTTTTGAGAGCTTGAAAAGAAGAGGAAACGCGTTTAAAGAGGACAAAAAAAAAGAAAAAAGGAAATCATTTAGAGGACATGAAAAAATCAAGCCTAAAGCGTTGGAAAGAGGAGGGGAAGACATTTTCACTACTGCAAAAAGAAATTAGAATGCATGCAATAAGGGAAATGAAAATAATAATAAAAATAATAATTTTTGGAGAACAGAAACTAGACTGGTTCTTGACAAGAACTCAACCAATAGGGGGAAAGAAAACAAGGAAAGTAAGAAAGGATAGCATGCACCTCAAGAGAGAGCACGAAGCAAGAGAGAAAGTGGTTACAATAGGAGGTAGACGTAGGAATGATAGGGCGATGAGGGAGGACACCATCGCAGCTACCATGAGAAGGTCTAACTAGCTGCATAGGGAGATGGCTCCAATGAAAGAAATGTTGATGTTGCAATCTTAGACTTGGGCTCGCGACCAAAGCAAGGGCTTACAAAGGTGCAGGCCAAGAATGAAGCCCATGAGTCACATTTCATGGTCCCGGGAGTGTAGGAGAATGTGAATGAACGAACCTTCACACTCCCAAGTGAGCTCCCACTTTGGGAGTTGGAGTACCGAAGACCTTTGAATTTTTAGAGAGAAATTTCAGAGGTCAAAATTCATTGGATTGAAAAGTTCCTTATACCATTGGAAAGATCTTGGAACGTAGATGTCTAAAATGGGCTTGCATGACCCATTTTGGGTACTTAAAACATAAGTTATGGCCAAAAAAAAGGTTGGGAATTAAAGTGTCAATTTGACTCTGGACCATTAAAAGTCAAAAATATCCCTGATTTAGTTATATGTAGGTGGCATGCCACATATCGTTGGAAAGTTCTTGACAAGGGCTATAACTTACTTTAGACCTCATCTCAATCAAAGGTCTGCACAAAGTTATGGGCTTCCAAAATCGCAGGAGCCCCAATTTCGGGAATTTCAGGACTCCAACTTGGGAGTCCCGGGACAAAATGACATTTGGGTGTTGGCCCCATGATCAGGCCTAGAGAATACTATAAAGGGAAGGTGGTGGCTTCCCCCAAGTCCGGGTCGTGGTGAGTCTTGAGCATCCATATTTGCCTGTGGCTCGTCCGTTTACCAAAAGTGTTATAATTATGCACTAACCAACTTGTTGTTTAGTTTGTGTAGGTCCATGTGAAGTTATAGCACACCCCTCTACCCCCGAAGTGCTGCGAGCCAAGGAGTGTGCCCCAACTTCTTAGCCTTCCGTTGTTCACCTTGGATTCAAATCTATCAAGGAGTTTGGCAATGCGTCAATTGACAGGTGAGCCAGCACCTGCGCAAAAGCTAGAAGGTAAAACCAGAAGGAAAGGCAAGGCCAAAGTAAATGACAAGGGGGAAAGTAGCAATGGCCTTCCACCCCCAAAAATGAAACCCTTTTGGAAAATGAAGAAATGGTTTGAGTTTGAAGATGATTTTAGATGGGTCATGATGGTAGGGTTTGGAGGATTATGGAGGTTACACTGGGCCCCCCATTAGAGAAGACCTTGTTTATGATTTCCTTAGGGGAATCAAAAGTGTAGACGATATGCAAATCAAAATAGTAGTTAGAGGGTAGAATGTAAAGATCACTTGTGAGGTGATCTTTGAGATGTTGTTATTACCTTGTCAAGGCCCCAACATAGAGTGGCCAAGTCCTTTACATCAAAGGATACCAAAGATGTAAAACCTTGTGGATGAAACAATAGTTTTAAGAAAGGAAGGTTGTTAAGTTGTGAAAATGAAAGGAAGGTACATCCAATGGGTGGGCATAATCCTCCAAATGGTGCAACTGAAGAATTACCAAACCTATTACAACAAGATGATAGCCTTGTTGATTGTAGCAACAGAGAAGGGGGAGGACATCAAGTGGGCAAACGTATTTTTTCAAGGCTTAAAGCTTAACATGGGGCACAAATCCATCTACATGTATGTGGCCCATGTCATGGACATGTTGCTATGAAAGTGGGTCAATTTAAAGGCCATTAGATCATTTGATGGTTTATGGAGACGAACTATGAAGAAGATGAAGAGGGTACCGTCCAACTTGTAATGGGAGACCAAGTATAGGACAACCCTTTCTCCCACTTGTAAGAGGCCTACCACAGAATGAGAGGTAACTAAAAAGGAAAAAATGGGCCAGGTAGCTTAGACCAAACCCTGGGCAAGACCCTTTGCAATTGTCAAACAAAAGGCCCCCATGGTATCGTCACCTCCCCTAATAATAATAGCGGGCAAGAGGGTACAACTTGAACAATAGGCGCACTCTCCACTCAAATCACCCCTTGGAGGGAGCATTCCCCCAATAGAAGGTAGGCACAAGCGAAACTTTGATCCTAAGATCTCCTATCCCGAAAGAAGCCACCGTTTTGAATGTGGACAACAATTCGGATGATGAGTGCCCAATTGGGAGTTTGAAGCAAGGATGTACAACCTCTAGAGCACCATTGCCTTCATTTAATAGTAAAGGATTGTAACACCCTACCAACCCACCTCCATAAACGATAAGATTCATCCAAACTAATCCCAATGAAATTCAATTGGATGACATCCCAGAGGATGAAGATATGAAGGGACAAACTGTTTGGGAGGAAGGTAATTTGGAACCCTTAGAAGTAGTTGAGGATTGAGCTAATATGGCCCCATAAACAAGGAGGAATCAGGGGGAACTTGAACTTACTAAAACAAAAGGGCTAGGTGCAGGGCAGCTTGCTGAAGGTGCTACCCTCCTTGCCACCAAGATGGGTCTAAAAGGGGAAGCTCCACCCAATTAACAAACTACCATCTCCCCTATACAATCTTCACAAGGTAGACCTATAGTGTATGTTGACAAGAAAACAAACAACCAGTAGATGTGAGCCATACCGACACAACCATGTGCGGTAGTCTCAATTTTTAAAAGTTACATCAGGGTTATTTGAATGGGGTAAGGTTATTAAGGGCTTTTAGTGACTTCATGGAGAATGATGAATGCACTTGGTGCGTAAGGGGGTTGGTTTATTTTCTGAAATGCGTTATTAGTGAATAAGGAGTTAGGGTAGTTTTTTTCTTCAACAAAGGCTAATAACCATAGTTTTAGAAACTCTGTTGCGTGATTGGGGGTGAGAAATCTCTAGAGGGTTGGGGGTAGAAGTGGTCACCAAAATTGGTGGTGTCCAACACAACATTAGTCTTGTTATGTTATTTAGGGAGTAGCAAGGATGTTAAAAGTTCTTGAAGCAGTTGAAGGGCTGTTGATGAATGGTTTGACAAAGATAGAATAATCTTCAAGATGTTGAACATAAGGTTAAGTAGAAGCAATTCAATGATTAAATAGATAGTATGGTAGTGTGTCAATGGCAATAGGAGTTGGATGATAACTGAAACATTTATTTAGAATAGGGATAAGCTCAGCAAGGAGTTGCAAGTACATGTAAAATCCTGAATTATGCCATAGTGATAGTTCACAATTGCAGGAAATCTAGGATGCCTCGGATGGTGTGAACTAGGTAGTCTGCCTTGCTATTAGGAGGCAGTCGACGAATCGGACCGCGCAACCAACGGTAGTGTCCAACGTCAGGAACTGAAGACCATGCGAAGATAGAAGTATCTTCAGGGTCATAACAACCTTCACAGACAGTTTTAGGTTCGTCACCAGAAGCAGGGTCAACTTGTAACAAGATCACCAAGGTGCGAGAGTTCGGAGAAATACGATAGTACCAGGCTCGAGGAGGTTCAACTTCAAGACGAGCGCGCACCTCTCGAATTTCAAGTTCTTCATCACGAGGATGCTACATTAGGGTCAAATCTAGAGACGACTCCGAAGGTGGTTCTTCATTCACTTGTGCGGCTTGGGGCCCGTAAGTTGTGGCCATGCGCGACGCCATAATTTCAAGGGGAGGGAAAAAATCAGGGCTTCAATCAAAATCAAATCAACAATGTAGGTGTGGAGGACTTGTCACATTAAGATGCGCAGGCATAATTTATAGATCAAAGAAAAGAAAAGGAATGCGGGAGTAACAGCCTAAGACCATGATAAAGTAAAACCTTAAGGGCAAAGGGAAAAATTGGAGGTTTAAGGAAAATTGTTGAGGGGAAAGAGGCAAGAGGTGAAAAAGTGTTTTTCCTTCACCTCCCATTGGCCACCAAGCTTGGAACATTCCATTGGCCACCAAGCTTGGAACATTCCATTGGCCACCAAGCTTGGAACCTTCCATTGGCCACCAAGCTTGGAACATTTCATTGGCCACCAAGCTTTGGATCTACCTTCACCCTCCTTCCCCTTCTCTTTAAAAGGTGGACTAAGATCATTGGGAGGTCTCTCTTTCCCAAAACATATTTTCAATCTAATCTTAAAGATTCTTGTTCCTACAAACTTCTTAAGGAAGGAGAGAATGATCAGCCTTAGGAGTTGGGAAAAGGAAGGAGAATAGAAAGGAAATCTTGTAATGGTTTTAGAGGAATGGAGGTGAGTAGTGATAGGGTTGGGAGGTTGAAACCTTAAACAAAATTTCACGAACCCTCTCGGGTTTCATAGCATAACTTCTCACTGGTTTCGTTACAGATCTTGAGATTTGCTAAGAAGGTGTGCCTTGCAGTTAGCTTTCCAATGATTTAAAGCAAGCTGGATTTGGATACTGTATGTGGTAGAAACAATATTTTGAGTGACTAGAGGTCTGTAGTCAAATTGAACCAACTGCTTTATAAAACCCTCTCGGGTTTGGTGGTATACCTCCTCACTGGTTTAGCTGCAGATCTTGAGATTTGGTAAGAAGGTGCGCCTTGCAGTTAGCTTTCCAATGAGCTAAAGCAAGCCGGATTTGGATACTGTATGTGGTAGAAACAATATTTTGAATGACTAGAGGTTTGTAGTCAAGTTCAACCAACTGCTTTGTAAAACCCTCTCGGGTTTGGTGATATAACTCCTCACTGGTTTAGTTGAAGATCTTGAGATTTGGTAGGAAGGTGCACCTTGTAGTTAGCTTTCCAATGAGCTAAAGCAAGCCGGATTTGGATACCGTATGTGGTAGAAACAATATTTTGAGTGACTAGAGGTTTGCAGTCAAGTTGAACCAACTGCTTCGTAAAACCCTCTGGAGTTTGGTGGTATAACTCCTCACTGATTTAGCTGCAAATCTTAAGATTTGGTAGGAAGGTGCGCCTTGTAGTTAGCTTTTTAATGAGTTAAGGTAAGCTTGATTTGGACACCTTATGTGTTAGAAACAATATTTCAAGTGATTGGTGGTTATTGCCAAATGAACATGGTGTTGAAGGTTTGGTTAAAAGAGTGACAATTCAATATTTGGAATGTTTGAGTCTAGAAAATATAGTTATCGATTCTAAGTCGCAAATGATGCATAGGAGGCAAGGTACTTAGTTTCAACTATGAACGCAATCTAGTATCTAGGAATACACCTACAATTTTATTTCATTTTTATTCCTTCACCGATAGCACATGTACTTTCAAGTATAATCACCTCATAGAACTGGGAGTAGAGGGACAAGAAGTCACCTCATAGTAGACAATAGCTCTTCCTAAAATCACACAGAGCCAACAAATAATGAGGGTAAAGGAGGAGTCTATGGCTACATGGAAGGTTAAAAATCGGAGGAATAAGAAATACAAAGAGTGTTCACCTACCCCCTTTCATCAATTAGTTCATACCATAGTGTTCGCTAAATATGGAGACCTTACTATTAATGGGCATGTGGTACTAGTGGTTAGATTAAGGGGCAATAGAAGGAGATCCATTACACATGCAATCCTATATCTGAGGACTTTAGTAAAAGTGGTAGAATGTGAGCCATGGATCATAATACCACAAATTGTTAAGCTTTAATTCCATAGTTTTCCTTAGTATTAATGATTTGAATCTTGATAAACCTCCAAGTAATAATTATAAGAGTTGGATTAGCCTTTGGATATTTCAGCATAGAAGACTCTTTTATTCAAATTGATGCAAGGCTTAGTTAGTTTTAGGACCTAATAAACCTTTTGAAGTGCATTATCCTTTAGAAAAGGGAAAGGGGATGTAGAAATAGATGTGATTTATTAATATAGTGGGAATACAAGCCCATAGCTCACAACAACATTTCGCCTTGACAATATTAAGTTAGTCTGTAGAACAATCTTCAAGCACGAATGATGTACTGGAAAGATTTCTAGGATGCAATCTTAGTACATCTTTATGTAGTTTTCACTTCTATCAAACGCTTAGATAGAATCAAGATCAAACTTAAGTATTAACATTTCCACCTGAGTGGCCTCAGGTGAATTACAACATAGTAAACAATTTGAAGGGAATAGGTTGCAATTGCCAAAACTCTAGATTGCGACAAATGGTGTGAACTAGGTATTCGGCTCGATGCTCCATGGAAAGGGGGTTAATTGGGCCTCGTAGCCAACAGTAATGGCCATCACTGGGAACCCAGGTTCGACAATGGAAACGGACATCATCATCTTCGCATTGACACTCTTCAAACCTTTCTAGCGTGACTCCACGAGTAGGAACGAATTCTAAATAAATTGTTAAAGCATGTGGGTTAGGAAACAATCGACGATCCCATGTTGAACGATCGACTCGAGTGCGCACCACTCGCCTGGACAGTTCTTCTTCACGCGGTTGTTAAAAAACATTCACGTCGAGCGGTGCTTTTTCAAGCTCTTCTTGTTCTACTAGTGCAACTAGAGGATTCAAAGGCATAACGACATCATCTGCCATGACTAGTTCTCACTTGCATCAACAAAAAACCAAAAAGGTAGCAGAAACAATGTGGTACTTGCATTCAGAATAGGTCAAGGCTTTTTATTTAACAAATTAGGGTAGGCGAAGGTGTGGAAGTGACGGTGGAACTGTCGCAACCCCATTTTGGCCAAGTGTGGGGGTGAAGCCCAACACTTGGAAAAGTTGGGATTTGGAGTCCTCTGGGACTCCCGAATGTTCAGAGCTCGACAGCAAGGCCCAAAACATCTCGCATTGGGGTGTTCTTGGTGTCATTGGAAAGGTCTCGAAACGTAAATATCGAAAATGTCCTCGCATTGGCAATTCGGACATCTGCAGCCCAAGTTATGGGCAAAAGAAGGGCCAGGAGTCAAACTGGCAGTTTGACTCCCGACCACTAAAAGTCGGGAATCGACCTCTTCCCGAAATTCGATTTGAGCGTACGACATGGCGTTGGAAAGATCTCGACAAGGGCTACAACTTTGGTTCAGACCTCGTCGCGATCCAACTCTACAGTCGGGAGTTATGGCCGTTCAAAGTTCTAGGAGTTTCGTCAAGACAATTTCGGGACTCCATTTCGGGAGTCCCGGGAATTTGTGCCATTTGGATGTAGCCTCCATGGTGAGCTGCAGAGAATACTATAGGGAATAAGGTGGTGGCTTACTCCCAAGTCCGAGCCGTGGTGAGTCTTGTGTGTCCAAGTGCCCGTGGCTTGTCCCAACACCAAAGGGTGTCCTGAATGCTAAACTAACCTCCCGTGGTTGGTTTTTGGATGCAGATTCACAAAACATAAGCTAGTCCCTCTTCCTAGTCTAATCCTGGGGCTTCCAACTCAACCCTCTAAACCTTTTTAGAGTTGGAAGTCGGGAGCGTGCTTTTTGGTCCCAATTTTCCGCAACTTCACATTGGTGAACCCTCAAGTGGGTTCACCTCGGGACCAAGGAGCGCGTCAACCTCATGAAAACTTGAACATCCTAGATCTAATGGATTCATCAAACCCTAATTTCGACGGTGGATGTAAAAGTATGTGGGGGTTTTTTGTGATGCAAATTTTAATTCCAATTTACTATGTACTACATAGTTAATTAGTACATGGTAAAATAAATAGGTAAGGGATATCAAAAGAGAAAATAGTACACGGGGATATTAGTTCAACCATTGAATTAGTCAAGTAAGAATTCAAGGGCGTTTACTTGTTACTACCGATAAACTATCCTAGTAGTTAATTACTTGAAGTAATTAGGATGAAGAAGTAGGATGTGAAGGTCAACGAACGGAAAGGATAAGGATCAAGCTCAAGAGACCTCATCAAGATATCCAAGATAAGGGGAAGGATGAATCCTCTAATCCCATTAGTCATGAGGATTATCATCCTATTTGATTGGAGGATGGAATATTTCTTGTGTCTCATTGGGCCCAAGAATTCTCATCCTAAACTCAATTGAATGACAATTTATTCTCAATTCTCATTGGCTCTAGAAGGATGAGGAGGCCATTGATTGGAGCAAGGGATTTCGAAACTTTCATTGGACAAGGGAAACAAACTCAAGGAAGGTGATGGAGGCTTACCAAGGGAGAAGGTATTTTGTGTATGTGAAAAAAAAAAAAAAAAAAGGAAGTGTGAGGAAGGATTTAATTCTTATGTGTGGAGAGGTGTTCATGAAAAAGGTGTGTGCAAGAATCAAGCATGGAAGGAGGTGGTGTGTAGTAAATTGTAGCAAAGCCTTTGGATTTATGTTTCGATTAGTTGTTCCTCCCAAATCCACCGTTGGATTTGTGTCAAATTTAAATTAGTTTTAGTTTGGAAGGTGTAGAAGATTCTCTTCAAATTTCAACATCATCGGAATTGCTGTAAGGGAGCTACATTGGTTGGAAGTAGAGGGTGTTGTACTGGAGTTCATGGAAGGATTTCCATAACAAACCCTCTGGATTTTTGGTTCAATTAGTTGTTCCTCCCAAATCCACCGTTGGATTTGTGTCAAAATTAAATTAGTTTTAGTTTGAAAGGTGTAGAAGGTTCTCCTCAAATTTCAATATCATCGAAGTTGCTGTAAGGAAATTACAATTGTTAGAAGTAGAGGGGGTTGAATTGTCTTTTTTTTTTTCCTCAATCTAAGCAAAGTGGTTTATAGTTCCAAGGCTTAACTCTTGATCAAAAAAATAAAATAAAAACTTATGAGATTTTGTAACATGGCTCCTTTTATATTAGCTTTTCTAAAATTCAATGCATGTTAGATTATGAAGTTGTATGTAGATGTTATGACAAATGGAATGGAAGGGTTCCAACTATCAAGCGTGACATTGAATTGAACATCAACATACGGCTCCTTCATATTCCATCATGGTGAGTTACAATCCTCTCACAATGTATCTTCAAATTGGACACAACGCATTAGATCCTTAGTGAATTTCATTACTTACCTTGAACCACCTTACTTGTTAGATGACAACTACATAGTAGTTCCACTTCCAACCGGTTTTTTTGTGAGTGCATGTCTTAATGGTGAAGGTGTGCAAAAATTCCTCACATAATTATTGTGATTGCACCCTGGTGGTACATGCCAAACTAGCTAAGTACGAGACTATTTTGGAGGAATATACCTTTTATAAGTTGGAGGTAGTAGCTTAGTATTCTAGGTATATTTCAACATAATAGATGTAGTAAATTTCTTATGTCTAGTTAAGTAACTTACAAGGGAGCCTATATTAGGAACTAGGTTTTTACTAAGTAGCCTACATACATAGGTTAACTTAATAGGTATGTTAACTTAGGCTAGTGTGTTAAGTAGTTAAAAAATCAAAAAGTTATGTGTCACCTTTTTCAAAAGGACTATTAATTGTAGTCATAATTACAAGTTAACGATAGATTGTTTAGTACACATACACATGCATGTGAATTCATCACTTCAAAAACTTCATGGCACACAAAAAATTATAGCATGCCATGACAAATATTGGTGCCATGTAAATTCAAGACACACAAAAACTTATGGTGTCACAAAAAATCATGGATTGCCTTGAAAATTTGTGACACCTTGTTACCAAATGGCATGTCATGTCATGTCATCATCACATCGAAGATCGAGTTGTTATAAATTGCAAGAAATAACAATATTTTCAACTAGCTAATAAATTAAATTAATTCATCAAATTAATGACATGAATCATGATGTGAAATTAATGTCACAAGTCATGAGGTGTTGCAATTACTAATCAACCTTGTTGCCATGTGGCATGCCATGTCAACATCACATGACCATAAATTATTATTATTCACCAAAAGTTACAATTTTCCCACTAGGGCTCTGGTCTTGATGTAATATTAAACTTGGTTATAGGGTTCTTTGAAGATTTGTAGGCGAGAGTTTAATTATATGGTAAGGATTGAGGGTAGAGCCGATGGATGAGAATCAATGGAATTTTGTTGTTACCTAATTTTGGATGATTAAAAATACATCAAAAATATTTTTTCTTTGGGGATATTCGTGTAAAACCTATCAACTAGTGATATCGACTACAACCACAAAACCATAATGCCAATAATCGTAACCGTAATTAGATTTTATATGGAAAGTACCATTGTTAAGTTCTAGACGGATATTCGTAACAATGTACTTGTTAATTTTTTGCATTCTCTTTTTACATTCCTATAGTGATGCCCTCTATTACCTAGCCTTTTCATAGGATGCATTTGCAAATTGTGTATCAATTTTTCAATGTGTTATTAGAATAGTTGTTTCACAATAATGTTGTTAAAACAATTGAAATATCTTTTGTGAAAAGATTTTTGTATTATACAGATAATTATAATTATATTTGACCACTTGTGTTTTGCTAACAAATTCATGGTATAGCCACTACTACATATTGTGCCTTTTTGCGAAGGGCCAAATGAAAAATCTGAAGGGTTTGCGAAGGAAAAACAAAAAACTTGAAGGGTTTGCGAAGCAAAAAAAATCTGTCAAATTTGTGATGCGATACGCATCGCAACTTGTGGTGCACCACTCATCGCAAATTGATAATGAACCTTTAATCATCACAGCGTTTTTGCGAGATACACGACAAACAAAACTTTGCGACCCGCTCAATCTCTATCCACCATAGCGATATTCCGCACTTCGCAACGTTTAATCATATTCAAAACATCGCAACTTTTACAATACACAGAATATCGCTACAAACTTTGAGACTCACAAGACATCGCAACTTGCGTTATTCGGCGCCTCTCATTTTGCGTTTGAATATGTATCACAAACCTCACCATAGATTTTCGCAAAAGTTTCCTTTGGTGGGCGTATCGCAAGTTGCGATGTGCGTTAGCTCGCAAAGTAATGAAAGGGTTACTGGAGAAGGAAGTTTCGCAAAAGGGTTTCGCAATGTCATCTAATTCCCAAAACGCCATAAAAAAATAAAAAATCTTTTAGACCAAATGGAAGCTATAAATCCACTTAACTATTATTATAATCTATATTACCTTGGTAGACTGAGTGAAAATATCAATAAAATACACATAGCAGTGCTCCTATTCTTCAAAATAAAATTACACAATGGAGCAGAATAGGCAGAAAATGACACAATGAACATTGTGCAGTAATATAGAACCACAAGCCTCAATGGCAATTTGCATAAAAGTAATGAGTAGTACATTATATGAGGTCATCATCCACCTCAGAGGTTGTAAACACAACCTCTAGTTTCTCACCTAGAATAGAACGGGACCGTGGCACATATGTGACAATAAGTGATCACTCCTCTGGGTTTGGGGGATAAGGAAGATAAAAACATTGTTCTACATGACTGGGAAAAGTAAATGGCTCTGAAGTTTGCCAATGAGATGGCTGATAACTGGTGGCAGATGTCTTTAACCGTGTGTGTCCGCACTCATCCTGAACTACAGTGCAATTTGCACCAGCAAGGTTCACTTTAAACCACTTGCACTTAAACACATACTCTTCGAACTTTGAATGTGCATCATAAGATACCACCAAGATCTCTTCCAGCTTTCCATAATGTGGCACAATATCTCGAACAATATTCCTGTCATGCCGACTGCTTCTAGAGTCTTGAATGAATTGCCCTTGAACTCCACAGTCAAAGGTGCGGCCCCTCTTTTCATCCAAACTGGAAATCCTGAAATTAATATTGTGTTAGGCATTGTGAGTCTTAAACTTATATGATAATAGAAACTTCATGCCCATAAAAATCATCCTAGAACATTCTAAAAAACTTGTCTGGAATATGAAGATGAGTTAATATGCCTAATGAAATAGAAAAAATAAATACCTAAAATGTCTTCCTTGTGTCCACATTGCAGAACGTGTTGTCACAACTCTTAGTGGTCCATGAACCATGGTGCGAACATCATTTGTGATCTCTGGAAAACATGCTATACTTTCTCCTTGTGCCAACAATTGATCCACTTCAACCAACTTCTCTTTCATGTACTTATGAAACGTAGGAAAAATCCTTGATCTCCCACTCATACTTTTGGCATTCTCATAGAAGTTCCTCCACTCTTCCATGACATTACTATTATTCAACATGAATGTGGTCAGCTGAATTAACTCTGTAGGTAATAACATACGTGTTTTGATGGCACCAGTCAAACGGTCTTCCTCCTCTTCTCTTTCTTCCATCCAGACATGAGGACATGATGGATCTATAGTGGCCAAGATGTTGGTGTAATAAAACATGCTCTCTGCTGCCAAGTGTCATGCTGCCATGCTTCCCTCCACTCGTGCATGGTTACGGACATAACCCTTTAATACTGCCATATATCTTTCAAGCCAATACATCCACCGACAATGCACAAGACCAGCAATGGCTATCTCATCCACAAGGTGAACTAGTAAATGCACTTGACAATCAAATAATGATGGAGGGAAAGCCTTTTCCAACTTGCATACCACCTCTACTGCTATTACCCTCATTCTTGGAATCTCCTCTACAAATAACTCCTTTGAGCATACCCATCTCAACAGATTTCCCAATGACCAAAGAGCATCTTGTACTTCTGCACTAGCTAAGCCTATTATTGCCACAGGCAATATGTGTTGTAGTAAACGATGATAGTCATGTGTCTTGAGATACCTTGGCCACTTGTGGTCATCGTCCCTACCAAAAGCTTTTTGAAGATTAGCTCCATAACTTGCAACAAGGTACCATAAAATTATACAAAAGTATTTTAGACATCCAATAAATAACATTCTATACTTCGAATTCTTTTTCCAGTATAAGATTTAAATATAAATAAAAGCAATAGAGTACTTCTAAATTCAACCCTTGCCATCAAAGTTCAAACCTGTAGGGAATCGCATCTCTCTTATGCGATTTCGAAAGTCTCTTCTTTCCCGTGTAGTAAGTGTCCATGGAGCTGATGGTCGCTGCTCAATACCTGTGTTAGGATCAACAGTAATCCACACATCGGGATGCCTCTCAAAATCCTCACAGGCCTCCCTAAAGTTATTGTCCTTTTCTCCATAGAGTTGTTTTATAATAGCCTTTCCCACATTTCCTTCAATGTGCATGGGGTCCAAGAGATGACGTATTTTCAGTTCACCCCAGTAAGGCAAGCTGTTGAGTATACCCCACCTTGTCAATCCACTACCCTCAAACACCATAGAATCATTTAGGTCAATAACTTTATTGGCCACATCCCTCCAATATGCAAAAGTGGTAGCTTCTGGAATATCACGCTCATCACCATAAGGCATGTCAAAAGATGAAAATAAAAGTGGGTCTAATCTCATATCATGTCCCAGTGGAAGAAACTTTGTATGGCCAAGGTAAACAATTTTGCGAAGATGGCTTGAATATTTAGCCATGTCCTCGAAACTTGGGCCACATGTAGAGCAGGCCTTGTAGCCTTGAGTTTGCAGCCCATTTACAAAACCAAACCCTGATTGTAGAAGAACGGAATATTAGAACAACAAATAATCACAAAACAGAATAATAAAGAAATATATAGAGGCATGTGCATGATTTCTTACCAAGATAATCATGCATTGTCCACATGCAGATTGCCCTCAACTTGAATACACGTGGTATTCCTCCAGTGGTCTTCCTCCCATCATATGCCCATACTCCATCCCACAATGTTTTGAGCTCATCGACCACTAGTGCTAAGTAGGTGTCTAGGTTTTTCACCTTACTTGGCCCTGGGATAATAAGAGAAAGCAGCAAAAATCATTTTTTCATAGACAACCACGGAGGAAGGTTGTAATTCATGACAACAACTGGCCAAACAGAGGTAGGTCGTCCCTTTCCTCCAAGTGAATGTGGACTAACACCATCTGATGCTAACCCCAACCTCACATGCCTAGGGTCACGCTCAAACTCTGGCCATGTTGACTCCACATGCTTGTGAGCAGGAGAGTCAATCGGTAACCTCATAACACCAGGCTCTGATCGATGTTTCTTATGCCAAACCATTAACTCGGCCAAGTTTGTACACCGATATATGTGCAACAAGCGAGGAATAATGGGAAACCACCTTACTGATTTCCTGGGCACCTTCTTTGTAAGCATGTGAGGATCATATCGAGCCTCTTCACATGTATTGCACTCCGTTAAATGGGCATTGTTCCCATGAAATAACATTAACACATGCATGGACAATTTGATACTCCATGCCTATGGAGGATAAGATTTTTTTAGCCTCCTTCCAAGATCCTGGCAAAACATTTTCCTTAGGTAGCAAGAGGCTATGACAAAACTGGAAAATGTCTGACAACATAGTATTGCTTGCCTTGTGTTTTGCTTGGATGTTTAACAACCCCAGTATGGCTGCTAAACGGCTTAACCTTGCACCTTGAAAAATAGGTGTTTGAGCATGTGCCTTCGCCTCTTGCCACTGCCATTGTCCCTGGGCAATATGTTGATGACGTGGATCATCTGCATTGGCTCCTTCATCATGTGGGTTGCCAAACATATCATCAACTATGTCAAGTCCAAACCAGTCAACCATGAAGTCATCCATCGCTTGTTCTTGGTTTGCAGGCAGTGGTGCTTCCTGAACTGGTTGAGAGACACCTTCATCATGAGCAGACAAGTCATTTGATGAAGAATGAGTTGATGAAGAGTTTGATTTGTGTGGCATGCCCATTTCCCGATATGTTGCTCTCAACCTCCGTGGCAGCATGTCTTTAGAAGGTCGAATATTTTATGCAATACCAAATCCAAAAAGATTTTAACTATATACCAAGCATAGTTGCATATTACATTATAAATAAAAAATGCCAAAATGCATGTATATAGATATGGTATGTTATGTCTTAATCAAAGTACATAGTTCAGAAATGGTGGAATCCTAATTCCACTCATAGTGTGTAAACAACTCATCTCTTGATCTGATCGTCCTAGTAGCTAACACCAGGCAATGGTCTTCATGATAAGTCTGGCCATATGGTGCTGGAGGAGGTCCCTCAACAAAAACCCACTCACAATTAGCCCTACGCTTAGGCCGAGTCCCCACCGTACTGTTGATGAAACCAACAATGTTTCCAGAACGTATGGGGTCTCCATCTATCACCCTCACATCACTATGCCTCCTAGTGCTACCAGCAAAGGTGTCCATCTCAAGAGCAAAGGTCTTCCACTCAAGATGTTGTTTGAGGATCATGTTCCAATGTCTTCTCTTATAGATAGGCCCACCATAAGGGAACAAAGTAGGACCCTCTCTACGACAACTAGTTGAATCCTCTACAATGATGTCCTCACAAGCATATACTCCATACCCATGCCTCTCTCCAAGTGTAGAGGTTTTAACAATCCATCGTCTACCCCAAACCACAACCTCCTCATCATAGGGCAAATTATCAAGCAACCTAAGAATTGCAGGGTTCCATGATTGGATAATATTGGCACATTTGCCAGTGAACTCACACATACCCCATCTGCCCTCAACAATAGTCCTAGCATGACCCTCACTTGGACGTTGTGCTTTGGATCGTTGTCTAACGGAGGGCAAACATGGCCTTGCCTCATGATGTGGATTACAAGCCTCATGAGAGGCACCAATCCCTACAGCAAATGCATGTAAAAGTGCATTTCCTATGGCAGCTAAAACCCCTTGTGATAGAACATAGGGTGCTGGTGTCATACGGGAACCCTATTACATTCAAAAAACCACAACAAACCATGGAAGTGAAAATAGTTTCAAAGAGGATTTCATGAAAAATAACATGTATCAAAGAGGAAAAATGACAATGGTAAAATGACACTTACCACATGAGATGAAGAAGCTCCTGGGGTAAGACCACGATGACGCCCAAATTGCTGAATGTGTTGAGCACAAACATATGACTTTTGTGGAATCTGACCAACACACTTGGTGCATTGGCAAAGTTGCCGAGGTGGACCACGAGGAGAAGGGGACACCTCTGCTTGCATATGAGCTAATGTGCCTTCATTTGAGGAGGATGAGTCACTAGTGGAGACAACGGAGGAGGAAGACATATCATTTGTCACATTAATAAGGCACAAATGTAAGGTAAAGACTAGATTAGGCTTTCAAAAATCATGTGATACAACAATATAAACCCTTGACAACTCAAAAATTGAGACTACCTAAACCAAAAAGAAATGCATACCTGCATCCAATGTGGGCTTAACAATGCTTATAGGACTGGTTGCTCGAAACCCTTTGCCATATGCACAACAGGAGTTCTCTCACCTAAAACTCTCGAGAAGAAACCCTAAACCTAAAACTTTGCGAACCCCTTGTGAACCCCCTACCATCGCATCCCTTTTCGCATCTGCATTCGTTACTTAAACCAAAGCCCTAAAACCTTTAACTTCCTCCTACGTTAGCGAAGCCCCCGACTTCGCAACCCTCTAATGTTGCGAAACGAACAGCATTGCACGGTTATTGCGAACAATACCGTATCGTAGGTTTAGATGCGGGTTACATTGCAAGCCCTGAATTTCTGAAAGTCCTTAAGCTGGAACGGAATAAGGTGTAGTGAAATCTTTCTGGGGGTCTAGACTAGAGTAGGACGGCGAGTGAATTTGAACTCATTATCGGCATTGTTCGAGAATTTTCGAAGGAAAACTTGGGCAGAGAGGAGGGGGCGGATTGCAATGGCTGGGACTAGTGGAAGGGGTTCTGGGTCTAGAGGAGGTGACAACAATGAGGAAAGGTTGAGGAAGATGGTTGCTGATCACTTGAGAGCTTCAAAGCTGTTTGCAATCGATACTAGGACACCTGAAGGGCTAGCATCCTTGACAGCCATCTTAGGTCAAGCATTGCAAGCAGGGCTGACTGTTGGGGAAGCACAAAGAGAGGAGGATGCAAGGAAGGCTGCAGAAGCCAAGGCAGCAGAGAAGAAGAGAAAGAGAGATGAGAGAGTAACAACAGGAGCTCTCTCACCTAGAACGCTCGAGAAGAAAAGGAGGAAGGATGAGAAGGATGCCATTAGAAAGGAGAAGCTCGATTTTAAGAAGGAGGAGGAGAGGAAGAAGCTCCCTCTAATAACATTGGCAGAGGAGGGAATTCCAACTGAGCTAGCATACATTGGGGCCAAGAGCACCATTAGGCACATTGTCTCCACCAACTTTGCACGAGGAGTTGAGTGGGGCACTCTCTCAAAAGCAGAGCAGAGGAGAGTGATAAATCAGGTCAAGGGAGCATTTCGAAATGGAGGAGAGCTTGATTCACAGTGGATTGTAGACAAGATCTCCAATTCAATGTCTGAAGCAAGATACCATGACAAGATGAAGATTCGTGCTCACTTGAGAGACCTGAATGTGTACAGGAACTTGGAGAGGCCGCTTCAATTCTCAGAAGACATCTAGAATGCCTTCTACCAGTCTGAGGTGCAGCTGAAAGCAGCAAGGCAGCTGAAGGAGATCACAGAGCAGCTAGCCAAGGCCAAGAAGGCAAGAGAGTCTGGGAGGTCTGACCGTGACCAGAAGGCACTGGAGCTGAAGCTTGCTGAATGCCAATCAGTGGTGGACGAGGTTGGTGATCCACCATTGAAGTTCCTCAAGGCAGCAGAGCGAGTGAAACTGGTTCCACCCACCACCCACAGGCTAGGGCAAGGTGGCATTCCTGGCCTCAAAGCAGCATTTGTAAGTATCTTCCTTCTCCTCCATTTTTTTCTGCAAAGATTCGTTTCTGTCGAGTCACATAGGTTTGTTTGGGATACCTTTGCGATGCGAATTGCATCGCAAAGATAGGTCAGATGGCGTTTGTTTCGCAAATGTACGATGCTATTTGTTTCGCAAACTGCTTTGCAAGTTACAGTATGTGAAAGTCTGCGCTTCGCAAAAGAGGTCGTAGACTTGAACAAATCACAAACTTCTTCGCAAGTTACAATATGCGAAGGTCTACGCTTCGCATATATGCGTTTTTATTAACCTGTTGTTTTATGGGGACAGTACAAGAGGTACAAGAGGAAGATCACAACTGCAGAAATGACAATGGGCCAAGAGCACGGCAAGGAGCATCTTTTTGAACATGTTGATGCACAATTAATGAGTGGGTTTGGTTGGGACTGAATTTCTGTTTGTGTTGAAATTGTTTTCATTTGAATCAAGATTTTCATTTATGGTGTTGACTAAGCTTTACATGTTGAAATGCAGGCATCTGAGGGTGAGAGTGAGAGCTCCCAGGGCAGTAGTGATGAGGAGGAGAGAGGCGCTACCACTGCTCCACCCAGTGCTACCACTAGCAGTGGACCCAGTTCATTTGCTAGTCGAAATGTAGGTTTTGCAGGGGGCGAGGATAGGGAGGAGGAGGAGGAGGAGGAGGGGCAGGTGGACGATGAAGAGAGGGAGGAGGATGAGCACCCTCCCCCTCCACCAGAGAACACTAGGAAGAAAGATTCAAGGAAGAAATCCAAGAGGGGAAGGAGGTCTAGATAGACAGCTAGTGTGTTAGATACCCAAGAGTTGTAAACCCTTTTACATTGTAAATTTTGAAATTTTGATATAGATTTTTTTTTTGCGGCCCAAAGTGACTCCAAATGACTATAAACCCTTCTTCCAAAATAAGAATATAGTGCCATGCTCTTGCGATACACAGTGGATCTCAAAACCATTTGCGAGTCATAATTCTTCCACTACTAGAAATTATGTCATATGCAACCACCATGTTTACAACTGGGATGTAACTACCGATCGCATGCAATTATCTTTAGTTTTTTATGCAACTACAATGGATTTTTGCCCCCTTTTTGGGTGTGTATGTAACTATGGTACAACTATGATCACCTTCATCCCAACCTTTGGATGATTTCTGTGATATATCATCATATATATTTGATATGCATATACTCATAGTTGCATGTGTAACCAAATTATGCCAACTATGGTCTTTTGGTAAGCTAGGTACACATTTTTTGTAGGCATGTCTAGGATTAGGGCTGCCTACAAATGACAATCCCATTGATAAGGTTTAAGATATAGGTGAAAAATAACTTAATTTATTTTGCCACACCTAAAATAATGTATATATCCCCAACTTTTAGTAGCTTACTCCACAAACATTTAGAAGATAATTGACAATTGAAGATATCAATTTTACTTACAATAGTTTATCACTTGATGAAGCAAAACAATGTATATGTGTATCCAACAAGAAGGTCCAAATAATCCCCTTAAGATTACAATATGTGGGTTTAACATGTGAAAATAATCTATTTTATTCCAACAATTATCTAGTACAAGTGAAGGTCTCATGGCACATATACACCTTATAGTCCATGTAATGCATGAATTAGTTCCAAAGTCAGCCCTGATAGTCCTGATGGGTAGACATGTGAATAAAGCACACATCAGAAACCATACATGAAAATACATGCTATTGTCCCCCTTAACAACCATAACCAGACAATATGCAAACCCTGGAAAGGGTTACAAATGGTGGTATATTCATAATGCCAATCAAATATATACTTGAAAAACACGTTACTTGCAAGTGGCAGATTCCATTGTTTCAGCCATAACAAGCACAAGTGGATAGAAAGAAAGAACACCATTGTGAGAGAAGTTAGAGTGTTTTAGAACAAAATGTCAATTTCAAACAACACCATCACCATACATCTTACCCAAAGAATATCTTAGAATAAGAAGCTCTATCTGAACCCCAACTTCACTCAATACATATATACCTAAAAAACACATTATATATATAATCTTCTACTAGTTTGAACCCCATGCCTAATGCACAGGTGTGTTATTTCAACAATGTTTGGTTCATGTTTTAGTTTTTTAAAAAAACTTTTATCTTTTTTATTTAGCAGGGTTGAACAAGCAGATATGGATCAAAGTTTCCAGAGGGTGTTGTAACATGTTTAGACAAAAAGGATCTTCCATTGCTCCACCACTCCCTCACTACTCTGACATGCCCCCTTGAGGTGATAAACAAAACATGTATGAAGGTTTAGCCACACAACAAAGGATTGATTATGTTGTTTGAATCTCAGTCCTTGGCTAAAAAAGTGGGCGTTGAAAGCAAAGTATCTCATGGTCTTGGTTGGTCATTCCTCAACTTGTTATGAAGAAAGAAATGACATGTAGAACTACTGGTGGTTTTTAAGGCTGCTGGACTCTTCCCATCTTTTGATTTACTGGCCCTATATTCGACATCACACCCAAATATGACATTTTCTACAGTCCTAGTATTTTTTGAACTCTTTCTCATTGAGCTTTGTGACCTTAAATGACCAATCAGACCCATCTATTATCTGCCTAACACAGGTGTGAATACTAATGTTTCAAATATTACACTATCTCACTTGATTACGGTGGTGGGTCTTTCTTTTGTTTTTTGGTTGTATGCTAATTAACAGTAGCATCAAGGTGTTATATTGATCAATATCAGGTTCTTGAGCATGGCTTAGGCACAGATGTATCTTGATGCTAATTGGCCCGTACAGACCGTGAACGGTCTGCACTACCATACAGCCCACGCCAATTGGCCCTTACAGACTGCGATCGTCACTGATCGAGCAGTCTGTAATGCCATACAGCCGGTCAGGAGGTGTGCATCCGCGATAAGTAAAAAACATGCCACCCTAAACCCAGAAAAGGACACACTAAAAAGGGGAGAGTTGGATGATCAAGCAAACCTGACCTTCCCTCAGGAACACGGGGTTGACAAATATGGAGGTCACATACCAGGCACTGCCGGAGAAGCTCTGGGATCATCAAATGCCCAACCCTACTTCTCCTCACGGGTTCGAATGGGTCCTTGGACAATAGAGGAGGAAGAAGAAGAGCAGGCTAGATTCACTCTTATAATAATACTTCGGTGTAGCTTCACCTTGGTCTCTGTTTTCACATAATCCTGGTGAGGCCACCTTCACTAGTGTCGCCAGAGACTTTCAACAAAGTTATAGGTAGTATTAAAGAAGTCCCGAAAAGAGGGAGGGCAAAAACAACTCACATTTCCCTTAAAACCTCAAGCTCATCGTGATATCTCGCCGGCTGCTGTCCTCCCTCGACTACCAGCCAATTCAACTATTTGAAACGAGCTAATAAAGCCAGCACATCTACTTTCGTCAACTGTTAAATTTGAACTTGAACAATCAATGTTCTGCAGGTCAAGATGCCTTACAAATGCATTTCTCCAATGCAACCACAAGTGGGAAGCATTGCTCACGTACACCCTCGACACTATGCAAACTTCTCTCAGCTCCACAAGCATATGGTAGCAGCTGACAAGAAACTCAAAAGAAATCAAACAGTTAGATGGGAATGTTGTACCGTCCTACCTGTCTCTCAAGTAGAGCATCTCCTTATGTATTGACCTCACAGCCTCCTCCAACCGCCTGGGCTGAAGCTCCATTCCCTGCACTCAAATTGAAAGCTCAAAAGCAAAAGACAGAAAACAAGCAATGCAAGAGAGACAGAGAGAATGCGAACCTTAGTGGTTGCATTAAGGCACTAAGGCCTAAACTTGGGAAATGGAGACGACCTTGTAATCACCGACGATGAGAACATCATTCAGAATCTCCTTCGCAATGCAATGCACTTGGTGGTCTTGCCAGTCACCTCCAACTGCAATCCTTCCACTACAGGCCAGGCTTGCACAGTAGCAACAACAGCAAAAGCAGTAGTAGGAGGAGTGGACTTACAAACAACAAAAGCTTGGCATCCATGACAAGATCTAGTGCGAGGAAGGACGCCGACAGCTGCTTTACCAATACGATCAATTGGATGTAAGTAGTTTTGCCTTCTTCCCCTTTTCTCCAATCCCTTTGTCCTCTTTCCCTTGGTTGCTTATGTTTTGTCTCATTTCAATAATGTGATCATCATCAACAACTGGTTTAGAAAGGTACCTACCTTAATAAGCAATTCTAGTGCTCATGTGAAAAATAATAATGTCTAATGTTTCAATTGTTATTTATGTTGAAACATTGACAAAATTATGATCCTCACCAAAAAACATTATGCATAATTGGATAATGAATAATATGTCAAACAAGAATAATATTTCAAGCACTTCAGGTACTTGATAATTATTCATGTTGAATCATTTTGAAATATCATAGAACTGATGTACATCTTAAACAAAAATAATATTTCATGCACTTCAGGTGCATGATTATTATTATTGTTTAAAAGGTTGTACACTAAAAGCTCCCTAAGCATCCACAACTAAGTACAACATAATACTCCCAGAGATTAGAAGGCAAACCTTGAGGAAGCCCCGCAGCAACACACGCCATGATCATAGATCGTCCACACTCACCGATGCAATCCAAAAACCTAAAAAAACACTCATTCCTGCTGCTGCTCTTCTCTCTCTCTCTCTCTCTGATACTCGATGATACTTACTACACAGACCTCGATAAGACGTCCCTCGCAGGCAGACAGGTTGCAAACTCTTTCTATTTTCTCCTGCTTATTTCCGCACATATCTGGTTGATACTTTTTGTCACAATCTACGCTTGTGATCATTTTGCAAGATGAAAGTCAGAGAGCAAGGCATCATCACAACAACACTGTCTCTACGGTGCTCAGGCATCTAGTTGAACAGGGCAAGACTTCTTGTCAGGTTGCTACTGCCCATACATAAATTGGCTTGATCATCAATTGTACATGAAAAGCTGGATAGCTCTCACAAAACTTCTTCTAGTACCCATGAACCTGTTTTGTGTGCTTATATACCAAGCACCACAAGCACTAATAGGATAAAGATTGTTGTCTGTGCAGGAGTAGAAGAAAGACCTCCAGCACCCTTCTGTTGATCATCCCACAGTCAAACAAAAGCAAGACTTATTGGTGATATCATCCCTGAACCAACCACCATGGAAAAAGCTTTCCACCAACAATCAAGTAGAGAAATGCTTCATGCTTCACTGGCAACAGAATAAACCAAAGGTTTCATCCTAAAATAATTACTTACAGACAGACCAAGAGAAGGAGCGGGTGAGCTCTGGAACTGTCAAGGATCTGTACTGCTGTGAGCCCCTGGATGTCAATGGTGCAAACCCTACCATGAAGAAGTGCAGTCGTGGAAAGGGAATCAGATTCACTGCAAGTTTTCGAAGATCTGAGTTGAGCTGACCAGGGAATCAAAGACAGCAGGTGACACCGCTCATTGTTGCACTAATAAGATGGTTCAAATCACCGACTGCAAAACACATTGTAGGAATCATTGCCGTCAGAAACCCCCAGCACCCAAGTAGAAAGTAGGAAAAAACACATGCGAGGCTCAACAACAACGTTCTGATATTGTTGGCTTACATGTAGGCGTGATCAATTTCAGCGTCCTGAAGCAAATGTCGTAAAGCGCCTCATTGTCAAGAACCATACACTCATCCGCATTCTCTACCAGCTGATGCACGGAGAGCGTCGCATTGTATGGCTCCACGACAGTGTCCGACACTTTCGGAGAAGGAAAAACAGAAAACGTGAACAACATTTTGTCAGGATACTCCTCGCGGATCTTGGAGATCAGCAAGGTCCCCATGCCGGATCCAGTTCCTCCTCCCAATGAATGGCACACCTAAAAACCTGCAACAAACAAAAAACACAAGAAAACAGTTCTCATGAAGTTTTCCTCCACATTGCATCAAAGACTTCCTTCGTTCCTTCCTTCTTTGGCTACATAGAAAAAGAACAGATGACCTTGGCAAGCAAGAATCTGCTTTTCCAACTTCTCCAACATACCTTGCAAGTAGTCACAGCTCTTCGCCTCCTTCCGCACAACATCAAGAACAGAGTCGATCAGCTCCGCGCCTTCAGTGTAATGGCCCTTAGCCCAGTTGTTTCCAGCTCCGCTCTGTCCGAACACGAAGTTGTCAGGCCTGAAGATCTGCCCATATGGCCCCGAACGCACGCTGTCCATGGTACCAGGCTCCATGTCCATGAGCATAGCACGTGGCACATACCTGCCGCCACTAGCTTCATTGTAGTAAACATTGATGCGCTCGAGCTGAAGATCGGAGACTCCTTGATACGTCTTGGTTGGGTCGATGCCGTGCTCCTCACACACAACCTCCCAGAACTTGGCACCGATCTGGTTTCCGCATTGTCCTCCTTGGATGTGCAGAATCTCACGCATCTTGGCAGAACGAGATCGAAACCCCCGCAGCAAAACAAAAACAGAAAAACCGAAACCAAAGAAGCAGACAAACAAATGGAGGCGCCAAGAAGAACAGAAGTGACGACGAGATCGAACTCCCCCGCAACAAAAGAAAACCCACGCAAGCAAAGCAGGCAAGCAAATGACGAGAGGATAGAAGGAAGGCTCAAAGAGCAGCGCGACGAAAGAAGACGAGAAAGTAGAATAGATAAAGAAATGCCAGCAAAAGAAGGGAAGAAGGAAGTGCGCGGTCACACGAGTGGCAACTCACCACTCAAATCTACGAAATTTATGGATTCTTCAAAATGTCTCCAGTTTTGGTTCCACTGAAATCTACATATTATCTAATTACTTTAAGTGAGCTTAATGTGATCTATGGACCAGGTAACTGGTAACAGGTAGCCAGTTACAAGCGAGGTAGCCGGCTACTAGACGTAACAACCTTTGAAATGTACTGCAGTGGAAATTGAGGGTGCCTTACACGATGCGATTTCTTGCTCCCTCCCGGAGCGGAGTAGGGAAGGGGTCTTACGCATAAGCTTTGTAGGGTGCGATCTTACACATAAGCTGCGTAGGGTGGGATCTTATGTGTAAGATCCTCGAGGGCGAGATCTTATGCTTAAGCTCCCTAGGGCAGGGGTGTAACATAATCTGAACTATCAAATCACCTCATTTGTTACACCCTAGAGCTCAGGCTCCATCCTGGGTTCAATGCTTTCCCCCTATACATAACTTATTTTCTAGAAGATCAAGAGTGATATCACAACCCTCCTACCAATGGATGAAAGGTCAGGTAAGCCTTTGCTCAATATCTGATCTCCTGTTTGGACGACACAATGCATACATAACAAAAGAACAATGAGAAAGTTTCGCTTGGTGAACGAACATTCACCGGAGAACAAAATCAGAGGTTGGGAAACCTTTTGGACCAGAGGTTCTGCACCAGATAACCGGCAAGAGGTAGTCAGTCAAATATCGAAAATAGCTAAAAGGATGCAAGAGCAACAAAGGTACTTCAAGTACATAATCGATGACATTAAACTGGTTACCGAAGCCAGTGTTTAGGGTTCATGAGTGACCACATAACCTTCTTGTTGAGGGGATGAGAAGTCAGGCAACTTGCTGGCACTCCGAGCACAGATGTTGGAGCCTCAGAACTGCTTGGAGCAAGTGCAAGGGCTTTTTTTGCTGGTGAAGGAGCTGGAACAGGAGCAGGTGCAGCAACTTTACCACCCTTAACCACCACTTCACAAAAGATGTCACATTTCCCTCACTTTTTTCACAAAGTGCGAATGAACACAGAGCTTGTGGTTGCACCGGAAGAGGCCAAAAAAAAAAGAGCCGACAAGCAAGAGGAAACACAAACACAGAGCAAAAGAGAAAACAAACCAAGACACTGCGAATGATTTCAACAGCCTACAACAATGTTGGAGCGTGCAAGAACCTTTGAGCAACTATTATGTTTGTTGTAAAGCACTGAAAGCACTCCCCAGAAGATTATGCGTACCAAAATGTCAGACAAAGACCCAGCAAAGTGTCTGGAGCTTACTGCTGCTGCACAGACAATGATGGCGCAGTTGCCTGCCTGACGAATATGCACGGCCTCGAAAGCGAGCGAGGAAGTGAGTTTCTTTGCGAGAGAGAGAGAGAAGAATGAAGATAGGCGGTGTTGATCTCTTCTGCCCCCCGCTTCTCTTCTTCCCCGATTGGTCTGTCTTTTTTTCTCATCCAACTACATTTCATCCAAATTCAGATGAGAATTCAAAAACCTTTCGTTTCCCTTCGTGAAAGTGATTACATGGGATGAGATATGCAGACGAAGAGAAGCAATAGATGCATACTCCCCGATCGATGCATTAGGGACGGAAAATCGACTACCCTTCCGCTCTCGGTCGTTGACTATAGGTGTTCATCAGCCTCTAATCCGTCGGGCAAGAAGCCGTCGTCGGCAACGGTCAGGGACGTTCAATGCGAAACGTGCCCGTTTTCGGACATTCAAGACGAATTTAGGTGATCAATCACAACTAAAGTTGGTCCAGCTGTTGGGCAGAAACAAGAGACTGAGATTGGCGGGTAGGGTCAAATTTTGGATGGGGTCCGGGGGAGGGAGCGGGCCGAGGGGGGGGGGGGGGTTCCCATGGCCCCCAATCATCGAGCCTGGAATTGGCCCAGGATTTCGTCTGGAGACTTGGGATCAGGGTTTTTTCTTCAATTTTGTGATATCAACAAAATTGGCAATTTTTCCGCAAAATTAGTCGAATTTACACTTTAAAAACGCAAATTTCCAAATATTTCCCAATTTTTTTGGGTGTCAAAAAATCGAAACATTATTTTGTGGAGAAAAAAACCTGCTTGGGATGCGTGTGTTTTTTCTTCCCTCTTACCTAATCTGTTTAGGTACTACGTAGTTAGGATTTAAACCCATTCTTAAAACGTCACTTTCCTTTCTTCGTCAATTCACTAGGTTTTGCATTTGCCCATTTGCTTTCTCTAATTCTTTCTTGCCATTGCAGCCCCCCCCCATGAGCATGGGGCCCTATTGTTAGTTCTACTAACTAGTTGAACTTTGTGGGGCAGGGTTTTTTTCTTCTTTTCAAATTCTTCGAGCAAGTCCAATGGCGAGGATCCCCAGCATTAATTAGCCATTCAATGGCAACTGTCCTAAATTGACGCACTCCCAAGTTCCTTGTGGACCCACTTGAGGGTCGAAGTATGTGGCAATGCGGAAGGAGTTGGAACTTGGAGCCGCTCCCTAGCTCACAACACTCGGAGGGGTAGAGGGGCGTGTTGGAGCTCCGGGATGGGACTAGGACGATGTGACAAGCTTATTCACTCACACGGGCCTGCACACAACCCACACAAAGTGGTTAGTGCATAGTTAGAGCACCCTTGGTGCTAGGACGAGCCACGGGCAACACGGACACACAAGACTCACCACGGCCCGGACTTGGGGGAAGCCACCACCTTCCCCCTTATAGTATACTCTGCAGCTCTCCACGGAGGTGGCATCCAAATGGCCATTTTTTCCGGGACTCCCGCGTGGGAGTCCCGAAATTGTCCCGGGTTGGAGTCTCAGGACTTTGGACGCCGATATCTCCCGACTGCAGAGTCCGATCGCAACGCGGTCTGAAGCGAAGTTGTAGCCCTCGTCGAGAGCTTTCCAACGCCGTGTCGCACTCTCAAATCGGATCTCGGGAAGACCTCGATTCCCGACTTTTAGTGGTCGGGAGTCAAACTGCCAGTTTGACTCCCGGGCCTTCTTTTGCCCATAACTTGCCTTTGAGATGTCCAAATGAGCAATGCGAGCTCATTTTAGACATCTACGTTTCAAGAGCTTTCCAACGGTACCAGGAGAGCAACAATCCATTCAGATTTGACCCTTCAACTCGCACTCTGAAGTTTCGGGAGTCCACCGGGACTCCCTCTCCCAAAATGGGAGTTGCCTTGGGAGTGTGAGTGCGCACTCCCTCACACTCCCTTGCACTTCCTTAGACTCCCGGGAGTATGTGATGACTCCCGGGCTTCCTCTTGGCCCGCACGTTTCCAATGCCTTTGCCCTTGCTCCCGGGCTTCCTTCCTTTGGACTCCCGGCTTCCTTCCTTCCTTTGGACTCCCGGGCTTCTTTCCTCTTGACTCCCACAACCTTGCAACCCCTTGCCTTGGTCGCGAGCCCAAAGCTAGGGTTGCGACATAAATGGCCTATAGCACCTTTACAAAACTGCCGTTACAAGTGGCGACCTAGGAAGTGCCTAGGTCTAGATGTGGTTAATTTCATTAAAAAAAAATTCGAAAAATGGCGAAAAAAGTCACAAATTGTGTGACCCTATTTGTCCCTAATTTGACGGTCCCTAACGTGTCACAAGACGTCATTACATCGACCCTTAAAATTCCTTAAAAGTCACAAATTTGAAGCAATGTTGGAGGGGTGCATTCAAAACGAATTTTTTTTCTTTTTGTGATGGGCCAATCAAGCCTCTTTGATAGGCCCATCATCAAAAAGGAAACATTCACCAAATGAACACTTCCTAAATAGGGAATAATTATGTAGCCATTTCCTTTGGTCTAGCTACAAAGGTTACAAGAATAGAAGTTTGGGCAAAGGACATGTGTGGTGTGAATAGGAACATTCTTGGGAAACGCATTGAGAATTTGCAGAACCAGTTTGGAACTAATTGAAAACATATCAAGAACACATTAGGAACGTAATGTGAACACACTGAGAACTTGATGGGAACACATTGGGAACATCAGAATCCAAACCTCCAGCCCTCGCCAAAGGAAAAAGAATTGAGGCTCTTAGCTGCCTGTTGCCTCGTCTCATTGGTTGCAAAGGAATTTGTGTTTCTAATAAGGGTGTTCTTCATCCGACAAAGCTAAGGGAAATCCCAAACTGGGGCTGAAATTCCCCTGAGGACCGACGAATTTAGATGAAAGAAAACTAGTTTGGTCCCCAATTATTTTCCTGTGTATTGTTTTCATCTTGACTCCTCATTTAGTCCCCAATTTTGATCAAATGGCCACACAATTGTGCCCCAAATTGGAGTGGGGTACCCATAACTATAATAATGTTAGAAAAAACAGCTAGTTCTACCCCAGGGCTGACAGAATGAAATGTGTGTGATTTTGTCAAGGCAAAAAGAGGCAAGTGGTTTGTATGTATTATTATTGTACCCTCTGTTTGGAACTTCGTGCCCAGTAGAGAGACCAAGCAGATTACAAAGCGCTTTACAAACAACTACCAACCTTGCAAAATGCTCTTTCGGCAAGTGCTTACAAATGCCTTTGTTTTCAAGCGGTGCCTACACCTTGGTGCATCATGGTATTGGGGCAATGCTACTGTGATGGCCCATCCACTATAGGGTCATGCAAAGTGCACCACCTGCCCATGCCCTTCTTTCTTCATGATAGTGCAAATGTCAGGGATAATATTGAAGCCCTGGTCCAAGCAATGGTTTTTGAGGGGTGAGTTGAGGTGTTTAGGGTTTGCCCACGGTAATGAGCTCTCGCATGGGAGTGTTTGTGAGCCAAGGGCTTTTGGTATAGGTCCTAGTGGGAGGACCTCACAACATAATCCTTGTACCCATGGAAGATCCTCATTTGAATTGGAAAGGACCTTCAATTTTTGTAAGGTTCCAAAATTTTGAAAAGTTTTTTCTTTTTCATATATAAGAAATCATTTTGAGCTCTTCCCGGGTTTGGAGGCCTAGCTGAGTTTGATTTTCCGACATACTGTCTTTGTTTGGGCACACTTGAAGGGCCCCCTTGAAACTTTCTTGAGGGCACACTTGAAGGGCTTCTTTGATTTTTTTTAGACTTTTTTTTTAAAACATGCACTTTGGAGGGACTTCTTAAAGCTTGCACTTTCAGGCTTTTTATTTTTAAAAATCATTACAAAGTTATTATAGGCTTTGCACCGTGGATTAGATAGGATGTTTTTGAAGGTGTGTTTTACATGGAACTATATAAGTGGGTTTTTCCAATTTTCACTTGTGGTAACTTCAGTACTTTTGGCCCACACTTGAGACTCCACTACATAAGGTTTTTTCTTAAGCTTATTCATACGTTGCCCTTTTCATTTTGGGGGGAGCTCCTTTGATTTTCACTTTTTGTTTGAACTTGTTTTTTTGGCTTCTTGTGTAATTTTATCGCCCAATGAGAACGCGCCAAGAAGTTGTGGGCCTCCAGATCGAGGAGTCCACCAGATTGGCACTAATGAGAAGTTGGCACCTGGGTTTGAACAAATGGGCTTTTTTTAGGTCGTTGGGTTTCTATCTCCCTTGCTGGCTGTGTGTGAAAAGGGATTCAAATAGTTTAGCATTCAATTTGGGTAGGTAAGTGTGCCCTGGAATGGGCACGCAATTTACTCAACGGAAAAGTGCGGGGTATCCTGGGATTTCATGGCCTAGGGGAAAAAATCATTTTTAAGGGTGAGGGCCAATCAACCTGCGCCAAATTAGCAAAAAAGACCCCCCTTTGGCGCCATCTTAGATGGGAGGTTGCCCATTCGAAAGGTGTAAAAGGCTGAAAAATCAAAAGCCCACAAAAAAGTAAACAAATACTTACGAGTTCGCACATAGGGAACACAGAGATGATGAGGGCAAATTTTTTTGAACTAATGGACTAGGGTTAATTATGAACTGCCACTTTAGTTAGTTTTATTGGCATCACTTTTGGCCATCTCCCATTATTTGGCCCCTTTTTGACCCCATTCATGAATAAATTGCCTTTGTTACACTTGCCAGTTCTTGAGTAGTGCCGTTTTATGGTAAGTGAATGAGCAACGTCTAGGGGCTTGGGGGTTGGCAATCAAGCCTTTGCTTCTCATCAAATCTGGGTAGTTCAAAATGGGCTTTTGGCCAGCTCTTTGTGAGGCCAAATTTGGTTCTTGACCAGAGTTGTGACGGGAAAAACCAAATAGGTATAGCTCAAATGGAAGGGAAAATGTTCCGTCCCCCCCCCCCCCCCCCTTCTTTCAAGCCTTTGAGCTTTATGACCATTTGACCCTAAACCCTCTTTCTTTTCACTCCCATCCTCTTTTCTTGTGTTTTGTTGTCATAAAGTTTGGTGGGTTTACATCATTTGTCTATGGACATGGGGAAACCCATCCTATCACCTTTGCTGGATGTTTTCATGTTAGGAGTTCACTCTTTAATGGTGATTGTCAATTGAGTTTGCGTCTAATGAATGATACATTGTCAACGTCAGTAGTGAGAGAGAGATATTTAGATGGATGAATAATTTTAAGGTAAGCTTTCATTTATGTGATACTTTTAAGGTAGGTTTTAATACACATGGACCTCCAACATTTATTCTACATGCAAAAGGATATGCTTTGCATTTCAGGTCATGCTAGCAAAATATTCAGGAATTCATTGAATTTGCTCTTGATTTTAAGGACCATTTTTTGGTAGTAGGTCTTCACTAATTTTCTACCCTTATATATTACCCTTAAAATAAAGCATATTCCTGAACATCAAGTTGTCCAACATGTTTTGGATGAAGATTAGTGAAAATTTGTCAGAATAGGGCTTTTATTTTAAAAATAGCTTGGGTTGAACATTTTTTTTGAAGATGTTGAGGGTCACAAAAAGCCATTGCATAGTGTGATGCCTACTCATCAGCCCAAGTACACTTGCTATTGAGACACGTAAGTTATCTTGATTGTGTTTTCTCACATGTCCATGTTCTGTTATGTATCGTACATGATATTCATAATTTGGTAATGAATTAAGGAATTTATTGCACATTGAGGTGAGAATTCAAAACATTAAATATTAAAATTCAATGGTTTTTGGGAATCAAATTATTGTCAGAAGTATCCATGGGCATTAATTTTGTGAGATTTTTTGGCTACTTAGGCAAAAAGAGACAATTGTTATCGTGGTTGTTTCCATTTTTTTATGTATGCTTTGGGGTTTTGTCTACATCACAAAAGTTGAAAACAAATCATTTATGAATCATCACTTCTAGCTCCCTATTTTTATGAACATACTTTTATAGTTTTTTTTAATGTAACAATTTCATAAAAATGACTCCATCCTTCTATGAACGACTTTTTATAGGGATGTTCTGACTATATATTTGATGAAGAAAATATAAACTGAAAAAAAGTGAAATTTGCGGGTTTTATCACCAAGTTTTGGGGGAAAAAAGAAAAAGAAAGAAATACCAAGAATTCTATGTTGGGTGCCCATAGTTAGGAAACAATATAGAAGAGTGCTTAAATCGTTCCACTTTCATATCTTGTTTATAGCCCAATTTGGCTAAATCTTTGTTATGGAGGATCACCCCTTCAACTACACCACAAAATTAGAAAAAGAGAAACACTAATCACACCATTTAAATAAAAACTATCCTACATTTTTTATTTTTAAAAAAAAAAGGATCAAAGAAACCCAAAAAGATGGAGAAAAGAAACATTTTCCTCTATTTTGGGATGTTATCTTTTTTTTTTTGATGAAAAAAGTTCCTTGGTTCACTAATGTCAGTGATTGACCCAGAAGGTGACATTTGATCGGGTCCTTTTAATTTACACTATTTTAGTACCTTGGACAACTTCAAGGGAAGGAACTTTCTTCCTTTACAATATATAATGATAATCAAGTGAGTTCGGTGAACTTTGCATCGGCTTGTTGAGCACCTTTTTGCCCCCACCCACCAACCAATGTGCCATCTGTGCACGTTACACAAACACCAACCATCTGCAAGCATCGACCTACTTGCCTTCGACCTACCGATCCCTGAGGTAAAAGACCCATTAATTTACAAGTTTATGATATGGTTTGGCATTCCTTTGTTTCCTGTATTTATTATGTTTTTCATCATCTTTTTTGTTACGCCCTCAAGATTCACATTATATTGGTGTCAATACAACTTGTTCCTATTAACGGCCCACGAAACAATTTTGATTTTCCATAAGACTTTCAACTAGGCACAATCTTATCCAGCCAACGGGGGGGCAAAAATTGATGTGACATGTCAACTTTTCATTGGCAATGATGTCAACATTCCAACGAATTGCATTGGTTCCGCCATCATATTTGGCACCCATTCGGACTTCAAGTCCCTTTCAAATGCAAGCGGATCATACCTTAAGGCCTGGTATAGAAAATAATACCAATACAGGCCATCTATCGGTGACCAAAAATAATCTACCCCATATTGGGGTTATATATCGACGATGGACGTGATCCAGGGGCATTGGGAAAATGAAAATGATATGCGCAATTGGTGTTTTTCCAGGCAGTTAAAAGTGATCTCAATAATGTGTGGATGACCAAAAATAATCCACATCATCCATGCCTTACCAAAATAGGATCCACCCTATGGAGTGAATATAAATCATCTCTTTTGTCCACGGGTGATTGAAAATGATCCACGACATCCACGAATGTTTGGAAATGATCTACCCCATCCATAAATGATTAAAAAAAATGATGAACGTTTTTTGGGAAAGTGATTGTGCATGATGTCTAGCATTCATATGTTAGAATTATTACCAAGATTGCAACCCGACTCAAATTACCTTTTGAATAGGCTCTCAGAATGTTGGATTTGCGAATGTTCATATAAGTGCACAATATCGAGGACCCACGTACTCCATGTTAGACTTTAAATAAAGCTTTGCTGAATTCTTTCCTTTCATTAAAGATTTTGTTTGTTGTTTATTGGTGGACTTGTTGGTGCATCTATTGATTGTTCATTCATTCTTTTCCATGTGACTAGGAAGTGCATGTTCAAGAATGATGAACCCACAATTAATATATCAAATTGGTATTGTTGCACTTTAATTATATTTGTGTACAAATGTTCTAAGAACATCAACATTCACATGAGGGTCTGGAAAGTGATGTATGTGTGTGTGTGTGGAACAACATTGCGAGTGTACGCACCAGTTAAGTAGCAGTAGTAGTAGTGGTTTTTCCCTTTTTTCTTTCCTTGTTTTTTATTTTTTGTGTGTCTTCAATGGCCAATTTTGTGATGTCACCAAAGTGACCATCATCCCCAAAAAGAAGAAAGAAAAACAAAAAAAAAGGGGCCAAATTCGCCAACATCACCAACTACGAAAGTTTTATTTTTTTTAAAAGAAGGAAAAGGGGGTCCTTCCGTAGTATTGGCTACCTAATAGAACTTACCATAAAAGTCTGATGTTTCAGCAACTTTTTTTTCCCACAAAGTCTAGCCAATTTGGGACCATTTATTTCCCATGAAAAATCCTTCAAATAGGTTGAAATTTGAAATCATATATTTCAGGTGCAAATTGGCAAAAAAATCTGGCAATAAAAAAAATCAAGGAGCTGCACGTAGGCAGTGGTATGTACATTACTACGCATACTGAGTAGGCCAATCACGTGGATGCCCGAAAAAGAAACTAAAAATATATAAATAAGCGAAACGGAAAATGGGGCAAGGGATGATGGGGAGGTCAATGACGAAAAAAAGGACAGATGGACGGAAGGACTGACGGACGGACGAACAGACAGACACAAACTAAGAAAGAAAAAAAGAAAGAAAGGAAGATGGACGTACGTAGAGCTCTTTCATCCCACTGCCCTGGGCGCAATTCGCGAATGTCTGTGAGGAACACACAGACAAATAACACCACCACGTTTGCTCTAATACTAGTGGGTAACCCGTGGCTACGCCACTCCAGCCACCCCCAATGCTTTGTGCTTCCATGTTTGGATTTGTAGCCAAGTTTGGCTAAATATTCCTTCAGATAATTGCCCACTTTTTCCACATCTTCCTACAGATGATGGCCATTTTGGCTACAAACAAAAACAATTCGCAAAAAAAAAAAACCCACCGGTTCTATTATTACCATATGGTTGAAGAATGGGTACCTTTAAAATAAATACACTTATTATTACATTTTCTTTCAAGGAGAGGTTTATAAAATTTAAAATAATAATAATAATACAATTAATATGATTATTTTGGGGTGCACAAATAGACAGATCCATTTCAGAAATGGAGAAATCCATAGTTTTGACTCTTACCCAAAATTGGATCTGGACTTCAAACCCTAATCGTTGGATTCGAAAAACCTGGTTTGGGAACCTCAAGCTGCACGTGGATCGAGACCTGGACCTGGAGCTGGACTTGAAACCCCAATATTTGGCTTCAAAGAACCTAGATTGAGACCTGGTTTGGGAACTTCAAGGTGCAACCGTGGATATGGACTTCAAACCTTGAATCTAGGGTTTGAAGAAGAAGAAGAAGGAGGAGGAGGAGGAGGTGGGGACATGGTTAGGGAACCTCAAGCTACACATAGACCGACAGACATACACCACGTTTGCTTTGATATATAGGATATAGGATCCTGCAATGTGACCTAATTTCACAGGGGAAGAAATCTTGTAAATACGATCTAGTTTACTTTTACGGTCATTTGTAAAAAAAATTAAACGATATCCCCTTTAAGTAAATGTTTTTTTTCTTATCGTAAATGGTAGGGCCACCATGCGACGCATGCCGTGCCCGTCGTGTTTTGTTTGTCCTGGATGGCGAACATGTGTCGTTCGGATAAACCTTGGCCGAATTGTGTGGTGGATGAAATTGAACCTGAAACCTAGGCAAATTGGTCCCATGAATGAAGATTTGATGTGAGACGTACTGGTTTACAATACAAACGTCGGTCGCAAGAATGAAAATAATATTAAATTATTAGTAACACAATGGGGGAAAATTGATATTTACTTAAATTAATGTCATATTAATTTCCTTAAACAATTACTTTATTTTTTCCATAGGAGGGTTTAACAAAATGGGTAGCCCGATGTTTGAGTCATTGCAAATCTTCTTGATGGCATAGTTGGGAACGAACCAAACAGTAAGCACTACGCTGACTGCTCCATTGTGGGTCATCGCATCAATGGTTCAACCTGGATTGTCAAGACCGGGGGGGGGAGGGGAAGGAGGTTCAATTCCCTGCACCCCCGGTCCTCCTACTCTTGTCTGAGCTCTGGTTCGACGACCAGCCTAAACCCCCCTTACCGCACCCCCCTCTTCCCTCTTCTACTTGCGATTGGTCGCCTTTTGTTATTTTTCGTCAAGCCACACTTGTTTTCACCCTCTTTTTATTCGATTTTCGATCGCTCGAATCATTCATTTTGTTAAGATGTCTTTTTTTTACCAACGGTTAAAATTGTTGAACTTTTTCCCTCCACAAACGAATGTAAACGCGGAGAGCCCAGAGTCCGCTTTATCGGACCCTTCAAATTTTTGAAAAATACATGGGAACCCCCTGAGGATTCTTTTTGTCTGTTTATGTTTTACGAATACATTTAACAGGGTGTAAATATTTAATGTTGTGTAAAGAGGTATTTCGTTTGAAGATCGTCATCATTTGCATCATTTTTTAGCAGGAGTGTTGTAGGACTCGTGCCCTCCAAGGATGTTCATAGCTTGATTGAATGGGAAAAGAAAATCATGCCTTATGAAATTTCCTGGGTTTTTTTTTTGTTTCCCAGGCTTGAATGACCCAACACCCACCAATGCCCCATCCACAAATCTCGTTTTAGGGTTTAGGGTTGAGAAATTTTTCTCCTAGGAAAATTAATAAATAGCTCGGAGAAAAGGGAGAAAGTATACTTGTAAAATTAAAAATCTATACCATAAAAGAGGTATTTGATATGAATTTGTTTGGAACAACCCAAGCCGCATCACAAAATAAATCAAGAATTGCTTTTTATGACGACCAAATAACAATTAGGGTTGTTTTGGGAAAAGGAACATTATGGCAACACCGCAGGGCATATTTAACCAAATAATAATTAGGGTTGTTTTGGGAAAAGGAACATTATGGCAACGTCGCAGGGCATATCTAAAGTATGTCATCGTGACGAATCGCGGTTAATTTTAATTGGTAAATACTCTAGGACATTTTTGGTAAACAGTATTAGAGTTTTCACACTTGCACAAAGTTTAATATATCACACATCCTTTTTAATCTATAAACATTCATTGTAACAAAACTTTGTTGGGATGGAAGATGAATTAAATGTTTATTAAACAATGAGAATAAGAATCAGATCTATTTCCCTCCAAAATGGCCACGGCGTTCCCATTTGGTTGTGGACGGCCAATCCCAACGTTATACAGGTCAGTTTATTTAACATGTAAAAATTATAAAATATGTTTCATATATGGTGCACGGGATTTTTGTATAGGCCACATTAAATACTTAAAATTATGTTCAACATTTTCCCAAGTGTATTGAAAGAGGTCGCACCCATATTGCAATGAATACATAATCGTATCAAATCTAACACAAAGTAATCTACCTATTTTCAAAATTAAATTCCATTTATCCAAATAAATAACATATATATGCATGGATGGCAATAAAAAGGTATGACACATGACAAACAAAGGGGGGGGGGGGGTAGATATTAATTTTTTTCCAATTTTCTTGTGTGTGCAAGAGGAATATGTCATGTAAAATCCCACGATTTGGAAAACCAAAAGCTATTTTGTATGTGTAGTATGGCAGTGTATAGCACCAAGCGCTTGTTCCTCGGGTGAGCAACACAACATATATCTCCATGTAAAATTCACCGATTCATTTTGGAATCTTTTACACATGGTTCGCCCAACATCCAAACTGTGAACGATTGAATTATCATTTTTTGCATATGTTATGTCGGGAGGGAGCATGGCATCACAAACATCGCATGTTAAACTCTGCGTGCAGGATTTGTTGGGATGGAGGATGAATTAATGTTTATTGAATGATGGGAATAAAAATATCATCTATTTCCCACCAAATATACCAAAGATAAATTGGCCATGAATTAAACAGATCCGCAAATGTTATGTGCTACATTAATTATCATTGAAACAATACCAAAAATAAATCAATACAATCTAAATCTAAACCGACAGTATTAACTTAGACATGTTCTATTGTAGTATGTGAGCACAATGGAATGGCATGACCAATGTTTTTCTTCAAATTGTCATATTGAAAATTTGGTGATTTTTTCAAGACATAACAAAATTAGCTGAATTCACACAAGAATTCTTAGATTGATATTAAAACAGTTAGGTTAATCCATAGCTTCTTTCCCTAACCACAGGGATCTAGTCTAGAAACTTTGGCTTCTTCCTTTTTGGTGCTCTTATATTCAAGAATTGACATAGACAAACCAAGGATTTCCAGTCTTTTCATATTTATCTTCATATATTTCCAATTTCTAACTTATGGTAGGCAAATTCACCCTCTAAAAATTATTATTTTATTTTGAAACATAGTAGTGTGCCATATATATGATGTTATAATTTCCTCGAAATTTGCCTCAAAATAGCAAAATTGGTTGAAATTAAATTAGAAAGTAACATTGTCCAAAATTTCCTGGATTTTTATACAAGAAAGGGATTCACTCCCCAAAAAAACATTGTTTATGAGGAGGTATATGGCCAAAAAAACAATGTTTTATGAGGTATATGGGGGTTGATCAATTTGGGGTTTGAAGGGTTCAGGGTTTAAGAGCCAAGTCATTAGGGTCCAGAATAAGTGTGTAGTTTGTACCAAATGTACATGCACCTCCATTATCACCTCAACCTGACAAAATTTTGCCCACGAACAACACCTGATTCCAGTGTACTGGATAGTCTTTTAAATAACCCTTTACGAAAATGACGACTGCCTATAATGACGAAATCTGTATGGGGATGCGACAAAGAAAAGACTGTTGCTTACATCAAACGTGCTTTCAAGCAATGTCACAGTAAAGTTGCTAGTTCAGAGGTACCACCAGGATTCAGGGATTGAGCATCTCAGAAGTAATCTAGATGCTTGTTGTCGATGTTCTCGTGAGCATCCGGTATATCTCAGAAGGCACAAAATATGTCTAGATTGGTATGGTGTTCATGGTAAACTGAAATGTAAGCATATCCCAAGATTTGTGAATGATCGAGCAGCACGAAGGTTGTTGTTTGTTCAGAAGCTCAACTTCACAGAAGTGAATTTTTAAGTGTGATATAGAGTTGTTCCCCTATTTTTAGATCCTTTTCGACTACCTCCAACTTTTATCTTACAAACTAGCGATGTTTCTTTTAGAATGCACGATTGTTCAGAGTTCACACAATGGGTCAGTAGATTTTAACAACCTAGTTGCTAATGGAGGGACTATGGGGGACTCTACATGTATTGAGCAGTGTTGATGCGAGTTTTGGTCTTGGTCACAATTCGCAAGGTCCTTACCACAGGCCAAAGCTCGAAGAGAAACCTGACATGCTTGGAAGAAACCTCAAAAGTTATTAATCCTTGCTAAGTGAGATGGACACACGAATGGGTGTTGAGATGGAGTTGAAGGTTGTCAAGAAGGATTTGCAATTTGCATCTGCTAATTCAAACACCAAGGTGGTTGACATGGTGTCCCCTGCACCACCATATGCTCCACCGGCCAAATTCAAGTAAGCATCTACAACAAGGGCTCTTGTAGAATCCAAATGTTGTATAAAACAAAGCCCATTGCTCGGTGATTTTTATATGGCGAACTTGCATATGGTTATTGTGGGCTCAATTTAGCTGCATTACGTTACAATGGTTGTTTCTGGGTTTTCCTAACAAGAGTCCATGCTCCATCAAACACGAAATAACCTGTAGGGGACAATGTAGGAATAGAAAGTTCCTTTTAGGACTGTTTTTGCTTTTAGTGGGTAGGCATCTATTTGGCTGTGGCAGGTATGAATGGTACCAAACAACCAGTTTGGTTGTGGTTTGTATTTTGGCAAAGGCAGCTGAAGAAGAAAATCTGAAAGTTCATTTCAGTGAACACATTGTATGTTCCAAGTTCTATATACTCCGAGACCTTTATTTTGTTTCTCAAATAGTTTGGTTGTATGTTAGTTGGGCTTCTAATGACTTGTATGTGTTTCCAGATCAGCTGCACAATTTTTACAGCAGTTTCTTCACCCTGCATTGAATTGTCTAAAAGAATGGCTCTAGGCCTCTGTTATCAGGTCATTGTGTGTTTCTGAAGGCCCAGTGATAGATGGGCCAGTGTTAGGGTCTATTTCCATTAGGTTGCTGTGATCACAGTTACACATAGTGTGTTGTGATCACAGTAGCCTAATGGAAAACCACTGACATATTGGCATCTTGTTTCTTGCTTCAGGGACAGTCGATTTCCATTGGAGAGTTACAAGTGTGGTGAAAATATGTAGTTAATTAAAGGTCATATAAAATGATGGATGTTGTGATTTAATGTCACTTATAGCAAATGATGGAATGTGTGTTGGCAGCTAGGCCTGGTCATTAATCTCAGGGAGCCATTGCCGTGCATGCTACAACTCCCCTTGTTTGGCAAGGTGACTAATTATAACTATGCCATTTTTGTTACAGTAGAAGGATAAGCCATTTGTGTTACAGTAGAAGGATAAGCACATTGCTAATGTGCCTAGGCTGTTCACTAGGTTAACTCCCACACGTTGACTGTGCAGGTGATCCCTGCAGAGTGTAAATATGCCTGCTTGAAAACCAAGTTGGAGATCAAACTTGTCAAGGCTACGAACATTCATTGGATGCAACTTGGGTGCAACACAAAATGCGAGACTGACTGGGACAAGTTAGAGGCAATTGTTAAAGAAGAGGTGGGTGTTTTTCAGTCTTGATATTTTGTGACAAATATGCCATATGGGTAAAACTATATGCACATTTTGCCTTTAGTAGTAGACCTGTGATCTAACTCGGGCTGGTCTTGATAGGTAAACCACCCACCACCTATACAATACACTACAATCCTAAACAAAGGTAGTGAACATTGGGCAAAAAAGTACAACGCATTAGAGGCCCGAATATGTGAGCTTGAGGAGAAGATGAATGCAATGACCTTGGAGCTGAAAGAGGTATGCCAAATTGTACTACCGAGTTCATCAGTTCCCTTGCCTACACAACCCAGCCGCCTTGGTGCAAATCCAAAGATAGTTGCAGAGGTTGCAAGGATATTTTTCCCATCATGGGAACCACTTGAACCATGATTTTTTTAACTCCCTAATTTTTGATACAAAGCTGCTTGACGAGTGTCCATATTAAACCTTAATGGACCCTATAATTTTCTGTGATATTAGTCGTTGAAGGAGCTAAACCGATTGAAGTCAAATGTACCCAAGATTGTCACCTTAGTGGCACTGCAGATTTGTGAAACCTTTTTGGACATCTCAGCTTGCAACATACAAGGTAGCTATTCCTTAGAGCAGCGCAGTCTAAAAGGATGAGTCCCTAGCTTGGGTGTCTGTATCTTGTGAGCAGAATAGGACATTTTTCCTTTGAGCTTCATTCTCCTTCTAGGTTGCAAAAGCTCCTACCATTGTGGCTGTAGGGTAGAAATAGTGAGTAAGGAGTGATTTCCGTTCATGATCTCATACTTTGTGGGTAGCACCCAAAAGGTAATCACTAGACTCATCTTGTAATTGTGAATCATTCTTATGGAGTTTTTTTCAAATCTCAAAAAGATGAGTCGAGTGTGATGCCTTGTGACTTGATAGGATACTGCAAGTGATGCAAATGATGAGACTTTGTTGGCTTCAGTGGAATCATCCAGTTACCCATGTGATATTGCAAGCAAAGGGGCTCAGTGGGTAATTCATGGCCATGTACAGTGGGAGAACAACAGATGCTACCAAAGTGGCTACATTTAGAAAGACCCTGGCTGCTTCTGCTATCGACATTGGTGTGTTCTGTATGTGTACTGTGGCATTTTTGGTGGGTGCAATAGAGTTGGTGATCTTGACGACTTGTCCAAGGTCCAGAGATGAGATTGGTTTTGGCCCTTGGACAAAAAAAAGGGTTTAGGTTTTTTGTCAAATCAGGAGTCACCTGCTTTGTTTCAAACATCTTTAGTTTGTTCATATTGTTCGTTGCTTGTCTTTGTTTTCTTTGTTCTAGTTTTCTTTGCAGCCAAAACGTGGTGATTTGGACATGAATCAACATGTCAACGATGTGAAATATGTTGGATGGGTGATGGAGGTAAGCTTCTCTTAGCCTGTTTTCTCAGAAATCAAATAAAAGATACCTGTTTCTTTTACTGATTACTTACATACATACTTCAGTTTGTGATGACCAATGGTGTGTGACAGCTCCTTTTGAGAGCACTTGGCTTCAAGAGTAATTATGTTTTTCTACCTGATGTTTGGGAGATTTGGTGTTATTTTTTGTTATCTAAATGCCATGCTCATGCAGGATACTTGTTTCATTGTTTAGCTGGTCAATAGGAAATGTGGACACAAGGCTAATTCAGAATGTGGCTTTGGCTGCAAAGTGTTCCAATTGTAGTTTTGAAAACTATGAACTTTCAAGCATGACACTCAAGTACAGAAGACAGTGCAGCCAATCTGATGCTTTACAGTCAATGTGCAGTCCTACATCTTGTACTGCAAAGCTAGAGAAGGAAGCCGAAGTAGAGGTGAATGGAGCAGGTTGTTCATACACAGCTGGATCTCAAACATCAATTCCAAATGTTGCCAAGTGTGTACCTCCACACTTACAGTTTACACATTTGTTGCGGTTGCAAGTTGATGGTGCAGAAATCCTCCAGGGTAAAACACAGTGGAGATTAAAGAAGTCTAAACACTTGCATTGAAACTGGGTGTTTTTTGTAGGGTAGAGAAGAATATTATAGGACACTTAAATCTGTCATGATATGTTATGATAGGTGTGTTATGGAAGGGAAGGTAGGGGATCTAGTAACATTATCTGAGAGTTGTGCAATCCAACACTTCATAGAGCCACCTCCTTGATACCCAAGGGTTACAAACCCTTTTACATTGTAAATTTTGAAATTTTGATATAAATATTTATTTTTGCCTTCCAAAGTGACTCCAAATGAATATAAACCCTGCTTCCAAAATAAGAATACAGTGTCATGCTCTTGCGATACACAGTGGATCTCAAAACCATTTGCGAATCATAATTCTTCGAAACACTGTAAAAGCCAAAAGACCAAATATACCATGTCACAGACATCGCTACATTTTTACGGGCAAAATCATTCCAGAATAGGTTTGCGAAATCATAGATTTCGCAAACTTTTAGCGGCATTTTGATAATCCCAAAATGTTTGCGTTAGATCTTACATCGGAAACATATAGACTTTTGAGTCAATTCGCTAAGTCGTTGCGGTGATGGGTTTGTTGCAAATAGTTTCCGATGTAATGTTAATCGCAAATTTTTAGTGGCATTTTGAGAATCTCGAAATGTTTGCGTTAGATCTTATATCGGAAACCAATAGAGTTTTGAGTCGATTCGCTAAGTCGTTGCGGTGATGGGTTTGTTGCAAATAATTTCCGATGTAATGTTAATCGCAAACTTTTAGCGGCATTTTGAGAATCCCAAAATGTTTGCGTTAAATCTTATATCGGAAACCAATAGACTTTTGAGTCGATTCGCTAAATCGTTGCAGTGATGGGTTTGTTGCAAATAGTTTCCGATGTAATGTTAATCGCAAACTTTTAGCGGCATTGTGAGAATCGCAAAATCTTTGCGTTAGATCTTATATCGGAAATCGATAGAGTTTTGAGTCGATTCGGTAAGTCATTGCGATGATGGGTTTGTTGCAAATAATTTCCGATGTACTGGGAATCGCAAATGGTGTATAGAAGAAATTATAATCGGAAAAGTTTTGCGATTGTATCAATTTCAGGAGTTGCGAAGAACTTGCGATTGTACGGGTGCGAATGTTATGGTTTCGTAAGAGCTTAAGAGTTTGCGAGAAATTGTGGTTCGCACATGCGGGTTTTCGGAAACTTTTTTCTTTGTTGTTTGCAATGATATTTGGATCGCAATATACCCCTCTTTTGTTATAGTGAGCTACGTTTAACTTGTTTCTCATTATAACATCCAAGATGACAATGGCCACGAATGATGTGGTAGTGTAGAATATGTTTCTATTAACAGATAATATTTTTCCATGTAGGACATGTTTGAATCCAAGGGGTAGGGTTCTTAATAAATGCGCCAAAATTTATTTTGCTTCAACACATGGGGTAGAACCTTGGTACTAACGTTTGATTGAGCAAAGACATTGTTGTTGGGTGTCCATGTGGCAAATCCATGTGGCAATGATGACATGGTAAAATATACTTTTGTTAAGGTATATTCTAACATGTCATTATAATCTCTCAAGGAATATTCTAGCTGACATGGATTGAATATAACTGGGATATGCCTTCCAACTCTTGCTTACATGCTCACACTTTTGTTCACACATTCACCAAAAAAATCCCCATATTCAGATGTAATTTTAGGCACATAAGTAAATCACAAAATTGCTCCTAAAATAGTAGTCAACAAAGAACCCGAAGTAGCTATTGAAAACAAGGTGTATCTTGAAACTTATTATCACCATAAACCAATAAGATATAAATAGATGAAACACCAACAAAGATCAAAGTGCAGGAACTACAAATTGCAGGATGCACTTTAATTAAAGGTCAACAATTCATGAACATTAATTTGGGACAATGGACAATCCACAAACAATTAAGGTCAATGCACAACTAGTTCAAAAGAACATGAATTTGTTTTAAAAGTTATTGATGGAGTACAAGGACATCTTTGCTTGGATGTATAAGGACTTGAAAGGCATACCCCTAGAATTAGCACGACATTATATAGAACTCAACACATTTATTCCATGGAGACATCAAGTTAGGTACAAAATGAATCCAATTTATGTTGTAGAGATTAAACAAAATAGATAAACTAATAGCAACATGATTTACGCAACCTTTAAAAGAAGTCACTTGGTTGTCACCAATAGTGATAGCACCCAAGAAAAATGGGAAGCTCAAAATCCATGTAAACTTTAGAAAACGAAATGTAATTACAAAGAAAGATCCCTATCCATAACCTTTTACAGATGAGGTTTTGAACATAATTACAACCCGCATGATGCATATTCCTTCTTAGATGGGTACTCTGGATATCATTAGATATCTACAACACCAAAAGACATGTACAATACAATCTTTGTAACAAATTAAGGAGCCTTTAATTGGGTAATTATGTTGTTTGGAGTGAAAAATGACCCTCCTACTTACTATATGGTGGTGAATATAACCTTTAAAGATTATTTGGACAAATTATGAAGATTTTTCTAAATGATTTCACTATGCACAATGACATGAATACTCATTTTACTAAATTCATACTATGCTTTAATAATTGTAGAGAATTTGGGATTAGTCTAAATCTAGATAAGTGTGCCTTCATGATATTTGAAGGAACATGATACTTGGATTTATAATCTCTAAAGAGGGTAAATTATTGGATCTTAACAAAATCTAAGCCATAATTAAATGCATTATTATGGAAAATCCACAACAAATTTAGGTATTCAATGGAAGGGCTCAGTTCTATAGATATTTCATAAAGAATTTTGCATTTATCATTCCACCAATCACTAAACTATGAGGAAGACATAATAGTTTTTATGGACCCCAAGTGTCATACAATTTGGGAATTGATAAAACATCCCTACCACTTGGTTATTGGGCCTCACATGGTTATTAATATACATACCTTATTCCATATGATTGCCCACATTTTAAGTTGTTTCACAATGAATCTTGTCTTAATGTTAACAATTAAATAATATACATGAATAAGTTTATATGTTCATGTGAATATATATATATAATTCATACATCAAATGGGTGTAGACAACATAAAGTGGAATTTGAGGTTCCTCATTTAAACTACATCCAAGTAGATGTAAAATAACAATAAGATTTTTATTTAAATGATAAAATAATTTACTTTTTATGAGTATATGTACAACACAAGATTCAAGATGAGACATTTTTTTTTGGGTCTATTTTATCATTATTTCACCCAAATGTAATACCCAAGAATACATATTTAATAATGTATTTGCATTTTCATAGACATCCATGTTCAACTAAAGAGGCATTGAACGAATTAGCATATGTATGAATACAATACGTGAAAAAAACCAAAGGAATGTAATTTCACAAAAGGATTTGAAATTTGACAATAAGAATAAAAGAAGGGATGAATGCAAATATTATAGTGAGAATATTTTTTAAAACAATACAAAGAAGAATAATATAAAATGAAAATTCACTTTTCTAGTTATAACCCAACAAGAACTACAATTCCCAACTTATCCTCCCTATGTTTTGGTTATTTGAAAAGAATTAATTATCATTTGGATTAATTTAAAGGTTTTTAATGTTTTATTTATTGATTTTTCTTGTTGTATTTATACTAAACCCATAAATTCAACGGGTGTGCATCTTTTGAAATGTGATAATGATAAATAACATACTAAGATATAAGTTGAAGAAATTGATTTCCATATGGCATTTGGAACATTTTTGTGTGTTCTTTTCATTACATGTATTCTAATCAACGTGGTGACATTGGCTAATCCAAAGACAAAATTCACACCTCAATATATGTTGTCTCACATTCAAAAATCTTATTTCCATTCCATCTCAACATGAAAGTTTGTAGCTTGGAAGCATTGAAACCTTTGTCTTGAATTCATGATCAAGGCTGGGGCAAGACAATGTGAGTCAAATCAAGAGTAAACCCAAGGCAATGTGTCACGCTCCATAAAAAATGAAACATATTCCCCACAAAATGGGAGGCGAGTGGGGAACAATTGGAAAGACTCAAGATTTCAAATTGCATTTCCATGAAACATTAATGTGATGCTTCCTTTTGAATCATTACCATTATTCACAAGCAATGAATTTCAATCACAATTCAAAAATTGCAACCATCCTCCATTCTAAGTTGAATGTTTAAGTTGAATGGTAGGTGTGAAGTCAATCACATATTGGTTTTTAAGGATCTAGAAGTAGGGAGTTTGAAATTAGTTAAGGTGTAAGATTTTAAGAAATGAGGTTTAAATTTAGGGTTAGGAGTTAGGAAATGATGTTCAAATTTAGTGCTAGGAGGTGTTGCTTCTCTTGTGTGGGAAACATAATTATATGTTGTTCATTGCCAAAGTTGTCATTGTAATTTAGGTATGTTCCTTCTTTCTTCCCTTCCTCTTCATTTTTTTATTGGTGTTTGGTGTTCAATGTGTTGAATTGTTGCTTGATGATCATCACATTGTTGTTCATGTCTTGTGTTCATCATGTTTTTTTTATTACGTAATGTTATGTTGCTCATGCATGGTGTTCATCCTGTTATTCTTGTTAGTAAACATTCATCTTGTTCTTGCTTCATGCTATTATCTAATGTTCATTGTGTTTTTGTTATTACCTCATGGTCATCATGTTGTTGTTGTTATTAGGTGTTCATTGTGTTCTTACTATTGACCAATTCTCATCATGTTTTTCTTATTATAGCTTTGTAATGAACCTCATTGATTTGTTTTTGGCTTGTGGAAATTTGAAAAAGATGATCATAATCCTAAAATCTAAACACAAAGTTTTAAAACCAACTTAATATAACTAACTAATCTAAATGAGTTAAGAACAAGTTAGGAGAAAACTGCTTGAACATAAACAAAATAAAAATGAAGAACTAGATAGGGTATGAAATAAAAGATAAAAAATTAAAAACCATCTTGATTTTTAAAAGTTTTAAAATTAGAACCAAATTTGATAATTATGAAAAAAGTTAATAATTATTCAACGTTGGTTTAAACTTTTACTATTAGTTGTTAAACATCAAAGAATCAGTTTTGACTTATAATTGTGATTATCAAAATTAGTTTTTTTAAAAACCAATCAAAAAACTGAAAAGTACGCATACATGGGCACTCATGCACACAAGTAAATTTGGCCTAGCCACAAAGCTCACTAACAAATGAATAATGTAGTGTTTGAGTGATAAGACTTACACATAAAGGTTGTTTTCATTCTTTCACTATTCAAGCATCTTTTTGTAATTCATGGGCTTATGTAGCTTCATATAACATTTAATTAATTTTTTTCTCCTTTTTGCTTTATGCTCTTCCATCCGCCCCTTCATCGTTACTTGAATCCAATGTGTTGTTTTACATCCTTGGTAATCATAGTTGATGTTTGCAATCCTCTTATCTTCTTTATGGCATTACAGGCTTCAAGCATGGTTGGGGTACCCCCTTTGAAACACAAGGATTCACCTTATTCTTCATAAAACCCATGATCTATCTTAAATTTCCTTATTTTTTCTCATGTCAAATGAAATAAATTTGTTGCAAATTTTATATGAGCATATAGAATATCTATTTTTTTCACTGATGAATGTAAGAATAATAAAATTTAAACAATGTAGGCCATGTAAAATCAATGGCCCAAAATTCCCAGAAATTTCACTTTTGAAACTTTATACATTGCAATAAAACATTTGGCTCTTATCACATTTGAAGATTTTATATACATTGGCAACTAAGGTGTTTGTGATCAAAATCTTGAGGCAAAATAATTTGCTTAGACATTCTTTGAACTTTTTTTTTCATGAGACAAAGTCATGGAAATGTTTTTAGGACTTGGTAAGAATTTTTAAACTTGTCCGAATTTGAAGTTCTATGCATAAAATAGTACCTTAATAATGTATGTATTTATGAAAAAAAAACAGGCTTTCAATATGTCTAAGCAATGTGTCATTAAATTTCAACTACATGTTCAAATGAAGGGGTCCATTGGATATTTCGTGAGACAATCCTTTTAACTACCCCAACCATGCTTTGACCCCACATGTAATGTGGGGCATGTATTTATTTTGAAAATCTCCAAGTTTGCCATACATTTTTGTCTGCATTCCCATTTCAACTTCTCTTGCCCAATTTATGTTGAATGCATCATGATGTATTATACACAAGTTGTGTAAACAAAGAGTTGTGGCAACAATGTTTGGTAGATGACAAAAAGGCATATCCATCCTCTTTCAATAAGATCCTACATCCACCTTTTATATTCCAAATGCTCTTTTTGTAACCATTCAAATACTAGACTATATGAAATTCCAATGGGCCTTCTTTTGAAACAATCCATTCTTTTTACCTTTGAATGGGGAATAAAACCAAGGGTGCATTGGGTAAGCAAGATCACTTATCAATTTGTAAGGCAATAACACTCCATTCATTGTCTTTTTACCAATTTTAATTTTTTGAAACAATGCCCAATCATGGTTTCTTCTTGCGACTCAAAATCATAATCCCAGAATTTTGCATCTACTACTCCTTGAAACACTGCAAAATAATTATGTTATTAATTCCATTTTTCAACTTATACTTAGTCACTAAAAATCAATTAAATTGAAATTTACTATGAATACATTGATGTTATACCATTACAATCGGGAAACCAATCCATAAATTGTCCGTTCAAAAGTTCATTATTAACAATTAGGGTAACATTTTCAAAAAAATTATACTTTTAATTTCATGATCAAGTTATGAATTTAAAATCAATTATCAATTAACATATTGAAACATACATTTATCATCACATCCATTTAAACAAAAGGGACCCTGAAGAAATATGAATACAACTCCATAAGTGAATCACCTTACCATGCATTCAACCTATAGGGTGTAATATATTGGTTGTTGGATAAAAGTAATAAGTTAATTAGTTAAAAAATAATGTATATTTTATTCAAATCATCAATTTAATTATTATACATGGTATGCAATAATTTGAAATAATGAATTATAATCAATATATTATGACTTTAATATGTATATATTAGAAAATTACATAATAATAGGGTGATAAAAAATAGGTTGGACAATTATTTAATACTCCCTCTAAAAATGGTTGTTTGTTGCACATAGATCCCAAACTTTACACTATGTGTTCCCCGTCATGAATGACTCCAAGAACATAAGGTATAATTCCATGTAAGTTTTCAAATTCCGTTGCAATAATTTTTATTTTGGCTAGTGTTGACTTTTCAAACACCCAAGGTTTTAAAAGGGTTCTAATTATTGCACAACATTCTCTAACAATAATAGAAGTTGTACCAAGCTACCCATAGATTTCACCACAAGTTGACAAAATATTTTCACTTCCCAATCTTGAAAGTGTAATCACAACCCTACTTTCCATTGAAATACATGCGGTCATATTTGTATTTGTTCTATTAATTGTAAGAGTTAGCACTTGACATAGTTGAACTTAACCTTATATGTTAGCAAAATAGTATTTTAGAAAAACAACCCAAAAGGTGTCACTCCATGAATCCTACATGCCTCTTATAGCTCCACACCATTTTGTTTCTTGGACTACCTCTTTCCATCATGACAAAAAACATCGTCATCAACACAACACTTTGTCCACTTAGGACAAGCTATTGTAATGCCAAAATACTTGCAATCACGTGTTTGATTACCATGAAAAAAACAAGGGTCACAAGAATGTTTTGCCTTTCTGTTTTCCATGGTCTAAGCTTAGGGTATTTCAAAAGTGAGAAGAAACATTAGAGACGGAGAAAGGAATTGGAAAAAATGCATATGAATGAAATGAATAAAAGGAATGGAAATATAAAAATTGAAAAAAATGAAAATAGAAAGTGTGAGTTGAAATAAAAGTATTCAAAAAAATAAACAAAGGAATTAAGTGTCAAAAATGTGAGAGCAAAGAAGAAAACACAAATTGAAACTCTTGCATAGGTAGTGTGAAAGAGAATGATGAATTAAAAAAAAAGAGATAAGATAAGATTTTGGACCCATACTTGGATTGAAAAGGCCTACATGACTTAAGCCCAATTCATAAAAATAATATAATTTATGACTTTGTTGAGTTCAATTGTTGGGCCAAAACATTCAATCTTGGGCCCATGAGCAATTAGGCTAGGCCATCATGTTAACCAGGCCTTAGTGAGCCAAGCCAATATGAAGGCGAATGTGCACTTCAGCCTTTGAGCAGGGGTACGTTAGAGCACCTTTTTGCAACCGAGTGGATATTTTTCCATGCATGTGTGCAGGTCTACACTAAACCCTTGGTTCTTTACCTTGAGGTCCTTTAGGAAACCTGTGGTGCTTTTGAAAATTTTCAAAAACCCAGCACTGGTGGTTACTTTATTCTGATTTTTTTTTCAAAACCCCAGTGTTCTTTGATTTTGAGAATTTTCAAAAGCCCTGGATTGGGAGATTATATAACAAAACCAAAGAACCACCCAATATTGATATTTAGAGGCCAGAGTGAACTTGCACCTGTGAACACACCACCATGGATTTTTTCATTGGGTTCTTGTTCCCCATCTAACCTCTCCATAGCTGAGGGTTCTAAAAAGTGTGCCAATGGTTCAAAAATTGGGGTTCATCCAACTGGATGGCCTCAAAACGGAAATGCACCGCCCTGGAATTTCATAACTAATGTCAATTCATAACAGATAGCTTCATCCCAAACGTATACTGAACCTGTCCACGGTGCCCTGGTAGGTGCTGGTTCACTCATGATGGATGATAAGTGGTCAGGAAACAGTTTCCTGTTGGGTTCCAGTTCCGTAGCTAACCATGGTGGTTAGCTCAGTTGCTTCTTTCACTACTTACCCAGTAAGTAATAACCCAGGTTAGAAGGTAGTAAAAAACATACCTTACCTAGATGTATAATCCATCTACTTTCTTTGTAATCACCCATTTCCTTACCTATTTACCTATACAGAGGACCTACTTCTTTACAGAATGGGTTACCAAGGTGGAACCAGATGTTATCTCAGTTAAGGTTCATCCACAACTGAGTCGTAACGGGCATCCAATGGATGGTGCGCTGGTGGGGGCTGGTTCATTCTGGTCCAAATTGTTCCCTTTTGGCTTGTCATACTTGGCTCATAGATGATCATGGCCAATAAAAGATCACGTTCCGTCGGAGAAATCTTTTAGTGCAGCTTTTGATTTCAACTCTTCTAGTCTTCAATTGCTTTAAAAATCCGTGAATTAAGGAGTATTTTGGAAAGATCATTGTAATCTCTGGTCAGTTGGAGCTCTACGGGCGAAAGAAAGCTCCTCTTCCCCGCCTCATCGCTGCCTGTGGGAGGTTAAAATGCAAAACCTGGTAGATAGTAGCTGTGGATAGATGCGGCAACAGCCGTGACAATCTCGTGCTGTAGGACGACGACCACTGATGCTATATTTTATTTTACGCGTGCCCACAGTTTTCAGGTGGGTGTTTTTCCAATTGTTGAGAATGGTTACTTTGAGGAGAGAACGAGGCAGGGAGTTGAGAAGAGGCCCAATGGTGGTGAGTCGCGGTTACGAAGGAATTGGCAGTGGGAAAAAGTATTAGCTCAATTGCCAGATAAAAGAGACACTTTTACCGATTTGTGTCGCGGCGGCTGCTACAAGGAATACGATGTCGTTCGCAGTGGAGATTACGACGACAAGGTTTGGTATGGTTCCGTTTTACTATCGCAGTATTGTTGGTCCTGAATCTCCTCGTCTGAGGAATGGCTGCAGATTGGCTTGTGAGGAAGGCATCCGAGCTTATGGCCGTGATATTGCCGGCTTTCTCTTCCCATCTCTCTCTCCTTCGTGCCAAATACCTTCTCGCAACAACAGCAGGTTTGCGTCGTTCAGGTGTTCCTCATAATACTCTTATGATGCTACAATAACCTCTTGTTATGCCAAATTTAAACTTTCAAGTATATGTAAATCCCCGTTCTGCCACTGTTGAAGCATTTTCTACAGGCCAACGACATACTGATATCCTTCCCCTCCTCCTGCTGACGGCTCTGGGATGCAGTTCCAAGCAGAGAAAAACTCAGGCTCCAAGAGTGTGGGATCAAAAGCTGCCGGAAGTGAACAGTGCTGAAGGTCAAGAAAATCCAGTCAGAGAACATGATATTCAAAATAAGGAAACCTCTGCGGGCACTGAAGGTTTCTGTGCGGAGCAGGGAAGGGGGATTATCGACAGTGAAGGTGGTGATGAGGAGGATATGCTGAACCCAATTGCCTCAGATGTGGTCACCAGATTGTCGAAGGTATCAGCGAAGAAGGTACTATAATGTCTTGGGACTTAGGCTATTGTAATCTTACTTGGTGTCTGCAATACCGACCTGTAAATTTGGACTGTTTTCAATTCCAACTGGCTTGACTCTAAGCTACATCAGAAAAAGTCACTAAATGATTGTGAGTTGTGAATTGGTGGATGCAGAGAAAGACAAGTTTTATGAAGGACAAGAGAGTGTCAGGTTTTGTGACTGTGGACAATCTTATGATAAATATGAAAATGAGCAATGTTGAGTGTTGGTAAATGTTAATCTTCTTCTACTTTTTTGGTTCATATTTCTGTATTAAAATATTTTCATTAAAACCATCAGAACCTATAATAATAATATAATATAGAAAACACATAATCAAATATACAAAAATGTTCAAAACTCCAAATTTGTACCATAATCATCTTTCTAGAGAATTTGAAACAAAGAAAAATCATATTTTTTCCCAATTATCTTCCAATAGCTCTAGTATGAATTTTTTCTTCAAAGACAACTATTTCAACATCTAATGATTCAAAACTAGAATTCTTCCAAAAGATATTTCCTAGTATCCTCAACATAAACCAATTCAAATTGGCCACTATTGTCTTAATTAATCCAGTCCCATTTTGCCATATAGTGACAACACAATTATGATGCCCTTAACAAGTGTTAGCCACATCTTTGGTGTTGTTGTTATGCGGTTGATGAAATGTTCCATGTGTGTCTTAACATTCAATTGTAATTATTATTGTTTGTTTATTTTGCTTTTTCCATGCGATTGTGTTTAATCCTATTGAATTTGGCAAGATGGTCTAAGAACCATATGTTATTGTCCAAAACTCCTTTGCTTAAAAAATGAACTACATATAAGACTTCTAAAAATGGAAGATCACCAATAAGCCTCTCCATGGGGCACCCTTGTTGTCTCTCTATTATCTTAGTACTCATATCATTCTTAGCCTTATGATGTATGGAATGCTTAACCTGATGGTCTTGTTGTTATTAAAATTTTCAATATTCCTTGAAAAAAGAAAATATAAAAAAAAGTCAAAAAAATAGTGTATACTCTTTTTGCCCAAACAAGATATTTTCAAATTTTTTTCAAAAATAACTATTACTACAAATTTAATTGCTACCATGTATGAGATTTTTTGAACCAAAATTGAAAACAAATGAAGGCCTACAACAACCTCTTCCTTATGCAAAAGGAATCATGAATTTCAAAGTCTCCTCCTACATTTATAATTACATGTGTAGTGGGCCCATAACCTTTTGTAAGAGTCAAATGGATCTCACAATACGAGGTTAGAGAAAATATTTTTATTATAGCCAAAACTATACAAGGACAAAAAATCAAAACAATAACAATAAAAATACGTAAATTGGGTGATCCTATGTTTACTAAAGCTTTTGATCAAGTCTTGCAAAGGAATGAGGAGTTAATTGATCTTTGATTTTTGTTGGGCAATCCAATTTGTGTTAGAGCTTGTGATCCTTGCCCTATAGAGGCTGTTTATCACAAGGAGTTTGACAAGTTGTGTACCACTTGAAAATATATATTTTTCCTTATGATCCAAGTACCTTCAAACTGTGACAACCTCTAAGATGCTAGGTTCACTGAACCTTTACCACTCTTGGTAACAACAAGATTAACAAAAAATATCTCTTTTGTCCTCGAGTGTTAGTTGACTTCATAATTGAGTCAAAAAATGTTACAAATACTCTACATGTAGACTTGAATGTGATTTTTGCACTAAGCTTTGATCATATTATGTTTCATCACTTAGTTTATGTTCTTTTGATTTAATTGCAATGTTGAATCCATGGTTCTAATCAACTCATAATTGTGAAAATTTTGTATGTTTGTTGTTGTTGTTGGAGTTTGAAAAAAACACACACCAAAAAACTGTAAATGGACATGGTTGATCAACCTTTTGTTAAGATACTTGTTTGATAAATCAAAACATGAATATTAATTTTGAGATTATTGCAAAATGGTTTTCAATTATACCTTTGCTTGAACAATCCACAAATATGGCATGCTTTGATGTCAAATTTTGTCCATAAACATCATTTTTTTTTGTTTTTGTGCTTGAGAAATTAATTCTTTTAAGAACCTAATAAATTGATGAAACCTTGCATAAACATGACACCAAAACTAAACAACACAAATTAGTGCACCTTTAAAAGGTGGAAAAAGACAGGGGGATCCCCAATATCCTCTCTACTACGCTATTGGAATTCTACTTTCCAAAAAAAACCTTAAGAACAAGTGCAGTGGCATCATTTTAAATATGCCTTTGGATGTTGAAAACATGGTGAGTTCAAGAATGGGAAAGGTTACAAAAAAAATAGAACATTGTTGAATTCATAAATGTAGGAAGAAAAATCTTCTTATTACCAATGCAACTAATTCCATCAACTTCCACATTTGGACGAGCTATGACACTCACCTTGTAGAATTACTATTCACTAATAAGTGATGCCATTTCATAAGCATATGTGATGGGTAAGATTAAGAAATGATATTTATTGAACAACATTTGAACTAGTCATATGGTTGAAGAATTCTGGGAAAAACATATTTTATGAATGAAGAACGTCATTCCCTTATGGATGACGATGCTTGGGCCATAATAGCTTTACCTTAATTAACTACCTTTCTCACCTATCTCTATGACTCCTTTACAATAACATTAGGTTTTTCTTTTTTTCATGACACCAATCTTTTTCAACATTTTGTTTGTCAATCCTCTCTCCTTGGATCTACTACAAAAATCTTCTTGAATTTGCTACACTCGTATATTTCAATTTTGTCTAATTCTATTTTTCTCTCCCATGAAATTATGAGAGAGGATGACAACTTTTTCCTCTTGATCTATTTGTTTTGGATTGTGTGATAATTCCAAACTTGCATTTTCTATTTAGTTAAGATCTTTTACACTTAACTTTTCATATACTATTTATATTATGGTGGTTCCAAGGCCCACAGTGTCAGATGAAAAGCTCCAAGCACTCAAGGCAGAATTAAATGCGTGTAAGCATTATTTCCCAAACTCTTTGGTTTCAAGTTACCCACAAATTTTCAATTTTCCCCCATGATTTTCATAATGCACCCAATTCCACTCCATTCAATATTTGTGTATGTCACATTCTCATTCCTCTCCATTCAAAAGTTTGTGCAAGTATTTTGGAGACCCATTGACTAGTTTAACTTTCAGTCATCAAGATTTCAGACTTAGAAACCAACTCAAGGACACCCAATTTGACTCCATTCAAAAGGTTTCACAAATAATTTGGAAACCCATTTATTGGTAGTTTAGCTTTCGGTCATCCAAATTCAAGACTTAGCAAGCAAGTAAAAACACCCAATTCAAATCCATTCAATTTTTGTGCATGTTACACATTCATTCCATCTTGTCAAAAGTTTGTGTATTTTGAAAATTCATTCCTAGTTTAGTTGTGGGTCATGAATCAAGATTTAAAATTTGGCAACTAACCAAATCCATTGCTCCATTCAAAAGTTTGTGCATTTGTTCCACTATCTCTTTAGTTATCAACAATTACAAATACTTATTGAGAATTTAGGATGATTGCTGCTTTCTAGGTTTGTGTAGATTGGGGTAAGACACATCATTACAATACTTATAAAAGGGATTCAACAACATTTATTACATTATATTAACATTTGCAATTCAGTAATTTCATTCACATTTATCAATATCAACAATAGCGAAAAAAAGTTGCAAAGAAAAAGGTATGAATCTTTTGATAGAGAAGGTTTTCTTGATATATTTGCTTGAAATAACAAAGAGAAAAAACACAGGTGCTATACATTAGAATAATTTTGCACACTTTGTAATTTGTGATTGCTACTTTTGTAATGTAATCCAAATCTAAGAAAGGAAACCATATACAAGTTAATGCAAGTTTCATCATGTCCATGGATTTGTATTTTATGAAATTAAAAATGTGAAAATTTTAACCCTAAGTCTCATTTCTTTTCACTCTTTTGTTCTAGTTTATTCTAGCTTGTTGGAAGAGACTCTCTTTCTACATCATATAGGTTATATAAACTTTTTGATGTTTGTTAACCTCTAAATTTTAAAGAAAGGCAGAAGTACATTGATAAGTGGACCAAATTGTCTGCCCTGATGTTTAGGGGTTAATCCTCCTCCATCCCTTTGAATACATGCCAATCAATTTGAAATTTATTTGATGTACTTATAAATTCAAAATTGTATTTGACTTTGTAGTCACTAGATCTCCAGAGGAACTTGCAATTCAACAAGAAAAAATTGAAAAAGAAATTATTGAGGAGACTCTTATATATTCCTTGTTTGCTCAACATGCAAGTCTCTTTGAGCTTATAAGTCAATACAAAACGTTCTACAACACACCAATTAGGTCCAACATGGTAAAAGCATGGTTATGGAACTCGTATCAAGGCCCCCTTAGTGAGGCAGACTTTCCAGAAGGAGAAGGCTATGCATATTTAGGAATTGAAAACATTTATTACAATGGTAACACCTTTTTCTTTGATTCCTCCCAAGACACACTTTTGCACTAGATAATCAGAAATCTAAAAATCAGGGTTTAAGATTTTTCAACCATTATGCTTCCACAACTTGCATTTCATAAATTTTCAATGATCCAATTATTTTGCCAGACAACCTTGTTAATGATCTTGACTTTGTTTATAAAACAATATCTCATAATGTATAATCTATGAAATTTTGTACAGGATCCTTTAAAAAAGGGATGATGCATGGGAATGGGAAGTTGAGGTGGGGTCAAGGTATTGTTTATGAAGGCAATTTCATTTACAATTGCATTGCTGGTGAGGGCACATATGATTGGCCTGGAGGAGCCAAATATATTGGCAAGGTAATTACAATGGAATCTGGACACATAACATACAATTACAAGGCGTGTATCACCTTCTTTTCTACTTGGTTGCAGACATCTTAAATTTCAATGGATTATTTTAGTATGTATTTTGAAAATGTTTGTTTCTAGTACCAATAGCATATAACAATCTTGACAAACTTACTTTTGTTGTCAACAATCTCAGTGACTCATGTCAATAATATCCAACCAAGGAAGTATGCCATCTATTGTGCATTTGTATTACCAATTTCCAATAAATTCTAGTGGTTATTACATTTCACAAGATTTGTGATTGTTGTACAAGTATTGATCAACAATGTATGTATCAAAAGGATCTAAGTTCCCTTTTAATACATTTGAAATATTTTTCCATAAATGTGTACATGCAGCCCGACATTAGAACATATCAAATTTTTGTTCATTACTTTACTCACTCAGAATACCTTGGGTAGTTACTGATATGCAACCCCATTCCGTGATTTGGTGCCTATGCCTTCATTCTAAAACAAAGGTGCAGGTGTTTGATGGGCTGCCACATGGGGTTGGGGCAATGCAAGAAGGAAAACACATGCACACTTATGATGGTCTGTGGGTTCACGGTATTCGTCACGGTCTGGTATTGCCCATGTCTTTCTCTATTCCTCTCCAATACTGACATCAAATTATGCAATGCGTACTTATCAATTTGGAATTTTTGGGTGCCCTGAACTTAGATGTAGGTTAACTAACTGTAGCTGGTGTCGGCTGCGAAGCAAAAAATTTGGAATTTTTTGAAATGACAAACATCATAAAGTTTATGGAAAATAGATGATCTAGGCATACGTATAACTGTGGGTTTACATCTTAAAATTATATTCATAGATTGTAGTGTTTCATAATTTCCAAAATGCATACCATGTTTTCCTAAGCTAATGGCATAATAATTTTATGAAAGCATGCCTACTTTCAGACCATTTTAATAATATATTATCTAAAAAATTGGGGTCCAAGCACCAAAAAATAATTTAACATCAATATTTTTTTGGAGGTTTTTATTTCCATTTTTTTGTGGCAATTTGAGTTAAATCTTAGTGAAATTAACATACTAGGGAACAATGGAGTATGGGAAAGGAAGCAATGTATGTTATGCGGGCGAATGGGAAGGGGACCAAAAGCAAGGGAAAGGACAATTCCTATTTCCATCTAGAAATACATATGAAGGAATGTGGTCAAAGGGAAAACCCCATGGACTGGGCACTCAAGTCCAATGTTTGTTTTGGGAGCCTGGTATCCCCCTTAATAATCTTGGGATCACTAATAAAGACCATCCCAACACAATTCTTGCCAATATCTATGAAGGTGATTGGAAAGAAGGTTTTCCAGAAGGCAGGTTCATATTCCAAATACCATATGATATATGTTCTTGTTTAGGACTTTTTGTGTTTTCATCATGAATTCACACAAAGTGGTAACATTGAAAACTTAATCAATGATTATACCTTACTAACTTAAAGTGACAATGAATATTTGCATTTAACTATGTAGCATATTTATGTATGAAATCATGAGAAGAGGTTTTTGCACACATTTCACATGGATTGAACATCTCATTTGCTTACATTTATGTGCAAGTATGAAAATAACATGCACGTTTCAATTGGATGGGAAAAAATATTAATGGGCATATGCATCATCGATATTGTTGAATCATTTTCTTTTGTGAACCTCTTCTACTTGTGTGCTATAGTGGAAAGAGCTTGTGGACATGGCATGATAAAGAAGAAGAGGCTTTGTTACTACATAACATGTATGTTGGTGAGTATGCCAAGGGTCAACGATCTGGAAAAGGCACTTTCTACTATGCATCGGGTGCCATTTTTCAGGTTGATTGATTTCTGTACATTTGATATTGATGAATGTCATTTTTTCATTACCGTTTTTGATGAATTATGGTTTCCAAAATCAAAAGTTTGAAAAATGTGCTGGTCTAGGCCAGAACTTGGAATCCACCTTCTCAAATTATTGATTCCCCCACCCTCAATTATAATGATTTGGAACCCATACATAGTAATTTACATTAGATGAATTATAAGAGATCCATCTCTTATTTTTAGGGCATGTGGAGAGGAAATGACAAAGAAGGACCTGGCGTGCTAACATATGAAAATGGAAAGGTGCATTATGGGATTTTTTGTCGGGACCATTATGAGGCCATGCGCGATGAAAGCATGAGTGTTTTGGTTAAAGAGGTGAGAAACATTTGGCCTTCATCTTGACCCATAAAATAAAATCCTTGAATTTCCCAAATGTTAAGGGGTATGTGGTGGAAATCTGACCAATTAAATTTGGTACTTTTATATTTGGTGAAGTCGAACATTTAATCAATAAATTGAATTCAATCATTGTCTTAGACAAAATTCCAAGTGCAATATCCAAACCATGGTGGAGAAATGCTAGTAGGTATATAGTTAAGTTGTATAAGGCCAATTAATGGCAATAATTGCATTTGCCCACCTTGTTTTCTGTTAACTACCTGTGTGGGGTTTCTAAATATATACTTATTCTTGAGTTGAAAATTGGTATCAACGATGTTCTTCTTGTGGATTCGTTTTTAAAGCAACTTGTTGAAGAACACATTGTTGTAATGTTGAAAGTGCATGTCAAGGAAACTTCTAGAACTCAAGTAACAAAAATTCAAGGATTTTGGAAATGAAGGCATTGGATAAGGTGGTTGATGAGGAGGAAGATCCAGAAGCTACTAAAAAAGCTTTATCAGATGCATTAATGAGATTCAATTCTGAGCTCAAGGATATATTTTTTACTTGGAGGTGAAAATTGTTTTGCCATTGGGTGTAAGGGTCACTTGAAGTTCACCCTGTTAATGACAATAGTTGTCAAAAATTTGACATTGATTTAGTCATGAGCATGTTTGCTTCTGTGCATTGCTTAACAAACTCATATTGATTTAATACATTTGTCATCCTACATCGAAAAAGACTTGTATCAATAATAAAAAGTTTGTTAGAAAAGTAAATTAATGGCATCATATCTAACAGACGTCTATATTAAAGAATGATAAAATGGCACAATATAGTTTTCTTTGGGTTATAAATTCTAAGAAGGTAAAGGGCAAAACATGTATTGTTCATTAATGTTTTAAATTGCATGTTTTGTTGGAGTCAATTACAACATATGATTAAAACCAAAGCAAAAGCTATTAAACATCAAGCTATGAATTAACTCCGTGTGAATAATAGACTAAAATTGACATTCACAATGAGACGGCATTGCCCCTTTTTTGTGACAATATAATGTCATAGCATTTCTTGGTGCAATACTGATCTTATTGACTATCTAGAAATTTAAGGATTATTTTTTGGGGAAGTCTGAACTTGAAGTTTTCAACAATGTGTCTTGTGAACCTTTTTTTGTTTTATATGTGTAGCATGATGGTAGAATCAAGGTCACTATTTTCAAATCCTATGGAAAACTACCTTGATGACACAAGTGACTATGGTACCATAACAAAAGGACATACAATGGGATTGAGTCTTCAAGGACTTCAAGAGGCATTCAAAAATCGCAAGAAAATATTTGCAACACGAGGAACATCTCCAAATTCAAAATTTGACATTCACAATCAATCCCTCTCAAATGATTTGCATGTTGGCATTGAATTAGGAAAGGAGAATGAAAAAGAGATTTCCAAGGAATATCTTGGAACATTAGCCAAAAATTTGCCAATCAAAGAACTTGATGAAAATCCTTCAAAAGTTAAGAAAGTGGTAGATCAAGAGGTTCCAAGTGATGAAATTTCACAACAAGGAGATTTAAATAGTCCATTTCATTGGACAAAGGCATCACCATTTAACACTTTAATATTGGAAGGCCAAGCTCGAGCAATGTCAGTGGAACAGTTTTGGCGACTATGCTTTGATGCACATGTAAATTATTTAATGATTTCCCTTTCAAAATTAGAGTCACTCACAATCACAAATCAAAATTTACATTATGTACTAAAATAGGATATGGATTGAGTCTTTGTTCATTGAATTCAATGATGCTAAATATTTTATTAATTAGTAATGCCATGAGTTTCTTTCAATGTTGAAGTTTTTTGTCTAGTGTATAAAGAACAAGACTTATAATTAATGCCAAAAGATCTTCATGATTTATTATTTTGTAGTTATGGAGACTACTCATTTGAAAGCATCTTGTAAGGGAGACACCAATGTGCTATGACCATGAAGAATTTTTTCATTGTCTAAAATTTTATTAAAAAATATGACCAAAGATATATAATTTGCCCATAAATACCTTTTCTTTGGTCCTGTAAACCAACAAGATTTTGCATTCAATGATTTCAAAGGAACCAATTTATACATTTTATTATATATATTGTTTCCATTATTTGCATGATTTACTTTTTCAAATCTATAAAAAATTCAAGGTTTTGTTTCCAAAATAAAAAAAACCTCATATGACTTTCCATGATAAATTTGGAATTTTTTTGCACATAGAAATCTATATTGTAGTACCTTGGCCATTTCAACACATGTTTGTCGAATAATTAATTAATTTTGAAAAATCCATTTCAACAAATGGAATATTCCTAAATATTCACTATTATCCTTCACAATATTTTTTGATTTGGAAGAAATAATTTTTGAAAATCTCAACATTTATGAAAGTAATATGATTAGTGTTGAATTGACCAAGCTACAAAGGTATGTGCATCATTTTGAAATTGAAACCAAGGTCATTCACTTGTCAATTTGGCATTTTGTATAAACAATGTTTGTCATGATTATAGAAAGTTTTTCCTGATCCCTAATGTTATTTTCATAAATGAGTAATCATAAGTTTCTTTGTCATGAATATGGTATTATGATGGAATTGCAGATTCTAGAACCGGGTTTAGGATTGGCTCAAGTTGATATGATATTGAAGCCATCAGCAAATGCTTGGGATGATTCATTTGATCTCTATTGTCCAGTTAAATAACCATTAAACATTGGTCCTTAACTTGTTTCATTTAAAATATCACAATATTGGGATGATCTAAAATGTAACAAAAAATTTATATTGTGTATTGTATGACATACTTACATGCAATATATGTTCAATGTTAAAGATCTTAATTTAGTAAAAGCTTGTTACCAAGCAACCAAGTTAAGAAATTTGGAAGTTCTAGTAAAGGAATTTGTATGTTTCTATGTCTAAAATGCATAATGGAAATCATAATTTCATTTTGGAAATCAAAATTATTGCAGTATCCACATAACAATTGGTTTGTGATATTTGTTTCAAAATATTGAAGCCATGTGAAAGACTATTTGAGAATCTCAAAAATAAAAAATAAAAGCATTTCCCCCCCCCCGCCCCCCCTCCCAATGCATGTAAGTGTAAATGTATCATTTTTTAATGATTATTGTAAGGACTTATGCAGAGTCGACAATTAATTCAAAGGGAAGTTGATGAAGCCTTTGTAAAGTTGGCTTTGTGCAAGTTTTATACAGATGAAATGACTATGCAAAAGAAAGTAAAAAAAAAAAACTTGTCACATGTTTTTGTTGCATAGTTTGTTTTATGAACTTTGAGAATTAGGACTACCATTTGTAGCTTAAGCTTGGAATTGTGGAAATTATTTTGTAGAATACATTTGATTACCCGAATTTGAACCAAAAAAGTTACATAAATTTGGTTTTGTCATTAATACACATGGCCCAAATCATGGTTTTCTTAATTGTCAATTCCAAACAATCTGGTTTGGGACAATAAAATAGCATATCTTGAAATAATAAAAAATATTGCAATAACTTAGAAAAATTGAGTAAATGAAGCATTATTCAATATGTAGATGGCAATAATGGTGATATAATTGTTGATATTTGTAGGTCATAAAAGTGTTGGAAGGTTGTGTTGAAGCCATTACAACATGGTCACAAGAAGAGACAATGTACACAATTATCCAATCATTTGAGATCCAAGGAGTATTTATTCAAGCATCATCACATTTACAAAGGTTTTTTGGGGAATGCATGTTGGAGTCAAAATGTAGTAATTATTGCATTAAATTGCATTCTTTAATCAACTTTTATAAGGTATTATACATTCCTTCTTTTGGAGGAATCATGCTTTTGTTTAATATATGTAGTTGTTTTCTTGCATTCTTTTATAATAACCATAACGGGTTTTGAAAATGAATTTATGATTTAAAAGGTGTACAATTTTTAAAAATAACGTTTGCACATGGTTTTTGTGAAATTCATGATTTGCATCTATGGCGTTTATAGAAAATCAGGCCTCAAATGGATGTTCCTCCAAATTCAATAACAACATCTACATTGCAAGCGCTCTACCAATATCAACTCCAAGATAGAAATCCAAGTGTTTTTCTTGACATTGACATCAATTATAGAGAATTTGAAATCTCAATCCTTCAATTTGCCATCTTGGTATCAATTGTAATGCCTTTTTTATGACAAAATGTTTTGAACCATAAAGTGTATAGATTTTACAATTAACCATCCAATTTTTAACAATCATGAATGTACATAAATATGAAAAGGGATTTGAATGTTCTTGATCAATCTCCAAAAAATTGTGTTGAACCAACTAGTTCAATATTAAATGAATTTTTTTGTATTTAATTCAAAAAAATAAAGGGCATATTAATAAATCAAAATTTGTTGGCTTGTTTAATAACAATTCTGTTAAATGCTAAAATATTCAACTTTTTATGCAGGAAGCCAAAACAAACAAAATGTTGTTGTCATCACAACCACATGAAGTTTTGAAGTTGTTTATTCACAAAGAAATTGTTAGAGAAACTAAATAATTGTGATGGTATGAATTGAAGATGGTGATGATAAGATTAGATTTAGATTATTATTATTTTATAATGATACCATGGTTAGTTTGATTGAGTTATTGTAACTAATATCCAAGGTCATTTTAATTGTGTAGTTATTTTTTACTTAGTCACATGAATTATTTCAATTTTCACTCGATAAATTGTTCAAAACAAGGTCAGTTTTTTTTCCCCTCTTCAATCTCATATAATCAACATTAATATAATTATGTTTATCATGTATGATTCTTAGATTTTATTTTCACATTATTCATTTTTGAACAATAAAAGACATGCATGACATTTTATATACAATTTTTGAGCATGAATTTGGTTTTACTTCTTCATCCATTTTTTTTTGTCATTGTAGAATATTCAACCTAACCATCTTGAAGCACAAACATTGTTCAAACAAATACAATATTTCATGATTTGATCATGGGATATTATTTTCTTTGGATTCACTTTCATGAAAGTCATGACATTCATAATACTTGTACACAATTAACATATCAAAATATATTTTATCATCAAACTTCTATGTTTTAGTTGATTCTAGTTTTATAACACATGATTGATTAGTTGTAATGTGAATCTTTCCATGTCACATATATAACATCTTTAAATTAATTTAAAATTATAAAAACCCATAACACTTGCTAAATTAAGGCTTAAAACATTAGCAATTAAATATTCATATTTGAGATAATTACATTGGAAAATCATTTATAAATCAAACTTGAGAATCTTTTCCAACACAATATATTTGCCACATCAACCAAATGTAATTGTGGAACATTTTAAAAATTCACTGATGAATATAGAAACGTTGGATTCAAGTGTCAAAAGGACAAGTTTGGGAGGCCATTTGGTGAGTCATTTTACTACAAACAACCCAACCAAATAGGTTGGCGAAAAGATTTCAATTAAATGCATGTTCTTAAATGAGACATTTTTTGACCCTTTTGACACATAATTCTAGATTTAAATAAATATTACTTTCAAAGACAAAATGAATTTACAAAGTTCAAAAGTTTCATCCTATGTGTTTCCCAAAATTTTCAACATTTGCCTTTTGTTTATGGACTTCATTGTAGTTTTCTTAATGTAAACATCCCCAATGCTTTTGGCATGAAAATGATGTTTTTAATGATTCTAAAAGTTGGTATTTGATGTTGTTGAACTTTAATGTCCAACCTTCTATGTTCACAATTTTACTTGTTGAATACAAGGCACACAACTCACAATTCAAATTAAAGGTCATTACTTGCTTCAAACCTTTACACATCATGGACAAATTGTCTTAACAATCTTGATGTCAATTCATGGTACCAAAATGTTTTGAACATTGTTCATTATAATGGGGAAAAGGTGGGGCAAAATCAATTATGTGTTAAATATGATGTAATTTTCTTTAAGACTAATGGGACCATGAAATATTATTTGGGAATCAAATGCAAAACAAAGTTCAAAGGAAAGTAAGGTGACAAAATGAGTAGTTCATAAGGATTGAATAATCTCTTGATGATGAAAAAGAAGAAGATTTGTAAAACGTCTTAGCTTTGGATAGATCCAAGTTAGTCTTTGGTTATATCAAGAAAAGTTATGAAATCAATTCATGCCTTCAAATTTTCTCGTAACAAAAGTATCATTTTTCTTGAAATTGTGACAAATATATTGATGATTTGTGTAGCCAAATAAGACAAAAGTACATCAAGCACCTTGGAATCATGATGAAGTGCACTACAATTGGGTAAATGTTCACAAAATTACATATATGATTAATATTGGTTGAAATTTTCCTCCCAGTTTGTTTCATTATTTCAATTTCTAATATTATCATTATTCAAACTACACATAAGGCTAAAATACACACTTCACATGAAAATGATGATGTTTTAAAGGTGAATAAGGTGAGTTTGACTGCATGATGGGCTCCATTTAAAATACTAACTTGCAAAGATGTCCCAATGGGGACGCCTTCAATCCACTTGTAATAAAACCTCACTAATTGTTTTTTTGAACAAAAACACTTTCCTTTGATGCTTACAAAAATTAGGATTGATCATGCTTTGGAACATGGAGGTTTTTAGTCTAACAAAAGTCAAACAATCTTCAAAAAATATTATTTGAGTTTCAAGATTTTTTTGGGATAACAATGATTACATATTGCACTTTGGTTAATTTGAATATGTTAAAATTATAGTTTTGTGCCCTTAATTAAAAAATATTATTCAAATTTCGTTTCCAAAAAGAGAAATTCAAAATGAAATGATTTTAGAAGGTTTACATCATTAGAAGTCAAGGGGAAAAAGTAAAAATTGCTAGATTCCTATGGTTGATTTTCAATGTGTGGTAATACAAATAAAAGGTTGACAAAAATTTGTGTATTTCATATTTGGTTTTTAATTAAATTTTGGCTAAATCTTCTTATGGATAATCACCATTTTTTAACATATTTTGTGGATGATGGCAACTTCGACTACATTAAAAATATATATTTAAAAATGGCCCTTGGATATATTCATTTATATATATCCATAATATATATTTTTGGTTCCTATTGTGAACTTAAGTTTTGTAAATTGTCAAATTGTTAATCAATAAATTAATGACTTCATTGGACTTGTGCTTTTATTTTTTTAAATCATATATATCTTGTGAAGTTTATTGGCAAATCTCTTGGTTCAATGTCATAAGAGGTTGAATCAAGTTTACATTGATAAGAGAACAACTTCAACATATAAGTCTTGGAATTAGGATTGAACCTTGGCATTTGTTTACTTGTATATTTTATTTTGCTTCCTTAATGCTCACACAAAAACGTTTTACAACATAATCACATTAAAAATACTAAACATTGCAACAAAAATAATCCCTTACCAAGCCTAGACCACGATGCTAGAACAACTTGTAGGAATGTACAAAATAATGAACATCAATGTAATATCAAGTTGTTGAAGAATAAAAGGAATCTACTTCAGATGAAAAAAAATAAAAATTATTTGCACAATAACACCAATTATAGCCTTTATGATATTAAAAAAATTTCCTTGCATTTTTCCATTACATATTGATAGGCTTGAACATCTTGCTTTTCAAATCATTAATTTTAGACATTCATTTGTCAATTGATGTTTAATTTAGTATTTAGGAAATGAAAATCAAAGTTTGAATTACTTTATTCTTGGTTAGGCTATTTTTATTCTAATACATTGTAAAATTTCTTAATAGACGTCTCTTTCTCTTGTTTAGATGAAAAAATCAAAAAAAAAAAATTCATTACAATTATCATTAAAAAAATTTAAATAAATAATTAATTAAATTGAAATTGCCTTAGAAATCTAATTTCAATAACATACATTCTTGACAAATGATTTTTAAAGCTTTCAATATGACCTATAGATATCCATTTCATATTGACAGTGTAAGATTTAAAAACATGTTCAAGGTCAACCAACAATAGTTTGAGGTAATGAACACCCTTACTTAATCTATGTTTACTAGAACATGTGCACAACCAAATTTTTTTTTCATAATTATATGGGGACAATTTTGGCAAAATCTTTATAAAGGTGAATTCCAAGGAAAGAGTTGTCGATTGCTTTAACCAAAGTTAGATATGATTAGAAAATTTGATATTGAATCCATTTCATCAATTGGAATGACCTCATGCAAAGGTTTAAGTGCAATTTTTTTCCAATCCATTTGAATACACCAAACATTAATGAAAGCCCAAAACCTTTTCAAGTGCACAACAAATTAAACATTCTTTTGTCAATTTGTCCATTATCTATTATTAATTACATATTTCCATTTGATCATTTTCCTCTAAAGCAAATGAAATAAATTAGTTTAAACGAAATGTTACAAATCAAACCTACATTTCATTTTGATTAATCTTTTTAGTTTGTAATGTTGTTAATCTTGCATAACAAGGGTCTATTCTTGATCCTTTCTAAATTCTATTCCACATTCTTGTCTTTTTTCAATCACAAAATAATTTCACTAACTGGCAATAAGAGGTTTCATGATCTATATCCCCACTTCCATTGTCAAGGTAATGAAATCTTCATGTTCTAGTAATGTTTCACTATTGCAAGAAGATCTATCTTTGTTGTTGCCAAACCAACAAACACCTCCATACTTCATTGAGGAAGGTGGTCTTTCCAATGTCTAATATATTAGACTTCACCTTTTCTCTTCTTTTAGATCTAAAGGTGTATAAAGGCATGTAGGAGGCCATGGAAGGCCAACAACTTTGTATGCCTTTTCCTTTGCTATTTTCCTTGCTTGATGCACTTTACTAATAAGTAAACTATTGGGTTTAGTTCTAGAAATTTTCCAATTTCTTTTGAATTGTTCCCAAGTTTGATCTACTTCCCAAGGGCCTTCATATGTCTGCAATTGGGTCATATTTTCTAGATATGTGCTTGGATCCCTATGTATTGCATCTATCATAGATGGGACTTCAATGGTTGATGAAACTTTCGAACTAAGGTCATTGGATATTTCTTTCATTTCAATGGGCATTGTGGTTTCTAAGAATATATCTCCAATCTTTCTTTCCATGGTTTCACCATTAATACTAGAAGTAGTAGACTCCATACACATGGGCAATGTTTGCATGCCATCCTTTTGCATAGGGGTCCTACCAATTTCAATTATTTGTTTTGGAGAATAACATACCTTCTCTTTGACCTCTTGAGTGGAGACCTCATCCAACATCATTGATTTGGATGTCTTTTCCAAGACAACTGGCTGTATCCCAGCTTCTTTTTCATCTTTTGTAATGTGCATTTGATGCTTCTCCACTTTTCCTATAATGCTCTCCAGACTATTTTGAGTGGCCACTTTGAGTTCATCAATGGGGGCCTCATCAAGTATTGTCTTTTGGCTTTCTTCTTCCAATGCATCTTTGGGTTCTTCCAATGTGGTTTTATCAGACATTGTTAATTGGAGTGTTTCTTCCATGATTGGTTCCAACACAACCTCTTTCTCCTCTTCTATGCTAAGCATTTTAGAAATTTCAAGATTGACTTCCTCATCAACATCTTGAATGGGGCCTTCATGAATTGTTCTGGATTGAGGTCCTTTTGTCAAGATTGGTTCAACCTCAAACTCTTTTTCACCTTCATCAATGGGGTTTTGATGTTCATTTGATTTGAGAAGAATATGTTCTTTGGTCCCATGAATATTGGACACTTTGAACTCAATAACATCATCAAACATGACTGTAGATTCGGGCTCCTCCAATGGTAGCTTAAGCGCAACCTTGTTCTTTTCTTCCTCCTCATCATGAGTCATTGATCCAGGTTCATCAATGTTTGCTCCATCAAGAACTATTAATTGTAGTGCCATTTGCAAGGTAGATTCACATTCATCCATTTTGTCAACTGACTCTTTCATCAATTCAGTCTTCAAAAGAGGTTCAACTTCAACATGATTCCCCTCTTGAACACAAGGAATTGTAGTAGCTGTAAGAACCACCTCCATATCGAACTTCTTGATTTGTGGTGCTTGCTTCAAGCTTGACTCAATCCCAATGTCTTCCTCTAGAACTTCATCTCCAACACCCAATTTAAACATGTCCAATTTTGAAACATCCTCCTTCATCTCCATAGACAACATCCCTTTAGGACATTTGGTAGGAGTTTCACCAAGCATATTGGATTGAGCTGCTCCAACATCCAAAATCAACTCATCCCCAACTCGTTTTTCTTGCTTTACAATGGACATTTGAGCTTCCTCTATCTTTTGAACATCATCTTTGGACAAAATTTCAAAAGGGTGAAGCTTTGTTGGATCTAGTTTGGGGATCATTTTTGCATGTTCACTAAAAGCTTCCTCAAGTTTTGTGGATTGAAGTCCTTCTAAGCAAGGTTCCACTTGAAAATGTTTGCCCTCTTTAACAAGATTATGAACTCCAACCAATCTCATAGACACGTTCCCTTCTTTTACAACACCCAATTGACTTTCCTCTAGCTTTAGAATATCCTCCTCATTAGGCAATTCCCTAGCAAGAACTTCCTTTGGTTTCTCTATGGAGACATCTACAAGGATGTTGGATTGAGGTGTCATTTGCAACTTCGGTTCATACACAACTTCTTTCTCTTGGTTAATTATGGGCATTTGAGCTTTCTCTAACTTTGGAAGATTCATCCCTTCAGTTTCAAGAATGAAGGGTTCCACATGCTCATTTAGAGCCTTTTCCAACTTTGTGGACCAAGGCTTTTTTTCCATCGCAAGTTCAACCTCAGCATGTCTTTCTTCTTTCAAAAGAGGAAATTTGATAGCTTTAAGAACCACCTTCTTTTCCAACTCCTCAATTGAAACCTCATGAAACTTTAGAGATTGTGGTGTCTCCTCAACACTTGATTTTGCCACAACACCAATCTCCTCATCTCCAATGTACAATTGAAGTTCTTTTGATTTCAAAATGGTCCCTTGGCTAGAAACTAAAATGGGCGCTTCTCCAATCTCCTCAATTGGAGCCCACTCAAGCATAGTGTGATGATTTGCTTCATCCACCATCAATGGATCATCCTCAAGTGGATCACTAAGAGCATCATAAAACTCCATGGAAAGAGGATGCTCTTCTGGTGGCACAACTTCCATGTGTTTTTCTTTTTCAGTAAGAGGAATTTCAAAAGCCTCTTGAACCACCTTTTTCACAAGTTCCACAATTGGGGGTTCGTGGGGCTTTAATGATTTTTTTTCTTCCTTTGAACTTTGCTTGACCTCCACACGTTTCTCTCCTTCAAAAATGTTGAATTGAGGTTCTTGTTGAAGAACATTTTTAATCTTCAAAGCACCCACCTCCTCAAACTTTTCAATTGGAGCCCCTTCAAGCATGATGAATCCAGATGCCTCCTTTAATGTTGGTGCATCCCCAAGCTGTTTCACTTCTTCTAAAGCACACACTTGTGTGTCTTCTAATTTTGGAACACCTTCTTCCTTAGTTTCACAAATGGAGACTTTGGGCTCATCATTTGGAACTTCATCAAGTTCCATGGATTGAGGATCCTCTTTCAAGGTTGACTTAGCTCCAACTTTAGTTCCTCCTCCAATTAATTGAAGTTCTTTTACCATTACAACACCCTCCTTATCTATATGAGGTGTGGGGACTTTGGACATAACGTTGTTGGGAACTTTATGAAGCAATTGAAAATGTTGGGACTTTTCCAATGAAGGTTTGGAGGCAATTTTTTCCTCTTTCACAAGTTGGTCCTTGGCACTTAGGTCATGCAAGGTTGCATCGAACCCGCCTCCAAACTCTTCAAGCTCCAATGCCTTGAGTGTTTTTTGAGAATTTATGACCATCAATTCTTGTTTTGATTTCTCAACTTCCAACACCTAATACACAATGCAATACAATAGATCTTCATAAGTACTTGTAGTCCATAAAATTTGTCAAGAAATGGGATGGAAATTGGAAGGACCAAATTTATGAATATTCATTTCATAAAATCAACTTTGAATGCAACGAGGAAAATTAAAGCAAAACATATGAAATCATTAGATGAAGAGAAAATTTTGACATAATGGTTCATTAGCCATGAAACATTCCCAAAATCGAATGACATAGGAAAATCTTTTGATGAATGCAAATCTATATTGATAATAAAAATATGTACATTGCATTCATATCCATGAACTATTACCTTGCTTTCCACATGTGGTAGTGATGGTGGTAATGATCGATTGTTTTGTATGAGGACCACATCCTTTGACAACATATTGGACCCAATCAACTTAGGCAACTCCTTGATTTTTGTTGCTCCCAACAAAACATCACCCCCAACATGTCCAATGATGGAATGCACATCAACTTCATTAGTTTGGTCCTTTCTTGACAACCTCACCATGTGATCTTCTTCAAAAGGTTTATCACTTAATAATTTTTTTGAATTTGATTCCATCATAGGAAGTCCTTCCATTATAGGCTGATCCATAAGCAATGCCTTGTTGCTCATTTCCACCAAATATAATGGCTCTTCTTGATCATCTGTTGACAATTGAAGTTTTGCCTCCCTTTCTTCGTCATGGAACTTTGAATCCTTCAAATTGTTTGTCACCATTGAAACATTTTTCTCTCCTACAAGACATTCATGCAAACATGTATTCAATGTTAGATGAAATAATGATGTAGCACATGTTGTCAACACAAAAAATTCACAAATAAAGTTCCTTAAAAAACCAAAAGGAATGCACTTTCTAGAATTCCATGTACAATTAATGGATATTATGGTAATCTCAAATGAGCAAATGAGGATCACTTGGCATACATGGACATTACATTAAAAAAGAAATCAATTTTCACACGAGGCTATGTACGTTGAAAAAATGTGCCACGAGTTTTTTCAATTCTTTAAAAGATAATAAAAATTCATCATCAAGATCTTGGTCATATTTGTTGTCAAACCAAGGTGATACAAAAAAACAATTAGATTCACTAATTTATAATTAACAAGTTAATAATCTAACTTTTTAAACAAATAGTAGTTGAACTCCATAATATTTGAAAACACTTAATTTACATAAGTGATCAAAGTGGTTATAGCTAAATAAACCCCTCATGTTAATTGGAGGCTAAAACAACAATAACATGACAAACAAAAGCACATGTTCATTTAATGTGTTGTCAAGGAAGAAAATCATTTTCACAATGAATATAATGTTGATATTCTTACCAGTTCTTATTGCACCAACTTCCGCATGTGGGTCCAATCTAGCATTTGTCTTGGCTTTGGTTGTCATGGGCATTGTCACTAGCATTGGTGAAATGCTTCCATGTCCAAGTTGTTGTGGCATAAGATCCCAACTGTCATTCAACCTACCGCGGAAGTACTTTGACACCAATAATGCTTGTGGGTCCACAACTTCTTTCAATTCCACCTTATGACCTTGTGGTGTTGTAGCTTCTATGACATCATTGTTTTCACTTGCTCCTTGTGGTAGTGGAGCTTGCATTAGCCTTGGACTTGTTTGTGAATTTGTAGAAACGGGGAGCAACCTCTTTTCACCACTTGCACCAACAATTGGAAGTTGTGTGGTATTTGTGGCTGAAATGTTTTTTGATTCAAAAAGAACGGAAGGGGATAGTTTTTTTTTCTTTCGAAGTCCAGGATGCATTGTTGTTGAACTATTATTATAACCTGGGATGATAGATTCCTTGGTGGGAAACAAGTCATTATCATCTTGTAAACTAGGTGATGTGGAATCAAAAGATGATTGGGATGGGGAGCCAATTTCACCTACTTGTTGATGAGGCATGCTAGCACTAAATTTCAAGTGTTTTTGATGGCTTGTAGAAAGTTGGACATGTTGTAATTCATCAGGGGAACTAGAACTTTTTGCACTCACACCTGAAAAGGTATGGGCTCGGCTTAACATTGATGTGTTATGTGCATTTTGTAAGATGGAAGTTGGTGGTCCCAATAAACAAGATTTTGACAGATTTGATTGTGGCTCTTGTTGATCAAACATGACATTTGTATCTATTGTTTCATCCTCTTCCAATTGAACTTGAGAAGACTTCATTTTCTGCAACATCATCCCCCACCAAAAATTAATCACACAACCTTTTACATTATACTATTAATGATTGTTTATATTCATATCAATTTTTTTGATTTAAACATAAAATCCATGCAAAATTTGATAAACATCAAATAATACAACAACTTATCCAAAAGACTAACACAAATGAATAAATGAATTCAAATGTTGTTACAAAAAGTCAAACATATAAAGTTTATATTAAAATAATGAATAACTTATGATGGGGTGCAAATGAGATAACACAAGCCACACCCGCATGTTTTATGATTGTTTTTGTGATTGTTTTTTGGGAAATATTCTTAAAATATTTTTGGAATATTTTTCAAAACATCTTCAAAAAAATCTTTAATTTTTTTTCCATATTATGTTAAAATTTTGGCAAAAAAATCATTTTCAAAAAAATTCAAATCTATTTATAAGTCCTTTTATTGCTTAAAACAATCTTTATAGTGTTTAATGAATGCTTTTGTTATTTTTTATTCATTGGATTAATTTCAAATTAATTCACATGTTCCCATGATATATTAAAAATATGACTATGTAAACAGATCTTACAATTTCAACATTAAATTAAATTATGACTTTAAAACATAAAAAAACCAAGCAAGCATTACATTTGTTATGGTATGTGTTATCGTGACTACACCCAATGGTCTTGAAAAACTCTAATATTTTCCAAATTAAACCCAATATTTACAATGGTCACCAATATTAGCAATAAATAAGGCAACACACGAACATTATTGTGAATAAAAAACAACACATACCTTCGGAATGAAAGGCACAAAAGTGCCAGAATTCGTGTCTACAATTTGATCTAAGTCCTTGGCCTTGGTGCTAGATTGATGATGACCATGATGAGTCTTAGACTTGGGCGTCATGGACTCTATTGAGCTCCCGCAACTCTCCTTGCTTGAACATTTTCCACCTCCCTTGCCCATGGTGATGATTTGTACACTGCACCCTCCTTTCTAGAACACTAGCTTTAGGTGTAAAATTTTCCAATTATAATAAAATATTCCCAAGTTTGGCAGTTATGAAAAATTGAATGCCATTAATGCTCTAATGTGTACACAAACTTTGTATTGTAGATACCTTGACCATACCCACTACATTATTTTTTAGTGCCACTTAGTGCACTTGGCTATTCACTTGAAATTGTTGTTCTTTAAATGAAAGTAATTAATTGCAATATTCATAGAGGTATGTTAATTCAAGATGATTTTAACACTAAAGTCTAGGGTGGCAAATTATATCATTTTCTTGACCACAATATATGACAAAATCTTTCATTGATGAATATTGATCATACACACACAATAATGACCAAAATGTGTAACTTATTGAATATGAATTATTTTAAAAATTGTTGAATGTGCCACCCTAGACCTTAATATCACAGAATGACCTTGCCCTACCCCTTATGTTGAATGTCTCACCTAGTTCACCCTAATGGGCTCACCTAGCACCATACTCAACATAATAGGCTAGGCTTGACCATTCCATAGTACATTAATAGACGATTCGAAAATGTAATCAACCAAATTTACCCAACCTTGTAATTAATGGATGGCAAAACATAATGTAACACATTATTCAAACAAGTGCTTCTATCAATCTCTTAGATTTGCAACACAATTTCAACACAAGATTGCACCTAACAACAAGGATGAAAGATCAATCTAATACTAGTAACATATATCTTAGCTTGAATGACCTTGATTTTGAATTTGACATCATAAAAAACTAATAAAATTTTTTTAGCACATGTGGAGGGTACCTTACCTTCACATAAAACATTTTTGAAAAATATGTCTTTGCATTTAGAATGGGCTTAATCACATAAACTTGCCATGGTGTGGGTTCACAAAGCATAGGAATGGGTTAATGTTCTTTTTTTTTCAAAAGGCTTTATGAAGGGTAAGGGACCCCTTCAGAGGTTCAACCACTTGTTCACAATTGTGAACAAGGGCTCAAACCTATGAAGCCCCTTAGGTGGTGCCTTACACTAATTTTTTTTTGCCTCGAGAGAGGATGACACCATCGTTTTGAGGAATCTTACAAATAAGGTGCCTCCTCTCCTCTCAAACAAAATCACATCGGAGTTGTCGATTTTACAAGCAAAATTCTAGAGGTTCTTTTCGTTGGCTGAAGCCAACAAAGGGGCAATTCTGGGAATTTGGGTCCCATGTTTGGCTCGCACCTTGCACCACACACTCATTACCACAAGGGTCCATTCTCGGTTCTGACTCCTTACTTTACACACTAAAGACTCACCAATCCCATAGTAATGCACAGCACCTCCAATTTGAACAATGTGAAGCACCTTATCAACTTGGTCAATCTGTTCTTAACGTGTGGAAACAAAGTAACTTGGTTTCTGACAGACTCTAACGTTGCTCCAAGATGAGTGAGAGGGAGGGGGCAAAAAAAAGTACCCAACAATCGGATTCGCTGTAGTTATTGAGATCCTACACAAATAGCAGCTAGCGGAGGTTGCTTGCAGCAGCCTGTACACAAGGACAAAACATTATCAATGTGCACTTGGAAAGTACATCTCAGCAGATCAACTCTCGGCAAACCTGTAAAAGAAAAAAGCCCTGTATATAAATTAAAAAGGCACGGATGGGAAGTTGGAACCCATCCACGAGAAGTAACAGGCAAATTAAAGCTCGAAAACACAAGTCCAGAAATAACATAATAATCAGAACACCACAAATACCCAAAACTAAATAGTCGTCGGTTGCCACAAATCTGTAAGAAATGCAAATCGTATAAGATCTAATTTTGTGTAGGAATTATACCTTGAAATCACTGGATTCAACGGATCCACCAAATTCTCGGAAGTAGGCCAACAACACGAACAAGACTTGGACTGTAGCGGATATGGTTTCTTGAGAACTTGTTTTTGAAATCTCGGCGTGAACCGGAATTGGACTTATAGCGAATATGATTTCTTCAGGATCCGCTGTTGGACAATTCTATGAAGAAGCTGCAAGCAAAGCAAAGAAAACCGTGAGACGGAAGAGACGCATGAATTACATGTATGTTTGATGATCATGCAATGAACTGATCTCAATTTGCAATTGTCTGTTCTGATTTTTTTCTGTTGCAGAGTGATTAGCGTACATGTAAATGGATTATGAGCCACGCCGCGAGGATCCCCGAAAGCTGATGTCAATCACAACTCGCATTGAAAAATAGAGCTAGCCAGCTCGCTCGCCAACCTGAATCGGGAACAGAGCGAGGAGTCCGACGCGGACGGCGGTGATGTGTGTCCAAGGTTTAACCCCAATGCCCAAAATTGACAAACAAATACTCTGAGCTTGAGAAGGAACAACACCCACTACTTGCTCGTCTTGGCACTGATGATGGCTTCTAGATCTGACACTGGGAACGATGATGATACGAAGAATGAATCCCAAAATTTACTTGCAGCAAGTGCATGAGGCAACGATGTCTACAACCACGAGAAAAGGAGCACTAGTATGCACAGCAGCCAAACAGAGGATGGAACAAGCGCAACACAGACACGCAGCAACACAAAATGCCTAGCACCACGAGAAAAGGAGCACTAGTGTGCACAGCAGCTGGACAGAGAGTGGATAAGAGCAACACAAAATGCCTAGCACCACGAGAAAAGGAGCACTAGTATGCACAGCAGCCGGACAGAGAGTGAAACAAGAGCAACACAAAATGCCTAGCACCACTGAAAAGGAGCACTAGTATGCACAACAGCCGGACAGAGAGTGGAACAAGAGCAACACAAAATGCCTAGCACCACGAGAAAAGGAGCACTAGTATGCACAGCAGCCAAACAGAGAATGGAACAAGCGCGACACAGACATGCAGCAACACAAAATGCCTAGCAGCAGCAACAGCAGCGGACGCAAAGAAGAAGGGAAAGTTCACGAGCGCAATGCAGCAAAGGCTGGGACTGGAATGTGGCGCTGGACTGGGAACTGCGGTAACGCTGCAATAAATGCCTACGGACTAGAATCAGCGATTTCTGTAACTTTTTTGCAGTAATTTCCTTGGAGCTGTTGTTTTGGGATTTTGGGGTTTCTACTGTGAATTCAATGTAGGCACTAGGGACTCCAATAATTCATCTGTAGTTTGTCCAGGACCCAGGTAGTTCCTATGGTGGGAATCAAGAGCAGGGTAAGAACTAAGGGCTGTGAGAATGGGGCGATTCTGGGGATCAGGGCCCTGCATGACACGGAATGAGACCCAAATTCCCATATCAGCCCCCCATCAAGGGGTCCTTCCCAGTGTTGGGCGGTTCTCATTAATTTTAGAGAACCTCCGGTTCTGTTTCTTTAAGGCCATGTGTGAGAACCACCTTGGTTTTTACTCTTTTATAAAAATAAGTGGCTCACAAGAACCATCTTGGGTATCAATTTTTTTCCAAGGAAAAAATCTGGTTCTCAAGCTTGGCAGTTCTCAACAATTTGAAAACAACCAGTTTTCGTGGCTGGTTCTCACAAGCCCGATCTCAAAAATTTCCTTTTTTTGGAATTTAAAAAAAATTGACAAAATAATACACTTTGAATATATTTTCAGCTGTTTATAAATCCACAATTTCATCTCTTTGAAAAGCTTTTTCAAATTGTTCCAACTCCTCTTCTAGGTTTGCATCTATCTCAATAAGTTCTAAAAGGTTAGAAGGGGATTTAGAACCAATTCTACAATCATTAAGCCAATTCTTGTTCACAAAAATGATTTTTTTAAAGTTTTGATTATAAATGAAATCTTCTCAAATTAATGAAGATTCCAGCCAAGGAAAAAGATCCTTTTAATCTCTATTGGGAACCAACTATCCCTAAAATTTGAAGAACAAGAAACCCAATTATGAGAAACATGATTTCATATTTCTCCCACCATCAAAAGGGGCACTTGATCTCCTTCACATCCACCTAATAATGCCAATAATCAATAGTTTCCTCTTAACAAGTTCTTTTGTTGGCTTAATATTCTTTGATATCATTTGAAAAAATTTCAAATTGTTGTCATCATCCACTCTCTAGTCAACAAAATCATTATCAAAATCTATTGATGGATGCAAGAGATAATAACATTTCATGAACATAGGATATAATGACATTGTATCAAATTGCTCAACAATTACTACTCCTTGATCACAACCAATGAAAAAAGGCACTAAATGAAGATTTTAAAATCTTGAGTCCAACATTAGAATTGACATATTATGTGTTTTTCTTTCATCAAACTTCTTCAAGAAGGAAAGAAAACTATCGATCCACAAACCTCTTTTCTAATGTTGGAAGCCAAAGAAGTTAATTCAAGTGCCACACTAAAATCCTCTTCCATATTTGAAAAAATGGCACATTTTTTGGTTCTTTTATCAATTTCAAACTCATGGAAATGGTAGAATGAAGGACATCACTTAACAACCAATGTCCCCTAAATTGGTTCAAAAAAAAATAGTTACAATAAGGGAAAGACAATTAATAATAATTTGACAAAGACACCATGTCAAAGGGGGTGGAACTTTGGTTATCATCCTCACTAAACTTTGCTTGCTATAACAAAACATTATAATGTTTCTGAACTGTAGAACTTCTTGAAAAAGAATGATTTTATCTACATTGTAAAAATTCTTACCAAAAGTAATATGAAACAAGGAAATATTAAAGTTTTGATGATAACCTTGTTTTAACTGGAGTGTTTTGTTTTTTTTAGTAAGGTTCAAATCTATAAGCCATATTCCATTTTTGTCTACCCTTCCTTGACTTTTTGGCCAAATCATGCATTCTTATAGGTCAAATTGGGCAATTTTGACAAATACATATTTCAAACCCTTACAAACTTTTTCATCAACTAAAACATATTAACATGCCTTGGAGAATGCATGGCCAAAACAACTACCTTGAAAACATTCTACCAAACCTAAACTATCACAACTTACAACAAAATTTAAGGTTATAGTCATAATATTTAAATTAGGTCCTTCATCTTTAACATATAAGCAATGACTTTTTTTCTCAAGTCATATTTCCTTAACAAATCAATTAAATCTTTGGCTAATGCATGCCCAAAAATATTAGATGCTTCAAAAAACCCAATTGCAATATGTATTGGTTGCTAATGAGCCTTCAAAAAATTTATAACAAAAGCAAAAATGTCATAAGCCCCTTTTGACATCCACAAATCAAAACTTGTTACAGAATAACAATTTGCCAAAGTAGGTAGGACATACAATTGTTTAGTTTTTTACACCAATTTTGAGAAAATTTCTCTTAAAAGATATTTTTTAGAAAGCAAAACAACCCTTGGACACACAAGTAGTTTAAATATTTTTAACCATTAGTTTTCAACAAGATGCATTGGCGAATGGTTTCAATAATTATAAGAATATTTCTAGTGTCGACAGTGTTGATAAAATTGCACTACCATAGGATCAACTTGGTTTAACTCAATCTTCCAAAAGTTCTTTTTGCTACACATCATCTTTCTATAAGAATCTTTGGCAACAAAAAAGTTAATGGTTTCCATTTACATGAAGTTTTTTCTTTGTAGATTATTTCTGACAAGGTCTTTTTAAAAAATTGTTTATTTCTTTAAATATTTTTGCAATTATACAATGGTCTATATAAACAAAAAAAATTAGTGCAATAATTCCATTTGCACTATTATACGATATCAAACCTTTCCTTGCTTGTGTTTTGGCATTTGATATTAAAATTTGATTAGCATAACAAAGAATGGATCTCATCAATTGAGAACATTTAACATCCATTGGCTTATTATCATAATATACACGATAAAATAAACATAATGTATTTCTCCTATCATGTCCCCCCTTTCTTTTGTGAAGATGCAATTTAAATCAATTTTCCTTAATTATTTTTTCCCCTTCATTTGCATTAATACTTTCTTCTATTTGCAAACTTGGTTGGATTTCAAACTCTTTTTCCATTCTCTCCTTTTCCATTACAACATCATTTAGATACATTTCATCATTATTATTCATTTTTTTCATTTTGGGATAACTCTTCCATTATCAATTGCAAAATGAAATTCTACTAGATGAGTGATGAAAAAACCAAACAATAATATGTAAATCTCTATGCTACCACTAAGCAAATTTACAAAGGCATTTACAATTTACAAGAGCATTTACAAAGGGTGTTTACAAAAATGAAGTGCAATGTAAGAATAGATGTAAGTTAGAATGTCAGAGTTGAGTTTAGGAAAAAATGAACTCTACAACCAAAACTTTAAAAACAAAAAATCAAAAGTTGAAACAAAAAAAACTAGTTAATAACAGGCGATTCTCAATGTGAGCATTGAATTGAGAACTGGTCTAAGAACAGAGTCACTGAGTGAGAACCGCCCAACACTGGTCCATACCTCACCTAACAAACCCATAGAGTTTTTGTTTTGTAAATGGACGGCTGTGATTCATTTGAGAGCAGAGGATAACCCCTAATGTGCTATTTACCACTCTTGAGGCAACAGTTTCACTGAGGGTAGGGCACCCTCCACATACACTAGAAAATTTTGGGATTTCTATTTCTACCCATTCTTTGCGGGTTAAGGAAGAAACTTTGTCACTCTCTTCTTTGGGGGTAAAGTAACCTTTCCTCTTTCCAGAATCCTCATCCAACTAGCTCTTTTCATTACAATTACAGCTCTCTGCTGGAAGTTTGATAAATGGTGATTATGAAACAGAGGTTACTTATGTATGTAGTTACTAGTGACCCTTCAACAATGGTTGTGGAAGCATTGAGTTGAATGTAAGGTACATTTGAAAATATTGGCAAATAGTATAAGGATGTCTATTTTTGTTTTGATGTGTGTGGTGATTATGACTAACTCATGAGGTGCAACTCAAGGCTCAAGCTGCTAATCTGTGTAGTAAGTTGGGGAAAAGCAAACAGCTGACACAGGGCATCCTTTGTCTTTGTCAGGCAAACCTGAAAGAAAGTTTGCTAACAGAGCAATTATACAGCAGCTGACTTTGATAATTTCCCTTACTAATTGGGTGGTCGCTGGTCAGGTACCATACATTCCCCAAGTATATATTAAGCAAACCAGAGCCATGCAACTTAGCAACCAGGGGTGGGGTGTGAAAGTGCATCAGGTTGATGAAGTCCATTCACTCAAATATGAACAATAGATAATAAGTTGATAGGAAATAGGGATTTGTACATATGTTTTGGTTTGCGGTGATTTTGACTAAGTCACTACTTGATAAAAATCTGTGGGGATCAAACAATTAACACAAGGGAGATTATGTCATCCTTGTTGAGCAAATCAAGCACAAGAAAGAAAGTTCAGAAGCTTGGAAAATTGTAGCAATTGCTTATATCAAATTCACTTTTGTATGATGAGAGACCATATATAGCCCATGTATCTTTGGTGTAACCAAACCCATGCAGCTTAGGGGGGTTTCCTGTGGAGAAGAGCACCAAGTGAATAAGTAGTTCATTCACTTGAAGATGAACCACGTCCTATACCAATTTCTGCTGCAAAAAACTTGCATGTGGGTAACATAGACACTTCCCAGTCAACTTAAAAACATACCAGCAGTGCCACAGTACCCTCATTACTACAGAATACCAAAAGAGCCACACCAGTGTATGACTCCAACCTCAAGCCAAATGTTAAAAGTTTCAACCATAGGCCAAAATGCTATAAAAAAATTTAATTGAAGATCAAAGTGCCCAAAAAAATCTAAGCTTAGACCATATTCTGAAAATATATTCCAACCTTGAGCCAATACGCCCAAAAATAATTCCAATCCTAAACCAATATGCATATGCAAAATTAGTTTTGTCTTGGAATAAACCCTCTTGGCTTGAGGTCTAACATTAGACTAACATACATGTATTATTATTCTTTTAAATGTGTATTTGCATCAAGTACACATAAATTATTGGTCCAATCGCTTGGGACTATTACAATTTGACCTGAGGTCATTGTCTTTATGGTGTAGGACATTTTGTCTTGGGAGTGCATGACATATGGCTTAAGGGATCAAAACATTTGTCCTAATGTATAGGACATGTCTTAAAGGTGCAAGACATTTGGCTTAATGATTAGGACATTTGTCCTGAAGGTGTAAGTACATGTCTTAAGATGCTAGACATTTTTCTTAATGTTGTGAGACTTTTGTCTTGGGAATGCATGACATTTGGCTTAAGCTACCAGGACATTGTCCTAAGGGTGTAGGACATTTCTTAATGGTGCAAGACATTTGTCCAGGGGTGCAAAACATGGTCTTTTGGGTTGTGAAACATTTGGCTTAATGTTCAAGACATTTGTCTTAGAGGCATGAGACATTTGGCTTAAGGTTGAAGACCTTTCTCTTAGGGTGGATTAATGAGGTTGGTTTGACCCTTGATTCCGAAGTGTTAAAAAATATGGTCTCAGGTTCACAAGAGCTTTTAATGTTGTTCTACTGACATCCTGATTTTCATGTGAGAGACCACATGGGATGGTGGGCAGTAACAAAAACGTTTTTTCTTCCTCATAAACTGCCCAAAATTATCAGGCAGAAAGTTCCCAAACAGCTCAATTTTTTTAAGCATATGGATATTTTCAAACTGCCCAAAAATTTTGAGTATAAATGAAAACTTTCTTCAACATTTATAAGGTGCCCGTTATTATTGAGCAAATAAAATTTTCAAAATGCCAATTGTTTTTTTGAGCACCAGGATGTTTCCAGAGTGCCCAATTTTTTTGGGTAGGAATAAAAAATTTCAACCTTTATAGCTTTCCCAGTCAGGCTAAAATTTCCAAAATTGCCCAAATATTTTCTAAGCATATTGGAAAAGAAATCTAATGAATCTTTCTGAGCACAAGATTTGTCAAGTTCCCAAAATTTCCAGTGAAATTCGGAAATAATATGCCCGAAATTAATCAGGCAAAATGAAAACATACTAAGTTTCCCGCTTTTTGTGTAGTTTGGAATATCCTCAATGTGAACGGTTCAACATCAGGTTAAATTGACCCATCATACTATAATTCTATCACCCTTGTGTGAAGAACTTAGTGTTCACTCTTTATATTTTAGTCATTTTAACCCCCAAATCAAGAGAGGGTTAAATGGAATAAATGTATCCCTACTGACCTTTGGTGTGAATCCAACTTTAGGCCTAAATAGATTTTAATCTTAAACAAAATAGTGTTAAAAGTCTAATTGTAAGCCTTCGTGCTAATTTTTTTTTAAATCATAAGCCGAAATAATTTTAATATTAGGCCTAAGTGCTAGGCCCAAGTGCTAAAAAGATTAAAACCCGAAGCCAAAGTGGTAATGTTTGTTAATCTTAAGCCAAAATAATAAAAAGATTTTAATCCTTGGGACGAAATAGATTCTACCCATTGAACCTAAACAAATTCAAACCTTAAGCCAAAATATTGAAAATATTTGAACTCTAAATCAAAATAATAATTATTTTTTTAACCCTAGGTTTAAATATATTCTAAACCTTACGCCCAACTAGATTCTATTCTTAGGCCTAAGAGTTTAGAACATTATAATCCTAAATCAAAGTATTGATATAAATTTTAATCATAAGCTAAATTATTTTCAAAACATTTTAACCTTAGGCCAAATTTCAACCAAAGACCAAAGTTTTAAAAATATTTAAACTATAAACCAAAGTCATAAAAAAGATATTAAGCCTAAGCCAAATTGCTAAAAAGATTTAAACCTTAGGCCACTCTCATTATGTCTTGGGGTGAAAAATATTTGATCTTGGGGACACCTTTCCATTATTTTTGTATGATGAGATGAGTACATCTTTAAATGCGTCATAAGTTTGAACCCTGAGCCAAACAAAACTATTTAAGGTCCAAATTGAAATTGCTTCCAATATGGCCCTTTTGATATTCTGTACTTTGACATGATCAAACATCAGACAGATTTTTTAGTAGAATGGTTTCCCAAGTTTGCCACGTGAATTCACATCCCCCAATCGTTTTAGTTCCAGAAAGTCAGATTATGTGACCCAATGGCCACCATTGCACAGTCCATTGGAAACGACTTAGTTGTGGATCAACCACTCCTGAGTTATTGGAGTAACCTATCTTGTAAACCCTCCTACTTACACCACTCCCATTATGGATGGTTAGTAAGTAGCTAATCACTATAGGAAATTGGGTAAATATCATAAATAAGTAGGTAGATAAGGTAACATGGTTTCTATGTAGGTTAGTAAGTAGGTAAGGCAATTGGTGGATACTAGGTAGGTAGATACATGTGGATGGTTAGTATACAACTAATGACACTAGTTAGCTAGTGGACATGAATAAATTGTGGTTAGCTATGGGATAGCAATTTGCATGACTGTTTCTTGTCCACATACCATCCATCTGGCGTGGAGCACTAGTGGGTGCTAGTCAGTGATTTCTCCAGTGATGAACTTTGTCAAATTTTAACTTGAAAAATATGATTTTGACCTATTTGAAAGATTTTGCATTAAAAGAATGGTGTAAATTTGCTGGATTTCAAGATTTCTCTTCGCAAACTACTAGATTTTTATGACACGTCTTAGTAGGTAGCCAAGAATATAGAACGATCCCCTCTTTTTTTTCCATATATGATATTTAGTCAATATTGGTTAAATTTTGTTACAGATGTTTGCCCTGATTTTGGTAGGCTCCCCAATTTGAAGTGTTCAACCAAGGGGTTTCAGATTTCAATTTTGATGACTGCAGAGCCTGAACCGTACATTTTTGGTGAAGCTGACACAAGACATGATCGTGAAAGTACCCTTTTGCTAGAATTGAAATCAAAATCAAACCCTTAAACAAAAATCTTGAAAAGAGGTTTGATTCTTTAAATAAGCAAGCTGAACTTTTCTGAATTGTTGACAAGTAGTTTTAGCTGCAAAGGGTTGGAAATTTGAAGAACCAAGCTTCACCCAGAGAACCTACCAAAGAAATTTTATTGTCAAAATTGGGACCAGAGGTTCTCGAAATGAGGAAGAACCGACCAATACTGGTCACCACGTTGGCTAAGTCGCAAAATTGAGAAATAAAACACTGGTGGTGCTTGTGCACTCTGGCCTAGAAATTTCTCCATAAATATACTATCATAACACGTCCCTAGAAATTACTCAGAGTTCCAAGTTGGTATGCAAGTGATGATTTCTTCTGATTGCATGAAAATTGCGCATTATTGTTTGGAGGACAAGTCTTCCTTATAGTTGCAAAAAAAATCAATTGCCATTGACAGTATCCATTTGGACCGAAGGCAATGCATACACTGGAGACTACTTTTGAGTTGAAAGGAGATGATGTTTTGGTGAGAGTGAACCAACATCTAGCAGCAGACTATGCGGGATGGACTGTAGGGTGGACAGGAAACAGTTTTCCATTGGATGTTCCAGTTCCCTAGCTAACCACAGCTGGTTAGATCAGTTTCTAGTTTTACTAATTCCCCCCTAACATCTCATGAGCCCTTAACCTATGTAGTAAACATCTACATGCATCAACTTACCTAGTAATCACCTACTATCCTAAGGACTTATCCTTTGTATGATAGACCATGGTGAAACCTGACTTCAACTTAGTTGGGGTTCATCTGTAACTAAATTATAACAAGCGTCCACTAGATGGTTCAGTGTGGTGGCTGTCGGTTCACTTGGTCAATGTTATTTGCTGGTAGGCTTTACAAAATAGGGGAGTTCTTTTTCTTTCCTTGAAACTTAGTGAGCTGAGAGAGTACTAACCCCCATCAAAATTCGAAACCATGTCAATGGCCCCCTCCCCACAAGCCAAAAAGATGGTGGGCTCCTTTTGATTATGGAACAACTTGCACCGTCCTAGGACGGACAGCCACAAGTAGATCCCACCACCACCAATATACAAACAAGATCACAGACAATTCAATTGACAATGTCATAAGAGCTTGAAAGGCTGTGTGCAGATGCTCAATCTCCAAGGGCAATGATGCTCTGAGCTTTGTACCATGTACCTGTTGATGAATGGGCTCTTTGAAGACTAGGTCCTTGTTTTTCTTGGAGTTCTTTGGCAAGACTGGGTCATTCCTTGACTCCTACCAGTCCAAAATCCACCTTACAGATCATGTAAGACTGATATGACAATCCCTGGTTAGACCAGGGTTGAGATGGGATTTGACTCAACTGCAGTTAAGTTATTTGCTTGTGTGACCCGAACAATTGGCGTGTCAAATTTAGTGTAGAGTAAGGCTGAAGGTCGAGAGCATCACTTAACTAAAGACTTATGGAAAATTTTGTATGAATAAGATTATCCAAAATACTGCAAAGTCGGTCACCTACAAGGCTTAAAAAGGGAAGATCCTGTGAAAGAACATGAGGATACCTCCCCAAAAAACAGAAGATACTTCCCTTTTGGTGAAAGGGCCCTTCTTGAAAACAGAAGGCCCTGGCATTTCTCAGAGGTCAAATTCTGCGAGCATGCCATCCAAATACACTAGTAATTTTGTTTGGCAGGTCTTTATATTGTTTTGGTTGCCCTTATACCAGTCATGAATGATGGTCCACCAATTGCTCTTATTGGTGTTGTAGCCAAATTCTTTCATGTTTTGCAGATTTTAGTATACTTAACACATCGATGTAAATTGACTTCTCAAATGCATTAAGAGACCCTGGATTTAGCTTCATTTCCTTGACATTTCTACATGCTTTTGCTGGATTGTTGTAAATGAAAACAATGAGTTTATTGATATAACAATGTGTTATAGTTTTGATCTAAACTATCAATGTCTAATTTGATGGCCTGAATGAAGGATTTGGTTTTACTTCATTTTATGTTTCTTAATTCAATATATTGTTTAGAACACATGAACATGTGGTTTTTAAGTTTTTAGATAAAATCTAAGTAAACAAGGCATCATGAACATGTGGGCCCTACAAATTTACAGATTCAAGAATGATGATGTAGATATTTAATGTTCAACATAAATTTGTCATTTGGTAATTAACATGCTACCAAAAATATTTATAATAATATCTTCTATTTTATGTTCAAACATGTACACTCGTAATATTACATGAATATGATGTCACATACGATTAAAAAATGAGCCTATTTCTTGTATCTATTGCTTGAAACATTTTCTCAAAATGTTTTAGGCATTTCACATACATATAAAATTAATTAATGATATATACATGATTACAAAGCATGGTTTGTGCTTGTTTTTTTTACTAACTTTAATTTTGTGCTTAGTAACAATGGACAATGGACAAAATTGGTTACAATAAAAAAAAATTTTAAAATTGGACATGATTTTGACTAAATTTGTTAGACTGAACATGATTGTTTGATATGACTTAGATGATTGGGATAATTAATTGACATGGAAATATTAATATTAATTTAATATATTAAACATTAAATTATTCCATTTTCCCATAAATTAGTAATAATAATGATTTCATTTCAAATAAAACCACAATATTATGTGAATTCACTTTTTAATAAAACTTGAAATTTTAATATATGTTGTGTTTCTGAATAAGGTTGTATGTTTAATTTATGGTAAGTTGAATTGAGGAACATAATCAAGTAATTTTAATGCAATATATATAGGTTTATGATCTATCTAATAAGCTTATTGTGAACCATGGATTATAATACCACAAATTGTTAAGCTTTAGTTCCATAATTTTCCTTAGTATTAATGATTTGAATCCTAATAAACCTCCAAGTAATATTTATTAGGACTTAGATTAGCCTTTGGATATTTCAGCATAGAAGACTCTTTTATTTAAATTGATGCAAGGCTTAGTTAGTTTTAGGACCTAATAAACATTTTTAAGTGCATTATCCTTTTATGTTGTAAAGAAGGGAAAGGGGATGTAGAATTATATGTGATTTATTGATATATTGGGAATACAAACCCATAATTCACAACAACATTTTGCCATGACAATATTAAGTTAATCTGTAGAATAATCTTCAAGCACGAATGATGTACTGGAAAGATTTCTAAGATGCAATCCTAATACATCTTTATTTAGTTTTCACTTCTATCAGACGCTTAGATAGAATCAAAATCAAACTTAAGTATTAACATTTCCACCTGAGTGGCCTCAGGTGAATTACAACTTAGTAAACAACTTGAAGGGAATAATATATCACAATTGCAAAAACTCCAGAATGCGATGGATGGTACGAGCTAGGTATTCAGCTCGATGCTCCATGGAAAGGGGGTTAATTGGGCCTCGTAACCAACAGTAATGGCTATCACCGGGAACCCAAGTTAGACAATGAAGACGAACATCGTCGTCTTCACATTGACATTCTTCAAACCTTTTTGGCGCGGTTCCTCGAACTGGAACGAATTCTAAATAAATTGCTAAGGCATGTGAGTTAGGAGAGAATCGACGATCCCATGCCAAACAATCGACTCGAATGCGCACCACTCTTCTGGATGGTTCTTCTTCGCATGACCGTTGAGAAACATTCACCTCAAGCACTACTTCGTTAAGCGGTGCTTCTTCAAGCTCTTCCTTATCTATTGGTGCAACTAAAGGATTTGAAAGCGTAGCAACATCATCCGCCATGACTAAATTATCACCTGCATCAACAAAAATGGAGGGTAGTAGAAATAGTGTGGTATTTGCGTTCAGAAGGGGTCGAGGCCTTTTTGTTTAACAAATTAGGGTAGGTGTAAAGTGTGGGAATGATGGTGGAACTTCATGAAAACTCAAACATCCTAGGTCTAATGGATTCATTGAACCCTAATTTCGACGGTGGATCTAGGAATATGTGGGTGTTTTTGTGATGCAAATTTTAATACCAATTTTCTATGTATTACATAGTTAATTAGTGCATGGAAGAAAAAATAAGTAAGGGATATCAAAAGAGTAAATGGTACGCAGGGATGTTACTTCAACCATTGAATTGATTAGTCAAGTAAGGACTCAAGGATGTTTACTTGTTACTATCGATAATTTGTCCTAGTAATTAGTTACTTGAAAAATTGGGATGAAGAAGTAGGATGTGAGGGTTAATGGATGGAAAGGATAAGAATCAAGTTCAAGAACCTCATCAAAATATCCAAGTTAAGGGGAAGGATGAGTCCTCCAATCCCATTAGTCATGAGGATTGTCATCCTATTTGATTGGATGATGGAATATTTTTTGTGTCTCATTGGGCCCAAAAATTCTCATCCTAAAATCAATTGGAGGGCAAATCATTCACAATTTTCATTGGCTCTTAAAAGATGAGGAGGCCATTGATTGGAAGGAAGGATTTCAAAGCTTCCATTGGTCAAGGGGAACAAATTCAAGGAAGGTGATGGAGGCTTACCAAGGGAAAGAAGAATATGTTATGTGGTGGAAGGAGAAGGGAAAAGAATGAATGTGTGAGAAAAAGATTACTTCTTATGTGTGGAAGGTGTTGTTCATAAAAAGGATGTGTGCAAGAAATAAACATGGAAGGATTTCCATGACAAAGCCTCTGGAGTTTTGTTTCAAATAGTTATTCCTTCCAAATCCACCGTTGGATTTAGGTCAAATTTAAAACAGTTCTTGTTTAAGAGGTGTAAAAGGTTCTCTCCAAATTTCAGCATCATCAGGTTTATTGTGAGGGAGCTACACTTGCCGAAAGTAGAGGGTGTTTGTAGTGGAGTTCATGGAAAGATTTCTACGACAAAGCCGTTGGAGTTTTATTTCAAATAGTTGTTCCTCCCAAATCCACCGTTCGATTTGTGTCAAACTTCAAATAGTTCTTGTTTAGGAGGTGTAGAAGGTTCTCTCCAAAACTCAGCATCATCGAGTTTGTTGTAAGGGAGCTACACTTGTCGGAAGTAGAGGGGGTTGAATTTGTCTATTTTTTCCTCAATCTAAGCAAGTGATGTTTAGTCCCAAGGCTTAACTTTTGATCAAAATAAAATAAAATAAAAACTTATAAGATTTTATAACATGGCTCCTTTTATATTAACCTTTTCAAAAATCCAATGCATGTTAGATTATGAAGTTATATGTAGATGTTATGACGAATGGAACAAAAAAGGTTCAGCCATCAAGTGTGACATTGAATGAACATCAACATAATGCCCTTCATATTCCATCATGGTGAGTTACGATTCTCCCACAATGTCTTTGTATCTTCCAAGTGGACACAACGCATTAGATTTTTAATGAGCTTCATTGCATTACCTTGAACCATCGTACTTGTTAGACTACAACTACATAGTAGTTCCACTTCCAAGTGGGTTTTGTGAGTGCATATCTGTATGTTGAAAGTGTGCAAGAATTCCTCACACTTATGTTGATTCAACATGACATTGTTGTGATGGCACATTAGTCCATATATGATTTATTGGTGTATTATTAAAGGTTGTATTTTTAGATTAAAAATTTTTAATTTACATTTATCAATGGAGTTTTGTAATGTTGTTGATTGAAGGTATATCTATTAACATGTCTACGTTAAAATCTCCAACTATTATAGTTGGGCAATTTTTAGGAATTTGTTTTAGTGTAGTTTGTAAAATAGAAATCGAATAATTTGTTTGCATATGTGGTGGTTTATAGATTGTAATGATGAATTTTTTTTTTGTGATTTTGTTGAGAAGTGTAATAATAAGTTTTGCACTTGTGTTAAGGGAGTAGTTACTAGTGGTAATAGTTAGTACGTTTCTGCTTCCTTAGTATTTTAAAATTACTAGCTAGATCACATAGTTTTTATCACCATTTGAATTTGAATAGAACATAGGACTATTTTTTTTTTGGAATGTCTTTGGAGAAAAGGAAAAGATGGTATCATTGTAAAACATTGAGTTTTGATAGAGTATGAAATAAAAACACTTTGATTTTTGGAAAAGCTTCACTCCCATAACCAGATTTATTGTTTTGATGTTTTTTATCATACTTTCATTACTAGATTTTAATTTTGGAACTAAATATGAGTAGATCTAAAAGAGGACATTTTAATAATATTAGTTTTATGACATGTTTAAGGTTATTTTAAAATATATAAGATTAGAGATTCTATATTTACCATTTGGCAACCATCCTAGGGCCTGAATTTAGAGTGAATTTCATAATGTTATTTATGTTTTATTATAGAAAATTTTGTTTCTATAAATAGATAGTGAACTTCAATTTCATTTTTTGCTTTTCAACTCTTGATCAAAAATTTTTGTTGAAGAAGCATATATAAACAAAGTAACTAATTGCAAGGATTTTGTTATAATGCAAAATTTTGTTTAGATTGGAACTAAAATGTGGAGAGATGGAAAATAAAATTGTAACTAGAAGTCTTAGGAGATAATTAGATCAAGTTTTATTACATGAACAAGTGGAAAATGGCATTGCCATCAATAACAATTTGAATGCAAATCAAGAGGATCAACAATTTGTGACATCTAGAAAAGTTTCTGAATTTGAACATAGACATCTATGGATAAAAGAAAAACTTACAAGCCAGAAAACACTTTAGGTAATACCAATTATTCCTCATGAAGTGTAAACTAGTGAAGCACATAGGCACACCAACAGTCTACAACGAAACTTTAAGAAAAAAGAACATTAGAACTCATAGGATGCATTTAGACAAGGGAATCGAGAATTTGAACCTCAACAAAAAGTTGTGCTGGAATCACCAAGTCTAATGCAACAACACAACTCTAATGTTCTAATGTATGAAAAGAACAGAAACTCAATAGGTTAAAAAGGGAGGAAGTCGTACCAAGGTACATATTTTCTTCACCTCCTTATTATCAAAAGGATCATGATAATGATGAGTTTGAACAAATAGCTTAGAATTTTGAACCTCTAATTCGTTATGTGGTTGAACAAGAAGCCATAAGTCAAGGTATCGAAATGCCCAAAAGAATTGAGCAGGTACTTGTAACTAGACAAGAAATTGTAGTCTTACCAAAAGTAGAACCAACAATAGCACAAGGTGTACATGTGGTTGTCATAATAAGGTATAGTGAACCCATATTTAATTAATAGAGTGGAAGCATTGTTAAAGGAATTTCAAGGGATTAGAGCAAAGGAATTCATACTATGAATAGAGTTCCACGACCTAACCCTCCATGATGCACGTACTATCATTAGATTGGACATCAGATCAATGAATGTCCATTTATTGAAGATCATGTGAAGCAAGGATTTGCTAAGCATTTCCATAATTTGCATCTGGAACTTGCAAAAGCAAAGAACCATGGATATAATGAGCCAAAGGAACTATACCATGAGAAGGTTAAAATTCCAAATAGACTCAAAAAATAGATCTGGAAAAATAACAAAGTGTAAATGAGAGTTTAGACTGTGGCAAATCTAATACTTGTTTCTATAACTCATGCCCCAAGTTTGTTACATCACAACAATGTTGGAATTACTTAATTATCCAGGAACTTCCAATTTAATAATGGAACTAGTAAGATCTATACCATTATATTATGTGGCAATGCCTCAATCTATGGTTATAGTTACTAAAGCTCCATTTGTAATAGCTCCAACCCATATTGTTGTTAATATGAGGTCTAAACCTCAAACTCCAAGGGAAACACAACTTGTCAATGTGCATATAAAAATGCCTAGAGAGGTGGACATGATTTTTACTGGACAACCATTAGATGCAAGAAGAGGAAGCTTAAACCCACCAGGACCATCAAGACCTCCAAGACCTTTAAGATATTTTGGATTGCCAATGATGAATTTAGACATACCACCATTACCACCAAATAGGCCTTATCATTAGCCACTTAATTATCCTGAGTATGTTAAGGATTCTGACCCAAATGTTCATGTCAAAGTTTTAAAAACTACCATTAAAACAAATGGTGAAATAGACAATGTAAAGTTTATTAATTTGTTTAGTTTTACCCTCAGAGATATTATGTTTAACTAGTGTAACAATTACAGGGGAGATTACCCAAGTTGTACTTTTGCATATTGTAGTTAGTTTTTTGTAAAAGGTATAGGAAAGTTCAAAATGATGAACAAGTTTACTTGCAGTTGAAGAACATGAAGTAGGGGAAGAATGAAAGAGTGAAAGTTTATTATGAGAAATTATTAAAGTTAGCCAATAGTCTTCAACATAGGACAACAAACCATTTCTTAATTATTGTTTTCAGATCTGGATTACAACCAATCTGCGTGTAACATCAGTAGGCATGAAGAAAGAAACCTTGTAGCAACATAAGGAAGCAGCTTTGGTTTGTGAAGAAGGAATTTCTGAAGTAAAGGCTAAAAGCAATCTATTAATACCATAGAGTAGTAAGACAATATTAGCTCAGAAACCTTAGACAATTAGAGAAAAAACAGGAATGTATTATACAATTTGTCATAAGACATCATAATGTTGAAACCTATAGAGTAAAAAAAAAAAAAAACATGTTCCTATAGTTTCTAAAGTCACTACTCAACAAATTAAAGTATAGAAACCTATGAGGTATTCTTGTCATATCTGTGGTGACACGGGACACAAAATCATAGACTATCCTAAGTACAATGACATGTAGAATATGTTTAGAATAAAGGAGTGAAGATTGCAAAGAAACCATATGCGGTGGAGCTTAAGGTTGTCAATCCTTCAGTCCATATGGTGGATCAACATGGCCATTACTAGGAACAAGGTTACTAAAGAATAGGTGTTTAAGGACAGAAAGCCAATCAAGAAAAAGTTTGTTATTGATTGGTAAGAAGAGCAAAGATTATAATAATCCTTTGTCAAGACTATATAAAAGAAGCAAGCAAAAAACCCACCAAAGAATATGATTTGAAAGGAGAAAGCATAATGGAATACAAGTTAAGCAATATTACCAAAGGTTGAGGTGTCCACAAAACCAATTGTATCACAAATTTTGTCTGTTATTTTTAACGACAAAGTTATGTCTATGGAATATATATTCCAACATATCAATAAATAGATGTTAGAAACTACCTATACCCTAAAGTTAGGTCAACTATTGAAGATAACACCAAATCTTAAGAAGTATACGTGGTAGGAACTAAAGCCAAAAATACCCAATATAACTACTAAAGTGATATCAAAGCCTAGTGTAGCCATGGTGGTTGAGACACATTCTAAAGTAGACATTACAACTATAATGGTAGATCATAATGCAACCAAACCTTTAGGAATCATCAGAAATTTGAAGATTCACATACATGGTATACCATATGTAGCCACATTTACTATGATAAAAAATAGTGTGGTAGATTATAACTATTCTATGTTGTTGGGATGACCTTGGCTCAAAGATGCAAAGGTTACACATGACTGGGGGAATAATGTGATTATTGTTCAAGGCAATGGAATGATCAAAACAATATCATTTAACAAGAAACTAAGAGTAGAAACCATAAGGCCTCAAGTACTTGTTTGTTATGACTTGTTGGAAAGGCTAACAGATGAAAAGGAAGATCTAATCTTTGAGACAAAATCAAAGTTATTCTCAATTGGCACAATCATAATTTTTTGAAAAACAGTTTTATTGCTAAACATTAGAGTGTCATAGATCATAATCAATGAAGAATTTGAACCACAACAAGGGACATTAGATCAAGGAGCAACAAAATTGGTGCTTCAATAACAAAAACAACAAACTTTTATGTTAGACCAAAGATATTATTGGAAAATAAGGCTTATCCAAAAACCTATTACCATCATAACCAAGTTGATATTGAAGTGGATGAAACACCAACAAAAATACAAGTATAGAATCTTCAGATAGCAAGTTGGACTTTGACTAAAAAATAATAGCTTGTTAAGCTAAATCTTAACACAAAGGAAAATCCACAATACATCAAAGTTAATACATGATTAACAAAGGAGAAAATTGAATAGTTTCAAATGTTACTCAAGGAGTTCAAAGATGTGTTTGTTTGGATTTATAAGGATATGAAAGGCATACCTCCAAAGTTGGTTCAACACATAATTGAATTAGACACTTCAATCCCACCAACACATTAAACAAGGTACAAATTGAACCCTAATTATGCTACAATTATCAAACTATTAATAGCATGATTCATTCAACTAGTAGAGAAGGCTACATGGTTATCACATATAATGTTTGTGCTTAAGAAAAATGGAAAATTGAGAATTTGTGTGGATTTCAAGAAGTTGAATAAGGCAACCAAAAAAGATCCTTATCTTTTGCCATTTTCTGATGAGGTACTACAATGAAACCTATTCATTTTATATGGATATTCAAGATAAATACAAAATAGCCCCTAAGGATAAATACAAAATAGCTTTCGTAACAGATTAAAGAGCTTTTGATTGGATGGTGATGCCATTTGGTGTTAAAAATGGGCCACCAACTTTCCAAAGAACGGTCAACAAAAGCTTTAGAGAGTATTTAAACCAATTTATGAAAATATTTCTAGATGATTTCATTGTCTATAGTGATATGGAGAGTCATATTATGAAGCTCAAACTTTGCTTTCAGAAATGTAGAAAATATAGAAACAGTTTTAACCCAGATAAATGTGCCTTTATGGTACTTTCAAGATTGATTTTAAGGTTCATAGTTTTCAAGGAAGGAAAAATACTAGACCCTAAAAAGATTCGTGCAATAGTGAATATGCTAGTACCTACAAACCCACAACAAATTCAAGTCTTTAATGGTATGGTTCAATTTTATAGATGTTCCATCAAGAACTTTACTTTTATCATGGCACCAATCACAAAGTTGATGAAGAAAACATAACCTTTTATTTGGACCATAGAGTGTCAAGAAGCTTAGGATCAAATCAAGCATAATTACATGGAAGAACCAATTTTGATACCTCCAAATTGGCAGTTGGAGTTTCATGTGCACACAAATGCATCATTATTAATAATAGGTGCAATGTTAGCATAAAACTCAACTAGTAAATATGACTAGCCTATTGTACATGCCTTTAGATTGTTAAATAAAACAAAGAAAAATTATAATACTACAGAAAGAAAAACCTTAGCAATGGTTTATATTCTAAATAAGTTTAAACATTTTTTGTTGGGAAACAAATTTGTCTTTTATGTAGACCACATGGCTCTAATATATTTGGTCAACAAACCACAAGTGTTTAGAAGGATAGCCAAATGGTTGTTGTTATTTTTGGAGTATGAATTTAAAGTAGTCTACAAGCCTGGTTGAACACATGTGGTAGTTGATGTTTTATCCATATTACCAAATAGTTCAAAACCATTGGGAATCCCAAATCAGACTATAGATGCATCACTATTTTCTATAGAACCTATATGGATGTAGGAAATGAAAAGCTATTTGGAAATAGATCAAATGCCCAAAAAAATCAACTTAGCTCAAAAACAAAAGTTGGCCAAAAAGGTAAAACCTTTTATTCTTAAAAAAACAATAATGTATAAAGTGGACAAGATAATATAATGCATATGGTGCAACCCTAGCCTTGGGCTCATGACCAAGGCAAGGGCTTGCAAAGGTGCGAGCCAAGTGTGAGCCCGAGAGTCACACTTCATGTTCTCGAGAGTGCGAGAAAATGTGAGGTAATGATCCCCCCACACTCCCAAGTGAGATCCCATTTTGGGAGTTAGAATCCAATTGTCACAACCCTAGCCTTGGGCTTGCGACCAAGGCAAGGGCTTGCGAGGTTGCAGGCCAAGAGGGAAGCCCGAGAGTCACATTTCATGCTCCCAAGAGTGCAAAAGAGTGTGAGGGAATGAACCCTCACACTCCCAAGTGAGATCCCATTTTGGGAGTTAGAATCCCAATTGTCGCAACCCTAGCCTTGGGCTTGCGACCAAGGCAAGGGTTTGCGAGGTTGCAGGCCAAGAGGGAAGCCCGAGAGTCACATTTCATGCTCCCAAGAGTGCAAAAGAGTGTGAGGGAATGAACCCTCACACTCCAAAGTGAACTCCCATTTTGGGAGTTGGAATCCCAATGGACTCCCAAATCTTCAGAAGGCGATTGTAAGGGTCAAAATCCATTAGATTGAAAAATTCTTTATATCATTGAAACTTTATTGAAACTTAGATGTCTAAAATGGGCTCGCATGACCCATTTGGACATTTGAAACACAAGTTATGGCCAAAAGAAAGGTCGAGAGTCGACCATTAAAAGTTAGGAATCAACCCGATTTCCTTGCGTTTAGGTGGTGTGTGACATACCGTTGGAAAGCTCTCGACAAATGCTACAACTTTGATTCAGACCTCATCTCAATCAAAGGTCTAAACACAAAGTTATGAGGCCCCAAAGTTGTGGGAATTTGAACTCTGGGAATTTCGGAACTCCCATTTAGGAGTCCCGAAACAAAATGTCATTTGGATGTGGGCCTTGTGAAGAGGCACAAAATATACTATAAGGGGGAAGGTGGTGGTTTCCCCCAAGTCTGGGCCGTGGTGAGTCTTATGAATCTGAGTTTGCTCGTGGCTCATCCTAACACCAAAAGTGCTCAAACTATGCACTAACCAACTTATTGTATGGTTAGTGTAGATTCGTGTGAGTGATTAAGTGCTTGTCATTCTTCCTAATCCCATCCCAAAGCTCCAGCACGCCCCTCTACCCCAAAGTGTTGCGAGCCAGGGAGCATGCTTCGGCTCCTTGCTCTTCCGTTGTTTTTCACTTCAAACTCACATTTGAGTCCATCAAGGAGCCTGGGAGTGCATCACCAATGGACTCCTGAATCTTTGGAGGGCAATTGTAAACATAAAAAATCATTGGATTGAGAAGTTTCTTATATCATTGAAAAGCCCTTGGAACGTAAATGTTTAAAATAAGCTTTCATGACCCAATTTGGGTTCTTAAAACATAAATTATGGCCAAAAGAATGGCTAGGAGTCAAATTGGCAGTTTAACTCTCGACCACTAAAAGTTGGAAATCACCATGATTTCTTTACGTTCAGGTGGCGTGCCACATACTATTGAAAAGATTTTGACAAGGGCTACAACTTTGCTTCAAACTTCATTTCGATCAAAGATTTGCAAAACAAGTTATGGGCGTCCAAAGTCGCAAGAGTCCCAATTTCGAGAATTTTGGGACTCCAACTTTGGAATCTTGGGACAAAATGACATTTGGGTGCTAGCCATGTGGTTAGGCATAGAGAATACTAAAAGGGGTAAGGTGATGGCTTCTCCCAAGTCCAAGCCATGGCAAGATATTAATGGCTAACTCTATTCAAAGATACTCATGAATTTTACAAAAGTTGTGACAATTGTTAAAGAACTGGAAGACTAAAAACAAAAAGTCTAACCAAATTAGTAACAACTCTTCTAGAAGAATTTTTTATGAAGTGGGGTCTAGATTTTATATGACACACCCCCAAATTCCTTAAGAGACCCAAATGTGGGTCCCAGAGCGAAACAATGAAAAAAGAAAAAGGTTGGGGCACGTTCCTTAACTCGCAGCACTTCGAGGGTAGGAGGGTGTGCTAGAGCTTTGAGATGGGACTAGGAAGAACTCACAAGCGAGAGTTCAAGATGAGGTCAAACTACACAACCAAGATAAAAGGGTAGTTAATGCAAGTTGAATGGAAGTGGTGCGACAAACTTAGTAGGGACAACTTCAAACACAAGCTTTACATAGCCGCGACCTTTGGGAGGATGCACCATTCCCTTCTCTATATTATATTTTGTGCCTCTCCACTGGGATTACATCCAAATGTCACTTTTCCCTGCGACTGCCAAGTGGGAGTCCCAAAATTAGGAATCTTGTTGTCCCAAAATTTTGGACATTCATATCTTTCTCAAATCAAGTATATTTTGAAAATGTGAGGAAAACATGTTATAGCCCTCAAAAGAAAAAATCCAATGGTGTATAACACGCCAATAGAAGCTCATTTGACCCCTTCTTTCAAGGGGTTTTTGGTTGGGAGTCAAATTCTCAATTTGACTCGTGCCCCTTCTTTTGATCAAAACTCATGAAAATCATATCTAAATGGACAATGCAAGGGTACTTTAAACATTTGTGCTTCAAGACCTTTTTAATGGTGTCCTAGGGACCCAATTTAGTGTTTCTTTTCCCTTCCTAGACAAGGTTTTGAACATTCGTAACTCTTGCATGAGTGCAACTCCCAAAGTGGGAATGCACTTGGGAGTCATTGGGCTCCATCCCTTGTACTCTCCCCCATTTGTGAAAATGTGTTTCACACCTAAACACATTTTTTTGGCCTCATGGGCCCTTGCACTCCACACTTAGTCATGAATCCAATGTTAGGGTTGTGACATTACAAGTCCAATTAAACCAACATACAAATTAACAAGAAATAAATACATTCTAGTAGCTATATATTATGCAACTAAATGGGTAGAGGTAAAGGCACTCAAAATCAATATTGCAATAGTTATAACCAAATTCTTGTATGAGAATATTGTGACCAAATTTGGATGTCCATTGACCATAGTTACAGATCAAGGAGTACATTTCATCAATGATATAATCAAATATCTGACAAAATAGTTTATGTTGAAGCATGTTAGTTCAACTACCTATTATCCATAGGGAAATGGACAAACAAAAGCTACTAACAAAATCATTGGTAGGCTTTTGACCAAGTTAGTTAATGAAAAAATAGTAGACTAGGATGAACATATGTCCACAATTTTGTTGTCAAATAAAATTGTTTATAAGGTGGCAACATGTTACACACCTTACCAGTTAGTCTATGGTTTCCATCCTTTAATGCCAATAGAATATATCCTACCAGCTATTAGTGGGGACAATAGAGATGTAGAATCAACCAAAATATTAATTGCCATAATTACAAAGTTTGAGAAGTTACATGAAAACTGATTGGAAGCTCAAAACAAGGTTGGAGAAAATCAATGGAATAGATTTTTGTGGAGTTAACAAAAAAACACTGAGAAGAAGTTTTAATTTTGAGATTATGTCCTCTAATTTCCTAAGGGAAAAAAAACACGTCTAGGAAAATTCAAAACAAGATGGTTTGGACCATTTAGGGTACAATATTACTTACCCAACAACAAAGTTCTTCTTGTTTCTATTTACAATTTTTTTGAACCAAATCTAGTTTTGGCCAATGTTAATAAGTTGAAACCATACAGACATGTAGATTAGACATTAAAGAGGAGTCAAAATTTAAACAATTAGAAATCTTTACTATGGATTCTGACCACAGGGAAGAGACATTTAATGAGGATTCAAAAGATTAGAAAAAAACAAAGATCATCGGGATTGATCAAACAATAATATCAGAACAAGCCTCAGTAAATCTAATGAATCAATAGATCATGATTATACAATGTCATAGTCATTTATGGGTTAGATAAGTTTGTCACATCAAAACAAAATTTTGCTAATTTGATGACTCAACATAGGACATAGGAAGTTTATAATGTAAACAACACCAAGTCATCAAACTTAGAATTGTCATCAGAAAAACCCAATCCCACATCTACAAAGTTTTTAAGTCAACATGCATTTACTATAGCCCATGTTGTTATCAGTTTGAACTTTCATAGGAGATGACAGGTGTCAAAAAACCAAGGAAAAGGACAAATCATTAAAATGTTAACCTTAAAGTGCAAAGTGAAATGTCACTTTATGAAACGAGATGATTATGTTTCAAAAGGAGACAAAGAACAAAACACCTTTTCATTTTTGTCTTCTACAAACAAGTTATTATTATTTTTCTTTCCAAAATGAGTGTAGAAGAAAATTTTGTGGAGAAATTGCAAAGATGGTAAAGAGAGAAAGTATAGAAGTTGAGAAAAGAACAAGAAATATAGATAAAATAGTAGAGATTTGCAAATATTTTGCCTTTGTAGTCTAAGTCTTCATAAATAGGTCTGCCATTTCTTTCTCTTATTTATTCTTCTTCCTTTTGAAGATTTTTTCCAATATCCAAGTTTGGTAAAGCCTTTGAAGAAATTAGAAAAAACAATAAAGGTTGCAGGGAAACTTTGAAGAGATATAGTTTTAGGAAGCCCAAAAGAACGGCACATCCTAGTGAACAAGTTGATCCCATTTCTATTTTTGATTTTGAAAAAGGAAAGTAGAAAAACAATTTGCAACAAGAACAAGAAACGCATTACATCAAGAAGAGCCTACCCAGGATCAGATTCCAAAGAAAGTCCACATTCCTAGTAAGAAGCGCACAAAGAGAACAAATTGGTAAGCAATAGTTGCAAATCTGCATGGGAAGAAGGTGCAAACTCACTAGGATGATGAGGTTAGGTATGTTTTTACTCCTATAGAGTAGAGTTATAATAGCAATATGAAGAATATTTTGTTTTGGACAAACTATGGAGAGGAAAAAAAAGCTTGGGCAAACAAAGCTAAATTGGTAGGTCTATTTGAACTTGAGTGGAAGACTCCTCACCACAACATTTGGCTGAATTTCTAAACAAACTAGAAGTTGGATTTTGAACATAACATAATCAAGGTCATGTTGGGGATAAGCAAAGAGTTACAAACAAACATATAGTGGTAAATTTTTTTAAATCTACCATATAGGAAAGATAGAGGCAGACTCGACAAAGATGTTAGCTGCCATAGTAGCATTAGTAAACATAGCTGATAGAATCCCAAATATTTACAACACCAATGAAGGGTGGGTTGTAAAGAAGATGAGGTCAAAGTATGCCAATAAAATTGTTATTATTTTGCCCATTATCTACCAAAAGGATAAAGTGCAATATTTTAGCAATAAGTCTACATGATGATTTCTAAAGAAGATCATGGAGAGCTTGTCAATTGGGATGCAATTATGTATTCTCGATTGGTCAAGGAATTGATTAGATGGGAAAAATTTCTGAGAAACATGATTGAAGGAACAACCAAAAGAGAATTAAAAAGGATGTATGCCATTCTGCCATCATCCTAGAAGTTATGTTTCAAAAGTGGTTTCCACTAGAAGGAGCAAAGCCACAAAAGAAAAAGACGCAGGCGAAGCAGCCAAAGGAGGATAGGAGAAGAAAATAGAGTTTGAAAGAGAGATTTATCAAAAACAAATGACCTTTGAATCTTACACACATCTCTCCTATAAAGGGAAATCAACTAGAGACCAGGACAACCAAAAGAGCATTCTAACGTTTCCGTCTGATGATGATGTGCTTTGAATTTTCCAATTCATTAGCATACATTCATTTGAAATATTGAAGTTATATATATTTTTTAATTTGTACTTTTTTCAATATTTTCTTTTTTATTTGTATAAACATCTTTTCATAAAATATGTTGATTTTTAAAATTGGTCTTTACACCCAAAAAAGGTTTAAATAAGAGTAAAAAAAATTATAATGATTTTATTTTATTTTTTTGAATATTAAATGAGACCCAACAAACAATTTTATTTTTATTATAAATTTTATATGTTTTTGCATCATAAGTTGCAATGGATTTTACTGAAAATATGCCTTTAATGTTTGAAGTCAATTTTTATAATTTTTAAATTAATGAGTTACAATTGATTTCTATTGAAATCGAAAGTAATTGATTATAGTGTTTTTTGTGGTAATAATACAAAAGTTTCGTCTTGTTCTTCAGATGTGTTATAAATTGAAATGAACTTGTCCAATGATAGAATGGAATAGATAGAAATGTGCACTACTTGTTGAATTAACATTTGTTATGCATTTTGAAAATGTATGTATTAATTTTTTAATTCGTTCATATGCTTCAACTTTTTCATATTTACATTTTTAAAAATGTAATTGCATTTCTTTTGTCACAAATGTATTCGTTTTTGTTAAATAAAAAGTGCAATAACTTGCAACAACATGTGGATCTAAAATAAATTGTGCATTAGTGTTCACTTCCCATAGAAGTCCTCCATCTATATTCAATACATTTGTTCATATGTCAATTAACTTATGTTCTAAAGTAATGTGGATCATGATACAAGCAAATAAATGTTTGAATCATATGAGACATCCTTGGATATATCTAGCGGAAAAGAAAACATAGTGCACAAACATTGTTCAAAATTTGGGGTCATCCTTGAATCGTCAAATATGATGGTGAGTTCTAAATGTCCAACAACATGAAATGTTGCCATGTTACCCATGACACATGGATAATAATGAAAAAGAAAGAAGGCAACATAGAGTGAAATGCAATCAAACGCAAAACACAAATTTGAATGTTATAGAGGATGAGGAGCAAGGAACCCTGAGAATAGTATGGGTTTAATGATAAACCCGGAAATATGACCCAAGAAGGAAGTGAGATCAATATGGAATCGGAAAAAGAACAATGATGATTTGAAACACATAAAAAAAATCATTGTGAGTAAAAACTCAAAAACGATTATTGTAGCAAAGATTTTAGAATTTGCATTCAATTGATTCCCTAATCATCATCAACTACAATGTGTTAGTGTGAAATGCTATTAATATGATTCTACTAGGATGACATCTGATTGAAAATAGAAGATGCCACAAACATAAATTAAAAAACACATCGTGAATGGGTTCCCAACAAGACCAAGATATTTGGTTCATCAGAACTAAATGCCATAAAGGCTAGGAATGAAAGGAAATGTTTTATGCAAAAAGAATTGCATTATAGGGAAAAATTAATCAATATCAAAATTATATATAGTAGACAAATCATAACCCATTATAATGCAACAACCTTCCAACATATGGAAGGAAGGTGCAACATGTGCACAACATAGATTTTGTGCATTTGACATTGAAATACATGAAATATTCTACATATGTATGTGGTGTAAATGAATATCCCATATGTGTATGTACAAGATATGTGAATGTTCCATAGAGAACTACCATTTGTATGGGCAATTAATATTTATTCACCAACATAATACTCCATGAAAATATGCATGTGACATATATGAAACTAGCACATATTTATGGGTATGTGGCATATGCATGTGCACTAGAACAATTTGTATTTGCACCATGTGTAAATATGGCAAATGTGTCAACACATGATAATAGAGCATATGCCACTTACAAGACATATCACGTTCTAATTTTACATAGAGTTATACAATAATTGCCAATTTGGAAATTAATAACACACAATAAGTTATCATGTCCCAACATATTTAAGTGGACATGAATATTATTGAACAAATTAAATATAATATTTTACTAATATGCTTCATTTCAATTGGAGCTCTTATGAAAACAAGGTGGGGAATATCATGACATGTTCCAATAGAACGAGTATACATCAATAGTGATGCAGTTTGTATATACAAAATGCAACCTAGTTCATACAATTAACCTCCAATTCAAACATTTTCAAACGTCTTGGTCACATTTTATTTTGCCTACTCCAAATGTTTGGTGATTTTGGAACAAATGTTTTGAAAGATTAAATGTAAGATTATTAGTGGAAAAGTTTAGATCAAGCTTAAGGGCATTGCAGCAAGATTGTAGGCTACATTTGAAAAACTATTTCAATCTAACAAAATTTATTGATAAAGATTAAGTTTTATGGATGCCAAGGATGAAAAAAAATTGCATCAAATTTGGGAGGCCAATTTGGAACCATAGGGCAATGTTCCATCATTTATTAATATTGTGCAAGATTTAAAAGAAAAGTTTTTCTAAAACAACATAAGTTCTTCTATTACTAACAAAATCAAATCAAGTACAATAGTCTAATGTCAGTAACACCATTCATTGTCATGAAGGATACTTGTAGTTATAGTCAATTTGTAGAAATATGATTCACTAAAATGATTACAAAAAAATCGTTGAGATTTGATACTTGAAATAAGAGTTTGAGAAATTGAATTATGTGACAATAATATGGAAAAATAGACATTACAAGATCAAAATTTTTAAATGTCATACAAAAAATCTCTCTTGAAAAGTTGTATTTTATTTGGTGACTAATTAAAAGGTCTTTTTGTTTGCTAGTTGGAAGAATAATGTTTTTCTCCAAGAATAGAAAAATATATGTTTTAAATATAAAACATATATTAAATTGTATTTTCTAATTAAATTTTCTAACAGTAATAAAACCACAGTAAGTTCAAATTATTTTTCAAATAATATTTCAAGTATAATAATATATTTAAATAATAATGTATTGAAATCCTCTAATTATTAATTGCTATAGCTAGGTGTCCAAATGTATAAATAAAAAATATATGTCATATCTTCCACCAAAAGTTGAAGTATCTAGGAATCAAAACGCACTTGTCTTCAATCAAAAGCCAAAGTTTATTTTATATGACCAAGAGATTCAGATGCATGAAAAGGCTATTTGTGAGAAGAATTCAAGAACTCCAAGGTGAGGAAGATGAAAATCAAGTTTCCAATGGACTAACTCAAAATAGTGATGAAGAAATATCAAGATGTCAGCAAAGAAGAAACTACAACTAACGAAGGATATGCATCAAAACCTATTTTTCACACATAATCTGTAAGGCAAGGCAAGGATTTTTTCTCTTTTATGCTCTAAAGATTATATTACTTTGGAAACACAATGGCCTTAATTTTTCTAGGAAAGGCATAGAAACTTGTGAAGGACATGCAACTTGGATGTTTCCATTAAAGTCCAAAATAAATTGCATTGATTTTAAGCAAAGAAGTGAGGTGTTATTTTTTGTACCAAGAGGGAATGGAACTATGCTTGAAATCACGCATAATAGCTTGGTCTCTTGAAAAATGTGTTAAAAAACCCTAATTTTTTTGCTTTAGATTGTTACATATATATTTGTTGTGTTCTTCTTATAGGAGGTGGAGGACACACAATCAATTCAACATCTTGAAATTAAAAAAAAAATCTCTTTCCAAATTTTCAATTTTTTGAATTTCATGAGTTCTTTATGTGAAGATTTGTTTGCAATTTCAAATTGAAAGCTTGCCCAAGGTAAAAAAACTTCATCGGCCTCTTTCGAAGCTTCCAAGCTTAGACCTTGGGAGTTCCAAAAGAGGCCGAATCAATTTTCATTTGTGCTTAGCCTCCATTTTTTGGTGCCCAAAGATGGAGGTTAAGCACAATTTTCCTTTACCTCATGTTCTTTTGGAATAGGCTTTCCAATGGGGTATTGAAAAGGTAATAAAGTCTTCTATGTCCCTCCTACTAACTAAAAGGGGAAGGAGGAATACATCGAAGACCACATTAAGAAGTGGGATGTCCATTGGAGGGTTGTGAATGCCTCTTTTGAAGAATCCTTAAGCTTAAAAACTGATCTATAGAGGTTCGCTAGATGAATGTTCTTTGTTTAGCACATCAACCATCGACTCTAAGCATGGATGACATATATCTCGCGAGTTCATGTTGATGACTTCTCATGGCACATATCGGCTAGTTCAATCATGTTGGATACAACAAAGGGCTTAGTCCAACTTCTTATTACAATGACATACATGAACAAGTAGGATATTCTATCTAACCATTATGAACTTGAAATTTCCATTGTCTTATTACTTTCAATCCAATTTGCTTCTATTTGTCCATCTCCAAGGGTGAAAACATGTTATACTATACCAAAAAAATAGTCTTCATAGGTTAAAAAACACAATTTTTTGTCATTACCATCTCTAACACTTGATAAACACTCTTGTGATTGTTCTATGTGTTCTCATATTTCAACCCTACCATCATGTGATTTATTGTTTACAATCTTCCATATTGTTTACAAACCTACCAACAATTGCAAGTGTTTGTACATTTCAAAGGATTTGAACTCCTTATATTCCCCAAGTTTCTAATCATCTTGTTCTAGGTTTCCAATGGTATCATTTACTTCTCAATGCATTTAAAATTTTCTTTCATTATCAGGTATTGCTCAATGGATTTTTTCTCCACTTCAACGGTTGTTCCCATTCAATTTTATTATCGTTTAATATAATTGATTACAAAGTAGAACTTGACATGAACTATCTTATACTCAACATATATATATTTAAAAATCTTATCTCTTGTTCCAAGAATAACATTGGTGAATATTTTGTATCTTAGGCTTACACCAAGTTAATTTTTTTTGATGAGATATGATTATTTTCTTGAACATGATCTTGTTTATTATTTCATAAACCATAATTTGTTCCTCAAATTTTAATAAATTACGTCCTCAATTTTCTTTGCCTATCTAGCCTTGTAATTTATTTTTTACATTTTTTATCATTTTTTTGTTGGTCCACCATTTTAAGTTCTTTTGTTATCTTTCATCAATTTATCATTTGCATTTTGTCCAACATACATAGTAACCCACTGATTTCAAGTGCTTCCTTCATGATTACATATGAAATAAAATGCAAAATTTGGTATATCCCATGTGTCACTTTTCAAAATGTGGTGCCCATTTTCAAACCAATATCCTTGTACTATAATATCCAATGGATTGTTTACTAACTATTTTTCCCCCCCTATATTGTAATGACACAAAGTTTATCTCTATGTGCATTAAAGCCACAATATTTTATCTCTACACACAATTGTTTACTATTACCCATATTTACTATGGACTTTTCTCTTGACAGGTTTTGCAATTGTTCTAAATTTCAAAAACATTGCCACACTTGCAAACATACTGAGTCAAGGCAGGTGCCATTGGTGGGTTGATCACTTTGTTGGAACCCATTTCAAAATGTGGTGTAATCGTTAGCATGGTGTCCTTCGAATCCATGTTTTACTCATTCAAATTCGTCATTGTGACTTTTAGGTATGGTGGGGAGCTTTCCTCTTCCACTTTGGTTGTGGTATTATTATTGGCTAGCACTAGTTGATCCATGTTTCTACTATAAGTGAGTGTCGGTGCCATGTATGCATCATCTTCAATGTTGGAAACATTCCTTGGCCACTTTTGCAGGAAGAGTGATTCACTTATTTTGCAATCAACTTAAAATCCAAGTTGGTAGTCACATTGTTGTTGAAATCACATTTTATAATTTTGATTCATCAAGTTTGTTGGCCATGGGTTGTTTTTTAGAGGTGGTCATAGGTTGTTTAGAAACTTTGACTAAAACATTTTTATCATTGTCCCATATATCTTGTAATCCTACAAATGGTTAAAAGAAACCTAGTACGCAACACCTGCCTAGAACTTTGCATCTATATTTTTGAACTTTTTGCTATCTAATAATGGGTACAAGTCCGAGTCTTGTGATTTTTGGCAAGAGTGTCTTAGATATGGATATTGCATAAATGTGAAGTTTGAGCTTGGAGTTTTGAATTTATAGCTTGTAGTTTAATGTGATTTAAATCCACTTACATGATGAATGTGTTGATAGATGAATGATTTCATATGGATGAATGCCATTTTTGCATGAATGAATTTCATTTATGATTTGCATTAAATAATTGGATGAAATTCATCCATGATTGGAAAATAAATAAAATTTTAAAAATTATATCCATCTTCATTTGTTGTCCAAATATTAATATTTCAAACTTGAATGTCAATTAATAATGATGGATAATGTGACTATAAGGGAAAATATGGTGATAGGAGCAAAATCATTTTTAAAAATTGTTAAAAATTTATTTTTGTCAATAATGTTAAGCGATCAAAAATTACTATCATCCCCCCCCCATTGTTGTCAACAAAATTATATATGTATTTTGTGAAAAATTAGGGTGCTTTGAAAATAAGTAATTATTAAAAACAACTCCATTGTCATTTATGATAATAGGTTGTTTGATGAATGTTAATTAAGGTGCTTAAAATTGAATTTTAGTTTATTTCAAAAACTCATTGTCATTAATGACACTAAGTATTTTAACGATATCTTAAGCATTGAAAACCCATTATTGCCAACAACACTAGTTAGGTTTGACAAAAGCTATGCCACCCTCAAAGAAGAATGAAAAAAATTCCCCATTGTCGCTCACAACACTTATAAATAGGTTTGAGGGAAGTTGTGGCACATTTGGAGAGGAAAAAAAACCCCAATGTTGTCAACGACACTAGGTCAATTTGCTCCAAAAAAATTTATTTATCTTAAATTTTAAGAACAAAATGACCATGGGGTGGATGCTAACATGATATAGTAACATAATTAAAAACATATTGAAATCAGTGGCACTTTAAACCATAGCTATAAAATACATTCATAGTGGGATTTACATTATATTATATCCAAATATGTAATTAAATTTCTTTCATGAAACTTTAGTTAATTGAAATTAGGGGGAAAACATTTGTGGATAAGAACTTAACGATAAAATAAAACATTCATCCCCATGTTTACTTCTAAGTTTGTTTGTATAACATTCATTTTGTGCTTAAATTCTTGGGTTTTATTTGTGTGTGTGTAGGTGAAAAGTCATTTAGCATCCCAAGTTCCAACTTTAAGCTTTAACTTAGGCTCTAGGCTCATGGAACAACTTGCTTCGATATCAAAACATGGTCCAAATGAAGAATTCAACTCAGAAATGGGTTCTTTGATTGCCACCTAAATGTTCAAGGAAAGAATCTAAACTCCAATCATTCAATGAGATAAAACGTTAATCACTTCCCAAAGGATATAATTTTATACCACTTGTTATTCAAATTGTTGCATTCAATGGCCTCTTGAAAGCTGTTTAATTTCTATTGGATCATTTTATGGGATTGGCAATCTTAAAACATTTGCAAATGGCAGAATAGATAGAAATTTCTCACAAACTAGGAAATATGTTTCCAATTCTATCATGCATTATATGCAACGACATTAGGAAGCGAACATGTGAGCCTATGAACATAAGTATGCAAGTAGGAACAAATATATTTGAAATATTTTGATGATGAGGAAAAATATTTTTAGAATATCCTTATGCCACAAAGGAATGACATGGAAATTTTTTCCACATGTACATGGATGAAACTTGAACATCAATGAATTTTTTGGATGATAATTGCAAGTAGACAAATTTTTTGGATGAAAGATTTGATAGGTTGAAATGTATGGATGAAACTAATTCCAAAATAATTATGTCAGATGAAATCCACATGTACATGGATGAAAGTTACAATAAACATGAAATATTTGGATGAATGTGGAGCATGAATGAACTTTTGGATGATAATTGGAAGTAGACGAATTTTTTGGATGAAAATTTTAATTGATTGATTGTATGGATGAAAGTAATTCCATAATTGTTATAGCAAATGGAAATTACTAGACTCACATAATTTTCATGTCCAATTTCATTCACAAAAGAAGGTGTCAAAGGTGAAACTTGAAGGAGTTACATTATAATGCAAAAAGGTGATATTACTAACTTATGTAAGTTAAATCATATAATAAGTCAAGGTAAGAAGTCCACACTATGATGGAATGGGAAAATGCTTAAGAAATTAATGAATAGTGCATTGCACACATCATGTTGAATAATATTTTTATTTTTGCAACTGAATGCCTTCCAAAAGAACAAAACCTATAACATTCATATTTAACAACTATCTAATGACATTGCAACCTAGTTTACCTCTTGGACTTTGGCACAATCTAATAATCTATGAACCTCATTCCAACTTTAGGATGGATAGTGGATGAATGGTTTTCTAATCCCAGAGCACATGGCATATTGCAAAATGTAATGCAAGTACTTACATGGCACCCATGGCCCTCACTTGTCAAGGGACGCAAACATCATGGAAGAAAAATTCATGCAACTACAAGCCGAGTAATCATTAATCATTACCTCATATTTTTTACAGTTTTATGGCGATCTTGAAAGGTGACAGTAAATATGTCTATATCCCGGAGGAGGAATGTTTGAAGGAGGTAATAGTGTGGCTTCAAGAATTCATCCCACCTCCCACTTGTTTTCTTGCATAATGGATAGTTTGAATGTGCTGGAATGACAAATCTTCTTCCCATTCCTTGATTTGGGCCAAGAATTTGGATCCAATGGCTTATAGACATGGGTAGAAGTACCATCGCCAAAGAAGTTCCGAAGGGCACATGCAAAAGGCTAGTTCATGGGTGCAAATATGTTGTTTCCAACCTAATTAACAAGCATGAATACCACGATTTGTTTGTTTTGAAATGATTTTGGCTTTGCAATAATGCTTAGTGTCTTTTACAACATCAAGCAATGAGTGTTTGAATTTAGGGGGCAATGCTCAATCCACCAAATTTTGTCCCCATAAAAGCACTCAAGGACCTCCACACCATTGTGGGTGATAATAGGATCAAGGCTGCTAGTCTCCCCCATATCCACTGCTAACAACTAGTTAATTGGAGTTGTTGCATTGGCCACTTTAGGACAAGAGAAGTTCACTTGATCATGCCGGTGTGAATTTTCTTTTGACCCAAGTGGAAGGTTTGCCTTGGGTTTGGTTGATTCAAACATTTCTTCACCTTTCAAGTTCGGTATTCTAGTGGAAAAACCAAAGTGTGCAATTCATTCTTTTACAAACCGGTCCTAGATGCACCTCCTTGTGAGAAGGCATAATACAATGAGGAATGCTTGAATGTTTGCACATAATCATCGAACGTTGCAACAAAGAGGCAAGTACCCCTATTGTCAAATTGTTGGAGCCAAATGTTAAAGACTGTTTCAAATAAGTTACAAATCGACATATCAACTTCCCCCTCTAAAGATAATTTCTACAAGCACATGAAAAGAATGAAGTTAAAATTCAAGAAGGACAGATGGAAATTAAAATTTGAATAGAATAATCTAGAAGAACTTACATCCAACATGAAGCCTCCCCATTGTTACATATGAAAGTGCTAGAAACTGAGCCAATTGTTGAGCTCATGAATGGCGGCCTCGCTTGCAACTCCAAATGAGTACCACCAAGACCAAATGGTAGCATATTGAAGGCTAGCTTCCTCCAAGGATGTGGTTTTTTTGTACTCACAACAAAAGGCTTTGTGTCGATTGTGGAACTTTGGTGCAATCAGTTGTTTGATGTGTTTATCAAGGATTAAGTCCAATGGAAAAAACACGTCCACTCTTTGTCAACCATCTTGACCGTAGGATCTCCAGTTCCATAAACAACACACTAGAAATCTTGTCATTTGCAACTAGTCACTATGCAACTGGCATGCAACTGGTTGTCGTTTGTAACTATCTTGGTCATGTTTGCAACTACAAATTTGGTATTGTATAATTTTTGGGCCATACGATATGCAACTAAATGTGTATAACATGGACACATGTCATAAAAATAATGGCCTAAACTTATACATACTTAAATACTATACTTAATATATCTACATAGGCTATATATAATAGTATTATGTACCTCTATTAACCCCATGCTAACTTAGGCTAGTCTAAACTAACCTAGGTTAAATAAACAAAAAAGTTAAACCAACCATGGCTAAATTTATTAGATTAAATTGATTATGGCTAAATTAAGTTAGGCTAAACAAATTATGGCTAAATCAAGTTAGGCTAAATTAAATTAAGCTAAATTAAACTAGCTAGGCTGAAATAAACATGGCTAAATTAAGTTAGGCCAAACTAATTATGGCTAAATTAAATTAGGCTATAATAGTTATGGTTAAACTATATTAAACTATATTTATTGTGGCTAAATTAAATTAAATTAAATTTAGAATAAAATAAATATGGTTAAATTAAATTAGGTTAAACTAATTATTGTTGAATTAAATTATGTTAAAGTAAGTTAAATTAAACCATGGTTTAAATATGTTTGACATTATTTTATTTTGGAATATTTTTTCAAAAAATTTACATTTGATTAAACAAAAAATTATTCAAAATCAATTAATATGATAATATTATAAATATATTATAAATAATCATAATTATTAATTAAATTTTTATTATAATTATAGTGATAATCAATTATATATAATTAATGAATAGGTATTATATATTTAAAATTTATTATTTATGTTAAAATATTAATCTAAATAGGCTACACTAATTAACCTACGAGTATATAAACATCTTAAGCAATTATTAATTTAAACTAGATAATAATATTAAAATCAAAATTTCATTAAGTATTCATAATTATTAAATATCCTATAATCACCTTTGAAGTGTAAAAGAAAAGGAGTAATGAAAAACTAACAAAAACAAAAAAAAAAAAAACTTTCCAAGTTATAGAACGTTTTGTTTTTTGTTTTTTTTCTTAGGACTCCTCCTACTTTCAAAGCTCATAACTTTCTTATTTCTTATTCATTTTAAATGATTTAAAGTGTTGTAGGAGCGCCATCTGAAGTCCTACAAATCACATTCAAACTCTAATAGCAAAAAAACAACATAAAATGAACTTTCTAGGTGTTTAAGAACCGGCCTCAATAGTTTTTTTTTGAGTTTTTTGACCCCCTTTACTTTGAGGGGCCATAACTTTCTCATTTTTAATCTGTTTTCAACGATTTTTAGTGTGTTAGATGCGCCAAGAGGAGGGCTTCAAGTTTTGTTTGGACACCAAAAGCATGTCATGTGCAACTTGTCTTAGGCAACTGCACAAATTTGCAGTTGCATGTGTCGCATGCAATTGAATTTCAGTTACATGCGACAGTTGCAAAACCCAAAATTTCTAGTAGTGACAAACAACATTGAAGTTTGCTTACACACTATCCACCATGAACCCCTTAAAAATGGGTGTTCCCAACCCCTTTTTCTCAACAACTATGTTCAACTCCCTCCACAGAATGCATTGAACTATCATCTCCTCAAATTACATGTTTGTTAAAGGAGTAGGTAGATTACATAGTTTTTGGGATTACAAAACATTACGGATAAAAATAGGCCATTGGACACTTGAAGGGTTTGAATTTTGAATTTTGAATTTTTACTGAGTTTTGTTTTCTTGTTCAAGGTGATGGTGACTTGGGGATTGCTTAAGGGAGGGAGTTTTTGGAATTTGAAAACATTTGTAGAAACACACTTCTGGAGTAAGAGTAGAGATGTAGGTATTTTGTAGGGAAAATATATATTCTGGTGTTGAATACCATAGATTTGATTTGTTATGATTTATTACACTTCTATAGAACATGGATTTTGTTATATTTTTGTTGAATTTTCACTAAATAGGGAAAGTACAAACTTTTTTATGAATTTTTATTTCTAATTTGATGTGTGAATCATCTGTGGTTTTTAATCTCATGAAAATGAATTGTAAGTTTATTATAGTTTTTAGACACTGTATTTTGGATTACAGATTTTGGTTATCATAAATAACCATGAATTTGATGTATTACCGAATTCCAGATGTATGTGTGTCTAAAATTAATTTAGAGTTATGTATGAATGTATGTTTGTAGTGCAAAAATTGTTGTTATAGTAAATGTGGAGTGGTTCTAAAAGAATTTAATCCACATCTACCATTTGGCAACTATCTTTTGGGGAATTTTCTTTTTTTTCTTTGACAGGATTAAGAGGTTTTTTGTATTTTTCATTGTTTGCATTGTAGATGAAGGTGTTCAAAAGAGTGATTTGGTTTCAATTCAGATTTGGAAGGGGTATGTTAGAAAGTACTAGATGTCTAATTAATTGAAACAGTGAGGATTACAACGCGATCTACAGACTCTAAAGAAAAAAAGATTATGAAACAAGATGATTCGAACGGTGACTTATAGTTTACAACAACAATTGAATTTGGAGGCAAATCATCATGGTCCTAAAGGAGAAATAGAAGACAATCATGGAAATAGAAAAGAGTATGTGGGGATTACACAAACCCCATATTGGAATTTAATGTTGAACAGGGAAATTCTGAGAATAAAAAAAAGAACTACATGACATAGGTCGTTTCTACCGCAAGAGGTGGTAAGGCGTGAAGTATGGATTGGTGGTCTTCAGAAAAAACATAGTTATAAATGACAATCTCCACAAAGAAAAATGTAGTTGAATATTCACCCAAATGAATGGTTGGAATATATTTCTTAACCGTAATTTGTGATTAAGAGTTGCATTAGAGATTGAAATAGAGCAAGGACTTATATAGTACCTGATTAGTTACATGAAATCTCAAATCCAAAATCGGTGATTAGTCGAAGAAGGGATATTACAAGAAATATGTAATCTAGGTTTAAACGATGCTAGTCTATGAGCCTACAAGCATGAACATGAGCAAGCGATCATGAGCGCATGAACAAGACTTAATCGTTTTTAAAATATTTTGTACATGTCATCAAAATATTATGAGAAATGTTTTTTACACATAGGACATAATTTTTGTTGACATGGAAAAATATTTTGCCATGTGTTCATGGATGAATGATCTTTATGGATGAACTTTATCCTAAATGTTGCCGACAAATGTTATTTTTGTGGAAAATTGAACAAAAAAAACAAGGTCGAAATAATTTATGTTGGTTTTTTTATAACAAATCCACAAATGAAATGTTCAAGTCACAATTTAAGCCATATTTCATATTTTCTTAATATTAAATATATTCAAACTCTATAACATCTAAACCATACAAAATGTTAAATTAAATCCCATAGACCCACCAAAGAGGTATGTGCCAATCCAAGCACTAACTTTCACCACCAAAAGGCATGTGCCCATTAGGAATGAATACAATATGAAACGACCCATGACATTTCACATTGCCTACACTAGTTCAAGTTTTTTTTAAAATTGTTCACTCTCTCAACCTCTTGCGTTCAACACCATTTTGTTACTGGAATAATCATATTATTAATTTGCCCGATTTATACAACAAGCTTCTATTTTACAATGGCAAGAGGAAAATTGCCACTAATTTTCACACCAAACACATTGGAATCAATGATTCAATATACACTAATTACAAGTACATTGGATAAAATATGTGAGATGACAACAAAACCTTGAGAATGTCAAATATATGACACTCGTTTATTCTCCTTCTAGCATTTGTTAGAACTCAAAACATGGGTAACAAAATGGAAAAGAAAAATTGACAAAACAAATGAATGGGTAGCATGGTAATGAGTGAATGAAAAAATAGAGAAAGAAAGTTTTGCAATACTAAAACAAACTATAAACATTCCAAAGGAGAATATGGAAGACTACCATTGGGTGATGTTTACACATACCATGGATTTTTTAAAGAATGTGCAAGTTTGAAAAAACCAATTCCACAACACTTTTTCACAAGTTTACTCAACAATTTGTCAACAAAGGAATTAGTAACCCTTGGAAACTTGCTGTCAACAAAATTCTTGAAACCTCAAAGACTCTCTATGCAATTATAGGTAAACGAGCCTAATTGCCACAAGGTTTAAGGAAATAAATTTTACAACAACTGGTGAATTGTCAAATGACAAGGTTGGCCTTGAAACCTTGAGATGCGTATGATAGTCGAAAAAAATGATAGATTAACAATTGAAGGAGAAAGAAGAATACCATTGATTATAATAAATTGTGGAACAATACAAGTGTTAAACTGAATAGTGGTTGAAGTTGAACACTGAAATTGAATATTAACAAATTTGAATGAACTAATGTTGAGACAAAGAGTCATAAAGAAATAACCACTAAAAACATTCATGAGCACCACCAAATTTGGATATGTTCCTACTGGTAGAAAGAAGAGATTTCACTACAACAAAAGGTGTCCCTGTACACCAAGTGATTTCACTGGATTTTGAGTGAATTCATTGGTTGTAATGAACAGGGACCAGTCAAGAAGTAGTGAATTCACTGGTCTAATGAATGGGGACTAGCGAACTGCACCCACATTTTGTAGTAGTATTTCAAGATTGTAGATGTAGAATGCAGGAAGTCATTGAATAATGGGGATATTATAATCGCTTGCAATATTATAAGATATATGGGACGATGATGAAAATGTTTATGACAAAGTTTTTGAGCAATCAGCCATGAAAACATTGTACATGTATGAAGGATGTTCATAAGGAAATTCACCATGCCATCAACCTAGTCACGTGGTTTCACAAGGTGAAAAATGCAACAAATAAAATACCTCCAATATGTGTAATCTCTAGTTCCAATATTTATAATACACATTAGTTAATATATAAACTTGTTTAGATTATTCACACGATTATTTAAATACATTCATTACATATTTAAATATCTCTTTTACATCCAAATGTCAATTGAAGTTTGATAAATGTTTTGGGTGTTTCATACTTGATATGAGGGTCTACGTATGAGTGCAATGAAATATAGGAATAATTAATTGCCAAAAGGCATGAACTAGACACATGGCATGTAAAAAAATGCAAACAAAAAATGGCATAAAACCACATCAAGCCCAAGGGCCAATGAAATTATCACAATTACATGTTACACACACCATGCATGACATGAGTAGGAAACATAGTTGTTCTGCCAATTATGATGTTTTTGTGTAGTTAATCCCATCTAAATGGTCCAAATAATGTTAAACAAATTTCAAGAATCATCAAATGCAATAATTTAAGAGCGACCCTATACAAATATGGCCTTTGGGAGATGTTTACAACTTTGCAACATTGCATGAGTAAAGTTTAATATCTTTTGCAAGTGAACTTCCAAGTAGTAATCAAAGAAAAAGAGTTTGAATTGAATTGCTCATTTGCACAATGTCACGATATCCATATCCTAAGCACTCTTGTCAAACACTGAAAGATTTGGAGTATTACCCAACAATAGAGAGAAGAGAGTTGAAGAATGTAGATGCAAAGTTCTAGGCAAAGGTTGGGTATTAGGCATCTTCTAACCACTTGTAGGATTACAAGATATATGGGACAATGATAAAAATGTTTTGCTTAAAGTTTGTGAACAACTTGCAACAACCTCTTGGAGATAATCCATGGCCAACACACCCGATGAATCAAAATTATAGAACGTGGTTTCACAAGTAGTGTGACTACTTGTTCAGATTTCAAGCTGACAAGAGAATAAACGAATCAATCTTGCTATGAAAGTGGCCAAGGAATGTTTTTGACGTTGAAGATGATGCATACAAAACACTAGTACTCCCTTCCTAGTGATGACATTCTTCATTTTGCACATTAAAATTCTTTAAAATTCTTCATTTAGCACCTTGTCAAAACATTCTTCGGCGTGAATTTTAACGAATTTTAATGAATTTTCGTGCTTTTTTGGGCTTCCATAACATTCCCGCACCAAGAATGTCATAACTATGACTCCCTTATAGCAAAAAGTTGGATAGAACTGGCCAGTTCTATTACTAGAAGCACTGTGGAAAAGGAGAACTCCCCACCATACCCAGAAGATGGAGTGATAGACCTAGAAGAGGAGACAACGAATTTGGAAGACACCACTTTGATGTCTACACCACAATCTACGACAAGTTCCAACCAATTGAATGACCCACCAAGGATTTAAAGTAATTGAGTGTCATGTACAAGGTACAACAAAACATTGCATGAGTAATATTGAAGAATTTTTAAAAAAACATGGGAGGATGAACCAACTTGGAAAATGACAAGGAATATATATAAAATATATAATGATAGACATGCATCCAAACATCACAAAGAATTTTGAAGAAACCCTAAAAAGTTCTTACATTGAATCTAAAATACTTGACCTCAATCTACCTTCTACAATCAATTGTTGTAAAAGACAATCAAATTGAATGGGACGACCACTTTAAATTGAGAAAAACTTCCATTCTACAATATTTGATGATGGGAGGAGATCGAATATGCAATTTGCAACAAATCAAACCATTGAAAAGTTGGAAGAACACCATTTGAGAGTCAAAAAACATCCCACAAGCTTAATTAGAAGAACTATGGAGACCGTTGGCAGAGACATTGCACTCTTATTATGGGAGCCTTGAAACAATAGATTTAAAGAGATAAAACGAGAAGGATGAAACAATAGAACCCAAAAAACACTCTCAAGATGTGTATCAAGTAGTGAAGTATTGCATAGAGAGAGATAAACTTGTTTTTATTAGTGATAATGAGGTTGAATGTCTAGGTGAAATCATCAATTTATCAAAAACTCTACATTTGGAATTTGGAATGCAAGAAGAGGTAGCCTAAACCCATATAAATATCATCATCAAAAAGTACTTTCTTGATTTTTTTGAATAGAATATTTATATTTCAATATTTATTTTGTAAGGATTGGCATCCATGTTTAAATATCTATGTAGAAAGTGAAAAGGAGGAAATGGAACATATCAGAGAATTCAAGAATCTAGAAAATCAAAAGTCCTGCTAATAAAATGAACTTGTTGGTTCAAGCACCACACGAGGAGGAATCAAAGGAATACTTCACTTTGCTTCAAAACCCAGATTGCAACAAAGATGGTAGATTAGAAAGTAATAGGGAGGATCAATATACACATAAGAAGTTGTTGCAAAATGGGAATTGGGATGTCATAGAAGGTTTAAAAGAATAATTTAATGAAAGCATTTATCTTAGTGCATAAGAAAAACTGTTACAAAATGGGATAGAAAACAAAATTGATGAACTCTTTGAAATCGACCAGGGATCACATGATTTGTTTAATAGTGCTCTCCTTGAGGATGAAACATTAATCATTATAGAAAACGATATTATAGAATTCAAGGACAAACAAACAATGTATTAAAAGAATGCAGTAGAATAAAAATAAAAATATGAAATGTGCAAAATAATATAATATTTTGGCAATGCATTAACCGCAATGGAATACTCATCCAAAATTACACATAGTTTCATAATACCTTTAAACATGTTGCAAAAGAAAGCTATATTTGATACTTTTTCAAGTTTTCATTATCATGAACATAATTTTTCAAATTTCATAAAATATATTTTTCCTCATGCCTTTTTAATTTGTCTCCAAATCAAACACTTGTATATTAACATAAAAGTTGTTTGATCAAGAAATCAAAACCTACCAAAACCCTCTAGAAATTAATTATAAGAGTATAGTTCTTTTAGAGAAAGGCCACATGCATAAGATGCACAAGAGAGAGGAGATTGTGAAAAACTCATGTGAAGGGATTCAAAGAATTGTTGCTCTAAGAAGAAAATGAAAATGAAAAAACCATGTTTGAATTAAGTACAATGCAATACAATCAAAGGCAAAAAGAGTCCAAAAATATCTTAAACATTAGCTTCTTTCATTTCATCATCAATGAATATCTTAACGATGGTAGTGAATCCTAGGTTTTAAAGATGGGGGGATGGAACATAAGTCTGCCGATGTAATTGCAAAAGCCTCGGCATATGAAAGGGTGATAAAACTTTGAAGGGGTCTTTGAAGGAAATCAAGATGAACAAATAATGGCACATGTTGTCTTCTCAATCCACTAACCTTTCTGTAGACAAAAACCAGAACATTAAAAAAAAATGAAAACATTGAGAAATAAAAGTTGCATAAGTAAAGGGATGTGACCAGAGTTACTCACAATTGAGATTTCTGGCTTTCTTTAGGAGGGAAAAGTTGTCATCAAGGTTGAAAACATGTTTCACAATATTTTTGCCTAACTCTGCATCCAATAGTGGTTTCATAACTTCATCAAAGATCTTTGAATCAGCCTTGAGTGACAGGATCGGCCTCCCCAACACCTGGTAAACATGAATACTATTTCTTATAAAAACAATTGAATGCAAAAATTAGAGATAGAAAAGGTTGCATAAATAACTTGGAATCTAAAGCAACAAGAGAGGGACGAATGTAAATGCTTATCCCATATTAAGGTCCACAACTGTAGAATTTGGTGGCGAGCAAACATCGATAAAAACTAGTAGTGTGATCACATGGAACTCCTTTGCCACCTTAAAAGCCCGTCCAGTTTGGGATTTGGTCATTGAGGTCACATTAATGTAGTTGTAGAGGACATCCTCAACCTCAATATTAATATTGTTAACAAATAGGAGATCTACAAGAGTGCAAACATAAATCTTTATTGAAAGGAAACTAAAACATGATGCTCACAACACAAAACATAACATCAAGAACCTCAAGGTTCTTGTCACATGAAATACACAAACTTGTGCAATGAATAAAAGAGAACCAAACCATCAACACCAAGGTATTTAACTATAAGACCAAATCACAACCAAACTAATATAAGTAAAGAAAGTAACCTAGTGAAAATAACTTAGTTACTTTCTTATTCCAATAACTAATGAAACCTAACTAGTTGAACTTGAATTCTCAACACTCCCTTTCAAACTCAAATCCACTTCTAGTACACCAATCATTTTTCTAAACTTCCTTAACTTGTCTGTACCTAAAAACTTTGTGAAATGTTAGCAACTTGATCTTCAGTACTAACATGAATAAAGTCAATTTCTTTTCCTAGAACTTTTTCTCTAATAAAGTGGTAGTGCACTTCAATGTGCTTTGTCCTAACATGATAGACTGGGTTGTTAGCAAGTAGGATGCTATTGATGTTATCACAATAAATGACAACATGAGCGTCCATTAATTGTTCCAAATCTTAGAGTAGTTTTTGTAACCAAAGTACTTCACATGCAACAATTGTTGCATCTCTGTATTCTGCCTCCGTGCTTGATAGTGCAATTGTTGGTTGTTTCTTATTGCTCCAATTAACAGCACCATTCCCAAAAGAAAACATGAAACCAATGGTTGATCTTCTATCTAAAACATTGTTAACCCAATCAACATTCGTGTATCCATGTACTTGTAATTGGCTCTTGGCTTCATAAAAAATTCCACATTACAAAGTATGTTTTATGTACCTTAGTATGCACCTCACTGCATCCAAATGTGGTTTTCATGGTGTTTGCATGAATTGACTCACCACTCCAACTACATAACTCAAATTTGGCCTTGTGATGGTCATGTAAATCAAACTCCCCACTATGCATCTGTACGTAGTGGTATTCTCCACGTTGTCTCCTTCATGTGGTCTCCTTCATCTGCATTTAATTTCACATTTTGCTACAATGGAATTGAAATGAGTTTGCACCCTGTCATCCCATATTCGGACAATTTGTTCAAGGCATATTGCCTTTGTAGTAACCATATCCCTTTAAGGGACTGGATTACTTCAATGCCAAAGAAGTAACGCAATTATCCCAAATCCTCCATCTCAAACTCTTATTTCAAAAACTTCTTCAAATCAAAGATATATGCATCGATATCTCCTGTGATAATCAAGTCATCAACATAGATGATTATGATTACAATCCCATGATTTGTGTCGCAACCCCACTTTGAGGCAAGTGTGAGGATGAAATTCACACTCCCAAAAGTGGGAACTTGGAGTCCTCTGGGACTCCCAAAAATTCAGAGCTTGATTGTAAGGGTCAAAGCACCTTGCATTGAGGTGTTCTTTATACCGTTGGAAAGGTCTTGAATTGTAGATTTCCAAAATGGCCTTGCATGAGCCATTTAGAAATTTTTAACACAAGCTATGGTCGAAAGAAGGGTCGGGAGTCAAACTAGCAGTTTGACTCTCGACCACTAAAAGTCAAGAATCGACCCAAGCCTGGTGTGTGCAGGTAGATTGCAACATACCTTTGGAAAGCTCTTGAGGAGAGCTATAAGTTTTCTTTAGACCTCATCCCAATCGGAGGTTTGAGCTGGGAGTTATGAGCTCCCAAAGTCTTGGGAGTCCAAACCGGGACAATTTCGAGACTCCCCCTTGGGAGTCCCGGGACAAAAAACCATTCGAATGTAGGTGTTGTGGGCAAATGTAGAGAATAATATATTGGGGAAGGTGGTGGCTTCCCCCAAGTCCGGGCCGTGGTGAGTCAAGTGAGTCCATGTTGCCCGTGGCTTGTCCCAACACCCAGAGTGCTTCCGAATGTGAACTAACCAACGTGTTGGTTGGTTTTGATGCAGGACCGAGTAACTAAATATGTTGTCCCTCTTCCTAGTCTAATCCCAGAACTTTCAGCACGCCCTTCTCACCCCCTTTAGTGTTGGAAGCTGGGAGCAGCACCAAGTTCCAACTACTTTCATTCTTTAACATAGTTGGACCCTTTTTGGGTCTAGCAAGGAACTTGGGGGCGCGTCAATCTGCCTTTTTCACATATAGTGAAAAATTTGCATTAGATGTTTGAAATCCACTTGTGACAAGATACGAACCTATCTTGTTTAACTAAGCTCTAGGTGCTTGCTTCAAGCCATACAAAAATTTTCTCAACCTACAAAGCAAATTAGGATGTGTTTGGTCCACATAACTTAGTGGTTGTTCCATGTACACTTCTTCCTATAAATTTCCATGAAAAAAAACATTCTTTACATCCATTTGATGTAAAGACCATCCTTTTGTTGTTGCCATAGCAATGATTACTCTTACAGTTGTCATTTTGGCAACTGGACTATAGGTTTCTTCATAGTCTATGCCATAAGTTTAGGCATAACCTTTAGTAACCAATCTTGCCTTGAATCTACTCATAGATCCATTTACATTGTGTTTGACTTTGTACACCCATTTGCACCCAATTGCTTTCTTGTCCTTTGGTAAAAGTACCAATTCCCAATTAGCATTCGCATCCAAAGCCGCCATCTCTTCATCCATGGCATTATCCCACTTAGGGTTTCCAACCGCTTGTTCAAAACAAGTGGGTTCAACCTCTTGTATAACTTTCACCATGTATGCGTAATGACGAACTACAAAGCCATCATATGTGAGTATTTGTACAAGGTACTTGACTCGTGTGGATCTTCGCACTCGACTATTGTTGTCAAGTGTTTTCAAAGTTTTCTTGACCATTCGAGCTCCAAGAATAGTACTGAGGTGATTTTTGATTCTTCACCCTCACTCTTCTCTGACTCACTTGATTCACCATCTACGTGAGAATTTTTAGATGATGTTTGAGAATTACCATGTACAATGTTTGAAGATCTTAATCTTCCTTTCCATGGAGTGTTATTGGACCCACTAATTGAAGACTCTTGTGGTCCACTAATTAATTGTGATTCTTGTTCCACATTTGATGAAACATCACCATTTCTAGCTTCTTCATCTTCTACTACCTTCAGTGGTGAGTACCAACTAGCCATTTCATCAAACACAACTTGCAACTTCCAAGTGGAAGGATTGAAACATCTATATCCCTTTTGTTTTGAGGAATATCCAATGAAGATACATTTCTCAACTTTTGGGTCTAGTTTTGATCTCTTCTCATTAGGAACATGCACGTATGCAATGCAACGAAACACTCTAAGGTGTGAAACATCAGGTTTCTTGCCTTTGAATTTTCTTCAATTGTCATGCCATGAACTATCGTTGTGGGTGTTCGATTCATGATGTAGACTGCAGTTGCTACCGCTTCAGCCCAAAAGTATTTTGGCAAATTCTTCTCATTCAACATGGCACGTGCTATTTCTGCAATGTGCCTGTTTTTCCTTTCAACAACTCCATTTTGCTGTGGGGAATAACTACATGAGTATTTCCTTTGAATCCCATGCTCCTTCAAATAATCACTGAATTCATTTGAAAAATACTCTCCCCTTCCATCGGACCTTAGGCATTTGATGCTCACACCTTTCTCCTTCTCCACCATTGCTTTGAAATTCAAAAAATGTTGAAACACTTCACCTTTGTGTTTCATGAAGTAGACCCACACCTTCCTTATGTGGTCATCAATGAAACTCACGTAGTACTTGCATCCTCCAATGGATTCTGTCTTCGTGGTCCACACATATGAGTGGATCATTTCCAAAGGCTTGGAACTTACATGAATTGTTTGAGCTGGGAATGGATGCCTAGCTTGCTTCCCCAATTGGCATGCTTCACAAACTTCTGACATCACCTCTTTTGGTCCAAATTTGGGAAGACCTCCAACAAGTTTTTGTTTTTCCATGAGCTTAAAACGTTAGAGATTAACATGGCCACCCCGCTTGTGCCAAATTCCAATGTCTCCAGTTCCTTTTCCATGTGTGAATAACATGGAATTCATCTCATGCATGTTCACATCCAAGGTGAACATTCATCCATTCCTTTCCCCTTTTGCAATCAATTTGCTTTGGTTCTTCATGTCTTTCACAAAACATCCATTTGGGTTGAATGTCACTTGTAAACCTTGTTCCACCATCTGGCCCACGGAGACTAAATCTTTTGTTATGGTTGGAACATGAAGTACATCTTTCAGGTACTTTGTTTGCCCATCTTGCATGGACAATGGCACCTTGCCAATTTGTGTGATGGGATGCGTAATGTCATCACCAATTTCCACAAACTGTCGCAACCCTAGCTTTGGGCTCGCGACCAAGGCAAGGGGTTGCAAGGTTGCGGGAGTCAAAGGAAGGAAGCCCGGGAGTCATCACATACTCCCGGGAGTCTAAGGAAGTGTGAGGGAGTGTGAGGGAGTGAGCACTCACACTCCCAAGGCAACTCCCATTTTGGGAGAGGGAGTCCCGGTGGACTCCCAAAACTTCAGAGTGCGAGTTGAAGGGTCGAATCTCAATGGTTTGTTGCGCTCTTAGTACCGTTGGAAAGCTTTTGAAACGTAGATGTCTAAAATCGGCTCGCATTTCTCATTTGGACATCTGAAACACAAGTTATGGGCAAAAGAAGGGCCGGGAGTCAAACTAGCAGTTTGACTCCTGACCATTAAAAGTCGGGAATCAAGGTCTTCCCGAGATCCGATTTGAGAGTGAGACACGGCGTTGGAAAGCTCTCGTCGAGGGCTACAACTTTGCTTCAGACCGCGTCGCGATCGGACTCTGCAGTCGGGAGATATCGGCGTCCAAAGTCCCGGGACTCCAACCCGGGACAATTTCGGGACTCCCACACGGGAGTCCCGGGAAAAATAGCCATTTGGATGCCACCTCCGTGGAGAGCTGCAGAGTATACTATAAGGGGGAAGGTGGTGGCTTCCCCCAAGTCCGGGCTGTGGTGAGTCTTGTGTGTCCGTGTTGCCCGTGGCTCGTCCTAGCACCAAAGGTGCTCCAACTATGCACTAACCACTTTGTGTGGGGTGTGTGCAGGTCCGTGTGAGTGAATAAGCTTGTCAATTCTTCCTAGTCCCATCCTGGAGCTCCAACACGCCCCTCTACCCCTCCAAGTGTTGTGAGCTAGGGAGCGGCTCCAAGTTCCAACTCCTTCCGCATTACCACATACTTGGACCCTCAAGTGGGTCCACAAGGAACTTGGGAGCGCGTCACTTGGTATCAGAGCTCGGGGAGAGCTCGATCCACTTCTTGGAGAGTCCCGATGGCACCAAAGAAGACTCGCAAGCTAGTCCAAGAGATCGTGGTGGAAGAAACCACCCAAGACCTAGATGTTCTTCCCGAACCTATGAGGGAGGAGGAATAAAACCATTCCGAAGATGAGGAAGACCGTGCTAGCCTTGAGGAGCATGAGAATGAAGAGGAACAACCAAATGGAGTCCTCTTCACCCCCGAACAATTGGAGGTCCTACTCAAAATGAAAAGGCCCGATTTCACCGAATTGGTTGCGGCCCTCAAGGGAGGTTCATCAAAAAGTGTGGGATTCAAGCCCGCTAGGCCCGGGAACTTTGACGGGGCCCCGGATCGGAAGGTTGTGGATGCTTGGCTTGCGGAAATGGAAGACTACCTTCATGCCGCCAAGGTTGGTAGGCATTCGGCCGTGGAACTTGCCCAATCCTATTTGAAGGGGTATGCTTCCACATGGTGGAGGACGGTGAGGCAAGAAGAAGGGAAGACCCATGGTTACACATGGGAATTCTTCAAGGAGCGTATTGAGTCGGAATTCATTCCCAAGAATTCCGACTACATTTCAAGATGCAAACTCCGTGACCTTGTGAATGGGAGCAATGAGAACTTGCGTCAATATGTGTGAGGGCTTACTCTGAACTCATGCTTGAAATTAGGCATATGCATGAGTTAGACCGGGTGTGCCACTTTGTGATGGGGCTTCCAACTTGGGCCAAACGCAAGCTTGAAGAAAATTGGCCCTCTTCATTAACCGAAGCCATCATGAAAGTAGAAGGTTTTTCAGATGTGGGGCGAGGTGAGAAGTCCGGATTCAAAAGGGATAGCAAGTTCCCTCACAAGAAAGCACGCCATGAAGGGGAATGGAATCGAGGCCAAGATAGCTCGAAGGGGGAAAAGCCCAAACAATTCCAAGGCTCGGGTTTTAAACCTAAAGGAAATTTTACCAAGAAAGGGGTTCCCTTCAAAGGGAGCCAACCCAAGGGAGATGCTAGTGGGAGACCCAAGGGAGTATGCTTCAATTGTAATGAAGTGGGGCATTACTCCAAGGATTGCCCCAAACCCAAATCGGGGAATGGGGCTCTTAAGGTAAGTGCCCTTGCCGCCAACCTAGTCCAAGGTGAATGTAATCGCCTTATCTTCTTGAAAGGGAAAGTTTCTAAGCGGGAAGTTTTATGTCTTTTGGACACAGGGGCTTCCCACAACTTCATAACACAAGAAAGTGCCGAAAGAATGGAACTCCCCTTGGAGGAGCTCAAGGCACCCATCGAGGTGCATTTTGCGGATGGGATTCCCCATCCCACCAAGTTGCGAGCAAGAGATGTGCCCCTCCAATTGGGGAATTGGAGAGGCAAGGTGGACTTGTTAGTTTCCATCTTAGGGGGAATGGATTGCATTTTAGGAATGGAATTCATCACCTATAACAATGTGCTCATAGAAGGGCACAATAGGCTAATTAGGATCCCATCCAAAAATGGGATCGTGCGAGTGAAGGCACATGAAGTGCCTAGTGTGGGTGGGACCACCATCCACTTGATGTTGGGCAAAAACTTGGAAAAAGAATGTGTAGGAGGGTATGGCATGTTGTGTGTGATGCGGGTGCTAGATGAATTTGAATCAAAGGAGGCCACCAAAGTGGTGAGCCTCCACAAGTGCATCAAGCAAGTGTTAGAGGAATTCCCGAATGTGATGCCCAAAGAGTTGCCCGATGAATTGCCTCCGAGAAGACAAGTTGATCATGCAATTGAGGTGATGCCGGGAGTGGCACCTCCCGCCAAGGCCCCATACCGAATGAGTCATGAGGAGTTAAAAGAGCTCAAGGTTCAACTTGAGGAACTCCTTGCCAAGGGATACATCAAACCTAGCAAGTCACCATATGGGGCACCCGTCCTTTTTGTTCACAAAAAGGATGGGACTTTGAGGATGTGTGTGGATTATAGAGCCCTCAATAAGGTGACCGTGAAGAACCGGTATCCCTTGCCTCGGATTGATGACTTGTTTGATCGACTTTCGGGAGCCAAAGTGTTTAGTAGGATTGACCTACGTTCCGGGTATTACCAAATTCGAATTGCACAAGGGGATGAGGAAAAAACCGCTTGCCGCACAAGGTATGGTTCCTACAAGTTTTTGGTGATGCCTTTTGGCCTCACCAATGCACCCGCCACATTTTGCACCCTCATGAATGACATTTTCCGAGAGTGGCTTGATGACTTTGTGGTCGTCTACATAGATGACATTTTGGTTTATAGTAACTCCATGGAGGAGCATGCGGAACACCTTCAAAAGGTGTTCCAAAGGTTGAAGGAAAACAAGTTGTATGCCAAGTTTGAGAAATGCGAGTTTGGAGTCTTGGAGGTGGACTTCCTTGGGCATAGGATCACCCAAGAAGGTTTGAAGATGGATGACCACAAGGTGAAGGCAATTTTGGATTGGGAACCACCTAGGTCGGTCTTGGCCTTGAGGTCTTTCCTAGGATTGGCCTCATATTATCACAAGTTCATCAAGAATTTTGCAAAGATAGCCACACCTTTGACAAACCTTTTGAAGAAGTCATCCGGGACTTATGAATGGGAGGAGGCATGCAATGACGCCTTTGAGACCTTGAAAGGCATTTTGGTGAAGGCGCCCGTGTTGAAGTTGCCCGATTTTGACAAGGATTTTGAAATCCATTCCGATGCTTCCGACTTTGCCATAGGAGGAGTCCTTGTGCAAGATGGAAAACCTATGGCTTTTGAAAGCAAGAAGTTGAGTGAGACGGAGCGAAGGTGGCCAACTCATGAAAAGGAGATGTGGGCCGTGATACATTGTCTCAAGACTTGGAGCCACTACATAGGCTCCAAAGATGTGGTGGTGTGGACCAACAATGTGACCTTGAAGTACTTTGCCACTCAACCAAAGTTGTCATCAAAGCAAGTGAGATGGCAAGACACATTGGCCTTGTTCAATGTGGACATTCGGCACAAGCCTGGGAAGGAAAATGTGGTGCCTGATGCCTTGAGTCGAAAACACCAACTCAAAGTGGTGTATGTGGGGGAAACAAAGTTCCAAAGGGATGTTCGACTTGGGAGCCGCTGCAATGAATTTGCCAAGGAAAGGAAGCGAGACATTCAAAAGGGGATCAAGTCCCACTTCCACTTGCAAGATGGACTTTTGTGGTATAAGCAAAGTCGGCTCTATGTTCCAAAAGGGAGGCTAAGAGATGTGCTTTTGAAGGAATGCCATGATGGGCCCCTTGCGGGTCATGGTGGTGCAAAGCGCACCACCACATTCCTCAAGAAGTCCTATTATTGGCCCAACTTGAAGGAGGATGCGGAGGAATACGTGAAGACTTGCTTGACTTGCCAACAAAACCGGGCACTCAATAAAAAGCAAGCGGGATTGTTGTGACCATTACCCATTCCGGAAGGGCCGTGGGAAAGTGTCTCCATGGATTTCATGGTGAGTTTGCCACCATCAAAGGGGTTTGATGCGATCATGGTGGTGGTGGATCGGTTTAGCAAGATGGCACATTTCATTCCTACCAAGGATAGTGCCACGGCCCAAGAGACGGGAAGGTTGTTCTTCACCCACGTGTTCAAGCATCATGGCCTCCCAAAGGACATTGTGTCGGACCGAGACCCCAAGTTCACAAGCAAGTTTTGGAGAGCCTTGTGGAAGCGCATGGGATCCGAGCTCAAGATGAGCACTTCCTTTCGGCCCCAAACGGATGGACAAACCGAGAGGGTGAACTTGGTGATCCAACAATTCCTAAGGAATTATGTGGCGGCGGATCAACAAGATTGGGTGGACCATTTGGAGTTGGCCGAGTTTTGTTACAACAATTCGGAGCATTCGGCAACGGGGGCCACCCCCTTTCAAATGGTGACGGGCAAGTCACCAATTGTGCCCACAACTTGGGTTGGGCAACCCCCAAGTGATGCAAGTGAGGAAGTGCCCATGGTCACACAACTTGATGAAGAGAGGCGGGGCTTGTGGGAGATGGCCAAAGCCAATCTTGAGAAGGCGCATAAAAGGTACAAGGACTTTGCGGACAAGTCCCGACGAGAGGTGAACTTTGAAGAAGGTGATGAAGTGTGGTTGAACATCAAGAACTTCCGGTTGCCCGAAGGTTTGAGCCACAAATTCTTGGGCCCATATGCGGGCCCATTCAAAATGTTGGAAAAGAAATTTCTTGACACTTACAAATTAGAACTACCGGAAAATCTTAAGGTTCATCCCGTCTTCCATGTTTCACTTTTGAAGCCGGTCACCCGTGATGCCTCAAGGCCTAATCGAGAGCACAATTCAAGGCCCCCTCCGGACTTGGTTCATAATGAACCCGAGCTTGAAGTGGAGGTCGTGCTCAAGTCAAGGCAACTAAGGGGGCGAAAGCGGGAGTACTTGGTCAAGTGGAAAGGTTACCATCCAATAGAGGCATCTTGGGTGAATGAGTCCGATATGGAACATGCCCAAAAAGCCATAGAAGAATTCCACAATAGACCGGCAAAGAGGCAAAGGAAACATAGAGCGTGATGAGGACATCACCTTTCTTTTAGTGGGGCAGAAAATCACACAAATGTACCACATCAAATTGTAAGTGAAATAAAAGCAAAATCTTAAAACTTCCAAGAGATTGCATCACAAACATAAGTGAGTATGATAGAAAGGGGTTATCAAGTGGCATGGACAAATGGAACTCTCTTGCGTAAGCCTAAATCAAAATCGAACTCCTACTTGGGGGCTAAGAGAAATCTTGGTCCCAAAAGAGGAGGCAAGCAAGGTGAGCTTGCGAGGACGTGCACATGCCCAAAGTGCATCCCAAAAGGTTGGTTGGTAGTGGCGGCCAACGCGGGAAGTCATGACCCTGTTCGCGTACTATAATCGTGTAGCTTGGGACTTAGGCTTTTGCAAAGCCTAAACGTTGCTTCTCGTACCTTGATAGGCACACCTTTAGTTAGGCTTGATTGTTGTGATCAAGGCGCAAGATTGAGAAAGGAGTCATGTCAAGTAACTTAGGTCAAGAGTAGACTTGACTTAAGTCCTCATGAGGGGAAGATGGAAAAGGTTCCTCCCAAATGAGGGCTTCGTCAATTAGGCTAGTTTAGTCTTTTGACAAAGCAAAAGTGGAGGGTTCCGGAGAAGACCCTCTTGGACTTGCCAAGAAAGTGTTGGAAACTTGGGGATGCCTAAGTTAGCTTGAGGCAAGGTCTTGCCACAAAAGTTGGCATTTGATGGCCAAGGATCCAAATGAAAGCAATTGCATTGAGGAAATAATTTCTAAGTGTCAATGAGGACATTGACCTCTTCTTCTAGTGGGGGAGAGTGCCGCAACCCTAGCTTTGGGCTCGCGACCAAGGCAAGGGGTTGCAAGGTTGCGGGAGTCAAAGGAAGGAAGCTCAGGAGTCATCACATACTCCCGTGAGTCTTGTGTGTCCGTGTTGCCCGTGGCTCGTCCTAGCACCAAAGGTGCTCCAACTATGCACTAACCACTTTGTGTGGGTTGTGTGCAGGTCCGTGTGAGTGAATAAGCTTGTCAATTCTTCCTAGTCCCATCCCGGAGCTCCAACACGCCCCTCTACCCCTCCAAGTGTTGTGAGCTAGGGAGCGGCTCCAAGTTCCAACTCCTTCCGCATTACCACATACTTGGACCCTCAAGTGGGTCCACAAGGAACTTGGGAGCGCGTCACAAACCCTGGTGTTTTCAAATTCTTTGCGTCTCTAAACCATTTTCCATGGCTAGTCATGTGGTTTGAAGCTCCAGAATCCACATACCAGACATTGTTGTACCTCCTATCATTGAATTTGCCATGTGTTACATCACAAACAACTGGTCATCACCTTGATTGTTAGTTGATGTATAATTTCCTTATTGTAACTTTCCATTTCATGCATCATGTTCCCTTTGATAATAGTTCTTTGCCATGTGCCCAGGTTTCCCGTAGTAGTAGCAATTTGAATCGCTATTTGGTTGTTGACCTCGATGACTTCCACCATGACCTCCATGACTTCCTCGACTTCCTCTTCCTCCAAAGTTTCCTCGTCCACCTCCATGAGCTTGACCTTCATGTTGATGATGTCCACCATACAAGCTTCCAGGTCGACCTCGAAATGAAGTTTTACCACCTCTACTTCTACCTCTATTGGTATTTGAATAAAAAACACTTTCTTGTGATCCTCCATTGGATGAGGTACCAACAATTCTCATCTCTTCACTTATAAGTAGTGTTATTAAGTCTTGGAAGTTGGGAAATGTTTCTCGAACTACAATTGAAGTACGGAACTGGCTATAGTCTTTTCCAAGTCCATTTAAGGTCACGACCACTAAATTTTCATCATCTACAGGGGCTCCTATAGATGCAAGAACATCTGCAAGGTTTTTCACCTTTGTAGAATAGTCATTGATGTTCATTATATTTTTCTGTAGATCATGCAACTTTTGTTTAAGCTGCATTTTGCGGGCTTGTGTATTGGTGCTATACATCTTCACCAATGTATCCCAAGCTTGCTTGGGTGATTTTGCATCTTGAATATGCACAATCATGGAATCGGACACACTCACAGAAAGCCAATACAAGACTTTCCTTGCTTTTTCATGCCAAGTTTTATTGGCTTGAATTTGTTGTTGTGTGGGGTTTTTTGGGAGAGGAGGTTCTTTCTCATCACCAGTGATGAATTCCTAGTAGCCTTTCCCCATCAAGAAATTCATAATCCTAAATTTCCACACTTGGAAATTGTTTTTGTTTAGTTTCTCAATTGCAATTTGAGAAAGACCGTCCGCCATCTCTCAAGGCACCACTCAATGTCTTCTTGGGGTTTCACAATGATTATTAATTCTTTCCTTGGGTTTCTAGGATTAGGGTTAGGGTTTTCCTTCCTTAGGTTTCTAGGATTAGGGTTAGGGTTAGGGCTAAACAAGATGGACCTTGCATATGTATGTATGTCTTGAGTATTATACAAATTTTTATACTATACATAGGTTTTACATATAGGTACGTATCTCGTATAATATTTCGCATGGTATTAAATACATGATTACATACCACACGTTTGTACAAAGGTCTTGATAATGTATTTCCGCTTCCCAATCTTCAAACTCCTTCCTTCAAGTTCTCTCAAGTTCTATTTACTCCACTTCAAAACTTTGCTTTGATGTCTTCTCAAAACAAACTTCTGTCATAGCAACTTTGCAAAGTTACACTGCTCACATATGACCTTGGATCGATCTAAAATTTTGGTGAAACATGAACAACTATGTCTATTACCTTCTCTCAAAATTTCAACTCATTTAACTTCATAAAGTGAGAGATCTTGCTACTTCCTTAAAGTCACCTCAAACTGGGACCTGAACACAAAATGACTTACAACTCGCTCTCAGCAACTCCAAAATCCTTGAGATTTTGGGAGAAACATAAGATATATGTCTTCTATATCTGCTCAAAATTCAGCTTTATTGATGATGACCACAAAGAGATATCACTTTCAAAAGAAACTGACTTCAAAACTAAGACTGAAACTTTAGATGCTTGGAACTCTCTCAATAAAAATCCAAATGACATGAAATTTCTCTCACACATATATTCCTATATGATTTATAAGATCCCAAAGCTACAGATCCAAAAAAGCTTAAACAAAGGAGATATGACCAAAAAACCAGATCTAGCACAGAGTTTTCAAAAGCTCATAACTCTCACAAAACATATCCTTTTCTTTTGAAAATTTGAGAATAGAAGCGTCCTATAGTCTTCTATAACCTCTCCAAGTTTCACTCCAAGATCTTTTCACAGTAGATCTAGATCTAGATTTAAAGATCTGACTTCCACAACTTTGATATGTTGATCTCCTCTCACCTCTTTTCTTTTCTTTTCTTTCTCTTCACATTTTTTCCTTTCTTCGTTTCTTTTTTGCACTTGACAAACTCCTATGATATTACTAGAGATTCTCAAGCTTTAGTTCTAGAGACTTTCTAGCTCTAGATCTTTTTCAACTTTCTCACCAAACAACTTAAACTTTGATACCATGTTAACAAATAGGAGATCTACTCAAGTGCAAACATAAATCTTTATTGAAAGGAAACTACAACATAATGCTCACAACACAAAACACAACATCAAAAACTCTCCAAGGTTCTTGTCACATGAAATACACAAACTTGTGTAATGAAAAAAAAAAAGCCAAACCATCAACACCAAGGTATTTAACTAAAAGACCAAACCACAAATAACCAAACTAAAATAAGTAACGAAAGTAATTCAACCTTGTGAAATTAACCTAATTATTTTCCTACTCTAGTAATTAATGAAACCTAACTAGTTGAGCTTGAATTCTCAACACATGTGTCATATTTTAATTAGTTACATTGTAGTTGCAAGGAAAGTTGCACATAAGGTGCAACTACATTGGATTTGTATGTATGTATGAACATGTATATGAACATCGTATATAATTGTTACATACATATTGTCGCATGCAACTGAATGTTTTATGCAACTTGTCTTACAGAACTACACAAATTTACAGTTGCATGTGTTGTATGCAACTGGATTTTAGTTGCAAATGACAACTATAAAACCCAAAATTTCTAGTAGTGTACATAGGTTTTACGTATATGTATGTATTTGGTATAATATTTTGTATGGTATTAAGTACATGGTTACATACCACACTTTTGTATGAAGGTCTTGATAATGTATTTGTGCTTCCCAATCTTCAAACTCCTTCCTTCAAGTTCTTCCAAGTTGTATTTGTTCCATTTCAAAAATTTGTTTTAATGTCTTTTCAATGTAAACTTCTATCACAACACTTTGCAAAGCTACACCGCTCATATATGACCTTGGATCGGTCTGAAATTTTGGTGAAACATGAAAACCTATATTTACTATAATCTCTCAAAATTTCAGCTCATTTAACTTCATAAAATGAGAGATCTTGCTACTTCCTTGAAATCACTTCAAACTGGAACTTGAACACAAAATGATTTAGAACAACAACTCCAAACTCCTTGAAATTTTGGGGGACACATGAAACATATGTCTTCTATATCTGTTCAAAATTTCAATTATATTGATGATGACCACAAAGAGTTATCACTTACAAAAGAAACCGACTTCTAAATTAAGGTTGAAACTTTAGATAGTTGGATCTCTCTCAATAGATATTCAAATTATTTGACATTTCTCTCACATATAAAGTCTTCTATGATCTATAAGATCCCAAAGCTGCAAATCCAAAAAAGTTCAAACAAAGGGGATATGACCAAAAAACCAGATCTGGCACATAGTCTTCAACAACTCATAACTCTCACAAAACATATGCTTTTCTTTTGAAAATTTGAGAATAGAAGCATCTTATAGTCTTCTATAATCTCTCCAAGTTTCATTCTAGGATCTTTTCATGGTAGATCTAAATCTAGATTTAAAGATCTGACTTCCACAACCTTTGATGTGTTGATTTCCTCTCACCTCTTTTATTTTCTTTTCTTTCTCTTCACATTCTTTCCTTTCCCTATTTCTTTTTTTCACTTGACAAACTCCTATGATATTACTAAAGACTTTTAAGCTCTAATTCTAGAAACTTTCTAGCTCTAGATCTCTTTCAACTTTCTCACCAAACAACTTAAGCTTTGATACCATGTTAACAAATAGGAAATCTACTAAAGTGCAAACATAAATCTTTATTGAAAGGAAACTAAAACATGGTTCTCACAACACAAAACATAACATCAAGAACTCCTCAAGGTTCTTGTCACATGAAATACACAAACTTATGCAATGAAGAAAAGAGAACCAAACCATCAACACCGAGGTATTTAACTACAAGACTAAACCACAACTAAATTAATATAAGTAAAGAAAGTAACCTAGTGAAAATAACTTAGTTACTTTCCTATTCCAATAACTAATGAAACCTAACTAGTTAAGCTTGAATTCTCAATAAATACCCCTCTTGACTAGTTCAACAGAAGGGGAAGAGAATTGAAACCTTGAGGAAAACATGGCACCTAAAGCTAGTTCTTTCACAAGAAGGGTGACATGGCTTACAAGAGTCTACAAGAAAAAGGCAAAATTGATGTCAATCTTAATTTTCAATGAATGCAAAAGTAAAAAGACATATGGAGAAAGAAAGATCTGTGGTACTTGAAAAGATGGATTCTCACTACTCATTTGGGGGCTTAAGTTAATCACAATCCACTTCATGCAAACCTTCAATTAGTAGCTTCTAGGAAGGAATGAATATCCTTAAACACTTGTGGGTCATCTACATGTATGATAATGACAACCCTTCTATTAGATAGAAACCTATCTGCAAAACATAACGGATTTGATAAAATTATCCACTTGCTTGTTCCAAGGAGGAATGAAGGAGAATGGCTCAAAGACTTGCGGAATTAGGAGATTAGATAATACGTTTGCTAGATCAAGGTCGACCTTGTTTTTAGGAGACACTTGAAAAACATAAACATTTACAATAAGGATTAAACAAACGAATGCAGAACAAATTTAGGATCAATTCAAATAACATCAAAGAGAAAAAAAAACTTTATAGCTCTATGTTCTTGGGATTCAACTTTTGGGATTGAAAGTTGAATCCCAAAAGTTTTATGTTCTTGGGATTCAACTTTCGGTGCCAAAAGTTGGAGATTATAACTTGAATGCTTTTGGATTTCAACTTCTAGCACCAAAAGTTGGAGACCCAAAGCTAGGGGCACTTGGCCCTCAACTTTCGGTGCTGAAAGTTGCAGAGCTAAAGTTAAATGTTCTTGGCCCTCAATTTTTAGTGCTGAAAGTTGATGCCCATCTCTCTGCAATACACCTATTCCTAGAAAAAAACTTTGTCCTAACAGAAGCTACTTGAAAAATCTTAATCAAAACTCATAAGATCAAATTAGGCAAGGAAATACCTAGCTCCTTCATGTAGTCTGTAATGCTTGAATGCTCAAGTGGCCATACTCGAGTCTAGATCCGAGATGCAAGACTTGAGGCCCAAAAGACATTCATTAATCTCACAATTGAATGGTAGTGAACATAATTGGGAATCAACAAAGGAATGAGCCATGGAATTTTCTTCCCAATACTTAACACTCTTGCACCAAGGTTGGTTTGCTCTTGTCATCTTCTTTAATGCTCTTGTTGAGGAGAACAAAAATCTTGGACATCTAGAGTTGTGTCATCTACCTTGGTTGGGATGGTCCGAATGGAAGTCACTAAAACTTCTTGAAGAGATGGCATGGTGAAGCCAAGTTCTACCTCTCTATGGTATTAAATGGGGACATCTTCCTTCTCTTGCATCTTTGATCCAAACTCATGAATTTTTTTTCTTTCCCCTCCTTTTGCCCCCCTCCAATCTCTTCTTGCTTGGTGTCTCCTTCTCCAAGGTTCCAAGTCCCTAAAAAATTCAAGTTCATGTTTTTCCCAAATCTTGAACTCTGATGGAGGAGTGTTCTCCTTCGAGCAATCAAGATACCAACCACAATCCAAGAGATGTGGAGATGTCCAATCTCTCAACATGTCCTTCCTATACATTTTGTTATCTATCTTTGGATCTTTCCTTATTTTGAAGAGTTTTAAAATTCATATATGGCACCCTTCCAAAAAAACACAAAATGGAAATACCTACAATGGTCATAAAACAATACAAAGTTAATGGGAATAAAATCCAAATGACATTGGAAGATTAAAATGCAGTTGACAATGGATGATATAATTTTGGAATGGTTGGATTAGTAGTCACCTATAAACCACCCGTTTAAGGGCTTCAATCCCACCAATCTTCTACTCCCACAACTTACTTATATGAATCCCATCTTTGGACTTGAACTCCTTAAAGAAACAAGTTTTCTAGAGAGAAAATCTTCATTCCTAAATGTAGTCTGATAATGTTGGTAGATCTTTAGATTCAAGAAGTTGAATGGAAAGATTAGTGACAATGGTAGAATATAGTTTTTGCACCTCCATCTCCAATTGCAAAATGTTGAATGTCAATTTGCAATCACACACTACAACAAAAAAGGGGCATATTGCGATCCAAAAATCATCGCAAACAACAAAAAAATCAGTTTCCGAAAACCCGCAGTTCCGAACAACAATTCTTCGCAAACTCTTAAGCCTTTGCGAAACCCTCAACTTCGCACCCGTACAATCGCAAGCTCTTTGCAACTCCCGAAACTGAAACAATCGCAAAACATTTCCGATTATAATGTCTTCTGTACATGATTTGTGATTGACAATACATCGAAAATTATTTGCAGCAAACCCAACATCGCAGTGACTTAGCAAATTGACTCAAAAATCCATTGGTTTTCGATATAATGTCTAGCGCAAACGTTTTGCGATGTTCAACATGCCGCTACACGTTTGTGATAAAACTAACATCGAAAACTTTTTGAAGCAATTTCATCAACGCTATAACTTAGCGAATCAACCCAAAACACTATTGGTTTCTAATATAGGATCTAACGCAAAGAGTTTGGGATTTGCAAAATGCCGCTACAGGTTTGCGAAATGTAGGATTTCGCAAACCTGTTCTGGAATGATTTTAACCGTCAGAGTTTAGCGATGTCTTTTGGCTTTTTCAGTGTTACGAAGAAATATGACTCGCAAATAGTTTTGAGATTGACTGTGTATCGCAAGAGCATGGCACTGTATTCTTATTTTGTACGCAGGGTTTATATTCATTTGGAGTCACTTTGGGCCGGAAAAAACAAAATTTATATCAAAATTTCAAAAGTTACAATGTAAAAGGGTTTGCAAGTCTCGAGTTGTCTATCTAGACCTCCTTCCCCTCTTGGATTTCTTCCTTGAATCTTTCTTCCTAGTGTTCTCTAGTGGAGGGGGAGGCTGCTCATCCTCCTCCCTCTCTTCATCGTCCCCCTGCCCCTCCTCCTCCTCCTCCTCCTCCTCCCTACCCATGCCCCCTGCAGAACCTGCATTTCGACTAGCAAATGAACTAGGTCCACTACTAGTGGTAGCTACACTAGGGGGAGCAGTGCTAGCGCCTCTCTCCTCCTCATCACTCCTACCCTGAGAGCTCTCACTCTCACCCTCAGATGCCTGCATTTCAACATGCAAAGTTTAGTCAACAATGAAAATCTTGATTCAACTGAAAACAATCTCAACACAAATAGAAATTCAATCCCAACCAAACCCACTCACCAATAGTGCATCAACATGTTCAAAAAGATGCTCCTTGCCATGCTCCTGGCCCATTGTCATTTCTGCAGCTGTGATCTTCCTCTTGTACCTCTTGTACTGTCCCCATAAAACAACAGGTCAAAAAAAATGCATATTTGCGAAGCCTATACCTTCGCATATTTTAACTTGCGAAGCAGTTTGCAATTTGTTCAAGTCTACGAAATCTTTTGCGAAGCGCAGACTTTTGCATATTGTATCTTGCGAAGCAGTTTGCGAAACAAATAGCATCGTACCTTTGCAAACTAAAAGACATTTGACAAATCTTTGCGATGCAATTCGCATCGCAAAAGGTATCCCAAATAGTCCTATGTGACTCGACAGAAATGAATCTTTGCAGAAAAAAAATGGAGGAGAGGGAGGGTACTTACAAATGCTGCTTTGAGGCCGGGAATGCCACCTTGCCCTAGCCTGTGGGTGGTGGGTGGAACCAGTTTCACTCGTTCTGCTGCCTTGAAGAACTTCAATGGTGGATCACCGACCTTGTCTACCATTGATTGGCATTTAGCAAGCTTCAGCTCTAGTGCCTTCAGGTCACGGTCAGACCTCCCAGACTCTCGTGCCTTCTTGGCCTTGGCTAGCTGATCTGTGATCTCCTTTAGCTGCCTTGCTGTTTTCAGCTGCACCTCCGACTGGTAGAAGGCATTCCAGATGTCTTCTGAGAACTGAAGCGGCCTCTCCAAGTTCCTGTACACATTCAGGTTTCTCAGGTGAGCACGAATCTTCATCCTGTCATGGTATCTTGCTTGAGACATTGAATTGGAGATCTTGTCTGCAATCCACTGTGAATCAAGCTCTCCTCCATTTCGAAATGCTCCCTTGACCTGATTTATCACTCTCCTCTGCTCTGCCTTTGAAAGAGTGCCCCACTCAACTCCTCGTGCAAAGTTGGTGGAGACAATGTGCCTAATGGTGCTCTTGGCCCCAGTGTATGTCGGCTCGGTTGGAATTCCCTCCTCTGCCAATGTTATCAGAGGGAGCTTTTTCCTCTCCTCCTCCTTCTTCTTCAGATTGAGCTTCTCCTTTCTGATGGCATCCCTCTCATCCTTCCTCCTTTTCTTCTTGAGCGTTCTAGGTGAGAGAGCTCCTGTTGCTCTTTCATCTCTCTTTCTTTTCTTCTCTGCTGCCTTGGCTTCTGCAGCCTTCCTTGCCTCCTCCACTCTTTGTGCTTCCCTAGCAATCAACCCTGCTTGCAATGCTTGACCTAAGATGGCTGTCAAGGATGCCAGCCCTTCAGGTGTCCTAGTATCGATTGCAAACAACTCTGAAGCTTTCAAGTGATCAACAACCATCTTCCTCAACCTTTCCTCATTGTTGTCACTTCCTCTAGACCCAGAACCCCCTCCACTAGTCCCAGCCATTATAATCCGCCCCCTCCTATCTGCCCAAGCTCTCCTTCTACAATTCTCGAGCAATGCCAAGAATGAGTTCAAATTCACTCGCTGTGGTACTCTAGTCTAGACCCCCAGAAAGCTTGGGCAGACACTTTATTCCATTCCAGCTTAAGGACTTTCGGAAATGCAAGCCTTGCGATGTAACCCGCATCGTAACCTGCGATACGGTAATGCTCGCAACGGCCATGCAATGCTTTTCGTATCGCAACGTTGGATGGTTGCGAAGTCGGGGGCTTCGCTAACGTCGGCGAAAGTTAAAGGTTTTAGGGCTTCGGTTTAAGTAATAGATGTAGATGCGAAACAAGTGCGATGGTAGGGGGTTCGCAAAGGGTTCGCAAAGTTTTAGGGTTTAAAGTTTCTTCTCGAGAGTTCTAGGTGAGAGAGCTCCTGTTGTTGCTCTCTCATCTCTCTTTCTCTTCTTCTCTGTTGCCTTGGCTTCTGTAACCTTCCTTGCCTCCTCCTCTTTTTATGCTTCCCCAGCAGCCAGCCCTGCTTGCAATGCTTGACCTAAGATGCCTGTCAAGGATGCCAGCCCTTCAGGTGTCCTAGTATCGATTACAAACAGCTCTGAAGCTCTCAAGTGATCAACAACCATCTTCCTCAACCTTTCCTCATTATTGTCACTTCCTCTAGACCCAGAACCCCCTCCACCAGTCCCAGCCATTGCAATCCGCCCCCTCCTGTCTGCCCAAGCTTTCCTTCTACAATTCTCGAGCAATGCCAAGAATGAGTTCAAATTCACTCGCCGTGGTACTCTAGTCTAGACCCCCAGAAAGCTTGGGTAGACACTTTATTCCATTCCAGCTTAAGAACTTTCGGAAATGCAAGCCTTGCGATGTAACCCGCATCGCAACCTGCGATACAGTAATGCTCGCAACGACCGTGCAATGCTTTTCATATTGCAACGTTGGATGGTTGCGAAGTCGAGGGCTTCGCTAACGTCGGCGGAAGTTAAGGTTTTAGGGCTTCGGTTTAAATTGTCGCAACCCTAGCCTTGGCTCGCAACCAAGACAAGGGGGTTGCAAGCGTGCGGGCCTATAAGTAGACCCGGGAGTCATATCACATGCTCCCGGGAGTGCAAAGAGTGTGAGGGAGTGAACCCTCACACTCCCAAGTGAACTCCCACGTTGGGAGTTGGTGAGAGTGGAGTCCCAAAAGGACTCCCAAAAGTTCAGAGAGCGTTTTGAGGGGTCAAAACTCCATGGCTGGTTGCGCTCTTTATATCAATGGAAAGCTCTTAAAGTGTAGATGTCCAAAATGGGCTCGCATTGCTCATTTGGACATCTGAAATGCAAGTTATGGCCAAAAGAAGGCCCGGGAGTCGAACTCCCGGGAGTCCGCCGGTTTTGACTCCCGATCACTAAAAGTCCGGAATCGACCCGAAATACTTGGGTGCAGAAGACGTGCGACATACCGTTGGAAAGGTCTCGACGAGACCTACAACTTTTCTTCAGACGGCGAGTCGATCGGAGGTCTGCTCCGAAAGTTAGGAAGCCTCAAAGTCGCGGGAGTCCCGAAAATGCGCGATTTCGGGACTCCCACGCGGGAGTCCCGGGAGTCCCGGGACAAAATGGCCATTTGGATGCCACCCCCGCCGCGAGCTGCAGAGTATACTATAAGGGGGAAGGTGGTGGCTTCCCCCAAGTCCGGGCCGTGGTGAGTCTTGTGTGTCCGTGTTGCCCGTGGCTCGTCCTAGCACCAAAGGTGCTCTAACTATGCACTAACCACTTTGTGTGGGTTTTGTGCAGGCCCGTGTGAGTGAATAAGCTTGTCACATCTTCCTAGTCCTATCTCGGAGCTCCAACACGCCCCTCTACCCCTCCAAGTGTTGTGAGCTAGGGAGCGGCTCCAAGTTCCAACTCCTTCCGCATTGTCACATACTTGGACCCTCAAGTGGGTCCACAAGGAATTTGGGAGCACGTCATAAATAGCGGATGCAGATGCGAAAACGGATGCGATGGTAGGGGGTTCGCAAGGGGTTCACAAAGTTTTAGGGTTCAAGGTTTCTTCTCAAGAGTTCTAGGTGAGAGAGCTCCTGTTGTTGCTTTCTCATCTCTCTTTCTCTTCTTCTCTGTTGCCTTGGCTTCTGTAACCTTCCTTGCCTCCTCCTCTCTTTGTGCTTCCCCAGCAGTCAGCCCTGCTTGCAATGCTTGACCTAAGATGGCTGTCAAGGATGCCAGCCCTTCAGGTGTCCTAGTATCGATTGCAAACAGCTCTGAAGCTCTCAAGTGATCAACAACCATCTTCCTCAACCTTTCCTCATTATTGTCACTTCCTCTAGACCTTGAACCCCCTCCACCAGTCCCAGCCATTGCAATCCGCCCCCTCTTGTCTACCCAAACTTTCCTTCTACAATTCTCGAGCAATGCCAAGAATGAGTTCAAATTCACTCGTCGTGGTACTCTAGTCTAGACCCCCAGAAAGCTTGGGCAAACACCTTATTCCGTTCCAGCTTAAGGACTTTCGGAAATGCAAGCCTTGCGATGTAACCTGCATCGCAATTTGCGATACGGTTGTGCTCGCAACTGCCATGCAATGCTTTTCGTATCGCAACGTTGGATGGTTGCGAAGTCGGGGGCTTCGCTAACGTAGGAGGAAGTTAAATGTTTTAGGGCTTTGGTTTAAGTAACGTATGTAGATGCGAAAGGGATGCGATGGTAGGGGGTTCGCAAGAGGCTCGCAAAGTTTTAGGGTTTAGGGTTTCTTCTCGAGAGTTCTAGGTCAGAGAGCTCTTTTTGTGCATATGCCAAAGGGTTTCGGGCAACCAGTCCTATAGGCATTGTTGAGCCCACATTAGATATAGGTATGCATTTCTTTTTGGTTTAGGTAGTCTCAATTTATGAGTTGTCAATTTTTGAAAGTCTAATCTGGTCTTTGCCTTACATTTGTGCCTTATTAATGTGACAGATGATATGTCTTCCTCCTCCGTTGTCTCCACTAGTGACTCATCCTCCTTAAATGAAGGCACATCAGCTCATACGCAAGCACAGGTGTTTCCTTCTCCTCATGGTCCACCTCGGCAGCTTTGCCAATGCACCAAGTGTGTTGGTCAGATTTCACAAAAGTCATATGTTTGTGCTCAACACATTCAGCGATTTGGGCGTCATCGTGGTCTTACCCTAGGAGCTTCTTCATCTCATGTGGTAAGTGTCAATTTACCATTGTCATTTTTCCTCTTTGATACATGTTATTTTTCATGAAATCCTCTTTGAAACTATTTTCACTTCCATGGTTTGTTGTGGTTTTTTGAATGTAATAGGGTTCCCGTATGACACCACCACCCTATGTTCTATCACAAGGGGTTTTAGCTGCCATAGGAAATGCACTTTCGCATGCATTTGCTGTAGGGATTGGTGCCTCTCATGAGGCCAGTAATCCACATCATGAGGCAAGGCCATGTCTGCCCTCCATTAGACAACGATCCAAAGCACAACGTCCAAGTGAGGGTCATGCTAGGACTATTGTCAAGGGCAGATGGGGTATGTGTGAGTTCACTGGCAAATGTGCCAATATTATCCAGTCATGGAACCCTGTAGTTCTTGGGTTGCTTGATAGTTTGCCCTATGATGAGGAGGTTGTGGTTTGGGGTAGACGATGGATTGTTAAAACCTCTACACTTGGAGAGAGGCATGGCTATGGAGTATATGCTTGTGAGGACATCATTGTAGAGGATTCAACTAGTTATCGTAGAGAGGGTCCTACTTTGTTCCCTTATGGTGGGCCTATCTATAAGAGAAGACATTGGAACATGATCCTTAGACAACATCCTGAGTGGAAAACCTTTGCTCTTGAGATGGACACCTTTGTTGGTAGCACTAGGAGGCATAGTGATGTGAGGGTGATAGATGGAGACCCCATACATTCTGGAAACATTGCTGGTTTCATCAATAGTACGGTGGGGACTCGGCCTAAACGTAAGGCTAATTGTGAGTGGGTTTTTGTTGAGGGACCTCCTCCAGCACCATATGGCGAAACTTATCATGAAGACCATTGCCTGGTGTTAGCTACTAGGACGATCAGATTAGGAGATGAGTTGTTTACACACTATGAGTGGAATTAGGATTCCACCATTTCTGAACTATGTACTTTGTTTAAGACATAACATACCATATCTATATACATGCATTTTGGCATTTTTTATTTATAATGTAATATGCAACTATGCTTGGTATATAGTTAAGATCTTCTGGATTTGGTATTGCATAGAATATTCGGCCTTCTGAAAACATGCTGCCACGGAGGTTGAGAGCAACATATCGGGAAATGGGCATGCCAGACAAATCAGACTCTTCATCAACTCATTCTTCATCAAATGACTTGTCTCCTCATGATGAAGGTGTCTTTCAACCAATTCAGGAAGCACCACTACCTGCAAACTAAAAATAAGCAATGGATGACTTCATGGTTGACTGGTTTGGATTTGACATAATTGATGATATGTTTGGCAACCCACATGATGAAGGAGCCAATGCAGATGATCCACGTCATCAACATACTGCCTAGGCACAAAGGTAGTGGCAAGAGGCGAAGGCACATGCTCAAACACCTATTTTTCAAGGTGCAAGGTTAAGCCGTTTAGCAGCCATACTGGGGTTGTTAAACATCCAAGCAAAACACAAGGCAAGCAATACTATGTTGTCAGACATTTTCCAATTTTGTCATAGCCTCTTGCTACCTAAGGAAAATGTTTTGCCAGGATCTTGGAAGGAGGCTAAAAAGATCTTATCCTCCATAGGCATGGAGTATCAAATTGTCCATGCATGTGTTAATGACTGCATGTTATTTCATGGGAACAATGCCCATTTAACGGAGTGCAGTACATGTGAAGAGGCTCGATATGATCCTCATATGCTTACAGAGAAGGTGCCCAGGAAATTAATAAGGTGGTTTCCCATTATTCTTCGCTTGTTGCACATGTATCGATGTACAGACTTGACCGAGTTAATGGTTTGGCATAAGGAACATCGATCAGAACCTGGTGTTATGAGGTTACCGGTTGACTCTCCTGCTCACAAGCATGTGGAGTCAACATGGCCAGAGTTTGAGCGTGACCCTAGGCATGTGAGGTTGGGGTTAGCATCAGATGGTGTTAGTCCACATTCATTTGGAGGAAAGGGACGACCTACCTCTGTTTGGCCAGTTGTTGTCATGAATTACAACCTTCCTCCGTGGTTGTCTATGAAAAAATGATTTTTGCTGCTTTCTCTTATTATCCCAGGGCCAAGTAAGGTGAAAAACCTAGACACCTACTTAGCACTAGTGGTCGATGAGCTCAAAACATTGTGGGATGGAGTATGGGCATATGATGGGAGGAAGACCACTGGAGGAATACCACGTGTATTCAAGTTGAGGGCAATTTGCATGTGGACAATGCATGATTATCCTGGTAAGAAATCATGCACATGCCTTTATATATTTCTTTATTATTCTGTTTTGTGATTATTTGTTGTTCTAATATTTCGTTCTTCTACAATCAGGGTTTAGTTTTGTAAGTGGGCTGCAAATTCAAGGCTACAAGGCCTGCTCTACATGTGGCCCAAGTTTCGAGGACATGGCTAAATACTCAAGCCATCTTCGCAAAATTGTTTACCTTGGCCATACAAAGTTTCTTCCACTGGGACATGATATGAGATCAAACCCACTTTTATTTTCATCTTTTGACATGCCTTATGGTGATGAGCGTGATATTCCAGAAGCTACCACTTTTGCATATTGGAGGGATGTGGCCAATAGAGTTATTGACCCAAATGATTCTATGGTGTTTGAGGGTATTGGATTGACAAGGTGGGGTATATTCAACAGCTTGCCTTACTAGGGTGAACTGAAAATACGTCATCCCTTGGACCCCATGCACATTGAGGGAAATGTGGGAAAGGTTATCATAAACAGCTCTATGGAGACAAGGACAATAACTTTAGGGAGGTCTGTGAGGATTTTGAAAGGCATCCCGATGTGTGGATTACTGTTGATCCTAACACAGGTATTAAGCAGCGACCATTAGCTCCATAGACACTTACTACACAGGAAAGAAGAGACTTTTGAAATCGCATAGGAGAGATGCGATTCCCTACAGGTTTGAACTTTGATGGTAAGGGTTGAATTTAGAAGTACTCTATTGCTTTTATTTATATTTAAATCTGTATGCCTTATACTGGAAAAAGAGTTTGAAGTATAGAATGTTATCTGTTGGATGTCTAGAATACTTTTGTATAATTTTATGGTACCTTGTTGCAGGTTATGGAACTAATCTTCAAAAAGCTTTTGGTATGGACGATGACCACAAGTGGCCAAGGTATCTCAAGACACATGACTATCATCGTTTACTGCAACACATATTGCCTGTGGCAATAATGGGCTTAGCTAGTGTAGAAGTACAAGATGCTCTTTGGTCATTGGGAAATCTGTTGAGATGGGTATGCTCAAAGGAGTTATTTGTAGAGGAGATTCCAAGAATGAGGGTAATAGCAGCAGAGGTGGGATGCAAGTTGGAAAAGGCCTTCCCTCCATCATTATTTGATTGTCAAGTGCATTTACTAGTTCACCTTGTGGATGAGATAGCCATTGCTGGTCCTGTGCATTGTCGGTGGATGTATTGGCTTGAAAGATATATGGCAGTATTAAAAGGTTATGTCCGTAACCATGCACGAGTGGACACTTGGCAGTAGAGAGCATGTTTTATTGCACCAACATCTTGGCCACTATAGATCCATCATGTCCTCATGTCTAGATGGAGGAAAGAGAAGAGGAGGAAGACCGTTTGATTGGTGCCATCAAAACACGTATGTTATTACCTACAGAGTTAATTCAGCTGACCACATTCATGTTGAATAATAGCAACGTCATGGAAGAGTGGAGGAACTTCTATGAGAATGCCAAAAGTATGAGTGGGAGATCAAGGATTTTTCCTACGTTTCATAAGTACATGAAAGAGAAGTTGGTTGAAGTGGATCAATTGTTGGCACAAGGAGAAAGTATAACATGTTTTCCAGAGATCACAGATGATGTTCGCACCATGGTTCATGGACCACTGAGAGTTGTGACAACACGTTCAACAATGTGGACACAAGGAAAACATTTCAGGTATTTATTTTTTCTATTTCATTAGACATATTAACTCATCTTCATATTCCAAACAAGTTTTTTAGAATGTTCTAGGATGATTTTTATGGGCATGAAGTTTCTATTATCATATAAGTTTAGGACTCACAATGCCTAACACAATATTAATTTCAGGATTTCCAGTTTGGATGAAAAGAGGGGCCGCACCTTTGACTGTGGAGTTCAAGGGTAATTCATTCAGGACTCTAGAAGCAATCGACATGACAGGAATATTATTTGAGATATTGTGCCACATTATGCGAAGCTGGAAGAGATCTTGGTGGTATTTTATGGTGCACATTCAAAGTTTGAAGAGTATGTGTTTAAGTGCAAGTGGTTTAAAGTGAACCTTGCTGGTGCAAATTGCACTGTAGTTCAGGATGAGTGCGGACACACACGGTTAAAGACATCTGCCACCAGTTATCAACCATCTCATTGGCAAACTTCAGAGCCATTTACTTTTCCCAGTCATGTAGAACAATGCTTTTATCTTCCTTATCCCCCAAACCCAGAGGAATGGTCACTTGTTGTCACATATGTGCCACGGTCCCGTTCTATTCTAGGTGAGAAACCAGAGGTCGTGTTTATAACCTCTGAGGTGGATGATGACCACGTATAATGTACTACTCATTAAATTTATGCAAATTGCCATTAATGAGGCTTGTGATTCTGTATTACTACACAATGTTCATTGTGTCATTTTCTGCCTATTCTGCTCCATTGTGTAATTTTATTTTCAAGAATAGGAGCACTGCTATGCGTACTTTATTGATATTTTCACTCAGTCTACCAAGGCAATATAGATTATAATAATGGTTAAGTGGATTTATAGCTTCCATTTGGTCTAAAATATTTTTAATTTTTTTATGGCGTTTTGAAAATCAGATGACATTGCGAAACCCTTTTGCAAAACTTCCTTCTCCAGTAACCCTTTCACTACTTTGCGAGCTAACTCAAATTGCAACTTGCGATACTTCCACCAGCGGAAAGTTTTGTAAAAATTTGTGATGAGGTTTGCGATACATATTGAAACGCAAAATGCGAGGTGCCAAATAACGCAAGTTGCGATGTGCTGTGAATCTCAAACTTTGTAGCGATACTCTGTGTATTGTAAAAGTTACGATGTGTTGAGTATGATTAAACTTTGCGAAGGGTGGAATATCGCTACGATGGACAAAGACTGAACGGATTGCAAATTTTTGTTTGTCGTGTATCTTGCAAAAGTGTTGCGATGATTAAAGGTTCATTCTAAATTTGTGATGACTGGTGTGCCACAAGTTGCGATGTGAAACGCATCGCAAATTTGGCAGATTTTTTTTCCTTCGCAAACCTTTCAGGTTTTTTGTTTTTCTTTCGCAAAACCTTCAGATTTTTTGTTTGGCCCTTCGCAAAAAGGCACAATATGTAGTAGTGACATCAAAGAAAAAATAATTCAAAGTTTCAAATGGGTAAGTGTTTACTGAGACCAAAAAGTTGCCTTGTGAAGCCACTTATCAAAAATTCCATCCAAGAATCCACATTTTGGGAATTTTGCTACTTCCGTAAACACACTGGATTAGTTTTAGAGTTTCAACCATGATATCTTTTGCTTAGTTGTGACCTATGCAAAAGCTAGCATATGTAACTTCTTGATGAATATTTCCGACTCCAAGTTCATATTGTAGTGGACCTGAATTTGTTTAGGAACTCACAACCAAGAGCAGGGCCATAAACTAACAAATGTTTCATGAAGGTGGAGATCCGATCCTTCTGGACTTGATCCATTGCCTTGTCCATTAATGCTTATAGTCTAGAAGGTGACCTCAATTTTTCATCCAAAACTTCCTCATAATAAAGCTTTATGGCCACGTCCACTATTGTTAAAATCTCATGTTGCACCAAGAAGAAATTATTTTTGTAAATCACATGTTTTAATCATAAAAATTGACAAATTCAAATGGAAAGATTGGGCAAGAATCAAACCTTGTACATATAGTAAAAAAAACACTCTTGCATTAAAAAGTACTAAATTTTCCTTGACTTGTTCTCACATCTTTTGTAGACATTAGGATTAATCACATCTTTGAATTGGACCAATGGAATCATGCCAATGCTTTGGATGTGGAAGAAGTCATGCACTAAACTAGGTTTCATGTGATCAAATTCAATAGACCTAGGGGGTTGAAACAAATTTGATAGAGAACTTCAACTTCAATGCATATAGCAAGAAACTAAAAGAATACAAATTAATCAATAGAATGGACAAGAAGTTTGAAATCTTTAGTGTTTTGTTTGAATCTTACTTGTTCATGTTTGTCATTGTAATGAGGAGGTGGATGAAGCCCTCTCACATATCCAACATGATGGAATCCACTGGAATGTGCCAAGAGAGGTCATCCAAATGAACTTTAGAGATATGAGGCATCTAGGCTTGTAGCCGATGGCTGCCATCCCAAACATAGAACATTTTCCCACTGAACTTCTGCAGATCTTCATTCACATTCAACCCCTCCTCAAATGATGCATTCATAGCCTTCCAATGATCGTCCCACTCATGGATGTGATCTACAACAAATGTCTCCTCCCCTTGCTAGTTTGTGGGAGAGAAATGGAAATTTTTGTTGCCTTCTTGATAGCCCATTTGGAATGCATGTTCTATCTTAAACACATCGTTCTTGAGGGTTGACCTCACAACTAGCATGGATATCATGTGTTAGAGGAGTATGTTCATCCAAGCTTTGGCTTTGGGATGAATCTTATGCCTCTCCAACACCTTGACTGTTTTGACCTTATGTTCCATTTGGACCTGGAAGATTTCCTTGTCTCTAGTTGTTTTGATTGCCTCCTATCAAAAGTCAAGCCAACCTCATGAGTAGACAAGGTCATGATGAAGTTATGTTACATTGGAAATAATTCACAAGAATAAAAAAGGGAGGAACAAGATGCAATTCTTTCAAAAGAAAAACTAGATATCAAGTACATGTGTAAAAGTAGTTTTCGACACAAATTGAAATTCATGGACATCCAATTCTATGCTTTGTTGTGAATTAAAAATCTAAACCTACAAACAAGTGGGGACAAAATTAACTTGAGGAATACAACAATTGTTAAAACATGAATATCATGAAAACTTGTGAAGAGTGAGAATAGCTCTTCAGAATCCTCTTCCAGCAGCCTTTGTTCAATCAATTCAACACCTTCCAAAGATGGAGGAACCTGCAGGAGATAATGAAATGAGAAAGAAAGTAAGATGCATAATTTGAAAATAGAATGTGAAAAAATTAAAGTTAGACATACCTCTATAGATGGACTTTTGGTATCAACATCACTTTGTAAAACAAAAAAATTAGGGAAATAAGGTTGAATTAAAATCATGAATTGCATTCAAGAAACAAATTTGAGGAAATTTTAGCACATTTGGAAGCTCCAAGCTTGGGAGCTTGTGTTTTCAAAAGAACCCAAAATAAAATTTCTTTGCTCGGCCTCAAACTTTTGGTGCCAAAAGTTGGAGGCCGTGTAATAACATTTCCCATTCAATCTTTTATGGAGTTCCTAAGCATGAAGCTTAGGAGTTCCATGAAAGGTTGAACACAAAATATTTTGTTCAGCCAAAAGTTGGAAGTTGAACAATTTTTTGTTTTGACTGGCCTTTCATGGAACCCCCAAACACAAAGCTTGAGCTTCTATGAAAGGCCAAAGAACAAAATTTGCTTTGGCCTATCATGGAGCTCTTGAGCATGTTGCTCAAAACAAGGATGTTATTTCATGAACTTGTAAGCATGAGTGTGAGTAAGTGAACATGAGCAAGGAAGTAGGACCGAATCATTTTAAAAATATTCTTTTCACGTTGACAAAATATTTAAAGTATATTTTGTCACACTTAGGACAAAATATTTGGTGATGTGGAAAAATATTCTATCACATGTCATGGATGAATGATATTTATGGATGAAAGTGTGGATGAAAAATGATTGTGGATGAACTTTTTCATGGACATTTGCACAAGATACATTCCAAATAGAATACAAGAAATTTATATTGGTTTATTATGAACAATTCATCACATGAAATGGTCAAGTTATACTTGAACTAAAATTTCAAATTCCGTTACTACCAAGTATATTCCAGCTTTGCAACATCCAAACCATACAATACTAGAAATCCTATTGTTTGCAACCCATCCTTGTGCGACTACGTGCAACCAAATGTCACCTACAACTACAAATGGTTGCCTATGCAACTACTTTTCAAATTTGGATGAAGTTTGGTCTTTTTTTCAACTATGCTGCGACTATGACCTATTTCATCCTTAAATTGTGTTATTTTTTTATAATGTCTTTGTATGTTTTACAACATTATATATACATTTAATTGCAAATGTAACCAAGATAGTCACATCTAGTTGAAATTCTTCATTTTCAGTTACATGCTAGATAGGGGGTGACCTATCCAGGTTGCAAGCAAACTTCCAAACCCTAAACTTGGACAAGGGACTAGTCCAAAAAGTGACCAAAATTGATTGGAAGTTAAGACAAAATTTGCTAGAAACTTCTTGAACAAGGCCCATTTGTTTAGTTTCTCATCAAAACATATGAGTCCTGAAGCACTGCTGATTGTATTTGAGACAAACAAAAAGTCATGATTCTGAGGTGGCCTTAAGCTTGCCTCAATGGAGGAAATGGTAGGTCTCATATGCATGTAGCATGTCTTGTCCCAGAAGTTCTAGAGTTGTTGGAGGAATTGGTGAAAGCCTATAGCTGCTTAGAACTCACACATTATCTCTACCTGCGGAGTATGTACTGTGTACAATCTCTATGTGAAGTAGTTCAGTCTCTCCTGAGCTTTGGTTGTTGCCAGCCCTCTTTTGGGCTTTTCTTGTATTCTGTTCAAAATGTGCAATTTGTGAGTTAGTTTTGAAGCTTCAATGTGGTCACAGGGGAAGTGTTTGAGAATTCTCCATCTCTGATTATCAGCTGCCACAGCTGGAATCATGAGGTGGAAAATCATTGCAGGTGGAAAAATGCATGAGGTGATTGCATTGATGCTGGAACCACTCCACGATTCAGCTGTGGGTCCCCACAGCTTCCATCAATTTATGCATCAGGTGTGGAACAGTTGGAGATTTCTTCTGGGTCTCAATGTTTGTTATCACCACCCTTGATGATACAGGTAAGTCCTTCATCCTGTCCTGTACTTCCTTTGCCATCAAGGTATCTAGCAAAAAGGTAAGGTCCTTCCCAACTCATCAAAAGTGACTTCTTTTTGCCCAGTTTCTATATTTTTACGCTGTCCTTCACTGAAGACTTGGAAACATCTTTTTTCCTTTTCTAAGAGCACATGCCTTCTTCTGCTTCTGCTGTTCCTGCTCAAGGTTTCCCAAAACAGACTTGTGCATATCAGCAATCAGCTTCATTTTTGCAATTAGCTGTTCAGTCATTTTTTCAGCTCCCACTTCTTCATCCACAACTTACATAAGTGCACTCAGATGATTGTCTGCTTTTAAGTCTTGGCATCCATCCCATCAGTATAGATCAGACACTGGTTCAATGCTCTTCAGCTCCTCAAAATCTGATCTGGTGCTTCCTGTGCGCTTGAGGAGTTGGCATTCCTTGCAAGAACTCACAACTGAATTACCTGCTCAGTCCTGCAGTGCAAGAAAAATCTTTTACAAATCTTAGCAAAATGACCAATGCTCTTGGTGCATTTCCTCAACAATGCGCTTTCTCTCCTCAGCGTTAGGTACTCTTCTTGATTCTTGCTGATTCCTATGTTGAGCATTCCAGAGGTGCCTGACCTTCCTTTAGCAGCCTGAAGCCATCCACATCATTCCAGATATCTATATTCCGCTTACAGTTGCAATCCAAATCAGCTTCCTCTTCAGAACTTTCCTCAGCCTCATGTTCATACAGCTCCACATCCACCATCGCTTGAGCAGCTGCAGCTAATTCCCATTGGAATCGTGGATCAGCCTCATGTCCATACCCTGCATCCACCATGGCTTGAGAGCTGCATTGGACTCCAGGATCAGCGTTATATCCATACTCCACATCCACCATGGCTTGAGCAACTGCAGCTAATTCCCATTGGACTCTAGGATGTGCTATTGGTTTTTTCCTCTTCCTCATATTGTGTCCCACTGGTTCTTGCGTAACCAAAAGGAGAGGATACCTGTAGTAAACCCTAGAAAAAACAAACCCAGCAACCCGATCCCAATGATCCAACCTAAAATCACACAATGCCCATGTACTAATAATGTTGGAAGAACATCAAAAGTTCTGGAAATCCAACTGGAAAATTTGTTCCCACACTTGAAATCCTGCAACTGTCACACAAGAATGCTCCTGTACATCAATTGAGGCTGATTCCTGTATTTGGGATCAGACGTTAGAACCTTCTTGTAAGTCCTTTGTGAGCTTCAACAAGCCTGAGCACCTCCACAAGATTTCCACATGAGGACTTGGCCATCCACAAAAAGATATGGCCAAATCTGGCTACAGTTCAAAGAGAAAGTAGAAAATTTTGGAAGCTGCTAATTACTAGGCGGCATGTAAGAAAATCTCTAAATATAGCGATTTCAACTTTTTTTCCCTCTCAAAATATGGCAACTTTGGGCCACTTTTTCACAAGTGGCAGCTCCCTTTTATGTGTCCCCAAGTGGCCAAATTTGGCCACAAATAAAAAGGCTGATTGGACCTCCATTTGCCTTTCACGAGGAACAAAACAACCCATAGATTCATTATGACCAGCTACATGATTCTCTGTTACTCTTCAACCCTAACCCTTAATTTTGCTACAAATGTGCAGTTGATATACCCATTGCCTCTACTTACATGCATGGCAGCTCACTAGAACACGCTTTCATCACTCTGCTAATTACACCTTAGACAACTATTGTAGCACCTTGGCAACTTTGACATAAGTTTGTTGATTAATTAATTAATTTTGAGATTTCCATTTCCACAAATAGGATATTCTTGAAAATTCCATATTTTCCTTCACAAAATTTTGTTCTTTGTAATTTTTAAATATAAAATTTGGGGAAACTTTCAACATTTCTCTGAAAATAATATAATTAGTGTCAAACCTGCCACGGTCCTATGGTAGCTGCTAGACACCTTGAGCTGACTGGATGGGTGGACATGGGCAATTAGCTACACCAATTCAACTTTGCATGCATCCAAGTTTTGGCCACTCATCACTAGCTCTCCTCCCTGCACTGAACATTCGTGTGTTCTGGTCAAGTGCTTACACAACCCTAGTGCCATTGCACCAACATACCTAAGGATAAACTGCAAAACTTAGTTAATGGCAACACGCTTGGCACTTAGTCCCAATGCCTCTGCCCTATTTCACTTAAATCACATGCTCTTCCCCGGGTCTAAGTAAGTAAGTGAAATAGGGCAGAGGCATTGGGACTAAGTGTAATTTGCAAACAAAGCTCATGGCCATATATAGAACTACAAAGAACACTGTTAACACTAGATGTAGACCATCACTGTGACAAACTTCACTGTTGCTAACACTAGATGTAGACCCAATAAACCGTTTCACTAATAAAGATACCAATAGTGTACTTAACTGGGGTTTTTCTTTTCTGTTTTTTTTTTCCTTTTCCAAATCAGATGAAAATGTGTTTTTTGGTTTTGTAATTGCCATTTGAAAAAAAAAAAATTAAAGAAAACTGCCAGATTTCTCTATTGGGTTCTAGCATTAAAATGCAAAGGTTGCTTAAACTTTTTCACTTTCATATCCTTTTTATAGTCAAATTTTGCTAACCTATCTTATGGATGATCATCACTTCAGCTATATCACAAAAAAGAAAAAAGGAAAACCCCTGCTAGTATTAACCTATTACTACTTAACAAATGAACTACCGTAAAATCCATCAACACAATGTATCCACCCAAATCACACCATGCTTGTTGTCAAGAACTATATAATGATACATGAAATAATCCAATGCATACATGCCCTCCCACCCACATTGGTTTGTCAACATAAAAACCATCAAGGATGAGTAGCACCTAGATTGAACTTAAGTCCTTAGCTATTACAATTATAAGTAAACTCCCACAATTAGGGGGTGAGAATGGCCAGTTTTGGGATAAGAGAGCATCAAACTTGTAACTAAATGAAAATTTTACTAATCAAATAACTAGGACCCAAACTCGTTTTTTCACCAATTTTGGTGGCAAATTAAGTTTCATCCTATCTTTCCTTTTTCTTGAGTGCCTCTGTTACTAGTACATATATTGTCACTGCTCCTACTTGGAAAATTATTATAAATATTTTCAAACCTTGTGCATTAAATGATGAGTTCCATAATTTTGTACTGAAATTTCATCATTTTTCTTTTCTTTACAAATAATGTAACTTGATGTAATTAGATTATTACTTATGTAATTACCTATGCGTTAAATTTGATAATTTACTTGGTGATTCGATTTCATAATATAAGTATGGTTTGGTCATAGTTTCAATTAATGTGCATGACTTTCACATGATAATTCATGTCAAAAATCTTTTCACATTAATGCGCATGTTGAATCGCATGGGGAGCCATGTGATGTGTAAACTTTAGGAAATTTCTTGTTTAATATTTTTTTGGTTAATATATAAATGGGTTTTGGAAACACCCTCATTTGATGATAACAAATTGTTGTATGAATGCAAAGTTTCATGGATTAAAATTGTGAAAGGAATTGAAATTTTAATCTTAAAAAATTTAGGCAAAATTTATGATTGTGTGAAATACATGGTAGGAGAATGGTGTGGCATAATAGTTACACATAGAAAATAGAAAGATGAAAGGATATTTGTGTAAACAACAATATAGATTTCCATCCTATACCCACTTGTTGGTCTATAATACCATTGTTAAAAAGGGGATGGGGGTGAAAGTAGGCCCAAAAACAAGGTGAAGATAAGGTGACTATACAGATAATTCTATTGTTATTGAATTATATACATGCCAAAGTCCATGGGTTGGATTGTTCTTCTAAATTTTCACTATTATATTCATTATTAAATTCTAAAGATATTTAGTTTCAAATTGTGCATGTGAAATGTATTTTCAATTATTTTTCAATGATTGATTTTCAAATGTTATATTCAATATGTTTCATCAATTCATGTGCTTGGATTTTTTATATTTTCCATTGAAAATGAAATCCACATAAATTATTACATGATTTAGACCTATAAGTTTAAAAGTAAAAAGATATAAGGTACCTATTTGTAATTATAAACTTTTTTAATGCATAACATTATACTTAAAAACTACCACACATATATCAATAGAAACTACAAAAGGTTCGATACAATTATCATATGACCTTTGATTACATTTCGTTAGTTACAAAAATAGGGGTTATGATGTCCATTTTCATCCAACATTTGCCTAGTTGTGAAGATGCAAATTGAACAATGTGAGATTTATTTCAAATATGGACTCATCAAACTATTCATCATGGATTGACATATATTGAATCCTTATAAGAAGCATTATTACCTTGTTTGTCAAGTCATAGAGGTTTAAAAAACATATCAAAGGGATAAGTTCCCACAATGCATACTCCTTGGGAATTCCCTTTTCAAGTTGACACATGTGGTGTTCAAAAACTTTAGAAATATACGACTTTCCAAAAATGAAATGATTAAGGAACAAAGTTCATGTTATTTTATAGATTTTTTACAAGCTTTCCAATGTTGCAACATGATGTTATTTTTCCAATTTTTGTTCTAAATGTTTTAAAATTTGACTCTATGTTCATTTCCTTATATTACCCCTAAAAAATTTCATTGGAAACTTTATAAGACATTAGTAAAAATTATTTTAAACATGCAATGTAATGACACAATTTCAAGGTCCAAAAAAAGGTATTTAGTAAGGAGGACATTTTTTTTCAATTCAATCAAGTTCCAAACATCCTAATGAAATGTATATAAATCTATTAGGGCTAATACATATCAAAATCAAGATGCACTTAATTGATATTTATTCATGACATTTTTTCTTGGTACAAAGTGGTGAATGTAGCAAAACATTTTCATGGGGTGGGAGGGTGTGTTGTGTTGGACAAAATGCCCTTGCCCATATAATACCTATAAAATTGCACGCAAAACAAATTCAATTTATTCTACCTTTTGGAATTATGATTTGCCTATTATGCTTTGAAACATTTTCCATTCAAAAAAATGTAATAAGCATTTTTTAATTCTTATTTATAAATTTTTCACCCAAAAAATTGCCAAAAGATATGAAGATAATATTTTGCAATTGCCTTAAAAGACTTTCACAATGTATTTTTTGAATGTTTTGATGATTGTGTGGTTATACATTGATGATGTTTTCATGTTTCAAAATGTGAAAAAAATGAATTTCATGTGCAATTTTTTTTTTGAAAAGATAAGAGAGGTTAGTATGTATCCAAAAAAAATTCAAAAGGGAATTTCATTAACGTAAACTAATTTTTTGAAATACAAAATTTACATAAACAAAATTCATGTGAAACGTTGTAAGTGTTATGAATAGGGTTCCCTCATATCTTGTCTTGATGTTTTGTCAAAAATTATCATGACTAAAAGAATTTTCAATCTATGACAAAACATGTTCAAACCCATCCATATACAAAAATAAATTTTGAACAAAGATGTAAAATATATTGAAAAAATGCCCAGCAAAATAATGGTTGGTTTTGCAAAATAAAAAATTGGAAAATAAATGGTGTTTTATTGTGTAATGTTGAACTATCGTATGTTTTTGATGAACCAATTGAATGAACTATGCAAAAACTTAACATATACGTGCACATAAAACCAACATTTATAGTTGTTTAAGAAACATTGGACTCCATGACTAATAGTCATGTGGACTTGTTTATATTATTAGTTGCTTTCAAGGTTGTAGTTGCTTGAAGGAGCTTCTTTTGTTACAATCTAGAAATACATATGGATAATTCCAAATATGATTTTCTAGATTTATTTTTTTCTTTAAACTTCATTACTTCCAAAAAAAAATGCCAACCTACATAGTTGATAAGCACTGAAAGAATTCATCAACATAGCTATAACTTCACCTTTCATCATTACATGAGATTTGCACAAAACAAATTTTCAAATCAGCAAATGGTCTCCCACTGAAGCCATCCCCTACCTAGTCCAATGTATTCTTCAAAACCTTTGTAATTCAAGAACTCCCTAATTCCAAAATAGTTCATGTTGTTAAACTTTGCACTTGTTGTGATCAATCATATGACCTTTATACTAAATGGAACTTTGCATGTACAATACCAAAACACACTAGCCCTTTGACACAAGGCCAAATAAAACTAAAATATGAGGCATTAAAATAACCTTTAACATGCATTCATGGCCAAATTTTATGATCCCCCTTATTGCTACAATAATAAAGGTTTGGTAACATAATATAAGGAGATAAATAAACCAAAAGGTTCCAAGGCAAACCAAATCCACCTATGGGATTAAATCAAGAAAGGTTGTTGTGGGGGTTTAACTTACCAAGTTCACCAATAAATTTGCATTCCCCTTCCTACACCTTTTTTCTTCAAACAAATTCAATCTATGCACAATGAGCAATAATTACATGAACACAAACACTAAAAGAAAATGTTGCAAATTAAAAGTCTACCAACCAAGGAATGATGGACCACAAGAAGTTTCAAAGGGAAAATCCTTTAAGGTGTACCACACATGATGAAAAGGGCCTTGTCCTTATCGTAGTCCTTTTTTACCTTATAGTTTGATCCCCATAAAAAATAATGAATCAAAAGCTGTCAAAAATTTCAGAAGGATTATATTTTAGACTATTACAATTCTAGATTCCATCACAATCATCCATATATGTGTTTTTACATGGTAAAAAAAATAGAAAAGGGTGACACTGTGATAAAATTTTGGTACACTTGAAAGAATTTGCACCCCAAAAAGGGAATAAACGAACCTTATAAATTGAAACCTACATTTGCATAAAAAACAACTTGTGAGAAGTAGGTGCGAATTAAAGTACAGGTGAGAAAAAAAAATTGAAATTGAGAGTTAAAAAAACAATTTGGAAGCATCATAAGAATGGTTTACAAACACACTAACCTTCTCATCTATAATGATTTTGAATGATTGGGCCCCTATGGTTTCTTTTATATCATGAAATGATGTAGAAATTTTATTTACCAAAAAAAACAACACAACTTGGAACATTGATAGCTAGAGTTGTCTTTTGAGTTTACGAAATCATGGAAAAGATTAAGGCCAATTGTTTAAGAAATAGTTCGTGTATGAGAGTTCCAATGTTTTATCCTCGACCACATACTTTATAACCTCTTCATGTTTCCTTCAATCTCTATTGCTTTGAAACCTGCAACCAAAAAACTCTTTTGTTAGGGTTTTCAAACACAACCCCAAATGTATAGTGTTACACATAGATTTGAATTACAATCAAATCATCACTCTAACCATTTCTCAAATAGATTGAATTATGATTTTGACCATTCTCACATAGATTCACTAATACAAAAGTGGGGTGTAATTCACTAACTTAAATCACCATGAAACCTTAAAAATGAAATAACATCACCACACTTTAATGATTTCACCTTGGTTAAAGTCATTTCACTATAATATCATTATGTAAATATCGTGTTTCACTATTAATTGACAAAATTCACTATTATAATTTATTATGGTAAATAGGTTTTTTTTTGTTGTTGTTTTAAATACCTTATGCTATTTGTTGATATACCCTATATTATTTTAAACTACTTTAGTTATTTTAACTTATACCTTAAGTTATCATAAATTATTATAGGTTATTATAAATTATTATACCCTAAATTATTATACGTTATTTTATTTTAAGGTATCCTAGTTAGCTTATAATACGTTTTTTATTTTAAGTTATTTTAAATTAAATTATTCAACTAACCTAAGGTTATTTTATTTCAAGTTAATATATGTTATTTCAAATTATACTTTAGTTTATTCAAGGTCATTTTATTTTATATTATTATAAGTTATTTTATCCTAAGTATAAAAATTTAAAATAATGTAAAATAAAATATAATGACTTAAGGTAAAATAACATAGAATAACCAATAATATAACTTAGAATATCTAATAATAACATATAATATAATAGTCACCAATAAAATAGCCACCAATAGCCATTAATAAAATAACCACCAATATCCACCAATATAATAACTACCAATAGCCATTAATAAAATATCCATTAATAGCCACGAATATAATAATAACTAATAGCCACTAATAAAATAGCCACCAATAAAATAACCATCAATAAAATAGCCAACAATAATCATCAATATAATAACCAACAATAACCACTAATAAAATAACCAACAATAGTCACCAATAAAATAAATAATAATAGCCACCACTAGAATAACCAACTCAATACTTTTAGCTTGCCATTCCAAACCTTGTCACATTCCACCAATTGCTCGCTTTTTCTTGCTCTCACATGCATGCATAGGTGTAAGAAAAATTGTGGACTTGTTAGAGTTCATGGCTCTTGCCTTTGTTAGCGGCAAACTACTATATCCAAGGTTCAATGAGCTTTTTGAGAGAATAAGAAAAGGGGATTCCATGCACTATTTTTTGTTGTTGTGATTTAAAATTTTCTTGCAAAACAAATTATGTCAAACAATCAAATTGAGGGAGAGATAATGGAGCAAGTTGATTCACACACTAATTTTGAAGATGTCTTGTTTGGGACAACTAGACCATCATAATTGGGATTATGAGGGGGCAGACTGTAGACGTCATATATTTCTTAGACCAAGAAGAGGGAGAATATGATGTGGACATTTCTTATTACCAAAATATTTGTTGTACAAGGACATCCCATTGATATTGTATGTCAACACTGAGAATGTAATGGATAGGGAACATGCGTTTATAGCTTGGGTTCACAATGGTATGAACATTAAATATCTTCCATGCACATAAACTTTGCCATGAGAGGGTCCATCTAGAAACAATAATTTTTATGAAATATTACAATAAGATGCAATGTAAATGTTTACATTATTGGAAATAACTTTTGATAGATATTGCAACCAATTTGAATCAATTCAAAAACCCTTTGCTTTTGTAATTTCTCAATCTCTTTTGATTTTAATAATTATAATTGGGGGGGCAAGAAGAAGAGGAAGGGAAAAAATGGCAAAAAAAAAAAGTGTTTTAGAGGGGGGGATTGAAAGAAGAATAAGAAAAAAAAAAAGGGGGAGGGGGGGGGGGGGGGATCCTAAGGGGGATAGTAGTAAAAAAAAGTAGAAAATACATGAATAAAAATATAGGGTGTAATATATTGGTTGTTGGGTAAAAATCATAAGTTAATTAGTTTTAAAATAAGGTACATTTTATTCAAATAATCAATATAATTATGATATAGGGTATGTAATAATTTGAAATAATCGATTATAATTAATATAAGGTGCCTTTAATATGTATACATTTTTAAATTAGATAATAAATAGGGTGATTCAAAATAGGTTGGACAATTATTTAATACCTCCCCCCCATAAAAATGGTCATTTGATGCATGTAGATCCCAAACTTTACACCATATGTCCCCCTCAAGGGATAATCAAAAGAATAAAAACAAGAAAAAAAGGGCATCGGTTTTGATGGTGATCAAAAAGGTTTTAGTTGCCACCAAAATTGTGGCAATCGAAACCTTTTTGGTTGCCATCAAACGACATTGACCAAAATTAGTGGCCATTTGATAACACTCACAAAATTTGGTCACCACTAAATGGTCGATTATGTTTTCAGTCATTTTGATGGATCACACCCATTTTCAATCACATTTTGGGAACCTTCAAATGGCAATTGAAATAATTTTCAACTATTTGCTGGTGACTAATTTTCTAAAAGGACTTGAAGATATATGAAGTTTAGTATGCAATAGTTGGGTTCATATTTTAGCACCTGTTTTTCCATTTGAATTTTGTGTCTTTGGTTGCACATTTATAACAACCATTGTGTGGAACCTTAGGTGAGTTGAAGTGGTCAAGTCTTTGGTTAAGGGCGGTTTTTTTCACATTTTGCAAAAATTCTAAAACATCTTGAACTTAGATTTTTCAAACCTCTAATTGTTTATAATAATTTGTGCTTGGAATTTTTTTGGGTTTTTGGGCGTTCCAGATTTCATGATGTCATCGAACCAATATTTATGAGGATAATTGTCCAGGGGACAATCTGACCGAAACCCCTTAAAGCTTTTATTTCACACATCATCTAGCACTTATCGCCACTAATATTTGAATGGCCCACCTTCAACCATGCACAAACAAGGGGCTACAAAAATGTTTGATGGGGAAAACACTTCATTGAGGCAATTTCAAAAGTGTCAATGGCTTAAGGACAATGACCTTAAATGAATTGCCGCACAATGATTCCAAGAAAATTTCATGAGTTTTTTCAAGGAGCACACAATGGCATACCTTGACAATTCTTTTGTGAGCAAGCAAGGAATTGGCTTGCGAAAATACAAACAAGTCATGGAAAGTAAATTTTTGGCAAAACTAAATAGTTCCCCACAATACATCAAACTTCAAAATTCTAAGGGGTTTTCGAAATAGTTTGAATGCAAGATTTCAAATGTAGTTACAATGCAATGGTGTGAAATCCTTTATTCACTAAAGGACAAGGCTCATTGGGCCATGGAGATGGTGGACTTATGGGAAAAGAATTCATGGTGGGCTAAGTTCTTGAAGAATTTCTTGAAGAAAAAGGCAAGATTAACACCATGTATGGAAGAAAACCTTTTCACCCAAATTGGAAAGTCATGGTGTTTTATGGATTCCAAGCATGGAAAATGTGCTCCCATTGTTGAGTGGAGATAATCAAGGGGGTCGTGGTGTGGTGCGCAAGGTGTGAATCAAAAAGTTCAATCACATACCAACACTAGTAGAAATTCTAGGTTCTATAATTAAAATTCAATTACATGCGACACATGTAATTGCAAATTCATGTAGTTGTCTAAAACAAGTTGCATGTGACATTCAATTACATGTGACACTACATATGCAACATGTATATACGGTGCTAATATACATGTTCATCCACACATACCAATTAAAATGTATTGCACCTTATATGCAACTCTCTTTGTCACTATAATGCAATTAATCAAAATATGACACATGTTCAAAAATTGAATGAATTGTGTGCAAACATGTGTCATTTAAAAATTGTTTTTGTGTTTTCAAAATTAAAATCATTGGATTCATCTCAATTGTTAAATTTTTTACCCCTAAACTGATGACACATGGCACACCATGGAACGTTCATTAACCATTTGACACATGTCCATTTTAAACACCAAGTATATGGTGCCTTGTGGCAATTAAGACCCACTTATTTTATATTTTAAAATTTTAATTAATAAATTTTAATTGTCCAATTTAAAGTTAATAGATGTTGACATGTGGTGCTTAAGTATGTAGTTACTTTTATTCTCAAATTCGACCATTTTATGAAGGTCAAAATTTCTTTTTACTTGATCCCCAATGGCATTTGATATATGGTTAATACATGCCTAGTTATATACTATGCAAAATTGGATTGGAAGCCAAAAGACATGGGATAAAAAAATTCCATTGCAAACCTCATGAATCAACATTGTTGCACATCAAATGCAACTATTGTATTAGGGTAGACTGGCCTGGGAGGGCTCCATTGCTTCTGGTGTCTAGACAAAACTTGAAGCCCTCCTCTTGGCGCATTTGACACACTCAAAATCGTCAAAAATGGAATAGAAATGAGAAAGTTATGACCCCCCCCAAAGTAAAGGGGGTTGAGAACTCTAAAAAACGAACCAGTGAACACTACAAATGCTGGTTTCGAAACACCCAAAAAGTTCCTAGTATGTTGCTCTGTTGCTATTAGAGTTCAAAGATGATTTGTAGAACTTCATGTGGCGCTTCTATACCACTTTAAATCATTTAAAATGAATAAGAAATAAGAAAGTTATGAAGTTTGAAAGTAGGAGGAGTCCAAAGAGAAGAAAAAAGAAAAAAAAAAGTTTTGTAACTTCCGAAGCTTATTTTTCTTCTTGTTAATTTTTCATTAGTCCTTTTCCTTTGCACTTCAAAGATGATTATAGGATATTTTTAATAATTATGATTACTTATGATGGAAATATTATTATAATATTATTACTTAGTTTAAACTAGTAATTAGCTTAGAATGTTTACATATTTGTAGGTTATTGGTGTACCCTATTTATCATAAATATTTTAACATAAATAATAAAATTAAATATATAATATTTTTTGAAAATAATAAAATAAAAAATGAATTATCATTATAACTATAATAAACGTTTAATTAATAGTTATGATTATTTATAATATTAAAATATTAATACCTAATTTGGGTTAATACCTAGGTAGTTAACCTAGGTTTAAATATTCATAAGTTAACTAGTGTATCCTACTAGCCATAAGTATATTAACATAATTAATAATATTAAACAAATATTACTATTATGGTTATTTAAAAATGAATTGTTGTAATAATTAATAATAGTTAATCTTATTTATATTAGTTATTATTATTAATTAATTAGTAATATAATAGTAATAAATATAATTTTTATTTTAATAAATGTTTAATAGCTTTGATTACCTATAATGTTTAAATAAAATATTTTCATATTAATTAATTCTGAATTTTTTTCCCATCACATTTACATTTTAAAAAATTCCAAATAAATCATTTTTATTTTTTTTACTTGCCCCAAAAAATATTTAAATATATTTGACAAATAAAAGTAGAAAATTTGTAATACATATTTTAATTAACCATGGTTAGTTTAACCTAATTTAATTTAACATAACTTAGTTTAGCCTAACTTAATTTAACCATGGTTAATTTAGGCTAGCCTTTGTTAGCATGGGTTTAACCTTAGTATTAGAGATACATTATACTATTATACATAGCCTATGTAAATATATTAACTATATTAATTTAAGTATGTATTGTTTTAGGCCATTATTTTTATGACACATGTCCATGTTGTACATAGTTAGTTGCATGCTAGTTGCAACACAACCACATGGCCCAAAATTATATAGTACCAAATTTGTAATAAATAACAACCAATTGCATGTTGGTTGCATATTGACTGGTTGCAAATGATAGGATTTCTACTAATGCAAACACCATTGAATTGGGGGGGTACACCCAAGACGAATGATAAGCGAGAAACACATAAACAACATTCAATGGAAGCTTTGGCTTGCCCGTGTGAACATTTAGGTGTCATCAAGTTCCTCACCATGCACACAATAACCATGGAAGCTTACACATTGTGGTGGAATGGGGGAACCCTTCAAGAAATGTTGGATTACAACATGATATATTCCCTAACTATGGATAATTGAACCTTATTGCAACAAGGGGGGCTACATATGGAAGGGCAAACACAACTTGTTGCCTTTAGGTGAAATTTTGTGAAGTTGGCATGGGCATTCATAAACATTATGAATGTAGTACAACATTTTGGAATTTTGCACAATGACTTGTCCAAGGATAACATTATGTTGCATTTTTTGCCAAACAAACCAGAAGTTGTGTGCATAGGCATTTGTAATTGGGGTGAAACTAGGCATTTGCAAGAGGTGACACCATCATTGTATGGACACACCAAGGAGCAAAATGCCACCACACAATGAAAGTGTGTTGGTGGGTGGCCCCAAAATTGTTTTTTATTTTTATGTACAACAAATTGGGAATTGCAAATCCCCCTTGATGAATGGCTAAGCAACACCAAACAACTTTGAAGTTTGAACCATATTTAGTGGACAAACTGGAAAATGTCATATCAAGTGAAGATTGGGATGCAAAATATTTTGTGAATAATTCAACCAAGTCGTCATTTGGGAAAGCGATCCATGACATATATGAACCGAATCCAAAGGCATGAAGAATATTTAACCACGTCATGTGCACATTAATGGGGCCTCCATATATATAATTGGACTCCATTTGATGAATGTTATCGAAGGTAGCTATAGATAGTTTGTTGTTGTTGTATATGAAATTTAGTTTAGTTTGCATGATTTCAAAAAAATGACATGTTTTGGATTTGAGAATATTATAAAACTCAATTTTTGTCAAGGAATCATGTTGTCATGAATAAACATATTTGAAATTTGTGAATCTATCCTTTTTACGCACTTGAAATTTATGGATCTACGATCGATAATGATGATTTTTTCTTGTAAACATAAGACACAATGATCATTTACACAAATGTTGCCCATTTGTCACCTATATTTTTCAATTAGGGATGATTGGATTTTCCATTGATAAATGTTTTATGCTTTGATAAATGTTCCCATAATAATTGATAGACATCAAATAATGAATAGAATCAACATAAATTCATTTGAAATAATATTTGTTAATGCAAATACAAGCCATTCATTTTTTAGACTTTTGTTTTGGTTTTCATTATTATTATTTTCAATTGTGGAGACTTATATCGTATCCAAGTTACATTATACATATTTTTTGTTGAAAATGTTTTTGAAAGTAAAAGAAGTCTTTTAATTCTCCAATCTTTTTTAACCAATAACAAATTTGAAACAATTAAAAAACATTAGACGAAAACACTTAGACAATCCTTTTTGTCCATTGCCATAGAAGTTGTTGTTTAGTGATCGAACACATTGGTGATCAAAGAGAATGGTGACCCAAAATGGTTGTTAATGATGGAAAAGTTCACTACTGAAAAATCGATGATGGAAAATGTGGTGACTGAAAAGCTAATGACTGAAAAGTTGGTGACCAAAAATGTGACGATTGAAAAATGTGGCAACTGAAAATGTGGCGATGGAAATGTTTGGTGATAAAAAATGTGGCCACTAAAACTTGTGTTGACCAAAAACCTAGCCATGGAAACTTGTGGTGATCAAAAACTTGGTGATGGAAACCTATGGTGATCAAAATTTTGGTGACGAAATTCATGTGGCAACCAGAAACCTTCTAACGGAAACTTGTGGTGACTGAATTCTTGTGATGATCAAAAACTTGGTGACCAAAATTTGTTGTGATCAAAATTTTAGCATTCAAATCCCTATGGCAACCAAAAAACTTTTCAATTACCATAGGTTTAAGGCGACTGAGATTGCTCCAATTTTTGGTTGCTCGTAAACATGTCTTGGGGACCTCATGGCCTTTGTCTTAAGTTGACTTAGGCTAACCCTATATCAATGTGACATAAGGCTACATTTGCATCCAAATGCATTTGTGATGTCATAAAATACGCATGGACACGGTGACAACCCTGTCATATTCAACTATTATTCATTATAAACCATTGAATGATAAATATAAAAATCATTAATCTTCATTACATGACATGTTTGGCAAAATTTGTAACAAATTATGATGTGAAAACAACTTAAAATCATAACAATAATAAAATAATTCATTGGGTTTCATTCAATTTATACAAAGATCCTAAAAATCATTATAAGAGATTTTAAATATTTAAAACTTTTAATAAATTAAAATGGAAATTGAAAAATAATCAAACAACATGGAAACATGCTTACACATTTGAAAAATAATGTATAAAAATTTAATACTACAAACAAACATAAGGATGAATGGGATGATATACAATCAATAGTCAAAGAATATATAAAAATACACCAAACAAATGAATGGAAAAACCTTATATTGAATGATACAATTATTAATATGAAAAGCTTGCACAAGAATGTAATATTTATTAACATTAAACAAGTGGAGCCTTATGGTTTATCATATGAATATAACAAATAATCAAAAACGAAAAACATGCATCATATAAATGTGACATCCTTCATCAAATCAATGAATTGATCATGTATCAAAAAAATTCATTTCATATGAAACAACTCAATAACAAACAAGGGCTATTATTGACAACATTTTGTCTTAAAATTTAAAATTTAAAATAAACCATTACACTTTTTTTGGATGGGAGGTATAGGAACTAAAAACCCATTTACATTTATGTGTATTATACAAAACATGTTAAGATATTATATGAGACAAATTAAAAATGCAAATCCTTTGAAACCCCAAATCATGAAATCATCATATTACAAGAAAAACAACATTTAACATTCAAGAAACAACAATACACTCTGCACTTGCAATTACATTAAATAGAAACTTAAATGAACTAAAAACACTTATAGATGAAAGATGATATAACTTAATCAAAACATGTGATTAACTTTGTATTAATTATAAATTACATTTCTTTGATAAGAAATAGAATGTCAACTTTCATTGACAATAAATTATGCATTATAAAATAAGATCATAGTGAATTCATGGGTGGTTTGAATGTAATTATGAGAAGATTTTTACCAAGCTCCTCATGTAAAAAACGCATGGATATTTAAACCAAAAACTATTAATTTAACAATCCTTGGAAATATTTTTTTGTCATAAACATGTTAAATATTGTGAATTACAACAAATTATGTGTGAACATGATGAAATTTTTATTGATATTTTAAATAGGTTTCAAACAAAATCATACATTATCAAAGACATAAGTTTTATAAACAAATGTTGTTTAAGAACACCACCTTCAAATAACAAATTGCCACACTTATTTTCTACAAATGCTGAAACAAATTTTCATAACCAAAAACATTTGACTATAACAAGTAAAAGATTCAAATTCTTGGCACAAGACATTCATTTTGATACATGTTCTTCTCACTTTAAATTATTCTCAACATCAAATGAAATTGGAGGTTTACATTATGAATTGTTATTGAAAAAATAAATGTAAGTGGAATTATGTGGAGGTAATTATGTAACACTAGATGGTCTTGTAAATGGCATAAATGGAACTTTTCAAAACTACGTATAATTTTTTAAAAACTAATCATATCAATAGATCATAATCTTTGAATTGGATTAAATATTAAAGAAAAATACTCATATATATATTCTCAACAATCAACAATATGTAATGTTCCTTCACCCTTTAACATTTGATCCAATTGATGTAACAAAACATAATTTAACCTATACAACATTGTCCATAATTTGTTCCAAAGACCATTTATATCTACTTTCTACATTATCAAAGACAAATTTCCAAATAGACCACATTGTACAAGAAGAAGTGTATTGTTTCAAAACAAATGCACAATACAAATAATCAATATTTTCTATTAAAACTTATAAAAAAAAATTACATTTATACAATCTTTAAATACTTGTTATTCAAAACTACATTATAAAATCTTTTGGTAGATTCAAATTTACTTGCATCCCACATCCTTTGTTTAAATGAAACAAAAATATAATATATTAATACAAATCAGCAAATTCACAATGCATTATCAAACAAATTCAATATCTTATCTTGTAATGACCAACATGAAACAATAATACTTTATGACAAAATTGTGTTCTTATAAAAATCATTTGTCATAAGAAACCAAGGTGCCAAATTTATTTGCACAACTTTCAACAAAACTACATATGAAGCATTACACATAATTACAATTTATAAACCACCCAAAATGACAATACAACATTTCGCTTCTACATTAATTTTTAAAAAAAAATGTTCCTATAGTTTGCCCAACTATAATCATAGGAGATTTTAATGTAAACATGGTAATTAAAACATTGGAATCAACAATTTTACAAACCTTCATGAATCAATATCATTTAAAACTAATATTTTCTGAACTTGCAACTATTTATGATACTCATCTAGATCACATATGGACTCATGCACCGACACAATAATCTTATTTTGATAGACACAAATGTATTGGACTGATCAGAAACCTATATACTTCTCATTTAAATTATGAAACTTTACACCTTGATTTGTGCCCCCATCTACTTGAACACATTTATCCAAATCATTGTCAACACCTTTGTTCAGTTGAAGAGAGAAAGCTACAACTTCATGAAAGAGGAGGCACAAACCTTTTAGCTGGGCATGAATGCAAGGTTGGCATGAATGCTAAGAATTTGTTAAATGGGCATCAGCCAGACGACGGGCATTATAAGTTGTCACACACTTTGGGGATAGAAGGGGGGTGACATGCCCCTTTGTGTGGGGTGAATTCACACAAGGTAGGCATTGGGTTGGGACCACCATGGTGGTGCGAAGTTCAAGCCATAGTGGATTTGGGTTTGACTCCCAATTGGCCCTATGGGATCGGGCTATGGGCTTGTTTTGGAATGAACTTAGGTGGGTTTTTTGGGGCAACTTAAAGTTGTCCTAGGGCAGCACTTGGTGTCACTTTGCAAAACCTTTCTGGGGGCAACCTTGAGTTGTCTTGGGAAAATGCTTGGTGTTGTCTTGCATTTTCCTTTAGGACAACTTGGGGTTGTCTTGAGGATAGCTCTGTGTTGTCTTGAGACATCACATAATGTTGTCTCTCCAGATGTCTGGGGACAACATAGAGTTGTTTTAGAGTGACTCTTGTAAGAGGTTCGCGTTTAGATGAAGTCTTAATATTATTTAAGCAAGTTTAACTTAATTAATGAGTCCAGTCAGAAAAAAAAGCATGAAGACTCCAAGCTAACCTTGTGTGTCACTAGGAGTTAGGACTTAGAAGGTGCGTAAAGCTTAACAATGTGGGAGTACATGGGCCAAGCAGTCAAGGGTGGGGGGACATGAAAGGTAAGTATGGAATAGCAAAAAGGCTAGTACCATTGGCAATATAACATGGAATGGAATATTCCCATAATCTGAGGCAAGGATACCCCTGATTATGGGAATATTCTTATGACAAAAGGCTATCTAAACCATGATAATAGAATAGTCTCATTACCAAGGTCAAAAGACCAGGGATTTTTTAGAATATTCCCCACCGTGGTTTATGGCCAGTGGTAAAAAAGCCCTTGACGTTAGTGCTATTCCCAAAGACACTATCACATGGAAACAGCCAGCAACAGAAAGCACCCAGCCTGCAACATCATAAAGTTGTAAATTAGTCACAGCGACTGCATTAATAATTAATAGATAAAAAAGAGCCATAAATGCCCGAAATCATTCCACACCACTTCCACACGCATGTTGCTCCTGGTCATTATAACTGTAAATAAGTCTATGGATATCAAAAAGCTCACTTAGGCATTACATCAGCACTGGGCTTGATGAACATCACAAAAAGATTCTAAAGTTCATAAAGCCCATCTTGCCATTTGTTCCCAAAAAAAACAAAGGGAAAAAAAGCCCATCTTGCGCGAAAGTGGAGGGAGAAAGTTGAACTAGCTCTCCAACAAGTTTGCACCGATCCCACCTATTTTTAATGGCTTAATTACCCCACCCAGCCCCCTTCTATCTGTGTACATGTTTTTTTGTCTGTAATGAGTAAAAGGCTTTTATTATGTGACCTGAAAGGAGAACAGTAAAATTCTCTGGTAACCAACTTCACACGCTTCAAAAGAATAGGTGACTTGTAAGGGTGGAAACTGGTGAAATGCAAGCCCTTCCCCCGCCCAAGGAAGATGATCATGTCAAGTTGATCAATGCCAATGTGGGGTGGTGCAATGCGTATGTGTTGTTGTTGTTGTGGTATTTCTGTGTGACTTCAATGGAGTACTTTGCCTATGCGTGCAGTACAAGCGTGACATGTGGAGTATTCGTATGCATGGCTGATGACCTGCATATGTCATCAAGCTACTGGAGTCACCTGTAGCTGCCAAATGAAGACAATCATCTTCCCCTCTCCCCCTTCCTTGCATGGCTCAGGATGAGCCTCTTCACATGATTTCGGTGGGCCATGGCATTGTCCTTTTTCCCTCTGCACGCTAATTTACACGCATACGCAGTTTCCTCTCATTTGCTGGCCTATGTTGGAGGAATTTATCTAAGCTGTGTTTGCTACCTTGGAAACGGGTTGTATCTTTAGAGCATTTCCCACCCACACAGAAGTAAAATCACCTACACACTATATTCTGGATGGAGTAGGTACCTATGACAGTCAACAAATGCCAAACACAATTTTGGCTTATAGATAAACCGCCACAACATGATGCCCTCCAAGCACCAGTAAAAGGAAAGGACTGTTTTGATTGGTCCAGGTGCTGGAGTTATATAGTTTTAAATTTTTTTTACTGTTCACATTTTCAGGTTTATGGGTGGGGATGGGAGAATAACTCCATGTTGGATGTGGTAACAATTGCTAGGGTATCAAATAAGGGGTGAGAACCGCCCAACACTGGTGGAGATGCTCTAAGCTGCTTGTGATCTAAGACCAGTTCAAGGAAGCTTTGCCAGTGAATTAAAGCAGCTCAAGTGATTGCACTGTATTTGGGGCGTTATCTGTCCTAGAACAGCCAAATTTAGTGTTAATGGTTGCCCCTCCTTACCCATAAATATGAAACTTGTTTTCAAAATTGAGTTAGAACTTAAGCATAGGGTGTTGTCTCATCTAAATAGATTTAGGTTATAGATAAAATTCTAGGGCCTTTGGGCTAAAAGTTTTGTGTTTCTTTTAGAACCACCATTGGAACTTAATTGGGCAACTGACTTCTTTTCAAAATTGAATTAGAACCTGAGCCAAGTGTGTTGTCCCATTCTCAATAAATTTTGGTCTAAGTTATAGGTCAAATTCTAAGGTCTCTAAACAGAAAATTTTGAGTTTTTTAGAACCATTGTAGGAATTTAATCAAGCAATCAATCTCTTTTTAAAATTGAATTAGGACCTGAACCAAAGGTGTTGCTCATTTTAAAATAGGTTTAGGTTCTCTAAGTTGTACAACTTTATCATTAAAAAAATTAACCATACATTTTAGACAAGTTATTACATTTAATTGGTTGTACATAATAAGTATTACATAATCTTTATTTTGAACTATGTGCACTAAGTGAAGAAACTAATATTACAAAATTTTATTTAAAAAAAAATTAATGAGATGAAACTAGACCCAATGGTAAATCGAACTGACTCAACATTATTTATAAAAATGTCTGGAATCAGAAATTTTCGAATACAAACAGGGAGTCTCAAGACGGAACCGGGGTGATAATGTCAGAGAACTCAACCTGGAGAGTTTCCAGCTTTTAGGTCATTTACGAGCTGAGCGTGGCCCAGCAGCAGCAGCCACTGATTGCGCATTGTACTGACTTTTTGTAACATACTTTGTGTCTTTTTCCTTAGTAATGGATATCACATCATTTATTGCACCAAAAAACAACCATTCAGTATGCCCAAGCCTAGTAGTATTTCACTAGGCAAGCTTCCTCATAATGCATGAACATTATTTTCATAAAGTTGCAAATATCACAAGACAAAAGGCGCTCTGACAAAAATTACTAGCTGCAATGTTTGCGGGTGGTGGTAGGATGGGCACAATGGGAAAACGAAGGGAGATGGGATTCAGCTCCTCTTGACTCTGGCCCACCCTACAAATCCTTTGCACAGCAAGCTTACACTTCCTGCACGTTTCCTGGGTATTCAAAATTATCCACAATTCCCCGGCTTTTTTATCCCAGTTTTTAACACTCTTTGGGTGGCCCACCATGTTGAAACAATGCCATCCTGGGTCTAGTCCTGGCACTGCCCCAGCAAAGTCGGACAAAATTTTAGCTGCACAAATCAGGGGGAATGAACCCAAGATTCATCCACAACAGAATTTCTGTTTCCAGTCTGAACCCTGATTCCAAGTAGGTGTACCTGGAAAGTTGGAACTTTCTCTCCAAAAAAAACACTCAGATCCCCAGAAAAAAATGGTAAGGGCTCAAAATTTGAGTCAAGAAAACCCAAAAGCGCAAGAACAGAATTAGTGCATTCCAACATCCCATGTTTCTCCGCAAAGACTGACCACAGCACCTTGAACAATCATTTGGTGCTATGGCAACTTCTATAATTTACCATATCAATGTGTTTTGTGTTACCTACTTGATAATGGTGGACCGCATCCATCACTTACATACATCTTCCACCCCATTCAGTACTACAGAAAAGGCTTTGGATTTGTCGATGAAGAAAGGTGGAATGCTTTTGGGCAGCTTTTCATTAATTATCACATCTCCACATAACTGGAGCAGTATAGGGAAGAAGAGATATGTGCATTTCTCCACCCCTTCTTCCGCATTTTGCCCCTTTTAGCTTCATTAACTCAAATGAGAAGTTGGTCACATTATTTATAAGCTGGTCAAACTTTGCTTTTTTGTGGTAGGTACTTCCTTAGCTGCTCTTTGAATCCACATTGCACACCCCAGGTTTAGGAAATAGAGAGTGGACCGCAAAATACAGAGTTCTAAACAACTTGGAGTGGATAAGCATAGCGAGATATTTGTTGGCCTTGCCTGCCAAGGCAAGGATATTGTATTTAGATTCATTATAGAGTATAGTAGCTTAAGGGATTTGGCCTAGGTAATAGGTCTATTTTTATATGTATACTTTGAAAAGATGATATTTTCGCATGGTCAAATGTTTGAGTTTCCATAATTCTTTTTTTTCATTAGGATACTTTTTAGTGTAAATGGCAAGGCCACAGTGTGACAAACCCCTTATTTGAGTTGGTTTGTTTCAACTAGTGTTATTTTTTTGGGTGAAATTTTGCAGCCCAGCCAAAAAATATATCCAGTGCATAAAAGCACAAAAGTTGCCATATTTTGAGGGGAAAAAAGGTCAGAGGTTGACGTACTTGGACAATGAGTTCTTGGAGGTGGCAAGAACAAAGTAGGGTTCTAATTCTTTTTTTCTACTTCCCCCTGTGTGACCTCTAGCCAAATTTGGCTCATTCCTCTTGAGACAAACTTGAAAAAAAAAACTCCTGATTTCATACACCAACTTCCTTTATCATTGGTATATATGTGCATGTTTCAGCCAGTGTTTTTTTTGGCGAAATTTCACATGGCAGCCAAAAAATTAAAATCCAGTGGGATGTGTGCAAATGGGTTTTTGGAGAGAAAAGGCAAAAAGTTAGCCATATTTTGAGGGGAAAAAAAGTCAAAAGTCGCCATATTTAGACAAGGAGTTCTTGGAGATCACCAGAACAAAGCAGGGTTCATTATTATTATTTTTCTAGTTCCCAGTCTGACTTCTAGCTAAATTTAGCTCATTCCTCCTGTGAGGAAATTAAAAAAAAACACCCCGGCTTTCAAGTTTCAACACAAATGATGCAAAATTCGGAAATTTCCAGTTCAGCACTAGATAGGTATGGAAGGTCTTTTTTGACCTCCACACATAGCGTTGCATGTCGGCTACCGTGCTGGACGATGCTGATGATGAGTCTGTGCGTATACACGCGTCATGAAGCCGTTCGGCATGATTACTTAGAGTTTTGTGAGTCGAAGCTGGAGCACAAGCAAGCTAGCTTACCTGACCCCACTTTTTGAACATCCGGTTTGGAATAGGTAGGTGCCTGGACCGTCTTGTGTTACCCCTAAACCCCTAATCCCAGACTTGTAGGTTTTAAAAATTCTGTTTTGGTATTTTTTGGTTTTTCTGGGCCTTGTTTTTAGTTAAACTTTTTCTGTTCTGCTACTTTTTTTTACACCATCCATATATATTGTATTCGGCCGATCCAAAAAGCTGGGTCAAAATAATTGTTGTCAAGAAAAAGCTTTAATTTCAGGTGTTGCCAGTGTTTATTTAGCGGCAAAAATATTGCAAGATTTGACCTGGAATTTTAGGTTAAATAGCCAAATTGCTTGGTAGCTCACCTTATGATTTGACCAACTCACAAGTGGTGAAAATTCCCTGTATTTGACTAGCATTTTCCTTTTTGGCGAATTTTCACCACTTCACAACCAAAAAAAAATCTAGTGTGACCCATACCAAGGACTTTTGTGGGGGGGGGGGGGTGGGGGAATGAGCGAAGGTCACCAGATTTCAAGGATTTTTTTTCAAAAGAAAATAATTTAGATAAACATCACTATAGCAGTGCAAAAATCCTGCAATATATCTGTAGAGTAAGCACTAGTTTACCAAGGCAACTCTTAAAAAGAATTCAAGGTATTGATTTGAACAATCTCATTGATCACAAATGTTTTCTATGCACCTAGGTAACAAGCCCATGAGGCTTGAATTGTCAGTTTATTATGTTAGGCAGGTAATGTAAAATGGTTCTGTGCAGGATGATGTATTGTGTTGGTGGAATTTGGTTCAATGTGAAGGGGGTTTCACTCTTGTGTGTTTGAGGGGGTTATCTCAAAAGTATGGTTTTGAAGTCTCATCTTTCACGTCATCTAGTGTTGGACACTAATTGAATATCACAAAACAATTGAAGTTAAGTCCTTAAACAATTCAAAGCTCCCATTCTAAGGATTCATTGCTCATACAGGCTTTTTTCACTCCTATGGATAAGATTGTTTCAAATACCTTTTTTTTTGTTAAAACACATATATTAGGGGTGTGGCATTTACAGCGCTCAAGTGTGGCCATGAACATGTGATTGCTCCCAAGTGTGAATAATGGGTTTAATGATAGAGCCTAATTGTGAAGGAATTATTAAGTTTTTAAAAATTATTCAATCACAAACCACACGTTGTTTTGATTTTTTGATTATTTTTGACAATAACTCTCGAATAGTTCTTGAATAGTAGGTCTAAACATCACAAACTAGCTTGGTGCACCTGTACCCCTCAGAGAGGACTTTCCAACTGTACCCAGAGCACCTGGGGGGCACTATGGTTTGGGAGATCTCAAGTTGACAAACAAAACAAACAAACAACTTTCTTCAGAAGGAGATAATAGAGGCATTTAAAAAAAACAGTTCTTGCTTAATGATTTTTAACACTTGAGCTTCGCATTACTTCTCATTACAAGTGACTTCTCAGTATCAGTGACGATCAATTGACATAAGGTCAAAATATTAATATATTTAAAAATAAAAATAAAAATGAAAGAAAGTTACTTTGCTTGATGCTTTATAACATAAAGCAACGTCTGACAACAAACTTTTCCAGTGTTTTCTCATTTGGATAGTAAATACAGCGTTCTCGGGAAGCGTGACACCTGGTGGGCGCTACTGTAGACTATTGGCAGCTTGTTCTTGTTTTTAGCTACTAATGTAATGTGAGCGCAAGGGACCAACCGCGTGCAGCGCAAATTTGCCGCAGACCGTTAAGACTGTTGGATGGTCGCACTGGTTACCAACCCAAATTCTCCCCGCCGGCATTTTTGTCTGCCTTGGGCAGCGAGCTAGCTACCCGGCCACCGTCGTATCGCCACATTGATGAAGAAGAAGAAGAAGAAGAAGATCGGGCTCCTTTTCGGCTGCTGGCCTCTTCTTTGCCTCTTCTTTTCTAGCAGCATTTCTGTATTTACATTCCCCGGTAGAATAATGTTCTCTTCTCCCTTCCTTCCTTTGATGCCACTCCTGAATGATGAGAGTCTGTAGACATCCAGAATCCAGTGTTGGGCCGTGGGCTTCACCTTGTGCTGTGCAGGATAGCCTCGGGTGGGCTCTTATGCTGGTAAAGCCCACAGCCTTGGGCTTTACCAAACTCAAGGACCTATGCTGTGGTGTTTTAGTTTTTTCATGTGATACCCATCATGATAAAATGAAAAAAATTGTGGGGCATTTAAGAAAATGGAATGTATTTTGGTAGCAGGTGTCCTGTTGTTTTGAAACGCCTTGCAAATAGAAAAAGAAAAAGCTTTGCAAGGTCTCTCTATTTACGCTAGAAAAATCAACATATGTCTTTATGAATTTTATATGCTGCCTAACTGACAATCCCCCAACAGGATGATGTAGAAAAAGAGACGATCATCCATAGGAAGATTTAGCCAAATCTGGCTATAAACAAAACAATATCTATGATTTTTGAGAACCACTGGTCAAGGGTCACAACCGCTTTTTTTAATTTGTGAGAACCACTTATAAGGGTACCCAGGGGGAACCGCAACCTACACTGGTACCAAGGTGAAAGCCCTAAATGTTTTTGGATTGCTTCTAAGCATTATAGATATCCCATCGGTAGACTAAACCAGGGTCTTTGAGTTCAAATTTGACATTTCCTTCATTAATTACTAGCTCTAAGAGGCCTGACTCAAGAAGTTGAAGGTACCAGAAGGTGCTGGTTTCACCCTGGCCCTGAGGGTATACATATACCCAAACCTTCGCTCTAGGATCTAGGTTCAAAAGAGAGCAGCAACTCCCAGCTTTGGTAAAAAGTAAAGACCCCAATTTGTTTAGGGTTGCTTCTTGCTTCTTGATAATTTTAACTGATGAAAATCCGGTCCTAAAGTGAAGGGTCTGCAACTGTACATCCAACATTTCCTGAGTAATTTCAACCCATGTTTTGATGGATTGGTTCAATTTTAACCTGGCTAGAATTTAAAAAGAGGTAAAAACATCTGCCTAATTTTGGACCAAAGAAAAGGGATGAACTTGAAGATTATTAATCAACAACATCAAAGCACATCTTGCAAATGACAACATTATATCACAATCCTCAACATCAGGAACTCCTTATTTCATCACATTTGTTCTTTCACGTTTAAATCACTCACATTTATTCAAAATGTCACATACAATCAAATATTATAAAATTAATGACAAAAAATGTGAATGTAAGTGAATGGAAAAACAAGCTCCAAAATCATCATCTTCCATGCCAAAGGAATAGTCAATCAAAGGTTAGGATATGTCCATCCCACATATTTATTCTTTGATTCTTGTAAAATTGGTGCTCAATCAATATCTACCTATTGCATTGATTTTGCACAATGATACACCCATCAATGCAACAAAATTATTCGTCCCAAGTGTCAAAGGACAAAGGAGATTGTCGCTTCACATAAAAATCAAGTTCCATTATTTCACATGAGGCATACCATGAATTATGCTTTTTACATGAATCCTAACCTTTTCACTCAATCACTCAATGTTTATGGTGAGTTGCAAAGTTTTGTTGTGCACTTCTATGTCAATGCCTAGAACTATTGTTATCATCACACACACAAATCATAACATGAAAATACTATCAAAGGAACATCATATCCAAACACCAAAATGATCATCCACTTGAATGAAAATAAGAATCTAAACCCAACACTTGCACAAACAAAAATACAATAACTAACACCATGTACAAAACACATAAAAACTTGCATATAATAGTAGAGTGTGCTAGAATATCAAATCACCAAAACTAATTTGAAATTATTAAAAATTATATCTCATTCATAAAATATTCAAAATCTTATTCACATTTAAATTGGTTTAAGATAAAAACTCCAACTATTAAACGAACTCAATTTATCCCTAACTAATTAGACCTAACCAAACAATTAAACTAACACATGTAACAACTCAAGATTTTTTGGGAATCATTTGGAATTTGATCATTTGCTTATTATGAGCTAAAGTGAACTAACACCTACACTAATAGTTTCATCTTTTTGGTCAAAACCTCTTTGAGGCTATTTAAAACCCAAGAAATGTTAAATTTGGACTAGAGGCCTTGGTTAAGTCTAAGGACAATAAATTTATCCTTAAAATCACCTTGCCATTCATCTTTCACTCCCAACCCTTCTTGGAGTCCCAAATGTTTTTGTTTGCAAAAAGAAAAATATATATTAAAAGTGTGTGTCAAATACTGAAAATTGTCATTTATTGCACATGATTCCTCAAATTTTTGATTTAGATGTAGTAACAACAATAAAATTACACAAATTCAAGGTGAAACTAGTTTTATCACTAAAAGTGGGAGTAGAAATATTCAAACCTTATTCAAGGTGAATGTAATTGTTTTGAAAAGTATTTAGAATCTCATCCCCCATATTATACTTTCATCCTATATAGCTTTATTATACCCAAGTTGTTGTGTTTTCCTGCTTTTACAGGGAAAAAAGACTCTAGAATTCTAAAAATAACCCAAGAACCTTCAGAATTTGTACCATAATACTAATGGAGCTGATGATTCATCCAAATTTCATCCCGCATTATTATTTTTCATCTTGAATAAAATTCTTATACCCAAATTGCTTGTACCATTGCTGTCTTTTCCTTCTTATTTTGAAAAACTTTAATATATTTGTAATGTTTGGAAGCAACCCAAAAACCTTTGTGGTTTGTACCATAGTACCAGTGTAACTATGGTTCATCGAAATTGCTTATTGTGTGAGAAAGAATAACATGAAAGCAATGACAGTATTTTATTCATTCACATCTCTTTTGAGGGGCAACATTTGTGTGGTCTATCTATGAGTGGGTTAAAGATTATTTGATCATGTCTTTCAACATGTTGTCATAGATTTTGACATGAATTTTATGTGTGATGGGCAAAGATGAGTGCAAAAATTAACCAAGTGCCTAGTTGGATTACATTGGTAAAACTCATGTAAAGTGGGCACCAATTTTTGAAAATTTGAAGATCACTTCATCATTTCATACTAGCGTGTACCCGTTGCATTCGCTGCCGAGATAGGCATTGATGTGACAAATGTAATCATTTTATTACACTAAATAATACATATACATGCACACACTACAATCTACCAAATACTTCCTTGTAAATTACATTATGGGTGCAGCCTTCCAAATATTCGTGTCTAGCTACGGGTAAGATCTTGAGACCATCTTTGGAAGTAACCCATGAGACAGCTACATATAATTGGCCATGAGTAAACACCGGGTTCAGCAGATACACTCCCACTGGTGCTTCATCCCAGCAATTTAATTTTTTTGCAAACATCAACCTAATCTTATTTCACTGGTTGCCTCCACCCAGCAGCCTGAAGTCACAAAAGATGGGGTTTTCCACAGGGTGGGCATGAGTGTGGGTGCTGGTTTTGAGGATGTTACAGACCAATGTTGAGCGGTTCTCACTTTTTCATGAGAATAATCAGTTCCAGTTCTCAGAGTCATTGGTGTTGACAACTTGTAGTTGTCTCTGACTTTTGCCTCAGGCCGCTGACCAAAACGCTTGTATAATAGACGATCTCATGATACTAAAGGCAAGGCGCTTGGATGTTGTCCCTGAAGCACAATAAAAGTAGGGTCCAAATTCCAGTTTTGATTAGTTTTGGAATATAAGGAAGTTCAATCCCGTCATTTTTTCACTGTGTTTATATTGATCTTCACTTTTGTGGTCAATCCCTGTTTTGGTGAAACTAGGGATTCTCACCCCTAATTCTGGCAAAACCTCTAGTTCTGACCACTATATGAATAGCTTTTATCATGTATTGATGACCAGTGTTGGCTGGCTATTACTTTATTTTAATAACTACTGTGTAGGTTTCATTTTAAAAAATTGGGACCACACAGGTTATCAATTGAATTGGTTATCAAAAAAATCAACCAACAGGTAGATTATTAATAACTGGCTTGATAACTGGGTCCTACACTTGTCTGGACTAGCACCCAGTGTGCTAATAAGTTCAATATCAAAGACTTGCAACCAAAGGGGGAAACATGATTTTTTTCCCTCAATCAGTTAGTTGGGCAGCCAACTAAAGTAAAGTAGGTGTCTTGGTGGGGTCCTTTTGATTACACCCTTAAGCATACGCTTAGTGTGGTACCGAAGTAAAGTAGGGTTCAACAAAGTAAGCTATGCATGCTGGAGTTGGCCGCATTCTCCACTGAAGCAGAATGTGCTGTCAACAATGTTACATGCAGGAGTCAGTCCACTGTGACCCCAATGTTTCTCAATATTTCAATTGATTAAACTGTCATGGTCAAGGAGGGGACAAAGTTTTTAGAGAGGGTATTTGTGCACCACCCAATTGCAGATTGCCACTTTAAAATATGGGCTGTCGCCCAAAATGTCAACAGCTGAAGTATTTGGGATCAGTCACCAAGCCCATTTGTTCCCTTGACATTCTTGCCTAATTGCCTAATATGCTGCTTGCATATGAAACTTAGGAGTGTTTCATTTGAACATACCAGCATGGTCTTGGTATTACATAATTTTAAAAACTTAACTTTCAGGCGACACTGGTCCCATCCAATACTGATCTATGGCTACTGTAAGGCAAGTATATACTTAGTATTGAAACTGATTTAAAAAAACCAGTATAATGTTAATATTTGCTCAGTACTCTACCCATAGTGTTACAAAGCTTTTGTTGCCTTAGGTCATACTAGCCTGGTAAGGTCATTACTACCAGTGTGGATACCAGTGCTGATACCAAGTGCATGCCTATATATCAGACCCACAATGAAATGAACTCTATTCCAGGACATGAATTTCAAGCTAACATGTTAACTCATGTGGACATGTTTAATATGCCCATAGTGGGCCTTGAACAAACCTCCCCAAACCCTGGATGCAATTTTGTATCTTCCAGGAATTGGGGCTCTCGTCCCCAGTCTGGTAAGAAATGTTGAGATTTCCTTCTGGAGTTTTCCTTCTTGGAAAAGTGTAAGGTCCTGTTGATTGGTCAATAGAATCTTGTGTGAGTTGTAAGACCCCACTCAAAGTTACACCTAAGAAGCAACTAAAAAATACAAAGGGTTTGATGGCGGTTCTTTACAGTATATGAAAGGAAAATAACAATGCAAGCTAATGGTCATGTGGTTATCCAACTTACCATACGCCACATGGAAAATAGGCATTTGCTGACCAATTGTATTGGCATTTTAGGACAATGAGGTATGTATGTATAGGATTATTCTTTTGCAACGTTTAGCTTTGCTTGATTATGAAGCTCTTCTTAGTTCCCCATTATTGTTTGTCAATTTTGATTGCATGCTTTTCATACATGAATTGAATGTCAAGCAATCTTGTGATGCATGTTACCCAATATCATGAGCATGGTATGGGAAAATTGGAAAGATGAGCCTAGTATTTCTCAAGGCTTGACTGTGGTGTACAAGACAGATAAGTCAGATAAATAGGAGCTCTCATGTCCAAAGTGGAAAATTTGACGTTTCCTAACATGGCAATTCATACATTTGATACAAATGTTATGGAAGTCTAAAGTACTTTCTTCTTCCATTTGTATTGAGAAATAATAATTTTGAAAATTTTCCACATTCCAACTTTGTGTTGGAAAGTGGAGCTATGTTTTCAACAACATTAGATATTAATGTCATTTTTTGAATCCCAATAGGCCTAGGTTTTGTTCCAAGGTACACAATGCACATACTTTGGTCAATTGTGTTAAACATATAAGTTAAACATCAAATGATAATAAAATTTACAGTTAAATTTATGTAGAACAAATGAGAAACCACACTCAAAAATTTATGAACAACATGCCAAAATGATAGTTCAAGGTTACGCATTTGGGCATAAGCATGTACATCATTCTATAGGGAAAGACCAGTATGTCCCCAAGGATATAGTGAGCAGTGATCATAGGTGACCTAAGCAATTCAGAAAGAAATAAGAACCTCCCACAGAAGAGAATTTCATTATGGCCAATTGTGTGGAATTTCTGTCTTTCACACCAAGAAGTTGGCATTTCCAGTCAGTTCTTTCAGATTCACGACCATCTTGCCAACTTTGAGGTTTCAGAATTGTGTTTTGCTGCCATCACATAATACTACTATTGTTGGACTGGTTTCATTTCATCTAAAGCTTGCACTTTATTCATGTGCATAACATCTTTGCAAGTCTTAAGGTTGGGATGAACGTGTTTTTATGGTGAATTTTCGACCTAAATTTATAGGGTATATATATATATATATATAGTCAAATATTCAAAGGAATAATTGTCAAATTTTTCAAAAAAAAAAATTCTGGTGGAATTTTTTCCCCTATTTTGACTGATTTTTGAATGGGAGGGAGCTCTATGCAGCCATTTTTAAAGTGGCGAAATTTCGCCAAAAAGAGAAATTTAAATTTAAAACTTCAAAAATTAAGTGATTTGGAGGTTTTCAATTGTTAGAAGCAAGGGGAAAAATAATGATGATCGCCAGATTTCTATATTTGGTTTTAGTGTGCAACCAAAAATATAGAATGGTGATTGAAAATTTGTAATTGATATTTGATTCATAGCCAAATTTGACCAAATCTTCTTATGAATGATAGCCACTTTCTCTACATCTTCCTATAAACAATCACCACTTTGGCTACAATTAAAAATTCCTAAAATTGAACACAGACGTCTCTATTACCAGGATTCCACTGTTCAGATAGGTTTAGCAATAATTGGTAGCAGTTAATGCTAAATCTTTTATTGGGATGCTCGCCGATTGATGCTATAGCTTGAAAAACAAATTGAAGAAAAGAAACCCTTGTTGGGGGATTCGAAGTTTTAAGATATGGGATTTATATCTCATAAAATCAAAAGAGTATTTTTTTAAAATTGAGACAAGCTGGGGCCAATTAATTATCTGACAGATTTAGAGCAGAATGGAATTTGGCACAATATTTGAAGAGATGGAGGAAGGAAGACAAAGAATAACAGAATACAACAAACTGTACTCTGTGTCTCTCATCATATGATCATCACTTTCGATTCAAAGGAGAGGAGGAAAGAGAGATGAATAATTGTAGATTTATCTCTACCCAGGTGCTCTTATTATTCAATTCTACATTAAATAAGAGATTGGGTAGAGATGAATAATGTGGCTCACGGGAGTGAGCAATCATTTTGGGTCCTTCCAGTGATGAATGACTGGCCAGCTCCTTTTGAGAACTAGCTGGCGTGAGCAAACTCCAAGTAAGTAAGAACACAAACAGTTAATTCACTCATGTTGATGCATTGAAGGAAACATGACCAAACTCCAGATCATCATTGCTTTCATTTCTTTAATTACTGAGGACTCCAGAATTTTTTGTCCCCCTACCCCCCCTCCTCCCCCAAGACTGGAAAACAATTGGGAACTCACTGGCAAAACCATGTCAAGACTCAAGAGAGTGAGTGACATATGCCTATCTGCTAATCTTGTCAGGTTTGTGGAAGGATGAATTGTCATTAACTTGGTCCCCACCAGTGTTGGGCGGTTATCAGAAATGGAAACTCATAACCAGAGGTTCTCAAAGATATGTAACATTGGCTCTCAGAATTTTTGAAAAAAGAACCAGTTCTGATTTATGACCACGGTTCTCAAAAATCTGACAACTGATTTGATATATAAACCACAGTTCTCGAAAATGTGACAACCAATTCTGACATATAATCACAGTTTAAAAAGAATCTGAGAACTGAACAAATGTCCTTCTACAAAACTTCTTATCAATTATTTTTCTTACCAATGATTTTGTGAAAACCATTGGTTCTTTGAATTTTTCTGAATAAAATTGGAATTGGAGATTCTTGGATTATGGAAATTTAGAAGGAAAAAAAAAACAGAACCAACTGTTCTTTGATTCTGTAATTTCTTTAAAAAATGCAATTGAAGGTTATTAAAAGAATCAAATATGGGTTCATTCAAGGTTGGGATTTTAAAAAGGAGTGTGTAATAGGATTTTTAAACCCAGAATCCCTACAATAAAATCAAATGTGGATCCAAACATAAGACCTTTAGACACATAATGTGAGAATATAATGCCTTTCATAACAAAAAAATTGATTTAAAAAACTATGTTGCAATATGTCCATTTTACTGTAAAAATCAATTATTGAATAGTTTGCAAAGATAGAGAAAATGATATGGCAACTTCAACATGCCCACCAACTACCATGATATATGGATTGGAAAAAAAGGACAAATCCAAAATTCTCAAAGATAAATATCATACTTATTCTCTACCTGTAAAGGTGGATTGAAAAAACAAACAATGAAGAAACATAAGGCAAGAGCTTGTCAAGAGACTTGAAAAGCAATGAACCAAAGTAACCATGATGATGGCTTTGAAAAATAGTGGATCGATAGAATAACAATATTCATACCCAAATACAATCAAATTAAAAGTAACATTAGGTCATTGTATTGTGGCCAAATTAAAATAAAAGCTCACAATGGGCTGCCAAAGGATAGAGTACACACAAAACATATATGGATTTTGTATCAACATATGGGTGTTCTCGACATCTAGGTAGTCTTCACATGAGACATAATTTATTCCTAACAAAATTTAGGGGTTTGTGTTAGAGGTTTACTTTTTGAGACTTGTGGGTAGTTTGCTGCAAACAAACCTTGGTGGGATGCTCCTCCAATTATTGACTACCTTCTAAGGTTGAGGAATAGGGTTCATCCCCAATTCAAACTTTGAATGCACTAAACTTGAGTTCGAGTCGATATTGTTGGAAGGCGATGATTCCTTTGTGGACTTCAATATTTTGTGCTTTTAATGCAAACTACAATGTGGTTTTTTCAACACACCCCTCAATGCCTTCAAGCCCCTTCATGCCCACTACCTTCTTCGAAACAACATGGACCTTGCAAATTTATTAATTAAGACCAAGAAGAAACATATTGATAAATTACTAAACATGCAATGGCAACATGGTCAATTTCAAATGCAAACAAGCATTTGACCTACTAGACTTGAAAACACTTAACGTACTAGACTTCAAGGGCTAATGTTTACCTTTCAATGCTTACATAGGGAGCAATGGTTCTAAATTTTAGAGACTTCAAAAAAGCCTCATTGTGAACAATAATTTGAGCTCAAAACCTTCGATTTCACATTAGGTTGAATCACCACCAACGACCACCATGCCTTGAATTCAAAGGCATGTCCAACAACATAAAACAATCACTTAAAAAGTGAGGCCATATTTTACCTTGGCTTAGTCAATTATGTGTGTCAAATTAAGGTAATGAACCCCAAAACAAATTATGTAGCTTGAACTCAAGTGGACACAAAGTTCAATCCACTATGCATCCAAGTTTAAAACACCAAGTGGGTGTCCATAAACTTCAAACCATAGAGTTTTTCGAGTCCAAAAAACCTCCTAGGTTTATAATGTACACAAAGTTGGCAATAAATAGACCTTTTCAAATTTAAAGCACCTTAAGTGTACATAGAGTTCAAACCACATAGTTCAGTAGTTCAAAACACCTAATGTTTTCAACATTCTGGAGTTCAAAATCTTAGTTTCTAAACACTTGTTCCAAGTTCAAAACACTCACATGGTTGTAATAATATGAATTCACAAAGTTGTTCATAAATGCCATTGATTTTAATTTTGATCACTCAAGCTTCAACTTTTTCAAGTCCTTCTAAATGGCAATTGCACAATTGCAACTTGATAGTTGCAAATTTTCTAGTTTGTCAACTGCAGCTACTTACACCAGCTTTCAAAAAGTAAAATATGGACTCACGATGTTGTTTTTTCATTAGCAAAATGCCCTCCACATTATGCATAACATATAAGAAAGTTCGATTAACACCCATACACTTAACTGCTTATGTGCAATGGAACACCCACATTCTCACAACATTATCACTTTCCAACGCAACTAGAAGAACTGATGAATGTGGGCCCATTCATATACAAAGCTTCATACATGTAAACCCTAGCTCATCCATTATTGATGGAATTTTCAATTTCCATCCAAACAAGATGAAGGTTTAGATGAAATAAACAACACATTTTGAGCTATTACCCTAATCATCCAATCGAATCCAACATTGTAGGAAGATAGTCTAGAGAGCTTGCATAGTTCTTTTTACATGTGTGCTTGTTTCACACTCTAGTTTGCATTAACGTTTGTTGGGTACAATGCAATGGAGATGCTCTTAAAGGGTGATGCACAAAGCATTACTTTGACCCAAAAATAATATGAATCTTTAGCAATGTTGGGGCATGGAATGATAAGTACTACTTGGCATTGAAAATGATGCATTACAAAATTGCAAACCTACATTTGTCGAGATCTTGGAAATCAATGCATGGAGCAAGTTAATGTGATTTTGGCCAACCACAATAGGAGTTTAAACCAATGTTGGGGCCAAGATTGAGAGCTACTACTTGTTGCTAAAAAGATGACATGTGTCAGGTAACTATTACCAAGTTTGCCCTTTATGTGGCATGTTTTGAGTTCATTTGCAATTGTGGTTTTCAACTTTCTCATTTCTTTTGCAATGTTTAAATGTTTACCAAATCTTGGATCATTTGGATTCAAGCTCGTTAACTTGAAAAACATTTTTATGTACATGAAGTTTTCACCATCATTTATAAGTTTGTACAACAAATACGCACAAATAAATAAATGATTTGGGGTCAAATGTGAAGTTACATCACTTAGCCTATTTTCTTTTATAAAGATCACTTGTAATTATTGAATATTAATCAAGGGTTTTTCATTGTATTCCTCTTCATTAAGACTTTAGGCATTCATGACCACATTATTATTTTCTAATTTGTGTATCAACTCCATGTCCATGAATGCCAAGGTGTCATGTTAATGTAATTATTTTATTATGCACTACAAGGAATTTGCAAATTAAGGATTAGATTAATGATTAATTTTTGGTTGTAATTACCACATGTGATTGCTCTAGGGCCTATTTACGTTGGATAAATCGCATAAAATTATAGTCACAAAAAATAATAAGTGGCACTAATTTGCAATGGCAATTGCATGAAGCTTCAATTTTACATGAACTTTTCATCCATCCAAACCAACGAATGGTTCATATATATTGAGTAAATATGTATCTAATGTGGCATTAATTAATATTTAAAAATTAATGAATGGATAATTTCATTGGTCAATTCTTTTTTTTCACATTTAATTACATGTACATTTGCAATTAATACAAGATTTATGGTTGTAAATCAAGTTGAAAAGATTCCATGTGGTGTCCAATAGCTTGTGAATCACCTTTCAAGTCACAAAAACAATTACATTTTCATCTATTTTGGGATGTCACTGGAAATGGATGATATAAATGTACTTTTCATTTTCATTTTCATCCAAATCAATATTAATTGCAACTCTAAATTGTATATGTAATTGCAAACCACTTTCTAGTCACTTATGTGAGTACAAGTCATTTTTACTAGGTGGGCCACAAAGGACAATCACATTTATAGACACAAAAATGGTTGATCTAGACACAAGTTGCAAACACATGGGTTGGAATGGACACAATTCCTTGTAATGGTGGTTCCTAGTTGTGTCTAAAAGTATTTCAAAGATGTTTTATCCATGAACATTTTCATTTTATGGGTCTCAAAGTAATGTTGTTAGGTTTTTAAACAATTGACCACACCATACAATGTTTTTTCATGAATTGGCCACCTTAGTTTGGCGCTAGAGAATTTTTAAAAAATAAATTATTAGGTGCCCATCCTACACACGAAGACACCTCTAATGGTGAAGTCACTTACATTGGTGTAAACTTCAAACAATTTCATGCAGTTTGAAAATTTTAACATTGTTGAAAACGAAAGTTTGTTGGTCCTTTCCCCAATAAAAAAACATTATTTTTTTTAGGAGGTTTGTTAGGGCTTTGCCACTTACCAAAACCCCTTGATGAATTTCTTATAAAAGTTTGCTAGACCTAAGAAAAATTCCTTTGGTCATGATTGGCCTTTCCCAATGTCTTATGGCCTCTAGTTTTCTTAGGTTGAGACTAACTCCCATCTAACACAACACATTTCCAAGGAAGTTCATATCTTCTTGAGCGAATTCAATTTTTTCTCAATTTCCAAAAAAATGGTTTAAAAAAATTTGCTTAAAACATATTTCGGATGTTTTGTGTGTTCCTTTGTAATCTTGGAATACATGAAAACATTATCATCAATGTAAATGATGACAAATTTGTTTAGCTTATCATGAAAATTAAATTCATGAGGCTTGCAAACATTGGCAAGGGGTTACACAACTTGAAAGGCATGTAAGAATTTGTAAAAAGCATACTTGGTTTGCATTGTTGTTTTTTTAACATCCTCTCTTATTATCTTGATTTGATAATATTTTGACTTCAGATTAATTTGGTTGAAATATTTGGCCCCATAGAACTAATCCAATAGGTCGTTGATATGGGGTAGAAGATAGTTGTTTTGCATTATGATTGGCTAAAAACTTAGTCAAAGGAGCCACCCAAATGAGTGATTGAAAACTACATTTTGGTATATTTGAATAATCACAAGTGAAGCATAATAGTTTGGATTGTCACATTTTTTTGGAATATTTTCTATTAATTGCAAAGTTTACATGATCAAATTTTGACACAAATCAAAAATGTTTTTCATTTTCAAAGCATTCAAATTTCGAAAGTGAACAGTCCATGTTTTTTTCAAACGTCTTTTTCTTCTACCAAATCTGCACCATTCCTTTTCAAAATTGGAGAGGATTTTAACATTGATGATTAAAAAGGCAAAAGGATTTGAATTGAGGATAATTGTTTTCATAACTGCTTTGAACACATTTGGCTAAAAAGTGTTTTTGACCTTGAAAATTATGGATTTTGAAAATGTGCCTTCAGAAAGTTGTTCATGTTTATGTGATAAGGGCATGAATGCATAATATACATGATATAAAATCAATTTGTAATCCAAATGAATTTATATTTAAAATGCAGTGTTAAATGGGGTATTCGAAATACAAATTTTAAAGTTACAAATCAACATAAAAAACATGTGTCATGTGTAGTCCTTGGACAAAGACTTTTACCTTGGCACCTTTGGTTCCTTTGACCATGTTTTCACTTGATTTTGTTTAAGGCATGATAAACAACACACATTCTTTATTTTTTGTCCTTGTTCGCAAATGGGATTGGTACTTCACAATTTAACTTATTTTGTCTTATGTACCCCCCCATTAAGGAGGTCATCAATTTATGTTTCTTAGTTCATTGAACTCCTTTTGGTTCAACCTATATGGTGTTTGTATGGTGGGGTTGAGCCATGCATCATTTTTATTTTGTGGTTGGCCTGTTTATAAGGGGGAAAGGACTTAGGCAAATCATTCATCAAAACATCCAAAAATTTAATAAGTGAATAAAAATACATTTGGGAAGTTTCTTGTCCACTTTTGGCTTAGCTTCCTTCCCTAGTTGCACACTAAACAATCCATTTTTTTGTGTCATGGGGGTAGTTTTGTGAGGGACACTTCTAAGTTTGGTATAATATGTCTTAGGATATGATTGAAAATAATATAAATGATTCACCTAACTAATTTATAACACTTATAAAATTAGATTAAAAATTTTGAAAATAAAATTTCATCATTTCATTATAAAGTGGACTTTTAAAGCAATGTAACATCTTCTATCATAGTCCATAGAAATATTTATGGACTTTTATCACATAATAAAAACGTGTGAAATGTTGAAATTTTGAGGCTATTGCAATGTTAAAATAAGGGCTTACAAACAAGTTTAATATTTTAATTTATCAAGTCTTTATAAGATTACTAATAGTTTATAAAGTCCATGCACTACAACAAAATGTGTCCTTGTATGCCAAGTGATTTCACTGGATTTTGAGTGAATTCACTAGTTGTAGTCAACGATGACCAGTGAAGAAGTAGTGAATTCATTGGTCTAGTGAACGGGGACTAATGAACTGCACCCACATTTTGTAGTAGTGATGGTTTATTGAAATGAAAAAAATGAGAATTGTTGTTTGTAAAAATTGGCATTACTATTATACTAATCATAAAAAGTGAAAAAACCCATATTTTTTGCATCTAACTTTTCTTCTAGTTGATCAAATTGGGGCATGTGTCACAAATAATAAACTTGTAAATTTAAGGTGAGTATTCAACATGAGTCAAATGGATATTTTACATTCCCAAACCACTAAACATTTGAATTACAAATTTTGAAAAAGTAAAATTGTGAACTTCACATGTGCCACTTCTGGTCCACTTTAATATTTATTATAACCAATAGTCTATAAAGTCCATGATTTATTAAAACAAAAAATTTGAGGATTGTTATTTTGTAAAAAAGGACATTATTTCCCTACATAACAATGGTTAATTATAAAAATTGAAAAAAAATCATATGTCACAATTTAGAAACTTGTAAGTTTAAGTTTTAAGTATTTCACTTGCCTATTGCTTTCAATTGAACAATTTTACATTGCCAAAACACTAAACATGTGAATTAAAAATTCAAAAAAATAAAATTGTGGAATCCACATGTGAAACTTTTGATACCACTTTAGTGTGCCAAGACCCAACAGTTCTATTCCTAATGTTATTTTAAGTACTAGCTTTACCATTCCTTATTGCCATATGCACCAAAATGGGGTTAACCACCAATTTGGTTTTGACTCCCAACCATTTCAGTATCTTTGGAGTCATGAACAAATAAATCCATCACTCATGAATCCAAAAGACAATAAATCCCCTTGTTATTCACTTTACAATTTACCTTCAACAAATTGAACACTTTGCCTAAAACACTTACCTTGATCTCAAATCCACCTTGAAGGGATTCTAAGCCTTCAGTGGAGACTTTATTCACCCAAGGTGGCTTAGGGCAATCCTTTGCCAAGTGACGAATACATCATAGTTGAAGCATTTGACCTTTGAGAGGTCCCCTTTGCCTTCTTTTCTGTTGACTCCTTTACTAGTAGCTTCCTTTTATTGTGTACTATGGATTTATCCAACTTTTGCTTATTTTGTGGGCCCTTGTTACTTGGCTTGTGTTCTATGTCACCTTGTTTTAGAAATCTACTCCACGACATTGGGGATCATTGTCTTCTATACACTACATTAGTTTCATCAAGTTTTTGCAAGTTTTTGGAGTGTCTCTTCTTTGAAACACCAACCTACATGCCCAAGAATAAAAGCTTCACAAAAATGCCAACTTTTTTGTGAACTCTTTTTTGATAGGCTCAAGAGTTAACTTTGCATTAAATTCCTCCACATATTTCATTAGGCCCTTCTCTTTGTTGAAGCTCCAAGAATTCGATTCCATCCTTGAGGACTTTGTGGTGCAAAGTGAATTTTTTGTTCAACCGTTATTTAAACTCTTCTCAAGTTAGGGCGGTGATTAAGTTTGACACTTGTTGCCGTCCATTAATCTAGAGTGTGGTCTTTCAACAAGGTCTAGGAAGTTTAGAGTCGCTCTAAATTCGTAACCAGACACTATGTCTCCATGTAGGCCTCCACTTGGATGAACCATTGATGCACCAATGTACCTTCAATTCCTTTTTATTGAAGGGGTTTAAATGTTGTGCCTTCATTCGTTGATGCCCCACTTGTAGGTGCTGTCATGACACCTTGCTTGATGAAGGCTTGCATCAAGGTTTGGTGAGTTTCATTTTGCTTTGTTATCATGGTCTAGATGGATTTAACCAACTTTGCCACTTCCCTAGCTAGTGCAAGGTTTGCCGCCCCGATTGTGGTTTGCCCTCAAGTTGACTATGCATGAATGTCTTCCTAGCCTTGGGATTAGTCCTCCCTTGCACTTTGTGAGCCCAAAATTTCTTCTTACATCTCAATTTTCTCCTTGAGTGGTTTCCCACTCTTTTGTTGCCTTCATGGAAATAAAAATGGCACAATCATATTGTCTTTCATTTGAGGAAGTTAGTGTCATAGGAACTTCCTCCTCTTGGGTCGATTATTTTCCCTTATCCATTGCAAGGGACACTTTTTTCCCCTTGGGTGGAAAGTCCTCTTTTTCCACCCCACCTTGGTAGCTTTCCTTCAACTTGGTTTTGGGGGAGACAGATCTCTTTTCACAAAAGCCCTTACAGCCTTTTACTTGTCGGAGTTAAAATCCTCACCTACTATCATTGTTCTGAATTTGGCAAGTTGAACCTTGGCCTCCTAGGCCTGTTTCTCTTTCCCCTTCTTGAATTTGTACTTATTAGCAACAACTAGAGTTGGAGTTGTGTCCATTATGCCCCTCCTTTTCCAAGTCTCTCTTGGAGTCCTACTTTGATACCACCTTTCGGCCCTGGATGCCCCCTCAAGCATGTTCTGGCATTCTTCAACCTCCTGGAATGAATCTAAATCATTTGCGCAATGGCCAAACTACACACTAGTAAATCCCTACCCAAAATCCTAATTTCAGATTAATGCCCTAACCTAGGTTTTTCCCTTGCATTTAAGGTGAAAGGGACTCAGCCCAATGCAGACTTTCAATTTGGTCCAATGCTTTGTTGTCGAGAGTCCTTTGACTTTGTCTAGTAGCCTAACCACAAATCTACATTTAGATTATTTCAACAAGGACACCAAAAACCCTTTGCATAACTTATTATTCTTATGTGCCAAGTAGCAGCTTATCATACCAAGAGTCGACCATGAATTGACAATCTTGTCGCACAACCCATGCTGACATGGGTGCCGCCCCATGATGGTCCTGACATGTGCTCAACTGGGTGAGTCTACTTTTGGTCTTGCCCATAAGGGCATGCCACATCGCCCTTGAACCAACCTGAAGTTTTTTCAAGTCAAAAAATGTGGAAAGAATTGTAAAAGAACCAGTGGTTTTTTAACGAAAATTGGCAGTTGTTTGAGGGTTTTGAAATATCTAGAGCTGTTGGTTCTTCGATTCTATTGTTTTTGAAATACTCGCAACCTGTTAGTTGTTTGATTCTAATTTTCTAAGAAAAACCTGGATCCAATGGAGAAGTTCTCGAATTCTGATTTTTTTGAAATATCCAAAACAACCACAAGGTGAACCTCGGAGAGGGGAGGGAGGCAACAGCCCCATCAATCATTAGTGAAATTCAAATAATACAAAGGGGGAAGGAAATACCACCCAATGGTGGCATTGTCCTTCCTGATAATGTTCATGTGGAGCCATTCCTTTCTAAAAGCAAGCTCTATACTAGTTTGAATGTTGGGATCCTTGGTGGGTCGGTGAGATCTAATGGCCTTCCAAGTGGCCATACCGACCTCAACGGTGGCCACCCAGGCCTGAATGAGAACCTTTTTGAGAGAATACTGGTCACCGAAGTGCTTTCGGCATCTTTCAGACTAGAGATGATAGAGGAGGAAACTGCGGAGAATGTCCAAGGGTTGTCTAGGGTAGGTGAAGCCACCAGTGTGGTAAGCAAGGAGCTCAGGGGGGTCATCTTTTGGCTCGGTGACAGCCTCCTCGAGAAGGACGAATGGCTAGGTGATGGCGATGTCCTCAGGCGCTTTCCATTTGTCCTAGATTTTCTTGTAAGCTTCCCAAGCACGTTGCGCCATGGGGCACTTAAGCAATCAATGTTGCGGGGATTCCTCAACACCTGAGTCACAGACTTTGCAGTGGGGAGGGATCCCCATGAGTTGGAGCCAAGTGCCCAACGAAAGACCCTGATTGAGAGTCGGCTAGATGAGCGTGCCCACCTTCCTTGGGCAAGCATTATGCCAAATTCTTGCGATCACCTAGGAGGTTGTGGAGTTCTGGAGGTTGAGTCCTTGTATGAAGGCGAGCATGTTAGGGGTGTGCGCCATTTTTCGGGGGTTTTTGTAGCCCCTTTTAGCGGTGTAACCAAAGAACAGGGCGTCTCCAAGAGGTGGGGAAGTTTGCCAATGCCACTCCCCTGGGTCCCATGGGAAATTTTGGATGAACCTTGTTTCAAAGATCCAGTAGAGAGAGGGCTTTTTACTTGTTGCTGGCGAATCCCTGACGATTTTGAGAGTTACCCCGGATTTTTCCTGGGAGAGGACTTTGATCGGGCGGTAGTTCACCGTGGAGAGCGTAAAAACCTGATGGGTCGTGGCTTAGATGTGGCCATTGGGCGTGATTTTCTTGAATTCTATCATGTTGGCTTTATTTCGAGTGGATTCAAGCACGAAGTAGACCCAATTGAGTGGGGTGCCCGAGTTAGGAGTTAGGTTGCTGATCCAATCACTTGCTTGTATGTGGTTGGTGTATTCGTCTGGGCACCAGGGGATGCTGGTAGTGATGACATCCTTACATCTTCTGTTTGAGACATGGTGGCTCATTCCCAGTTTGGAGAGGCCTTTCCATTCGCTGTTTTCTGCGTTCCATAAGTCTTTGACTCGAGAACATCTGAAGTGCGCGAAGGCGCAACCTTCTTTCAGGCTGCCTATTTTAAGCGGGGTGCCGCTTGTGTTGAGGATTGACAAATAGCCAAAGAGGGGTTGTTTAAGGGTTTTGGCTGCATTGGTTGGGTCTGTTTTAGTCAAACCCGGCCTCACATTCAGCTAGGCTCCGATAATGTTTTTCCACATTGAGCACTGGATCCTTTTGAATTTAGGTGTGGCAAAGAGCCAATTTGATGTGCTCCGAAGTCCTGGGGTGAAACCCATTTGAGGGTTTCACTTTGTCAAGTTGTGGAAAGTTGGGATTTAGGGCACGCTCCCGGCTTCCAACACTAAAAAGGGGTAGAGGGTCGTGTTAGGAGCTCGGGATTCGACTAGGAAGAGGGACTACCTTATGTTGTGTGAATCTGCATCCAAAAACCAACCAAAAGAGGTTAGTTAACATTCGGGAACACCCCTTGGGTGTTGGGACAAACCACAGGCACTTGGACACACAAGACTCACCACGGCCCGGACTCGGGGGAAGCCACCACCTTCCCCCATATAGTATTCTTTGCAGCTCTCCACCGAGGCTACATCCAAATGGCTCTTTTTCCTAGGACTCCCAAGTTGGAGTCCCGAAATTGTCCCGAAATTGTCGCGGTTAGAGGCCTGGGACTTTGGGAGCTCATACCTCCCGACTACAGAGTCCGATCATGACGAGGTCTGAACCAAGGTTGTAGCCCTTGTTAGGATCTTTCCAACGCCATGTTGCGCTCTCAAATCGGATGTTGATAAGAGGTCGATTCCCGACTTTTAGTGGTTGGGAGTCAAATTGGCAATTTAACTCCCAGCCCTTCTTTTGCCCATAACTTGGGCTGCAGATGTCCAAATGACCAATGCGAGGCCATTTTCGATATCTACGCTTCAAGACCTTTCCAATGACACCAATAACACCCCAATACGAGGTGTTTTGCCCCTTTCTGTCGAGCTCTAAACATTCGAGAGTCCCGGAGGACTCCAAATCCCCAACTTTTCCAAGTGTTGGGCTTCACCCCCACACTTGGCCAAAGTGGGGTTGCGACACAGTTGATGTCAGGAGTGCTAGGGCCTTTGCCGTGGATGGGGAGTTTAATCTGGTCAGCTTTGTGCCTCACCAACTCCTTCTAAGGCTTGCCATCGGGAGTGAGGCCTCTGACCAGGAGTGTCGCAACCCCACTTTGGCTAAATGTGAGGATGAAACTCACACTCCCAAAGTTGGGGACTTGGAGTCCTCTGGGACTCCCGAATTTTTAGAATTCGACATCAAGGTTTAAAACACCTTGCATTAAGGTGTTCTTGGTGTCATCGAAAAGGTCTTGAAGCGTAGATGTCCAAAACGGTCTCGCATTGGTCATTTGGACATCTGTAGCCCAAGTTATGGGCAAAAGAAGGGCCGGGAGTCAAATTGCTAGTTTGACTACCGACCACTAAAAGTCAAGAATCGACCTCTTACTGACATCTGATTTGAAAGTGTGACATGGCGTTGGAAAGATCTCGACGAGGGCTATAACTTTGGTTTAGACCTCGTTGTGATCGGACTTTGTAGTCGGGAGTTATGAGCTTCCAAAGTCCCGGGACTCCAACCGGGACAGTTTTTGTCGCAACCCTAGCCTTGGCTCGCGACCAAGACAAGGGGGTTGCAAGCGTGCGGGCCTATAAGTAGACCCGGGAGTCATATCACATGCTCCCGGGAGTGCAAAGAGTGTGAAGGAGTGAACCCTCACACTCCCAAGTGAACTCCCACGTTGGGAGTTGGTGAGAGTGGAGTCCCAAAAGGACTCTCGAAAGTTCAGAGAGCGTTTTGAGGGGTCAAAACTCCATGGCTGGTTGCGCTCTTTATATCAATGGAAAGCTCTTGAAGTGTAGATGTCCAAAATGGGCTCGCATTGCTCATTTGGACATCTGAAACGCAAGTTATGGCCAAGAGAAGGCCCGGGAGTCGAACTCCCGGGAGTCCGCCGGTTTTGACTCCCGATCACTAAAAGTCGGGAATCGACCCGAAATACTTGGGTGAAGAAGACGTGCGACATACCGTTGGAAAGGTCTCGACGAGACCTACAACTTTGCTTCAGACGGCGAGTCGATCGGAGGTCTGCTCCGAAAGTTACGAAGCCTCAAAGTCGCAGGAGTCCCGAAAATGCGCGATTTCGGGACTCCCACGCGGGAGTCCCGGGAGTCCCGGGACAAAATGGCCATTTGGATGCCACCCCTGCCGCGAGCTGTAGAGTATACTATAAGGGGGAAGGTGGTGGCTTCCCCCAAGTCCGGGCCGTGGTGAGTCTTGTGTGTCCGTGTTGCCCGTGGCTCGTCCTAGCACCAAAGGTGCTCTAACTATGCACTAACCACTTTGTGTGGGTTTTGTGCAGGCCCATGTGAGTGAATAAGCTTGTCACATCTTCCTAGTCCTATCCCGGAGCTCCAACACGCCCCTCTACCCCTCCAAGTGTTGTGAGCTAGGGAGCGGCTCCAAGTTCCAACTCCTTCCGCATTGTCACATACTTGGACCCTCAAGTGGGTCCACAAGGAACTTGGGAGCGCGTCAGCGGGAGTCTCGGGAAAAATGGCCATTTGGATGCCACCTCCGTGGAGAGCTGCAGAGTATACTATAAGGGGGAAGGTGGTGGCTTCCCCCAAGTCGGGCCGTGGTGAGTCTTGTGTGTCCGTGTTGCCCGTGACTCGTCCTAACACCAAAGGTGCTCTATCTATGCACTAACCACTTTGTGTGGGTTCTGTGCAGGCCCGTGTGAGTGAATAAGCTTGTCAATTCTTCTTAGTCCCATCCCGGAGTTCCAACACGCCCCTCTACCCCTCCAAGTGTTGTGAGCTAGGGAGCGGCTCCAAGTTCCAACTCCTTCCGCATTGCCACATACTTGGACCCTCAAGTGGGTCCACAAGGAACTTGGGAGTGCGTCATGTTTTTTGGAGGTACCTGAGTTAGAGAGAAGCTACTAGATGCCTTAGCCGCACTCGTTGCGATTCATGTCGAGATGCCCTGATGGGTGGTTGACGAAGATGACCGTTGGAGGCAGCCTTCGTGTGATCCTCCATCACTCCATGGAGAGTTCGCTTGCGCGTCTTTGTTTGGGAGCCGACATCTTGCCGGATCGTTGAGTGTGGCTGGATCCGCCGTTGTTTGGCTTGCGTTTTTTCCTCCCTTGCGTAGCAAGCTTCCCGGGAAGGAGGTGCTTGGCGCGGAAGGAGCTTCGCAAGAGCCTTGCGTTGGCGGATCAGAGGATCTGTTGGCGATGGACGAGATCGCATTGCTTGTTGGAGCGGGAGCTCGAGCGCCGCTGCCGCTAGGGTTCGACTTGTTGCATTTGAACTTGCCGAGCCTTAGCCGTGTGTCGCGCCCTGCTTTCCGGATCTTGTAAGCCACAAGAGAAAATTCGTTTAGCTTGGAGTTCTGTTGATCTTCAAACTCTGAGCAGATTTCCATCTTTACCATCGAGAAGCGCTAAAGAAATGACTAAGAAGAGGTGCATTGGGTCTAGAAAATCGTGAGCCCCTTTTATACACGTCCAGGCAGCAGAGAGCTCGTCACGCGCGGGAGAGCCGCAGAGCCAAAATAGCCATAGTGTTGTCCTCATGGTATGGACTTTCAAACATACCAGACTAGTCCTGGTATTGGGGTTGTGTTTTTTTCCTTCATACCTAGCAGGTACCGTAGTATCTTTTCAGGTGCTGAATGATTAATTTAATTTTCAATTCTTAATTTTAATTTGGTTAAAATTTGAATTCTGAAAATTTCAGCACTCTGTATTAAATTTGTTATAACCAATTAATTAAAGATATATTTAGTGCTTTTGTGGTTAGGTGGTCAATAAATTATTGCTGAAAGCTACTCGGAGAGGTTCAGGGATGAACTTGGTTGGCTGCATGAATTTTAAATTTTTTTGTCAAAACTAACTACTATTAATATCCAGAAAATTTGGCAAATTAAAAAATTAATTAATTAATGCCAAACCTGAAAAGGTACTACAGTATTGGTATTAAGTAAAATTTTAAAACTTGCACACCAGTCGGGGCCTGGTTGAGAACAGGCATAAGGCAGGTTATATGGTTAGTTATTACCCCAGGTCCCATACCAGGTTCATACTGGTATAAGGTTGATATTGCTTCAGGTCATAGCTGACTGGTATGTTCTTCAATATCAGTACTCAGTTGTAGTCTATATACCTACAATATGGGCATGACAACTCGGCTGTTCAGGAAGGGCTTGCACAAGGCACGGGACCCAAATTCTCAAAATAGCCCCCTTCAAGGTACTCACTGGGTCCAAAGAATGTGGTACAATTTTGCACTTATAAAGGGACGTCTGAAATTCATTTGAGAGGAGATGAGGCACTTGGGTGCAAGGTGCCATCCTCTCTTGATGCAGAAATTTCAGAAATTTCGGTGAGGGTAAGGCAGGATTGGAGCATAAAGTAAAGAAATTCTAGTTGTTCTTTATGTTCATATAAGGAGCAATGGTCCCTGCCCCAAACTGGGCTTGCCCATTAAAAAGAATTAAGAGGCACAAGGAAAGGCATCTGGGTGATAAAAATCTGTCATACTTTTATCTCATGCGGTTGCCAGAGACAATAGCCAGGGCATATCCCCTAGCTGATCTTTAGTGTTTGTTTTGGAATATCCATCCAGGCCATGTTCTAGAGCATGATCAGTTTTTGCTAGGAATTTGCCTAACGTGATCCATGTTGAGATTGAGATCATGACAAGTTAAGGAAAATGTTCTAGTTTATGCTTACTTAACTTAGAACCAGACCCTTTTTTCTTTGCTTTGGTTTTTGGAGGAAAAAAACTCTTCTCTAGAATAACTTATGCTTATTTAACTTAAAAGTAGACCTTTTTCCTCAGATCCTTGACTTTTTGGGAGGGCCCCAGAAGATTAGACAGCAGCAGCATCACGAGCACGGCACAGGGCCTACAGTCCCACAGCAGCTAAACAATCCAAACAGACGAGGACCACAACTGATCCAGCCAGCCAGCATAGAAGACAACAATAATCAAAACAACCAATAAATTGTTGTTGATGATGTTTGGAACGATCTGTTATTGTTCAGAAGGCTCTGTTCAGCTTATTAAAAACACTCTGCAACTCAAAAAGATGCTGCTGTTTCTAGTACTTGTTGTCGCTCAATTCAGTTCAGTCCAGTACAGCTTTGGAGGAGCTGCTTCATCATGTGCAGGATGTTCTTTGGACAGGGCCTGTCTGACAGTCACCACTCGTTTCCAGCCCGGTTCTACTCAGTGTTTTTTTCCCCCAATTTTGTTGCTGAAGTGATAACCATCCATAAGTATGTTTAGCCAAGTTTGACAATATTCAAAATATCAATGTAGAAAATCTTAAGCACCCTTTCATACTGTAAGAAACTGTGGAGATTTTTGGCCATATATTTTTTGCTAAAACAGGGAATATGTGACAGAATATACTTTTTCGCAAATTGGCTAAAACTTCTCACCTAAAAAAAGACTTGTTCTATTCAGTGTTTTTTAGGAATTATTGTTTTTAGCCAAAGTGTCAATCATCCGTAGGAAGATGTAGAAAAACTGACAAAAAGTGACAATTGACCCTTTGGAAGATTTAGCCAAATTTGGCTACAAACCATATATGAATTACAAAATTTTAATCATCCTTCTATATTTTTGCCTGCACACTGAAAACCAAATATCAAAATCTGACAATTTTCACTATTACCCTCTCATTTTAGCTATTGAAAACCTCCAAAATCACTTAATTTTTGATTTTTTCACTTTTACTTTCGCTTTTTGATGAAATTTCTCCAATTAAAAAAGCAAAGTTTCTACTGGGCTCATTCATTAAAATCTAGACTTCTATAGGTCCTCAAACTAGTTTGGTCTTGCTACCTATTTGGGTGGTGATCTAGGTTTGGGACATATATATATATATATATATATATATATGTTGATTCTCACCATTTGGCAACAAAATAATCCAGTCTCACTCATACAAAGGATTTTTGTTAAAAATATGCACAAATATCACCAGATATTGAGAACCTTTTGTGACATCAGCATAATTAGACAATAGGTTCCAGCAGTTCGCCAAAATATAACAAGATTCTGAAATTGTTATAGTCTCCTCCCTGACCTTTCTGGTGAGATCTAGTTTTGGATTTAGAACAAACTCTTTCATTCACAGGAAGATGCTTGACTGATCTTTGAATTGCACTGAAGGATCCATTCCTTTCATTGGACCAAACACTTTAGAATTAAGTGGGTGAAAATTCTGTATTTTTCAGTTGATGTAAATATAGATTAAGTTTTTTGATCTAAAGAACCCTTTCCATCAAAAAAGAAAGAAAGAATGAGGACATTATCTTTACTCACGAAATGCCAGTTTATCATCAACATGGCATTCTTCAAAGCCAAAATTTAACGCATGTATTCTGTGCTAGCAAAGTCATGAATGTTGATTACATAGAAGTGTAGAATTTGAATTAAATCTGTGAGCAATCCAGTATTTTCAAGACTCACTTGATGGCTGATCTAGTGGCAAAATGGTTGCAGAGATCCTTGTTCACAATGAATTCATTCATTTGTGCCATTCCAAAAAAAAGAAAAAGAAAAAGAAAATGTTGCAGAGGTCTTTCCAAATAGCAAAGTTTGATTAAATTAACCCCATTAAAAGAAAGGTTCAAATACTTAAAACTCCCAAACTATCTAATTATATGGTTAGAATGATCTTTTGGACCACTAGTTAGGCTTCTGAAACCTTGACAAAAACTTAAAAATCTTTGGAGATCAAAACTAACATTTCCATGGAAACTTTTGTTCGCTTGACACATGTACTTATGAATTATCTACATATTAAGGAAGGAGTTTGTTTGTTTGCTATGTACTTTTTTGTTTGGATGTGACCATGCCATATAAGCCTCCCAAACCATGACCCCCCACCCACTCTGCTTTTAGTACCACCGAAAAGCCTTTCATGAGGTAGTGTGCACATTTGCTATTTCACAAATTATTGAACTAATGGAGCAAAAGTTATTAAATTTAGAATTATTTTCATCTCTGCAAATTTACTAAAAATTAGATTTATTTATTTTTTTAACAAATTGGGTTTTCTAGACTTTGAAGAAATTTGAAGCTAAGTCTACTAAGATTGGAATAGTTTTGGGATGGGGTGACCTTATAGAAGGTTTAACATACTTTGGCCAAATGGCACAAGGTCCCAATAGTGTTAATGTAAGGTATGAAGGAAAACATTCCCTCCTATATTATCTCAAATCAAATAGTACAATCTTGCAATTCTAGCAATTGCTCTATGGGTTTGTGGACAATGCGTGCGGATTCAACTGTGGGGTTGCACTTGCTGCATTCCATAAATCCATTTACCATGGACCAAAGTAAATCAAAGATCTAGATGTTTGATCACAGGTATTAAGCTATTCTTTTTTTTACTACATACATTCTTTTCAAAATTCAATCAAGTTTCCTGTAATAGGTATAAACTAAATATTACATAGGACTACTGTGGGTTATCTACTTTGGTATGTAGACCTACCTAAGGTATGTAGGATTGTAAAGTCTGAGTTTGGTGTCAATGGAATTTTAAAGTATGATGTAAAATAACTTTTAATAAAGTCCCAAAAAAGTACAAGAACTTTAACCTAAACCTCAAATTTTGAGGAAGGTGCAAATACGAAATTATGTTAAATGTCCCTTGAACTATATATAGATTGAAAATTTTGGAGGCCATTAGCTACAACTTTAGGTTCATTTTGTGCTTTCCAAATGGATGGGGGAGTTTTTTTTTTTCAAATGCTCAGTCTTACTGAGACCTAGAAGGTATACCAAAGAGATTAGACCTATAGAATATCTGTTTTCATGTCGTACCAAGATGTTCGAATGTGTGATTAAGGACATGATGTTTTCATGGTATGCAAAGACATAAAATCATTATTCAATAGGATTTTTAGGGAAAGAAGTCTTGTGTGGAGAATGACCTTTTGTTTGACGATATTCTTCCACATTACTTTTATCAAGATACAACACCTCAATGTTGAATGAGATAATCAGCTCAAGCCTGCAACAAACTGACTCCTTTCAACATGTCACGTATTTTGGATTTGAAATTGTAAAACAATCTGACTCATCTAGTGAAGTCCCATAGTACTAAGGTGATTCAATCACAAACAATCTATTCTATGATCCAAGGAGGTTTGCCCACTAAAGTGGCCTTTCTTAGATTTCAAAAACATTCAAGCATAACAAAAATCTCCAAGAAACTTTGTATTGAAAGAAGATGTTTCCATGCTCAATAGACATATAGGTCTTGGAATCTATAAATGCTAGAGCTAGGAATGTTGAAGCACATCTTGGTGTTCACATGTGCACTTTACATGTGAAAGAAACTAGAGACCACAATAATAATAATAAACTAAAGATTCTTGATTTTTGCCATAACCCAAAATTATACTATAACAACTTTTTTTCTCCCCAACTTCTTGCACTTATTTTCAATTACTCCTAGACCCTGGGTAACCCACATGACAACAAAAAATGTCTTTGTCCGTCAAATGATTTCATTACATTTCGAGTGAATTCTCAATGTATTCACTAAAATGAATGAACTATAATGAGGATGTATTGAACTCACTGGTCTAATGAACAAGGATGAATGAATTGCACTCACTACCACTGTACATGAAATGCACTGATCTCTAATGGACATACACCAAAGGGGAGGAGGGGATGGGGCCCAAAAAGCTGGGTACTAGGTAGGTGTGGAGAGGGTTACTTGGAGGATCACCACCAAAAGTATTAAGAACCAGATGATGAGAATATTCCAAGGGCACGGGAACATATGAGTAAGTGAAGTTAGTAATCAAGTGTGGGAAGCTTGAGAAGAAAGCTTCTGGAATACACCCCCATTTGCCATGAATTACACATGTGATGATGGGGATATCACAGAACATGCATGTTTTGTCCAGTTCTAACTTTAGATGCTGGAAGTTACTGGCCGGACCACAGTTGTTTTTAATGTACAGACTCTTGTGTGTTGTAACTTAGGTGAAATGACTCCTTTTTCTGGCCAGCCCACTTTCCAATTTCCTGATGAGAACATTCACTAGATGAGTCAGATCTGGGATGATAAATCCTACATCTTCTCATTCATTTCCCTAGGATGAGTGGGAAATTTTGGTTACTCTATTTCCAACTCCATCCTGGAACACAGCACTTCACTCCTTCCTACTGAGAGCAGTATATAAAAAATGAACCTCCATGTTATCTAGTAATATCAAATTTGAGATTGAAATGAATAATAATGAACTATTGGGAACCATATGGGAACATACCAAGGAAATAAAAAGGGGTCGGGGGAAGGGGATATTATAGATAATGAATAATATTTGAATATTTTGAAGAATTTAAGAATTATACTTATTCATATATTTTTGACACTATATAACCTTGTATTAATCCAGAGCTTTTTCCCTGGCCAAGGGGTTTTAGTATGCATTTTTTTCTTCTCATCATCAGAAGTACTATTTCTAATAAGTTGAAATGGTTGGTCCAATTTCCTCACATATTCCTGGGATGTATCATGTTCTGTGGACCAGCCATTTAAAATTTATTTTTTTCCCTCTCAATTTTGTAATGTAGCCTAGTATCATTAATGACCATCACCTCTTTTCCAAAAATTTGGTGGATTTTTCTTCCCAAAAAAACGGGGGACTTGTGATAGAATAGTGCTTTCTAAGTTTTGAGGATCAAAATTTGGTAATATTTGCCACAAACAAAATCACTGGAATGAGTTAATTTTCGGCTGTTGAGTCCAGACACAACAGATAGTTCTTCCAAGTTCCTACCCAACACCAAAATTGGCAGCACCTTCATAACGTTGTCCATCCCTGGATTTATGACAAGAGAGGTAGCGTGACTTATTGCAGCTCACGCTTGCCAAAAGTGCTGGCTGCTGTTTTTCTTCCCTTTGTCATTTTGCCGTCAGAGACCTTCTAGCTACCAGAGCCTCAAAAACTACCTACTAACTCCTTCTCAATGAGTACATTCAGGCTTATTGACAAATTTGCCCAGATTGTGGCGAGGTTGTCCCAACTAGGCAGATTAACTGTGATTAAGTCTGGCCAGGTTAATTGTGAGAGATTCATTAGATGCCACAGATGTGCACCCCAAGAAAACCGAACCCCATGCATCACTTCAGTTCCAATTGGCATGTCAAGCAGGTCCCAAATTCTTTTGTATTTTGCACCCCCCCCCCCCCCCCCCTCCCCCCCAGTGCAGGGTGAAACTCAGAAGCTGTTCTTGGCAGTCGCCTTACGTGTATGGTACTCACTAGCATTACTACACTGGTACCTTCATCTTCTTGTGTAGCAAGCCTCTTAGAGCTAATAATTCATGGGGGAAATTGTTAAATCCTGATTGAACTCAGAGACCCTGATTAGGGTAGGGATGGCTGCCTATAATGTTTAGAAGCAACCCCCAAAAATTGGGGCTTGTCACAATGGTAATGGTGAGTTCACTTATGGTTACCTTTAACTAGGGGGGAAATCACAAGAACACTGTTGAATTGGAGGCCATGTGGTCCCCACTTTGAAGAGCTTTTTAGAAGAAGCCATTTGAGGATTGTGAAGCTTGTGAAGCACTGTGTAGCAAGTAGGTATTAATTATGGTCATCACAGCGGCCGAATCTGTCGGTAGGTGTCAGAGTAAAACAGAGTTCATGTGGGTCCCTTTCACCTGTACTTAAGTGGGTCCCTTCCTACGGTCCACTTCTGGGCAACGGGCCGGATGGCTCTCTCATGATACTCAACAGCCGCCGTCAGACTACTCCAGACGGACTTCGATGATTCCAGCTATCTCTCACTTGTCCACTTGTGGCAGTTATTTACTGGAACACGATTTGTTGCTTTGCCCCTTAGTGACCCACTTTGGGTTTTGCTCTTCTGGCTTGTACTTGGGGTTCCTCTCTGTTTGTTCCTTCATTTGCCCTTTTGCTGGGTGTTTTGTTTAATGGAGCTTGTCCAAGTTTCATCAATATTTACTACTTCCCAATAGAACCTATTTCTCTAGCTGTACAGATTAGTAAACTCTCCCACATGCTGCAGCTGTAGATGCTAGGCTTGGGAGAGCCAGGATGTATTTGGTACCATGATCAAAAAGAATCCCCAAGTTTTTTTTTTTTTTGGGGCGGGTTTCTTCTAGACATTAGACTTATTGGTTAAGTGCCCCATGTAAGGGATGCTCATTTATTGTCCAATCGACATTGAAATGTTACATGAACATTCAATTTGTAAATTAATTTCCATTGGGTGTTACAAGTAGGATTAACTTTTAGCACTTATGAATGTATTAAAAGGAGTTTGATTTTCACTATGATGCCCCTAGGCAAACATTGAGACAAGCAAATCACCTCTTGACTTGCTAGCACAACCTCCACAAGCACATTAAATATTAATCTCAACAATCTCATGTCAAGTTTTGTTATTTGGCCCCAATGATATAGAACCCACCAATGCACCATCCAAAAAATCTTGTTCTAGGATTTTTTGGAGGGGATGAAAGCCAACCCCAGGATCCTTGTCCCTTGGAGTAGATGGGCATTTTTAAAAAAAAATCTCACACCTTCTTGACCCCCCAATGGTCAACCCTCCATCCTACCCACCACCCCCAACAACCTACCAACCCTTTTCCCCCTTGAACTTATCTACCCACCTCTACCTACCAACCCCCTTCCCACCTACCTACGCCTTTTACCTACCAACCCCTTTTTCTTAGTGACCTCCCCTCATGCTCTTCCTTGGATGGCAACATTACTAAAGCTAGCTTCGACATCGCAATGTTTTCGTTCCGTGGTCATGATTGTGATCACTATCGTCATCTTCTCAACTTCAACATCGCAACACTCCCACTCTCTCTAATGCCTCAATCAAGTAAGCTTTTGATCTTGGTGTTCTCCTAGTGTTTTTGCTTTCCTGGTGCTCTTCTAGTGCTTGTTTTCCTAATGTTCTCACTTTAATCCTAGTATTCTCCTGGTGTTCTTACTTTAATCTTAGTGTTTTCCTCTTGATGTTTGCTCTCCTAATGTTCTCTTGGTGCTTTTGATCTGATCTTAGTGCTCTCCTTTTGATGCCCTTATTATGATCCTAATGTTCTCCTCCTAGTGATTTCAATTTGATCTTGGTGTTTTCTTGGTGCTCTTGCTTTGATTTTGATGTTTTTTTTCTAGTGTTTGTTCTCTTGGTGTTCTTATTTTGATCATGGTGCTCTTGATTTGATCCTTGTGCTCTCCAGGTGTTGGTGTTCTAATTTTGGTGTTTTAATCCTAATGCTTGTTCTCATGTGCTTGTTAATCAAATTGATCTTAGTGTTCTTGTCATCTTAATGTTTTTGTTGGTTGAATTAATCTTGGTGTTTTGGTTGTCATGGTGGTTTCACTAGTGGTCTTGCTAGCTATCTTCCCTTTCCTATAGATCATACTCTAAATTTCTAGTTGTCTCATTGTTTTTTTCATTTTGATTTGATTGTGTTATTTATATTTTTTATCAAGCTTAATTTTATTGACTCTTCTTAGTAAGATGTAAACTCGCAAGAAGTTTAAGGAATCTCAAGAGAAAACAACTATTGAAGGCATTTTTGATGCACTAATGTTGCTTGGAATATATGCAACAAATGAACGTGCTAATGTAAATGAACAAGTGCAATCAAATGTTGTCACAAAAGAGCATCAACAAACAAATGTTTTTACAATAAAAGAGCAAGTTGAACAATCACTTATAATCTTCATTCCTCTTGTAGGTCAACATTAATTTTATGTCGATGTTAATTCTTTGCCCCATTCATTTTTTCACATTGAAAATGTGGGTGGGGTTTTTTTTGGCTAATTGTTTTTATGGCAATACCCTAATGGCCAAGGGTTTAACCTTATTAATAGTCATTAATGTGTGTGTAATACATGCATTGCCTATGTAATAAACTTATTTGCTATCATTGGTGCAATACTTTCATCTTTTAAATAATTTATTACATTTTGAATTTTTCCTTTGTTGTTATTTGTTTTGCTAGTTCAATTCAACAAATGTGTCACATGGGGTTGCCAAGGAAGGCATGACTTGGGAGAAAGATGGGCATAGGTTTATTTGCAATGTTGAAGCTTGCAATGCATCCTATTTGGCCAAATATTTTCTTGTGAAACAATTCCATGAAAAACATGATACTTTCATAGATTTGAAGAAGTTTGGGTGCCCATCTATTGAGCAAAAGGGGCCACATCAACAAGACCATGCATCAATGAATGCACAAATCTTGAACAATCAATTTTCCAAGTTTTGATGTAACAAGCAAAAGGCTATTGCTTGAGCCCGTGCCGCACATGATTGGGATCAATTACAAAGTGATGCACTACAAATGAAACCAACATCAAAATCCACATTGGTAAGATTGGCTTCTTCTAAGCTGCTTGTTCTTTTGGGCATTCCCACATGGGGTGTGGGGTTCATGCCCCCCAATGTGATGACTGAGTTAAGAAAGGACAATGATTTTGCTAATTTATTTTGAATTAACAAGGTCTTTTATGCAAAATGACTTTAAGGGTGTGTGTGATATTTAGAATTGGATGAAATCTTCAAGCAAAAAGGAATGAGAAAAGGAAATCACTCTAGTTGTTCATTATCATGAAACAAAGATGGTTCATGGTCAATAAGTGATTCAATTTTCTCTTGAAATTTGTATTATGCTTGAGACTTGTGTTGGTAAATTATACGCATTGATTTGTGTGTATGTTCACCTTAAGATCGAAGTACCTTTAAGAAAGTGTTCAAAACGGATGGTATGAAAACAATTTTAGCAAATCAACATTTACACACACAACAATATGCTCAATTTACACAAAATGAAATGGCTTGTTATCAAAATGTAATTGGATTATTTAGTGATAATTTTAGTGAAATTGAGAATGAGAATGAGAATGAGAATAGGAGTGGTTAGATAATGAAGTGATTTGTGGACATAAATAAATTTTCATGATCATTTAGCAAAGTTTCAACTTGGCATTCCATTTTTGTACCATGTGGTTTATGGCATCCATGACTTTTCCATGCCACATTTTTGTAGGTTAATGTAGCTCCACGAACATAACCCATTGGCATTGGAAAAAAATGTATGTAAGGATATATACTTGTAAAGAGTCTAAATTTGCAAAGATCCATATGTAATGTATGTGTATCTTGCATTGAACAAAATATTGATTAGATATATTGGTAGTAGATGAAGGTATTGCATATGCAATTCAAACATTTGTGTAAGTTTAATTAACCTTATAAGAACTTTTTTTTCACAATACCCTTGTCTTAAAAAACACATTAATAATTCATAATGAGCACTCCAAGATTACTTGTAATATACCCATATGGGTATTGCATAGGTTCTTTATTGTTATTTTATTTGTGCAATTCCCTTCACATAATGCCAATCATAATTTGCTAACCTCATTCCTAAACCTAATGAACCCATTTATGTATTGCATAAACTTAGAAGAGTGTGAAACATATAGGGGGTACCCTTACCTTAAACTTAAATTACACTAATTAGGGTATTGTATAGGGTTTGATTTTCTTTGGGGTGAAGAAAAACCTTCAAAATAATGTGAAACACCTACCTTAATGCTAATTAAATATAAAGCAAGAAATATTTAGGTAGAATTTGGAATTCCTTTCATTTTGAAAGGCATGTATGTGATGAAATCGATTCATTTTTCCTTTTTTGAAGGAGAGGGAAGTTAACTCCTACATAAAAAAGGTATGAATAATATTTCTTCTTTGTCTCACTCAAATTTTGAAACTAAAATTTATGATTTTATATATTTCTGACCACAATTAATTTTAACATCCATTTTCAATGTAATTTTTTTTTCCCAATATGTAATCATTTGTTCGATGGGGTTCATAATCTTTTTTTGACTCGTTACTCAATTTAGTGGGCTTTTAAATTGCAACTCCAAAAGGCGTGGTGAAGGTTAAATCTCTATTGGGGGGACAATGAATACAATGCATATCATACCAAGTATTGATATACTTTATTGTTTTCTTGTAGGGTTTAAGGGTTTTGAATAATTTTTCAAAAACTAAGTAGCGATTGTAAATGATTGTTTAGGCATTCAATTCTACTAATTGATGGATGGGCACATATAATAAAATTAATGATGAATTAAGTGATATGTGAATGTATTGTTGTTTAGTACTTATGGCAAGATGAAGTTGTGGGTTAGTGTTATAGGATTAGAATAATAATATTGACACGAAATGGGCTACACCACTTTTTGTAGTATGATTAGCATGGGGCAAAGTCACATTTTTTTGATGTGGAGTTGGTATGAAAAATGGGTTTAAACATGGAGGTGGCAATTGAAATTGCATATATCCCCCATGCAAAGGTATCAAAGTTTTTGGAGGGTGAATGAGGGGGTATGCAACCCCAATTGAATGGAACAAAAGGCAAAACTTGGCCCTATAAGAAAAAGTCGAAAAACCAACAATTAATAATCACCTTGGACATTCTTGGTATAGTACAACTTTGCCTAATTTGTGTTTTTGACATATTGAATGTTATATCACATGCCCTTGTGTAAACTAGTGTAATTGGATTATGTTTTATAGATATCAACATGGGTATGGGCCAAAAAACCATTGTGGAGAACTTAGTTTCACAAGATCCATAAAACATGGTTGTTTGGCCCACTTTTTGATCGAATAGTTATACACATGGCTTAAGGTTGTGGAGATCATTGTTTATCATCAAACACACACTCGAGCCAATGGAGAGCCTGCATGTTGTGCACATGACCTTGAATTCACTTCACAAATGTCTTTGTATGCTCCATGTATGTCACAAAATTTAAATCTTCAAAGACTACATATGGAACTAATTGGGATTAGGGTACATGGTGAAACAAATATATGACAAACATAAAACAATTTGGTGGGCTTGAATCAATGTAGGGGGACCCATGACCAAGGATGATTTCATCAGGATACATGAAATTACCTACTTAGACCAAAAGCACAAGAGGGGTAGTTGGTAGCTACATAGGAACATGAAAATTAATATTCAATAATGAGTATGTGTTCAACCAAATGATGTTTTCTATTTTCAAGACATTAGTGTGGTGAATGGGATTCAAGTCCCCTTTAACATTAGGATTTAAACACCTACACAATTTGAAACCATGCACTACTACCAAAGTGGGGTGTAGTTCACCTTGTATTTCACTAAGATTTGAATGAACTAGGACAGATTAACTATAGGAAATCATGGTAAAACATGTTAACCCCCCAGTGACCGGGGACCAGTTGCTACAGACAGGTCAATTAAGCTAGTGAAAATTTTCATGGCATCTAATAATCATAGTAGTGACATACTCTCAATTCGATTCAAACATACGCGTATTATACGTTTTTTTGGGCTTTTTAAAAAATACTTGAAAATACTTGATCATCATTGTTTTTGTTCATTGTTTCGGAAGTAGGTGTAAAATTGTGTCAAATGTTTTTAATCATCTTTGAAACCAATTGCAAGCTCGACAAGGACCATACCCTAAAACTAGTGTGCAATTTTATTCAAGGTATGCCTATGCTCAAGTTGGTTAAGAAGGGTTTGGGCACAACTTAAGCTTAGCTTGCTCAACGTTTTGCTCATCGTATTCACATATTTCACGTATTCACATTTTCAAATACTTGAAAATACTTCTTTTTGAGCACTTTCGAAAAATACGCGTATTTCATATGTCACTACTATGCTAATAATACTACCCGTCCGATTCAAGCACTAGGATTATGACACGTGGCTTTTAATATGGTATTTACTCTATTATTAAATAATTATAATATATATGGACCGTTCGATTTTACTCATAACGATTATGACATGTGGTAATTAGTTTTTTATTTTAGTTTTAAATAATGCATTTATTTACAGATAATGCGTGATTTTTTTTTGTCGTCCAATTTCATGTTGCACACAGTAGATCCTAAGCGTTTATGGCTTTGCCTAATATTTATAATAAACACAATATATACTTCAGTTGAGTTTTGAAACCCAATGATAAGAGCATTTATAAATTGCCTACAATCCCAAAAATTTAAGCACCCAAGGTAAAATTACATAAGAATTTGGTAGTTTAAGCTTGACATGCCAATTTGCTTGGCCTCCCACCAAAACCAAGATAGATTTTATTACTATGGCAATGGGTTACAAGTTCTTACACTCATCAATCTAATTACACATGAACTATTCCAAGCATTTGAACAGCCCACATGGGTTCACGGGGGAAAAATTGAACATACATAACATTGAATTCACCTTTCTGCCTACAAGGTCCCTGGTGCAACAACCCAATCTTCGCCCACATCTTCCAATGTAAGTAAGTATATTCAAATAATTTTAAATTATAATCATTACATTAGTTTTCACATTAATTATATTATATATAATTCGATCAGATTTTAAAAAGTAATAATTTTTTAAATACTTTATTATTTATGAATTATGTATTAATAATTTGTGAGTAACTAGATAGTTAGTTTATTAAATATTTAAAAGTAATTACTTATTTAAGTAATTGATAATGAATATTGCATATTTGTAGTGTATAGTTTATAATTTAAATATATGTAAATTTCATCATTATTAATTAAATGATTATCTAATTATCTAGTACTTGAATTGCTTAAAAATCTAAAACTAAGAAAGTAAGGCATGAAAAAAGTTTTGGAATTGCAACTTAGTTTGTAAAGAAGTTGCAACTTCAAATCTTATCCCATATTGTTTGTTCTTCATTCCTATTTTATATAAACAAGGGGTGTATGCCCATCCAATTTCACATTAAAAAATTTGTGCAAATGGGATGGAGCTAATCAAAAGGCTCAACCCAAAACAAAAAACAAATAATGCACAATTCTAAAATACTTACCTCCCCAACCTATTTATCTATCTAGTTAGGTAGGTAACTAGTTTGACCTACCCATCTAAGTCAACCTATGTACCTACCTACTTAAGTACCTACCTATATGAGTAGGTATTTAGCTTAGGAAGGTAGAACCTACCTACTTACTTTTTTTACCTAAGTAGGTAGGTAGGTAGGTAGGCAAGTAGGTAGGTAAGGATTATAGGCACCTATTTATGTATCTACCTAAGTACCTACCAACCTAATATTAATTTTTTATTAAATTATTTTTATGCCACATGGCATATTTACATTGGGCCACGTGTCATAATATAAGATCATCCAAGTATTTGAATTGAAGGTTTTAGATTATTTCAAAATAATAATAATAATAATAATCATCATCATCATCATATATTAAGACACGTGGCAACACATGATTTGCCTTCAATTGTGACCAAAATAGTTGCATCTTAGTCGCATATGACAATATGTATATAATGGAGTCAAAGGATGAAATGTATTTGTTGACTTTTTCTTTCATATAATACCTTTTGTCATTTGCGACTAGTTTATCACATGCGACTTGTTTTAGGCGACTAAAAGGATTTTAGTTGCAAAATGTCTCTTGCGACTAAAATTTAGTCACAAAGATTAGTCGAAAATACATGTTTTTCTTCTAGTGAGTGCACCTATGGCTTACATAAGTTATTTTCAATATGGGTATTGCAATGTTGACATATGAAATGCATTTACATTGCCACGATGAAGGTAATGCGTGTGTTCATAGGGTGCATTAATGAAGTAGATGAAATAAAATGATCATAGCTACGCTTAAAAAATTACAAAACAATAAAATGATCCAATGCATTTACATTACTTTGATGAGGGTGATGCATATGGGAATTAGGTTGAATATGTTATTTTCAATATTTTTTAAGGTATTGCATTATTGAATTAGATGAGATGAAATAGATTAACCTTCAGATGAAGGTATTGCACAATATATATATATATAGTACATCTCCATTACCCTAATGAAGGTAATGCATAAGTGAATTGGGGTGGACAAATTATTTCCAATATGTTCTTAGGGTATTACATTGTTGAATTAAATGAGATGAAATAAATTAACCTTTGGGTGAAAGTATTGCACAATAATAAAAAAATCCAATGTTTTTACACTGCTTTGATGAAGGTAATGCACAAGTGAATTCGGGTGGGTAAGTTATTTCTAATAAGTCCTTAGGTTATTGTGTCATTGAATTAGATGAAATGAAAATAATTTCATAGGATTGAAGGTATTGTACATTAAAATAAAAATTTGCCATGTTATGCATTACTCCAATGAGGGTATTGTATAAAGACATGATGTACAATGTGATATTTTTTCTTTTACCTTAGGGGTATTTCATTTCAAAAGAATCGTCTAGTGGGTGTGCATTACCTTTATGAAGGCAATGTGATGATTAATTAATTTATATATGTTTTTTGCAAGTTGTCTTTAGGTTATTGCACACATTTGAACTCTAATAGGAGTGAGAGAGTGCAGGGAAGATATTGCAAAATGGTTACATTAGTGGGTTAATGTGGCTTGAGTAAAGATATCAAATTCTTTTGTAATACCTTTATATGGCTTTGACAAATTGTTTTAATTCCTGACTTTTATAAGGCTACATTGAAAAAATTCAATTTAGTTACAATATTTTCATTTGGGTCATTGCAACATTGTTTTTGGTAGTTGCAGAGTTGCGGGTATGGAAAATAGGTAGGAAGGATGGTGGAATTGTAACCAAAAGAAAAGGGTATGGAGAACAACCTTTCATCACAATTCTGGACACTGAACCTTCGACTGCTGTAACATATATTTTGCCATTCTGGCATTGTCATAACACATTGGTTCTCTTGTTCCAATAGAACATACATTTCTATACCGCAAATGATCTATAGACACTTCCTACCATTTAGTCCCTTTTAGGTCTACCTGTAATATTCGTTAAACTATTACCATGAATAATTACTAGTATTGTTAGTACATGCGTTAGTGGGATTTGGTTTGAGGTTAGAGCCCTTTGTGTTCATTCGGTCCATTGAGAGTTGTTAAACCATCCCTCTATGCTATGATGTAATGCAGGAAGATGCTTGTCTTAGTTCTACACACATAATGATTCTTGGTTTTGAACTAAGTATGAACAACATGAACCACGTTGATTTGCAACAATTTGGGAAAAACAAAGTTGTGTTTACAGTATGGATCTAAAGATATTTTTGTGATTTCTCCCATTTTGGACCCACATTTTATCCTAACCAAGGATACCTTCTCAGGTTTTTGGCTTTTTCTCATCACAGGTGCATTATTTCAGTAATGATTCACAAATGCAATCCCCTTACATGCTCCAAAATCTATAGCTCAGACTTCTTGTGTGCATCATCAACCCTTAGCATCAATCCCTTATAGAGTTTAAAACTAGGAAGAACATAACGCCTACCATAGTGAACTACTAGCGTAGCTGAAACATAACAACAACTTTTACTTTAGCAAGCTCTTGATACCATCTACCACGAATACCATGCACAAATTACAGACTTGCCTTCTTTCGCCTTCGAATCCCCCCTCTTATCCTGGTCCAACCGCATATCCTTTTCCTCCCCTTTGCCTCCTTCAAGCGCCCTTGGCCACCTATTCCTTCTGCTACCAACTTGTTTCACATAACACACAAACAACAAAGCTTCCTACTCACAGCCACTAATAGACAATAACAAAATAAATCTCGTTGCTTGCACAAAAAAAGTTGATGGCGACTCAAAACAAAACCTAAACCCTAAAACAAATATAGTGTTCACACTATGAAACTCCAAGTGACTCCCTATCCGGTCATAGAACAACTTATGTTGTATATCGCAATACCCTTGTTAGACTATGTTGTCGTTGCCTTGGTGGAGATTCAGTGTGTAGGTACATAGGTAAGTAGATAGATGGGTGGGTATGTAAGTAGTTGAGTGGGCAGGTAAGTAGGTAGCTGCGTAGAGAGTAGGTAGATGGGGGAGGGAGGAGGCCAGTTTGCATAGGTGGGTAATCTAAATGCAGGTGGGTTTGGTGAGACTTGGGCGGGTGTGAGGGGTGAGGAAAAGAAAAGTTCCCCCAAAAGAAACCTTGGAGGAGGGAGGGAAAAAACAGGGTCAACCGGAGCTCACCATCTTACTTAGCCCACAAACAGGGAGGGACGAAAAAGGTACACCCGTCAGTGCATTGGTCCACTGGTGGATGCTGGTTCACCCTGGCCTTGTTATCTGGTTCAATCTTTTTGGTATTTTATTGATAATATCGAAGAGGGCTGCCCAAATCAACAAAGAAATGAAATAAGGACTGAATTGGGTGCGACTTTAAGAATAAATCTATTCGATGTATGCTTGTCTTTAAAGCAGTTCCAACAATAGCACTAAATTGTTTATAGATTAAATTTTGGATGAATCATCGCACTAATGTTTGACTAATGTGAGTCTGTAACTGTGTGTAACTAAGCAATGTAGAGTGAGGGCATCAGTATATCTTGTTTTTTGTTTGTCAATCATAATGATTGGCTCAGTTTCAATACTTTTTTCTTGGGGTACTTTGCTGCAAGGTATTTTATGGTGTTTATGGGTGAGGATGGGGAATTTTTTAAAAAACTCCATCTGAATGTGTGAAATATTTAGTGATGCTCAAGTGCAAGGTGTAATTGGAGTTGCTCTTACATAAAATGATGGTCTACCTGTCCAAATTTAACACTTCTTGCGTTAAAGATAGTCACTAATAAGAGAGGTCCATCTTTAACAATAAAATGGCCTGGACGTTGTACGCTGGATGAAATAAAAATTTAGAATAGCTTGAAAATGAATTTGGATGATTGGACCTATATATGCGTCTGTACAAGGCCCAGTAACCAAAAATGATGACTTCTGTTCTTTCTTCTTTCCAATGATTTTTTTTCATTTGTGCCAAAAATAAAATAAAATCATGATGGCTTTCCAATAGCTAGCCATAATGATTGGCCCAGGTGACAGCATTCAAATATTCTCTCAACTTATGGAGTTAAATTTTGCAGGTGTATGGGTGGGATGCTGAAACTATTAACACTCTAGGTTGGAGGTGATAAATACCAGTAGTCCCCCACGTAGCAGGTGTGGGTTTACATGGTGTAAGGGGTCCGCTATCATTCTACAGAACTTTGCATGTCCAGTTTTGGTATGAGAACCAATTCCAAACCTCAGGTCAGTTTCATATTGGGGGTCTAGTAATTTAAACAAGGACCTCTAGTTTTCCAACCTGCCAATGAGGGTCACCAGTCACCACCCAACCGTGTCCTAAACATTAGTAGGTAGCCCCATTGTAGCTGTTGACTATTGTCTATCACTTCAATATGACATGTTTGATTTCACTCACTTTCAAGATAGGGATTAAAGGGTCAAACTAGGGCCCAAAGATAGGGTGACTGTTGGGATTATGTGTTTTAGTAGTATCCCAAGGAGGTTGAGTTAGTTTGTTCAGGCCAAAATCTGTCTCCTATTGCAGTACCTTGGCCACTTCACCATTGGCCACTTCACTTTGTCAAATAATTAATTATTTTTGAGGATTCCATTTTGACAGTTACATTTGATATATACTCAAATGTTCCATCAGATTCTTTGTTTTCCTTCCGAAGATATGCTTCTGAAAAATTTGGGTAAAAATTTCAACATTTGTGAAAATAATATAATTAGTGTTGAACTGGCCCAGGTACTATGGCAATCGAGGTTGCCAAAGTAATTGACAGTCCTAGTGAGTGTAAACAGTCCTTCCTACTTATCCTTATAACTTAATTGACCAGGCCTGGGAAATCACACAGTTATTTTGTGTCATATTGCAGATGCAGCTTTTTTTCTAAGCGGCACAGCAGACATCTGCTGGATCCACATTTGGTACATTCAATTTCACTCGTATTGTGACTCTACTATGAAGAACACACTTGAGATGTGAATCAATGGTGCGAAAAATTCATTATAGTCTTGAACAGGCCCTGGTAGAACTGGATTACCACCCAACGAAATGGCAGCTCACCCTATTGGGATCTCCCCATGGCTGGTGTCGTCCATGATAACCTAACTGGTTGCAGAATGGCAAATCTCAAGAAGTACTTAAACATCCATGATCCTCTACAAATTCAAGTACCCTCTGAACTTACCCTCTTCCTGATTCATCACCAGAGAAAAGTGATAGGTGCCTTGAGTGCGGTTGGGATTAGCATTGGGAGGATCTCTCTTTGTGCACCTTGGGAGTGAAGCGCATGCACAGAGGGGGGAAAGCAGACCCATTTCACTCAGCCATGCACCACACTGGTACCTACCATGGTAGAAACCCCAAAATCCATTTAAAATTGCTTCTAAATATTAGAAATGTCTCATGAGTAGACTAAATCAAGGTCTCTGAGTCCAAATCTAACATTTGTTGGGCTAAATACGGTCACTTAAGAGGCCTCACTGAAAAAGGTGAAGGTACCACTGTGGGTGCTGGTTCATGCTGGCCATTTTGTGCAACCTGGAATGCACAGGTAAGGCCAGGGTATATGTATAACCATTGTGCGATTCTCAAATATCAAAGAACCCCTTTGGACCCTTGACCAGGTGTTCTCAAAAACTATACACCCTTAACTGGGGTTGTAAAACATCAAAGAACCTATCCTAAACCTCCAGTCCTTCGCTGGGTTTTCCATGAAACCTGTTGTTGCTTTGAAAATATTCAAAAATCTCAAAATTTAAGGTTGTTTTGATTTTGAAAATTTTGAAAAACCTCCTACTAGAGGTTGTCTTTGATTATAAAAATCTTTAAAAAAAGGGAAGCAAAGGTTGTTTGATTTCGATTTTTTTTTGAAAACCCAGAATAGGAGGTTTTTAAAATTCTGAAAGTCTCTAAAAATGGAAATCACCTTCTAGTTGCAGTTAGTAAAAACTGAACAGAAATCTAACCATCCAGGTTAACTTTCTATGCGGGTTATCCAATATCAAACCAAAACTCGGTCTGATTTTCAGAATGGAAACCAGAGTTGAAACTGGAATTTTATTTTTTGGAGAGGAAAACCAGATACCCATTTCCATTTATGTGTGGAACTGGATCCAGAGGTTCTTGTTTAAAATTAAAGAATCACCAACACTTGTGGGTACTGGCCACAGTGAACCAGCACCCACCAGCGCACCATCAAGGATGGATGGTAAGTGGTCGGGAAACAGTTTTCTGTTGGGTTCCAGTTGCCTAGGTAACCATGGTGGTTAGCTCAGTGTTTGTTTTTTTACTACCTACCTACTAACAAACCACAAGTTAGTAGGGTTGTTAGTAGGTAGGTAGTAAAAGGAGCCCTCACCTAAGTATAAACCATCTATTTACCTAGTAGTTACATATTTTCCTACCTATCTACCTTTATATGAGACCTATTTCTTACAGAATTGGTTATCAAGTGAAATCAAATATTAACTCAGTTGAAGTTCATCCACATCTGAGTAATAACAGGCATCCAGTGGACGGTGCGCTGGTGGGTGCTAGTTCACTGTCTCCGTGGGTACCTGCTTGGAAGAATAGGTACTACTAGGTACCCAGGAACAAAAAACTACCCAGTAAGTATGTTTTCGTGATTGAGGAGCTCGTCCGGTGTGTCCCGGAAACTATGAAGATTTGTCTTGGGGGACGAACATTCTAGACTGCCCTAGCTGTAGGCGCAAGCTACATGAGGGGACACGTGGAAGCTCCATGGGTTTCTAGATATCTTGATTCGGCGGCACAGACGGGCCTGGACTTGTGGCAATCGCTGGGATGACGAGGACTCAGCAGTGATGCAGCCCAACGGTGCCGGTAATACAAGCCCAGTTCCATTGCCTGCGGGCAGGGTCACGCTTCTACTGCATGCAGGCAAGCAACTCCACCAGTACAGAGCATCTTCACCGGTGCTCAGTATGTGAGCCTGAAAATTAATATTTGATGAAGAAAAATCAAAACACAGCGATTTGGCTCAGCGAAATAGTTTTGGCCCAGAGTTTTCACACAGTGTTGCTGAGCCTGGTAAAAGGCACAGCAAAGGGTAACTGTTGATTGGCTAGATAGTTTGATTGCTATTAGTAGTTTCAAGTACTTACTCAATTTTTCTTTGCCCCTCACTAACAGTCAGTTGCACAATGGATCTGTGACCGAGAAACAGTCCTTACAAGCTGCTGGGGAACACTAACTGCTAGTTTGTCCTTGCATGCTTGCGGCAGCCCCTCCTTGAATTATGGCTAAAAAAGAAAGGAGGGAAGGAAGGACTCCCAGCTTGAGTCCCTTGGCCTACTCCTTCTCCAGTTGCATGTCTTGGACTACCTTGGTCCTTTCTGCACAAATTACTTTATTTTTACTTTTTTAGGAAATTTCAAAAAGAAAAATTTCTCAAATTTAACACATTTTCTGGGGGAAAATGAAGAAGCTTTTGAAATGTTCAAGATTTTTATTTTTAAAAAATGGAATTTTCAAATTTAATTAATTATCTGGCAGACATGTGCAGAAGCTGCACTTGTTACTATGATACTTTCCAGGAGATGAGGACCAGTAGCAGCAAGTTTTTTTTTTGTGGCACCTCAAAAAAATTTAAATATATATTCAACATCCTCTTATGGATAATCAGCACTTCAGCTCATTGCATTTACAAATTTCCTGTAAAAGAAAAAGCTGTTAAAATTTAAAATAGTTGTTAAATTTTAACCTTCGTATTAGCTATTTAGCTATAAACAAAATATGAAGGTAAATTTTTTAATACCCTTCTATATTTTTGGCTACTTGCTGGAACTTCATGTAGAAAACATGATGATTTTTTAACAGTTGTAGTTTATCCATTAGGTAGCAAAATATAGAAGGATGCTTAGAACTTTCCACTTAAACATTTTTGTATAGCCAAGTTGGGCTACTTTACTGTCTTCCAGATGGAGCTACATCACAAAGTTGAGAAGGAAAGACAAAACAAAACTGGAAACATATAAACCAAAAATGATTTTTCAAATTGAAATTACCTATTTTGAGGAAAGAAAAAACCTCCTCATAAATAATAAGCAGGGAATTCATCATCCAGAATGACTCACAAACATGAAATTCAATGTGCACAACTATTATCATATAAGAAAAACTATTACTATGTGAAAACGTGCACTTGATGAAGTGATGCACTGGTTTCAGCCAAAGACAAAGTGTGTGCACCATTGGAGGATAAGCTTTGGGAACAGCAATAGCATTATTTTTGCATAATAGTATGTAATTTCCTGTTACCATATATTATTATATACATATCACTAGTGGGCTTGAGGGTGGGAATATACAACTATAATGTTCATAACAACTGACTTGACATCACATAGAATCGTCACCATCATATGTAATCGTCTGCACTATTTTTCCAGGTAGCTGCATTGGCCAACTACTTAAGAAATTCCTACCTATCAAAACCAGTGGTAGTTCATGCTTTTTCAATTTCTTCGATGTCAGAAAGGTTGTGAATTTTTCCTAGAAAAATAGGTTTAACACTGAATGACACAAAAGTTTCCAAGTTGTTCTCAACAACATTTCACAATTTAATTGCACAAAGTCACCATAGAGAAAATCATTGGTATCAAAGTTTTTCATTTCTCAAAGCAAGGAATTCCCAATCAGACAACAATTACCACATCTAATTAAGACCTTTAAGCCTTGAAGGATTGTCTTTTAGCTCTAAACGATTCCATGTTGTCAAATTACTGCAGAGGAGGAGGATCATATTCAGCAGGTTTTTTTTGGGGCAGATTTTCACATTGTAGCAACAAGAAAAAAATCTTGGAAATTATTTTAGTGCAAATTGGGAAAAATTTGCTAGAATTTTGGTCCAGTGTTTTTTTCTCTGGCCAAATTTCTCCACTTTTTGAAAAAGAAATTGAGAAATTTTTGGAAATTTTGTCTTCCTAGTGTAAATTCAACTAAAATTTCCTTTCTGGGGTTAAATTTCACCAAATTTTCGATCTTTAAAAAAAGCAAAAAAAAACACTGCTCAGGTCATTGTCTTAGGATGAATTTAGATCTATCCCTACATTCCTCTAGCTGCACAATAGCCTATAATGGTGAACAACCGTCTTAAGTCAACTACGGTTACTCCAGAACTTGATACCAATGTTGAAGCACGTCACTTTTGGTAGAAAAATTGTCCAAGAGATTCCACTGTACATGAAATTTTAACCTCACAATGTCACTTGGCCAAGTCACTATTCACAAATAAATTGTCACTAGGTATTAAAGAGTCCCCAAAGATGTACTGTAAACTAGCAATTTTTCATTAATCATCAAGGCATTGGGATGTGAGGGCCAGTGGTTTTTTTTCTGGTCATTTTTTGTTATTTTTTGACAAAGAAATTGGGAATTTTTTTCTTTTCTCATGTAAATTCAAATAATTTTACAAATTTTTTTGTCAAACTTTGGGAAGATTTTGATATGAAAAAAATGAAGAAAAAAACACTGGTGAGGACCATATTTTTAAACAAGCTGTGACCCAACTTTTGATTAATCAATCATTAACCATTGGGGATGGGAGTTGCAACTTGTGACCAAAGTCTAAACCAGGTTGATGTATGTGATTCAACATTTGGATCAATTAAACCCTTAAACATCTGATAACCCAGATCTGGAATCTTTTGGAATTTAGATGGGTGTGCCTCCGTGAGTGTCAGATTCCAAAATATCTGATACTTGTTTTGATTTTGTGAGGTCTTTTGAGTGCTCTCAGATTGTCTGCTGACCAGGCATTCCCATGTGGCTTGGGTGAGTTAATCATCAAATACGAGCCCAAATCACACTTCCAATTGGTGTTCACACAGCTGTTTGTGCTCAACAGCGCACCCAGGAGAGTGGTGGGCATTTTGTTGGGTAGAAGGGGCTAACCCTAGAAATGAGTTTGAGAGCTGCGGTGTAGAGGCTACCTTGGGTTTCCTTCGAACTTGCAACTGCCCATAGTTGCTCAAAGTCAAATTCTCATACTGAAAGTTGTTATGTTCCATTCATATTTGAACAATTACATTTTGGCCAGAAGTGTGTTTTTAGGAGTGTGTAACTTGGTCATTGTGAGTGCCATATTATGGTGTATTTGATGTATATGTCTAAGACCTGATTTTACAACTGAAAATTGATATCTAGCCTTGGCCTGCATCTGCTCGATAATTGCACATGATCAGCTCAATCTGGCTTTACTATCTCATCATCCCATGCACTTGAACTTGGCAAACAATTGTGAGAAAAACTTACAAGAAACTGCTGATGTTGTGATTGGGTTTGTGATTAAGTCGATTGGGCTAGATTTCTTACTTAGGCCAAACCAGTGGGCTGGGCTTATGAGCTGCTAGCCAACAATTAAGAACTACCTCGGCCTCCCCCACTCCCAAACTTTCATTGAACTGATGGCGTTGGCATGTTCACAGGATCTGCACCACTACGTCCAATAAGGCACATTAAGGGTCCAAATTAGTGGGCACATGCGCATCAACAACTTGGGAATAGAAAAATAATTAGTTCCCCTGTACGCCAGCAATGGACTCACTGGTTGCTCAGACGAACAGAATTGCACTTGCCACATCACCTGGTGGGAGCCAGCAGCCATTTGTACAAATCAAGTTCTTGTGCAGATACCATTCCAATTCTGAAACCCCATTTGTGGAGATCGTGCAGAACAAGATTCTAATATTCATTAAAATGCGTGCAAATGGTCGCGACAAAAAACACAGGAAAAATCTCAGCAACAAGCCAGGAGAATTAAGCCATAATTATGTAATTAGCACACCTTGAGACACTCTGGCCCAGCTAATTAGCTGCCAAAAAATTCTCTAATTAGCTGGAATCCCATCAGGTAGTGTACTTAAGGATTGTACAATAATGCTTAGTGTATATAGTTGTATAGTCGTGTTAGATGACGTCATGGTGAATGTTTATTGAAGGAATTCTGTGGCGATCATCCCTGGGAAGCTTTAGCGAAATCTGGCTACAAACCAATAAAAATACAAAAAAATAATGAATCCTTTTGTATTTCTGGCTACTTACTGGAACCTCCAGCAGCTTTCTTGCCTCTCAATCGAATCCCAGGGCAAAATTTAGGATAACTAATTTAGTTTTTTCTTAGGATTTTCTTCAACAAAAGAGAAGGACCTAAAGTATGAGTGCTTTTTTGGCTAAATTTTGCCAGTAAAAAATAGGCTGATTGCGGTAAGGATGTCCACAGGGGTGGCTAGCAATCTGGTTTTTGTCAATTTTGTGATGTAGCCAAAGTGGAATCATCATAGGAAGGCTAATACAAGCTAAATATGAAAGTAATATTAAAAAACATCTTTCTATATTTTTAGCTACCTATTTAAACCATATAAAGAGATTGAGAAATTTTTCTTAAATTTTGGTCAAATTATGGCTCTTGAAAATCTCAAAAATTACTCAGTTTTAGCACTTAAAAAATTTAGTTTCTCTACATAGCCAGCAAAAAGAAGGGTGGTGGGTAGCGGCCCTACACGTCCGCGTCTCTCTCTCTCGGTCGGCACTGACCACCACCTAGACAAACGCTGGACGGAACCGGTTCTGTAAAATGTAGAGTAACGGCAACTAGAGAGAAGGCGAACCACAAGGCACCCAACGACAACACCCCACAGCAAACTGGGGTGGGGCCCGGGAGTTCTCGCCTTCATAGAAGCCACGTGTCGGCGTCATGCGCTGGTTGCTTGTTGTGGCTCGACAGTGAGAGAAAAAAGGTTACCGGCAAAAGACTGCGTTGAAAACACGCACGGCACGCCTTGTTGGCTGCGCCATATATACTCTCCGAATCCGGTCAAGGGCTTTTTGAGACCTCAGGGGAAGAGGGGAAAAAAAGAAAAACCCACCCCCAAGCTAGGTAGCTAGATTCCATTACATCGGCTCTTGCTTTCCACCTCCTCGCCGCTGTACAATTTGCCCTTCAGATTAATCAAAATGATTTCTCATTTGCAGCAGGGAAGGTTATCAGGTTTACTACTCAGAGCACCAGGACTCAGTATGTGACCCTGCACTACAAATCTTGGATAGGTACAGCAGATGCCTGTGACCCTGAAAATATGCACAAGCTTCAGAGCCTTGGAGGAGCCCTAGAGAGTCTAATGAACACAGCGAAATTGTATTTTTTGACTGCTCCTTGTTTCTGATTGGGTAGATTTGGTTCAAGTGGGTTGCCTGAAGGTAGGACTTTCCCACATATTTGCAGTGCCCGTTTCAGTTTTGTGGGTGTGTGGTTGGAGAAAAGTAACTGAAAATTGGATGTGAGAAATATCTTTCCACTGAGCACCACTAGAGATGCTGTTACTACCAAACCCAAAATTATAGGTAGCTTTTCACGACTCTCGCCCACACAGATCCGTTGTGGGCGGTTCCCATGCTCTTGGGTCCTGAGGCTGTGCGTTTCTTCTTGCAATGGATTTGTCCATCTTATATATAATTACAACAGTGGTGTGCGTGCGTCTTACTGGACAGTTCCGCGTTTTAATGGACCGGCGGAACCGGCCCGGATGGTCGGATTCCGAAACCGGGAACCGGCCCGGACAGTCGGATTCCGAAACCTGTGGCAGCAGGGGGGGGGGGGGCGGGTGGGGACGGGCGGGGAAGGGGTGGGGGGGGGGGGCAGGGAGGAGGTTTTTTTTTAAAATTTTTTTTTACCCGCCCTAAACTGCCGTCGTCGACGGACAGTGTCCGACCCCTTTTTTTTTTTCGTGTCCGAAGGTCACGGGCACCCACTAGTTTGGGCAAAAAAAACAGTAATTATTATACATAATTTACATATTTAATAATGAAACCCTTTAACCACAACAACGAGGGGTTCTTTTTCCCTAATTTTGTGATATAGCAAAATTGGTGATCATTCACAAGAACATTTAGCCAAACTTGGCTATAGTCAAGATATTAAAGTAAAAAATTAAGAATCCTTTCATATTTTGGATACTTTTTAGAACCTGGTGAAAAAATCCAGGTACGAAGACACACTGTAACGTCGAAGTGTCATCAATCACTTTTAACTAATTACTTGCAAGTACACTGGTTAGAGGGAGAAGTGCACAGATTTCGACAACTAGGGTTAGGAGAAGAAAAGGAGAAGGACAAAGTTTATCTGGAGCCAGCTAAGGAGAAGAGTAAAAGTGTAGACTTTGGATTCAGGTGAAAGTACTCAGAAAACCAAAAAAAAAAAAGTCCTCTAAAAATCCTCACCAGTCCTCCTCCCCACTTTGTATGGATGAGCATAAACTAAGCTATTAATAAAGTAGGTAGGAGAAGTTACCTGCTTCAACTGGACTAGGGTACGGAGAAAACGAGTGAACTAATTTTGTTTCACCACCAGCCAGCTTTTCCGAAAGTCATCCAAGGGAAAAGGGGGATCAAAAGAAGTTAAAAAGTCTTAGAAAAATTGGTGAGGGGCCAATCAATGTGGCTCCTTCAGAGCGGGGTCAAAAAAAACAAAAGAAGTTAATAATAAAAAGGGATGAAAGGCCGGCTGAAAATACAAATGGCTTCTTGTAGAAGCAAACCTGCAATTACCAGGGAAAGTGGGACCAGCCGAGGGGATGGGATGGATCAGCGTTATTTTTCCTGGGGAAGTCGCCATTTTTTTACAAAGAAATTGGGGAAAAAAAATAGTGAAAATTCGACTAATTTTGCTCATTGTTTGTTAGTTTAAATTATGACCGAAAAAAAAAGCACAGGTATGCATCCTCGGCCAAAACTATGTGAGGAAAAAAAACCATTTTAGCTTTTCATCGTGTTTGCTTTCGGGGCAGCTGCTGCTACAGTGCTGGTCTGCTTTTTGGGCAGTCGGGCCACTTTTGTTTTCGTTCTAGTGCATTGGCAGAGCTAGCGATGTAGTGTTTTATAAGGCACTCAGTTCATGATGACCCGCCCTTCTTCGACTTCACCTCCTCCAAGTTTCCTTGCCTGGTTGCCGAGAGCTAGCTGCTCTCATCACTCCGTTGCTTGCTTGCTGAGGCCACCCATTCCCATCACGTCTGCACTAAAAATACAAGCATTTGAGAGAAGATCCGCGAGATATCAGGCGTGCCGTGCTGCACCGATTGATCAGCAGTAGCTGCCGCTACGACAGTCAGACTTGGTTGTTTCTGCGGGATATTGATCCACCAGTCCACCTAGTAACAATTGGTGAGCCATTGATTCACATCTCATACAACTCTACTAGTCTCGGCAAGGCCTTGGTCTTGCTTTTCAGTCTCTGTTTTAATCCGTCGTCAAGTCGTGTTTGAGGCTAGTTCCCGTCGCCTTGCAGCTCAGCGACCCACCTTCGTATGTAAACGCTGTGTTTGTTGTTGTTGCGGCAGCCTAGCTTGATGATCTAGTAGATCATACTCTTGTTCCTGTTTCTGCTACGGTTGCTTCATGTGCAGTGGTTACCATTTGGTGTGGTTTTCTTTTGTGAGTTCTTCCGGATCTTTGTGTCTTCGTTCAGTGATCCATTTGTGTACTCGTACCTTGTCGCTTTCTTGCAGTAGCTAGCTAGCTCCTTACCATCTGCCGTATTCGTGAATAACTAGAGAAAACGAGAGTGTTGTTCTTCAGGGTGTTGAATACATGGATTTCACGGAGTAGCCATTTTTTTGTTTTTGTTCGACCGTTGCTGACCAGATTACTCATCAATCTAGAATCGACTTTTAGTGGGAAGCTTTGACTGCATGACTTCCGAATTGGAGCTGCAAATTGTGAGTCAATCTGTGTTCTCTAGTCTCTTTGAAGGCATGCGATTTAATATATGAGGCTGTTCAGTGAGCGCAGTGAACCATGTTCTGTTTGCTCTCCTGATAACGATTCTGGTGGCTGCTTCAGTTATCTTCTCTCTAGCTAGTTGTGTCCCTTCCGCTCCACCTAGCTAGCTTCACTCTTGGAAGATCGATCCTGCTTTGAAAGTCCTTATGTACAGCTTCTCTTATCGTCACTGCAGTTTCACTGTCCGTCCTTTGTCTTCGGTTTCGTGAAAATTATTTCGCTATTGAACAAAGTAAAGCTAGATGTATCACCTTGTGAAGTTCATCATTTTCAAAGCCAAAATGCAAGAGAAGACGTTTTCGTGTGTCCGTGCAGAGTAACCGGGATTCAGACTTTGTTCCACACTTGGCGCAGTGGAGCATCTCGAAAGAAAAGGTTTGTGACAACATCTGACCACGATTTTCTTGAAGGGTGTCTCTAGATCTGTCTAGACTGATCTCTATGTGCACCGAAGACCATGGAAAGATTCAACTATGCTGTTGATATTTATATTGAACTGTAGACGTTTTCCTGATCAAAACCTACTTAGAGAAACTGCCTAATAAACTGTAGAATCTGAGCAATCCTTATCTCGATCTTGTGGCTAAGTCTTGCCTCAAGAATCAGAGTCAAGGATCTGATCATCAGCAGCATCACATCAGGCAGTGCTCAATCAGGAGAACAGCAGAGCCACAGCTAATTCTTCTTAGAATTATCTAGCGCCTGGCAGCCGTGTCTTCTTCAAAACACCACGGATATTTGTTGAAGTGCTAGGTGGCATTCCTGCATCCTCTTAGGTTTGTGCCATATACGTAACCCGCGTCTTCTGATCATAATGTTTCTTGTCCGTTCCTCAGGAACGCGAAAGGATCGCAATGGGACACACACAACTAGAGATTCTTGCATTCTGTACGGTTGATCAGGAATTAGCGGCTGTATAGAAAGCTTTGATTTTGATTGCTGATGAATATTGCTCCGGATGTTGCGTTGCTGATCAGTGCGCGCGGCATATACTGATTGCTATGAACATGGTACTACTGCGTGACATGCCCAAAATGGCACGAAAGCCACCAAAGTGTATTTAGACGCCAAACTTTCTGCTGCACTTGAGAAGTCCAAGATTCTGATCAACATAGTTTCTCCACCCCACATGCAGTTGCTTGTGCGGTGCAACTACCATTTAATATATAATACTCAACAATGAGTCACAGCTTCACAGATGATCCGTGTCTAGCGCAGCAGCACTAGCAGGTTTACCGCGGGACCCAACACAAAGAAGACGGGGGGGGGGGGGAAATGGGTTGATGATGATGATCCCTTGCTGACATGACCTGTTGTGGATGTGGTGACTGCAGCGCTGACAGTATAGCTGCTGCTGCAAGAAAACAAAATGAGTCATTCACCGCCCGCGACGCGCGTGCCTGTTGGTTTCAGATTCCACCCGACTGATGAAGAGTTAGTCGGCTACTACTTGCCGAAGAAAGTGGCTGCCAAACCCATCGACCTTGACCTTATCCGGGAGCTTGACCTGTACAAACTGGAGCCATGGGATCTCCAAGGTAATATATTTTGCAACATGCTCCATGCAACAACACTCTCATGATCAGCTTGGTTTCAAAAGATGCTGGACAAAAGGTCATTTATGACTAGTGTATAAGTTCTTGTGTGAATCTTGAAAAGGATTTCTAACAAAAGATCAGAAAAACTGAACTAGCTCACGATCAAGAGTAGCAGCTTCGGCTACACTCGTTAAGGACTAGAGGGGTTGCAGAGCTGGTGTAAGATCAGAACTTCTCACAGAACTTCAGATCAAAAGCATTAAGGTGGCTTCAATCTAAGATCCAACTCAGATGAAAATGAGATCTACTAGATCTTGTATTTGGAATCAGACTGCTGCTCATCAGCTGCTGATTCTCGAAGTGATGAGTGTACACATGCAATATTGAGAGTCCGACGGCGTGCTTAATTTATAAGACCTTTCTCCAGAGTCTGCAAGTGCATGCATGAAAGGGAGCAGCCCTTCAGCACGCATGTTGTACGGCGCTGTTCTGAGGACAACGTTAGAAACAGCTGATCGATTGTACTAATGGTTTGCTGCAACCAGCTGCCTGCAAGTTCTCGCAGCAGGCATTTCAAACCACTAGCAGCTAGATATATTATTGACTCTTAAGCTTTTGTGGGATCGGATTTTTTTTTGGGGACGCTGCCTGCAGAACAGTGCAAAATTCCCGACGCTAACGAGAAGCAGACGGATTACTATTTCTTCAGTCGGAAGGACAAGAAGTACCCGACTGGAAACCGAGCTAATCGAGCTACCACTGCTGGCTTCTGGAAGGCCACGGGACGGGACAAGGCTATCTGGACTAAAGTGCAGCAGCTGATTGGTATGCGCAAGACACTAGTGTTCTACGAAGGACGAGCACCTCATGGCAACAAAACAGATTGGATCATGCATGAGTTTCGTCTTGACGATGGCCCTGGCATGCCTGCCCATGTAAATTTTATGTTCACCCATTCCATTCTTTGTTGATGATCCGAGTCTGCATGCGTTGTTTATGATCATCTGAGTCGTCTTGTCCAGCCGGTTTCGATTCGAAGTTGAGGACTCGATACTACAAGGAGTTTTCGTACGGCTCCCTGTGTGCAAATTGGGAAAGCTCTCAGTTATCCCTGTTAGAAATCTCTCTTAGAACCAGTGTCAAGGGGAAAATTTGTTTCCCCCAATCCACTTGCGAGCAGCTTGTGCGTTGCATTGCTTGCTAGCTGCACATTAAAACTGGATGGACTCTTTGTTATCTGCAGGATGATGGTGGCTGGGTTGTTTGTCGGGTGTTCAAAAAGACGAAGAATTTCAAGATGAAGACTGAAGAGAGGGCGGTTTCCTATGAGGGACAGTTTGGGTTGATGCCAGAGATCATGAGCTCCCCTGAAATACTATCTGGAGGAGGAGGTGGAGCTGCTGCAAGTTACCATCCAGGCTTCGGGCCTAACAACAACCCTTCCATGATTCCCAGTTCAGCAGCGTGTAAGCAAGAGATGAACCTGGAGAGCAGCTATAACGCAGTCCCGGCAGCAGCCTGTCACGATTCCTTCAATGCTCTTCATCTAGCACAGCTTGCAGGTATGCAACACAAATTGGAAAGCAGCTGCAATCACGTTGCAGCCGCCATGCCCCTAATGAATTCCTCAGGTTTCCAAGCCGGCCTTGTGGGACGCGGTCGAAGAGATACCATGGGCTTCTTTAGCGAGCAATATGCAGCGCTGCAGGAAACCAATCATGACTCTCCAGGCAGCTGCTTGTTCGGGCCCGATGCAGGAGCTCGCTGCAATGACAACCCCGAAGAAGGATTCCTAGCATACGATGATTGGGGAACGTTATGTGACGGAAAAGGTGGTAAAGACGTCTTTCAGAGGATTTCAACGACTACAAGAGCTGGAGCTGATCAGTCGCAGCAGCTTGCCGTAGCAGGGGTGGTAGACGCGGCTCACCAGCTTCGCTTTCAACTAAAGAGGCAACACTCTGATCACCTCTTCTCCTCCAACTGCGAGCTTGATCTCTGGAACTTCAATCAGCTGTGTCAGAAGTGACACCTCCACGTTTAGAACTGTCAGGTTACTACCCTAGCCGTGAAAATCCACTGCGCTTAAGCTAGCACTGCATACCAGCTACCGCAAATAGAATTTCCAGACTGCAAGCGGCCCTCGGCCTGTACTCCCGGAGAATATCTTCATCAGATCAGTTCAAAGCAGTTGTCAGAAAACTAACTCGATCGGCAAGCGTAGGGAAGAAGAAGATAGCCGCAAACCAATTAACCAGCAGCAATCCCAACTCCTCGCCCCCCCGCTCCCCCCCTACCCCCGGCAAGCAGCTAGCAGAGTTCAACAAAAAAAACCTGCAAACATCATGAATCGTGATGTCCCAGCTTATATCATGGCAGCATTGTAAACAAATCCTAGTCAGTGCCGGAGTTGCTCCTCTCGCGCGTACGTACGTACGTGTGATCATCAGCAAGGGGATGTCGAGCCCACGGTGTCTATGGAAGAAGAAGCTCCAGCTACAAGTCATCAGGATTCATCATCAGCTCAGATCAAGTGGCTAGCTAGCCGCACGCGCGAGATCAGATTATAGTCATGAGATACATGCAACACAGCTCACTAGACTCCTTCAATTACAAAAGTCCACAGAATTATTATATCAAGTGGAGCAGCAGCAGGAGGGACTGGATCGACCATAACCAAATATGATGAGCAGCTAGAGCTTGCATCATGAACATTCTAGCTGATCAATTTCTAACAAATTGGTACAACAGTTGCCGGCTCGGCCCTTGGATCACCAGCGGTTAGCGCGCCTGCTGCACCTCAACTGCAGGCACACAAGGTGCTCAGGCTGCATGCATGCCCTTTCAAGAGCTCTCCATACACCATTAATTTATTATTCAGTCTCTCATAGACTTGATCAGCTGGCCCAAGGAAACACAGTGACCAGTAGCTATACACTAAAATACCAAAAGAAGTCAGATTAACTGGTTTCAACTGTCTGTTGTTTCAAGTATTGAAATTATTATGATGCAGATAATTTCAATGTCACCTTTGATAATTGCAGATCAGATCAGGCGCTGACCCTTTATATATATAGAATTAGCATATGTCTAGATCATCCTAGACAGTCATAGTTAACAGGAGGTCCAGCTGCACGTCACTAACTCTAGCTAGTCATGAGATCCTTTTCTTAGCTCCATTCAGTGCTGCATGCATGCATTTGTTTCAACTTAAATCCCTCCAGGTTATTATGCATCATTCCTGCTGTAAGATACTTTGACACACATTTGTTGATATTTGTACACACCAAATTCATTAGGAATTTCATTACTGCATTCTAGCTGCCACCACACATTAATGTGGCACTTCATGTTCATTGAACTGCAGGATTTCCAGTTAATTTCCAGCTCTGCTTAAATTTCTGCACTCTTGACTAATCATTTTTGCCGCCATAGCTGCTCAGACACAATTTAAGGGTTAGTATTCAATTATGGAGACTACTACTCTACATGTTCACTAATAGGGCTGTAACAAATATTATTGACTAGTCCTGATCATAAAACCAATTGTTATATATGATGTACGTGCAGCTAGATGGGCAACAGGAATGGCTCTATATTTTTGTGATCTAGCTAGTGAAGGCTGCTAGAGTTGCAGCATGAGTTGACTAAGTTACCTGCAGATCAGCCCTGCTTGTCCCTGGATCGATGAGCACGAATCAAACGAAGCTCAGTATTGAATAGTTTGCTCTCTTTGTTCCACATTTATCCCAGTTATGTAGTACTGGTAATGAATTATAAGCTGTGATTGGAAGTTTTAGTCATGTGATGGGCTTTCATGTCTTCCAACTCACAACTATCAGTCCAGGCTATCTTAGATTCAGAAATTTATTAACTTGTTGGAAACTAGCCCAGCTTGGCAAATGTTGTATGTATGGGATTCGAATGTATTGCAAGCAGGTGACAAAATGTTAATTTGGATCATCAGTTAAAGTTTCTTCAAATTTCGCAGAGTCTCTTTAATTTGAATCATCACTTGACAATATAATTATTATGGTGAAAGTTGTCTTGAGTTGAACAGCTTTCTCCTTAATTGGAAAGCTACGGCACTTCTAGTGGCCCTCGTGGATCATGTAATTATAAGTTAATATATATAGATTGTACACTAGAACAATAATCTCAATAGCTCTTTGAATAGTGCAGGGATACATAGACATCTTGTAACTAGTTAACATTAAAAAGATCATTTCAATTCACCATTACATTTTGATAGATGGTACAAAGCCAAACCAACAAGACCAAAGGTCTACCTAACCAACCCAGCTATATAATGAAGTCCCATCAGATAACCTATAGGTCACCAAAAAGACATGTTGGTACCTTTGGATCAAGCCTTAGTTCAAGAAGAATTCATGATAGATATTCATGTCGAAAATAGTGAATACCTGAAGGTTAAACAGCCATGGCTGAGAAGAATTGGTAGTTCTACGACATTATCCTCTTTACAATTTGGCTGAATGTTTTGTTTTTTGAAAGGGACACTACAGAGAGCCTTATTAAAGTGAAAAGATGTTGAGTGACAAGTTAGCTTCCAAACATCATCTCATTCTTACACCAACCAAAGCTAGCGTGATTCACAAATTATTCCTACAATTGATTGGCAAACTTCATGTCATTTTACATCAACTATATACCTACCGTAATTGAAATTTTATTCTCAAATTACAAGATTGCAACCATGATATACTTCATATAGGTGAGCACCCATGAAAGGCTTTCCATAAAGGTGATGTGGAGTGGATTTGAAGTGAAATTCAATTACTCATATGCGGAGCTCAAGAGTTTCATGTAAAATGCATATCTTGTGTTCGGGTGGGGACATTGTCCCTATTTCTAGAGACATGAAGGGATCGTGCATATTTTATATTTTTTGTGGCACACTATCTTCTGGACCATTATATTAAATTAACTAAATTATGAATTTGAAGGTGTTAATCTTCACCATCAAAGGCATCAAATTAAATGATTTGGATGGCATCCCAAGATGAAATGAACTAAATGGATGTGAACTACGATCTACACAGTGATTGTGCACATGTGCTGAAACATATCGTATGACACTATAAAGTTATGAATGCAATTTTAGGCACTGGCACTGAATTTTAACCTGGGAATATATGCACCGTAAGCACTTGGAGGTACATGGACTATGAACTCATGCATGGTTTAGCAATTGTGTTCCTAACCCTATATATATGTAGCTGGATCGTCTTTGAAGTTTGAAGGTGGGTGATATGCGTGAATGATTTTTTTGCATATATGTTAAACCCTCAAGATCATCTGCCTGCATATGCATTGCTCATCATGGATAAATACATCTAGATTACATGATGTTTGTTTTCTAAAATGTTGTAAACACATTTTGACAATTTTCCTAATTGTTCATTTCTCAAGTTGCATAACATCACTCAATGTGTTCAGGTACGCATTTTTTGTCCATCAAGGTCCAGGTATGGTAAAGTCCTTACGCCAGTTCAGTGGACCTTCGATACATTTTCTATAAAGTAGCTCCATAAATTAAGCTAACTAATATATATCAACATTGTTCATAAATCAATAATCCATAACAGTTCAAAGTTCTCTGAATTTATTCCATGATATTGAAATACTGTGCATGTTTTAATATGTATTTATATACATTTTTGGAGATGCAAACTTATAGGAAAGTAGATGTCACATTTTTGTAAAACTAGGTTTCAAGTATATAAAAAAGGACTTTAATTGAATTTTTTTACTTTAAGTTCATAGATCCTTTAATATGTATTAACCTTGTATTTTGATTTTTTCATATTATACTCATAATCTATCATGTAGTTTTAAATGTAAAAGTACGTTGGAAAGATCTTGAAAAAACATCCAATTTAGAACCTTTATTCATTCATTTTTCTTTCACAAAAATTCATCAGAACTTCGTCAAACTCAATGGAGATCCTAATGGTCTCATAAGCAAACTTAAAGAAGTTTTAGACTATTTTTTTTGGCATACTTTAGCATGCTTGGACCCATACATGTCAACATGGGAAAATTGTAGATTAAAGCTTGTTTCTTTTTTAACATGTCACACTCCAAAAATTTGAACCTTCTAGCTATTATAATTTGTAGATTTTAATTCCAATTTTTTTTATTTGGACTACACATGACATGTGTCATTTTTGTCTTGGTTTATAACTTAAAATTTTATATTTTGCATAACCAATTTAAATTTTAACACTGCATGTTAGATACATATGATCATTTTAAAGTTGACAAAGGATTTTCAAAGTTGCATTTGAAATCCCATACATAATTCCTATAAGATTTGTAAATGGACTACTAATCAGTTTTGTTGAATATTAATGTTCAATGTATTATGCATTATATGATTAAAAGAAATTTTTTTATGAAAGGTGACAATACAAATGATCTAGTAGACATGTTGTAAATATTTTTGATAGGTCAACATCCAACTTGGGGTATCAATTTGCTTTCAACACATTGATCATAGTTGGGGTAATTTTTTTGAAAGAGTACCATCAAGGATGAAATAAAAGGCATTGTTTTAAACTCAATCTTTAATGTACCTTATATTGTGATTCCCATCAATCTTAATGAATGAAAAAATGTCAATTTTTTAAAATTATGATAAGTTCAACCATGCCATATATATCTAAAACTATCAATATCATTCACTTTGTGGCCATGTGTGCATGGCAAAATAAAAAATTCATTGGTGATTTCCATAGTAGTGACATACGAAATACGCGTATTTTTCAAAGGTGCTCAAAAACAAGTATTTTCAAGTATTTTAAAATTTGAAAATGTGAATACGTGAAAATACGTGAATACAATGATTTCTTTGGACTGAATAAACAAATGCTCAAGCATATTTCTTCCACGATTTCTTCCACTGAAATGGTGAGCCATTGTTGCAAAGGGGAGATGTCACTGGTATGTCTTTGTATCGAACAACAAGATGCTCAAGCAAACTCCCAACTCTTGAGGGACAAGTTCCTTTTGCAACTCTTTGGAGTGGGTCTTTTACTGTCAGCAGCTGTGCAGCAGCCAACAGAAACACACATGCCAAGCCAGCATGTCCCTTGAGTGTTTTTCCAGCCACGATCTGTGCCATTTTACCTTTGAGACGATGATTGTGGCAATCTTGAGAACATCATAATAAACCTTAAACCCTAAACAGCGCTTGATGTTCTTTACCTTGTTGCCATCCATCTCAGTTTCTTAAGAGCTTTGGTTTGCCTTTGTTGCTGCTGGCTGCACTAGGGACGCTTGCAACTTTTGCATATTATGGAGAAGAAGAATGTGACACACTACATTAGGAAGAAAGAATACTGCAGAAAGGAAAAGTAACCTCAAATCAAAACCCACACCATACCTAAACACATCTTATGCTCTACTTCATGGGGCAACTGCGAATGCTTGTAGATGCTAGAAAAGGGTAGTAAAGGTTTTGCTGAAATTGGCAGAGACAACAACACCTCTGATATCCACTTCCTTCTGAAACTTGAAACAGTGTCCACTGATTGTTTCAAGGAGATGGATTGATCAAATAGGGCAGTTCCAATGATAGATTCCCGACAATTGAGTGATGGAAGAGAGGCATTGCCAGGTGGTCAGAGCAGATCTAACTTGTCTTTTTCTTTATCAATTTGACAGTCACCCATAGAGCTTTCCAGTCTCTGACCAGTGGTTTCCTTCGCTACATCATCTCCAATCTTTGAGGAAAGCAACAATGGTCCAATCTTTGGGGTACACGACATTGCTGCACCCACCTCTTGTCCTGCTCACAATCACCACAATGAAAACACACACCCCTGAATACACTATACCTGGACCCATACTTACATTGAACCCTAAACCTTAAACCACAGTAACAGATCATCTCCAGAATCTTGTTTTAAGGACATTGTAGCAAAGAAGAATGCCACAAATATGTTCTAGTAGTCTACCAAGCAAGATGCTCGATACAGGACAAAAGAAAAAACTCTGGACAAGAATCATGAGAGCGGCAGCAGAAGAGAGTCGGACATCCTTGTTCATACCGGGTTAAGAGTGCTATGATCTTTGAAGCTTTCTTCTAGGAGAGCTGATTGTTCTTTGGAGAGACGAAGCTTCTTCCTCGTGGTTCCTCCTCCTCCCCCGTCTTCATCATCGCTACAACCTCTGGAGCTCAGATCGCACGCTCTTTCCCGATCCAGCAGCTGTTCGAACAACTAATCGTGCTGCTGAAGATGCCAACAGCAAAGGAGTTGAAAAACTACAAAGGAAGAAAAACTCTCCCAGATCTGAAGCTCACCCAAGAAAAAAAATTGTGAAAAACGTGAAGAAATGCGGTTTGCAATCTCGAGCTTGCTTGCTTGCTTTGCTCGTGGGTGAATACTTGTTTGAAGCTTTTCATTAGGGAATAGAAGTAATGAGAGAGAAAGAGTAACAATAACACTAACCCCAATGGCTTTGCTGGGGGCGACGCGAATGACATTGATGGCGTTGCCACGGAAAAGCCCAGGCCATCCTTCGTTGGTGATGATCCAATGAAAGATTTCAGGGAGCGAATGGCCATGGATGCCAACCATCAAATGCGTGCGGATGGTCTCCAATGGTGCCACTGCAGTTTTTGAGAAAGCTCCAGCTATGGCTCAGCTCAGTAACCTTCTGCCGTTGGGCCCTAGTTTCAGCTTGAAGCCCGATTTTCTTCTTCTCTTCTCTCTTGTGCAGCTTGTTCTCTCTCACCCATTGCTATTGTGTCTTCAGAGTCCTGTTCTGAATCGTCGATTTTGGCGGCGAAAATGTAACTAGGTTGTTAACTACTGTAGAGTCTAGCAGAACGGCTCTCTTGTTGCGGCCCGGTAATGGTTCTTTGCATAACCTTTACCACTCTGCGTATTTTGGGCCGTATTTTTAAAAAAGAACAAAAAAACGTGGAATACGCGTATTTTTTAATCAAATTGAGCGTATGTCACTACTATGGTGATTTCACATCCCTAGCTTGATTTGTGTGTAATTAAAGAACTCAAAAAACTTGGTGCACATAATTGTGAAAGGTGCAACAAAGGCCATTGGGGAATTTTATTTATTTATTTATTTATATTGTTGGTGAGGCTATGGAAAGGGTAAAACCTTAAAATAAAGCCCTAAACAAAAGCATCTTTTTGGTCATTTTCAAATCAACAATTACCAGTCCTTGTTTTGTTTGGAAAACCATTTTCATGTTGAATAATAACATGTTGCTAAATGTGAAATCCATTTGATTCATTAATAGAACATTTGTAGGAATAATGCAAGGTTATGTAAAACAAATTCATAAGGAAGTAAGAGCAGCTCCATTGGGGCTTGGCACATGTTTTGCTAAACTTGAATCATCAATATTTCACCTTTTATTTCATCAAAATGACAACTACACTACTATTATTCGGCTCATTTATAGTTGAGGTTTCAAAAAAAAAAGGGATCCCACAACTTTATTGGGGTTACTTTTTACAAATAATAATTATTATATAGAACATATTTAAGTGAAAATTTGAGTAATCCAAGATAAGATAATTCATTATGTGCTAATGATTTCTCACGTGCATACATAATTGTGCATTAATATTTTGATTTACAAGCATAAACATAAAAGATGTTGAAATGAATTTCTATGGACAATTAAACATGATTATTTCTTGCACATGTGACCCACGCCTAAAGCTAGAGATTATGAGTCTAATGAATTTAAAAATCTAACCAAATGGTTTTTTAAAATTGTCATTTCCTTACAACCCTTTGTTTCAAATTTTCAAGAATTTGAATTTTTCAAATGATTTATTTTTTCATCAAAAAAAAAATTAATAGAGGGAAATATGATTTTCTTATTAAAAAAAACTTTGAAATCACTTGCATGATTTTATACCTTCCTTTTAAGACAATTATATAATTCATTTAAAGGATTCAAAAACACGTTTACATTGTATCCCAAAAAGAAAATTATTTATTAATTTAACAAGACATCATTTTATCTATTAATATACAACAATGCACTATACAATTATAATAATTCAAATGGAACAAAAATCTACAATTGGACATTGGAATCCTTTAAAAGTTAGACTTTCCTTTTTGGAACCCTAATTGTGAATGAGCCCTATTAACACTTTGACCAATTGGAAAAACTTTTCATCCCCACATTATAGATGTGCCTTCAAACAAATATAAAAAATATTCTTTGTACACTTGGTCAATAACAACCATGTGTAACTCTCTAAGCCCCAAACCATAAGACTTATAATGAACAAGCAAAGGAGGGTGAAAACACACTAAGGTGAACCAAAAATAACAAATTTTAATCCAAAATGAAAATATATTTCTAGAACTAGAAAAAAAATTTGTAAATTAGGACCTATTGCTTATAATGAAATTTATAATAATATTTTACACATTTTTTATATCTAACTTTAGGTGACCCTCCTATGAATTTTTTTAAACATATTTATGAAATGTGGGTCTTGAAAAAAAATTATTTAAATATTTAAATGGACTTTGTATATTATTACAATTTTTGAATCGTTATTTCAATTTTTGTATATGATATTGAGTTATGGTTGAATGTTGACATGTGTCCTCACCAACTTTATTCCATCAACAATTAGCATTTTGAAAATTGAAAGCCTCACATCTCATCCAACATTTTATAAATATAAGGCTCCCATCATCAACTTTCATTCATTGATTATTACACTACCAATTTAATCTAATATAATAAAATGTCATGACAAAAATATGATTATACAATTTTGTCTATTTTACAAAAGTTTGAATAATTATTGAACATGATTATACCATTTTGAAAGTATTTCAAGTCCTTTAAAAAATGAAAAAAATATTGAATCACTTGTTATAATGCTTTATACATGTTTTTGAATATTTTTTGTTCATTAGATTCAATCCAAATTATTCCATGTATTTCCATTGCTAAAAATAATCATGTCCTTTGCAACTAAAAAAAAAGTCTAAAACCTACCCTAAACCTAGATTAAGGTAGTTAGGAAAATAGGTTATGTTAAATAGGCCAAAGTAACTTCTAAGTTAAAATAAGCTACCACCTAATTACCTACATGGTTTTTTGACCTACCTAGACCTATTAATTACATACCTACCTATTAAAAGTTATTTTTATAATAATCCAAAAAAATATTTACTTTAGGTACAAATTTGACTAGTCAAATGGTCCACTATTTGCTAATCATATTTTAATCATTCATATCATGACACGTTAATAGAATATATGATTTGTCCCCTATGACTTGTCATATATAACTTCACAATTATCTTTTATGGCTACATGATGAAAAATGCCACATCAAATATTCAATGACTTCTTGTTTTAAACAATTCATTCGAAATGACTAAAAGCCCTTTAATCATATAGTGTCCAGTATGATTACAAAATTAGTCATAAATGGAATCAACTTTCAATCACTTTATAGTTGAATATGCAATTAAAAGTCATTGTCATGACCATATGTGTGTTAGCTATAGCGTATAGTGTGTTATGGTAGTGAATAGTGCCTACTTATGGTTTCCAAGTTTAAGGTTAGAGTATAGTGGCTCTTCTGGTAGGACCCACCCTCATGTTGTGAGTGGGGGTATAAAGTGTGAGAGAGGGCTCAAAGAACATAATTCTTTGAGTTGAGCCTAGAGCGTTGGGAGTAGTTGGAATTAGTGGAGCTTCGAGCTATGGTGTCCCGTTAGCATCGGCCTGGATTCTCTGAGTGGAGTGGGCGTGGCTTGACTATATGTGTTTGCACCACAAGTTTTATGATAGTAGATCTTTCTTGTGACATTTTCACTCAAAGAATTCAGTTTTTTGGGAATAGTTAAACCGTGGGGATTTTGTGATTTCGCTCTTTAGTTGTGTGGCCGAATAGGGATTGGGTGGTGTTAAAAGGAGCGCCTTGGCGAGAGCTTTCCAATGCACTAAAGAATGTTGGATTTCGTTTAACGAATCAAAAGTTATGATCATTTGAAATTGTTAGTTTAGGGTTTGACAGTTTTTGGTGACGATTTTCCACTGATGTCAATTTCTCAAATAAGTAGAAATTTCCTTGATGAAAGTTACTAAAAATTGGTAGGAGTGTAGCTAAAACGCCAATGTACAATTTGGCCAAGATAAATTGTGTTTTCATTGAGCGGTTTATGCGTTATGGTTGTTTTTTATGGTGATGGTTTTTTTGGTTTGTGCATACCTAGTGCGGAAGCGCTGTTGGATTTTTAGTTAAATAACCAAGGAAGATCAAATGTTGTAACTTATTGGAGTTGTTGTTTGAGGGTTGAATTGCACCTAGGAATTGTTTGGGATTTTTAGTGGAACCAATTGGGAGTATTGACCTTCAAAAGATCTCAAGTTTGCATAGATTTGTGCCCAGGTTTTTTTTCAGCAGTTTTTTGTAGGTCATATTTCAACACACAAAGCTTCTTTTCAATTGAGTTTTGGAAGAAAGGAAAATATGGTTGTCCTTTACATTCTGGTCAAAGTGTATTGGCATTTGGTGTAGGAACGATGGAAATATGGTTGTTTGAGTGCTCGTAGCTTGATCTCACAACTTTTGGCTATGGCGGATTAGGGATTTTGCCGGAAATTGAGCTTTTGGCTAGTGGGGAGCACAATTTTCAACTTGTTGTGGTGGGCCGGTTGGACAAGTTGAGCCGCTACTCAGCTAGGTGGTTGAGTTGAGTACTCATTTCTAGTAGCAAATCGGGCACAAGGTCGACGGTATTTAGTGGTAATTCAATTTGGGTATCGGGTTTGGTGATTGGGTCATCACAGAGCAATATGGTGGTCTTGTGGGGGACCATGGTGGAGATGGTGGAGTTACACGTAGTGGGTTGAAGTATCAACTACTTTCACCCACATCATGAGTTGTTGAGGAGGACGAGGTTATCGTGAATAACAAGTCTTCCATATTACCGTCTAATATTGCGGCCCCATTGATTTGGGATATGGACGGGGGTTATGGGGCCATGAAGGGCCCCCGACATTACTTAGGTGTAGTGGGCACCATCGAGTTGAAGGACTTCATTCAAGAGTTTGATTCTTGGTGCGATATGTAGATGTTACGTAATGCCAGATTATTCTCACCCTTCTTGGCATGGAAGGGATTGTTTCAGCACTTGGAAGGTCCTCCAATGGATGATTATCATGAGTTTCGGAGAGATCATGCTACTGAGATTGAAGAGTGGAGGCAACATTGGTCTCCATCCTATGTATCTATTACTCACGGTGGTGTTGCTAGTGGTGGTACTACTACACTGTCTACTCCTAATACGAGCACACAAGTTGTTCCCCCACCTCCATTTAACCCTGTCACGAAGTTCTTTTTGAGGCTGAAGAAGAACTACTAGGGGGTGAAGACGAAGAAGTTGAGGAGTCTTCAGGAGTTTGAGCGGAAGACTAGTGAGAGTCTTCACGAGGCATACACTCGTATGTGATGGTTGATTGTAGTTACCCAAGGGGTGACAGAAGCTCAGGTAGTCCAGTTTTGGTATGGGATTCTAGACAAGGAGCTGCAACGTAGAATACACGATATGACTCTCATGAGTGATGATTTTCCCACATTGGCCCATGTGTTTGCTTTGTCTGAGAAGATAGAGCTTAACATGGTGGAAGAGAAGGTGGTGACATCTGGATTCAATAGGGATACAACTACTACTTCTCGTGGACAGCAGTCCACTTCACAACCTCATAGTGGTGGTGGTGGGAGTCATGGAGGTCAAGTACGACCCCAGTCAAGTTCCGGAGGGACAAGTGCACAGAGACCATTACCTTCATTCGCTGGTCAACAGCAAGGATAGTCTTGTTAGACATGTGGTGGTGCTCATAATTGGAGGGATTGTCCACAAGAGAGTGGTGGACGAACTTTGGCTGATGGATCTCAATCAGCACAAGTTCAATGTGTTAATTATGGCCAGGTTGGCCACCCTCGTGAGCGTTGTTTTGACCTTTACCCAGAATTGAGATCAAGTCGTGGTGGAGGTCGTGGTGGAATGGCTCAGAGAGGTCGTGGTGGTAGAGGTGGTAGAGGTGGTGAGGGTGGTAGAGGTACACCAACAGTTGGGGCACCTCTAGTGACCATTCTTCCCCCTGCGATAAAGGCAACTATGGCTGCTAAGATTGAGCAGTTGGAGTAAAGGCTTGCTACCATGGCAAGCTTCCAACATCGATCACATTCAGGAAGCAAAGCTCCCACATCGTATGGGGGAGATGATCTTTTTTATATGGCTAGTGTAGCACAAATTGAAACATCTATTGCAGTGACGAGAGGAATCATTCGAACCTTAGAGCCACGTGGGGCAATTGTGGAGTTAGATCCACAGAAGGGTGAAGCTGGTAGACAAGCCAGGCTTCCCCAATCATTCTTGTTGTCTGAGGTGGTTAGGACTCTTTCCATGGTTCCTACACCACTAATCAAGCCAACAGTGGGGCCAGCTGCATCAACATCACGTATACTGGACATGGATAGATCATCGAGTGCAGTGTCGCGGATGGTGACTTTAATGTTGGGATCCCCAACATTTTCGGCTAGTGATTTGATGGCGTCAGGAATTGACTTAGCTCGTGTATTTCAACTAGCAGCCACATTATGTGAATGTGGGAGTGTTGCTACTATGAGTGTCGAGGTGTGTGAGGGTGTTGATGTGGGGCAACCTGTGGCAAGGGATGTTGCTGTGGAACAACTCGTGATATCAGGTGTGGATAGTCCTTTGTAGGTGGCGGCGACTAAGATGGACACATTACTAGCTCAACCAACCATTGATCATGAGAGGCTTACACCTGGTGTATGTATGTTGGACAACCGGAGTGGTATTTTCTGGGTGGTGAGTCCTACAGGCCAAGTGTATAGACCAGATCGGGTTTTGTTGGATTCTGGTGCCCAACCCTTGATGTTGGGTGACGCGCTCCTAAGTCCCGGGGTGAACCCACTTGAAGGTTTCACCTTGGCAAGTTGCGGAAAGTTGAGACTTAGTGCACGCTCCCGACTTCCAACACTAGAAAAGGGTAGAGGGCCGTGTTGGGAGTCCCGGGATTAGACTAGGACGAGGGACTAGCTTAGCTTGCGTGAATCTGCATCAAAAAACCAACCACATGAGGTTAGTTTAGCATTCGGGACACCCTTGGGTGTTGGGACAAGCCACGGGCACTTGGACACACAAGACTCACCACGCCCGGACTTGGGGGAAGCCACCACCTTCCCCCATATAGTATTCTCTGCAGCTCGCAATGGAGGCTACATCCAAATGGCACAAATTCCCGGGACTCCCGAAATGGAGTCCCGAAATTGTCCCGACGAGACTCTTGGAACTTTGAACGGCCATAACTCTCAACTGCAGAGTCCGATCGCAACGAGGTCTAAACCAAAGTTGTAGCCCTCGTCGAGGTCTTTTCAACGCCATGTTGCACTCCCAAATCAGATGTTGGGAAGAGGTCGATTCCTTACTTTTAGTGGTCGGGAGTCAAACTGGCACTCCTGGCCCTTCTTTTGCCCATAACTTGGGCTGCTGATGTCCAAATGACCAATGCAAGGCCATTTTCGATATTTACGTTTCAAGACCTTTCCAATGACACCAAGAACACCCCAATGCAAGGTGTTTTGGGGCTTGCTGTCGAGCTCTGAACATTCGGGAATCCCAGAGGACTCCCAATCTCCATCTTTTCCAAGTGTTGAGCTTCACCCCCACACTTGGCCAAGGTAAGGTTGCGACATTGGGGAAGGCAGCATGTATTGGTTTGGGTATTCGGAGGTCAGAGCTTGAACCATGCCCATTCCAAATTCAAACATCACTGGGTGGAGCCAATGATAGGTCTAACTTCATGACACATGAGAAATTGTCGATGCAAATGAGACCGGATCATGCGACTTATAGCTCTAGGTTGGGAATGATTGTTGTTGTTACAATAGCTGAGTCGTATGATGTATTAGTTGGAGGTGTCGTGTTGTATCTGATGGGTTTTCAAATGGATTATTGGACGGAAACAACGACTTATTGACCTGGTTGGCAGTCTGGGGATGAACAGATGAGCTAGGTGTCTGTGAGATTTATTTATGAGGTTTGACCAAAAAGGTCACCCCCAAAGGTGTTGGCATCAGTTGTTGGTTTTAGTGGAATGGTCACTGGGCCAAGTGACTTATTGGAGGGCAACATTTTAGCCATTAACACTCCGGTCTATGAGGATATAGAGGAGGTTTCTAACTTTGTTGCAACAGTGTCTTCTTCATTGGATGTTCCACTTTGGCTTTCGAGTGGGGTGTTACGGCAAGATGCTAATTGTTCGGTATCACAGGCTTGGCGTGAAGCTTTTGTGCCTATAAAGGAAGAGGAGGTTCCACGATGGACTTCTATTTCTGGTCCTATTGGGTTGTCTCCATTGGATACTACACCCATTACGTGGGAGTATCCTTCCGAGGGTATTTGCATGTTGGATCTATTTGGTGGGATCAGCACCAGTTTGGCAACAGTGCTTCAAAAGGGTATTCCAGTTCGAAAGCACTTTTATGTGGAGAGAGATGAGGCCGCGAGGAGGGTTTCATCGCGCCATCTTACATTATTGATGCAACAATACCCTGAGCTATTGCCGAGGTCGGCTATTCAAGGATATCAGCAGGCTTTGCCATCAAACATTGCATTGTCGGGGGCGCAGGACCTTGTGAGAGCGAGTCCTATTGATTTGGTGATTGCTGGATGGCCATGCCAGGGCCATACTTGGGTTGGTCGTGGTGAGGGATTACATGAACCTCGATCTCGTATGTTTTGGGAGATGTTGCGAGTGTTACACCATCTTCAAACACATTAGGTATGTGCTCTCGCGTACATTCTAGAGAATGTACCTTTGTTGGGTGATATTAGGTCTCATGTGATGGCAAGTGTACACGAGATCCAATCTTGGATTGGACTAGCGGTTTTATTGGATGCAATAAGGGTTGGCTCGCGTGCTCATTGTCCATGATTATGGTGGACGAACTTGTTGCCGAAAGAGGTGTTGAAACGGGCATATGAAACAATGCCACGATCTTCTCACCTCATAATGGATAGTTTCTTGGATATTAGGCAATGTTCTCAGGTGGTGAGAATTGCTGATAGGTCACCCATGGCAGTGGTGAACCGAAAAGGACAGCCTAGCATGGTGTTACCCACATTTGTCAATTTTCCAACGTCACATGCCTATAGGGAGGGTGGTCCCGGGCTTGTATGGGATACTTGTTCGCAACGGTTGGTGGAGCCCAATGTCGATGAGAAAGAACGTGCGATGGGGTTTCCTACAGGAGTGACATCGGTCCTTTCTATTTATGAGACTTCACGTCGACAACTGTTGGGTCAGGCTATGGACCTAAATTTTTTGACTTGGATTGTTAGCCTTGGTATGGTTGAGCAACATCGGCTCAGAGCCACATCTGTAATAGTTACACCTCTTATGAATTCGTTGCCCACCGTGACGGTAGAAGCATCAAGTGGGGGCGAGGAGAGTTATACTTTTCATCCTTGGAATACATGGGATGTGTTGGGAAAACATGTGGAGGTTGTGGCCCATGCTGTTGGAGGAGTTTGTTGCTATAATGGTGTTCCATTGGGTGACATGAAGGAGCGTGTGGCTTCTCCCAAGGTTTATGCATAACAACCCATGGCGTCATCCTCTTCCTCTAATGTGTTTACCGAGCAGACTTGGGAACCTTTGATGGGGCCCAAACTAACAGGAGGAGAGAGGCGACGGTTGACACAATTCCTAAAAGTGTACAGGAGTTGTTTTGCCTTTAGTATGAAGTTGGGTGTTTTTGTTGCAACCCTAGCTTTGGGCTCGCGACCAAGGCAAGGGGTTGCAAGGTTGCGGGAGCAAAGGCAAAGGCATTGGAAGCGTGCGGGCCAAGAAGAAACCCGGGAGTCATCACATACTCCCGGGAGTCTAAGGAAGTGCGAGGGAATGTGAGGGAGTGCGCACTCACACTCCCAAGGCAACTCCCATTTTGGGAGAGGGAGTCCCGGTGGACTCCCGAAACTTCAGAGTGCGAGTTGAAGGGTCAAATCTCAATGGATTGTTGCGCTCTTGGTACCGTTGAAAAGCTCTTGAAACGTAAATGTCTAAAATGGGCTCGCATTGCTCATTTGGACATCTCAAACACAAGTTATGGGCAAAAGAAGGGCCGGGAGTCAAATTGGCAGTTTGACTCCCGAGCACTAAAAGTCGGGAATCGAGGTCTTCCCGAGATCCGATTTGAGAGTGCGACACGGCGTTGGAAAGCTCTCGACGAGGGCTACACTTTTGCTTCAGACCGCGTCGCGATCGGACTCTGCAGTCGGGAGATATCGGCGTCCAAAGTCCCGGGACTCCAACCCGGGACGATTTCGGGACTCCCACGCGGGAGTCCCGGGAAAAATGGCCATTTGGATGCCACCCCCGCCGCGAGTTGCAGAGTATACTATAAGGGGGAAGGTGGTGGCTTCCCCCAAGTCTGGGCCGTGGTGAGTCTTGTGTGTCCGTGTTGCCCGTGGCTCGTCCTAGCACCAAAGGTGCTCTAACTATGCACTAACCACTTTGTGTGGGTTGTGTGCAGGCCCGTGTGAGTGAATAAACTTGTCAATTCTTCCTAGTCCCATCCCGGAGCTCCAACACGACCCTCTACCCCTCCAAGTGTTGTGAGCTAGGGAGCGGCTCCAAGTTCCAACTCCTTCCGCATTGCCGCATACTTGGACCCTCAAGTGGGTCTACAAGGAACTTGGGAGCGCGTCACAAAATGCACCTCGATGGGTGCCCTGAGCTCCTCCAAGGGGAGCTCCATTCTTTCGGCACTTTCTTGTGTTATGAAGTTGTGGGAAGACCCTGTGTCCAAAAGACATAAAACTTCCCGCTTAGAAACTTTCCCTTTCAAGAAGATAAGGCGATTACATTCACCTTGGACTAGGTTGGCGGCAAGGGCACTTACCTTAGGAGCCCCATTCCCCGATTTAGGTTTGGGGCAATCTTTGGAGTAATGCCCCACTTCATTACAATTGAAGCATACTCCCTTGGGTCTCCCACTAGCATCTCCCTTGGGTTGGCTCCCTTTGAAGGGAGCCCCTTTCTTGGTAAAATTTCCCTTGGGTTTAAAACCGGAGCCTTGGAATGGTTTGGGCTTTTCCCCCTTTGAAGTGTCTTGGCCTCGGTTCCATTCCCCTTCATGGCGTGCCTTCTTGTGAGGGAACTTGCTATCCCTCTTGAATCCGGACTTCTCACCTCGTCCCACATCCGAAAAACCTTCTACTTTCATGATGGCTTCGGTTAGTGAAGAGGGCCAATTTTCTTCAAACTTACGTTTGGCCCAAGTTGGAAGCCCCATCACAAAGTGGCACACTCGGTCTAACTCATGCATATGCCTAATTTCAAGCATGAGTTCCGAGTAAGCCCTCACATATTGACGCAAGTTCTCATTGCTCCCATTCGCAAGGTCACGGAGTTTGCATCTTGAAATGTAGTCGGAACTCTTGGGAATGAATTCCAACTCAATACGCTCCTTGAAGAATTCCCATGTGTAGCCATGAGTCTTCCCCTCTTCTTGCCTCACCGTCCTCCACCATGTGGAGACATAGCCCTTCAAATAGGATTGGGCAAGTTCCACGGCCGAATGCCTACCAACCTTGGCGGCATGAAGGTAGTCTTCCATTTCCGCAAGCCAAGCATCCACAACCTTCCGATCCCAGGCCCCATCGAAGTTCCCGGGCCTAGCGGGCTTGAAACCCACACCTTTGGATGAGCCTCCCTTGAGGGCCGCAACCAATTCATTGAAATCGGGCCTATTCATTTTGAGTAGGACCTCCAATTGTTCCGGGGTGAAGAGGACTCCATTTGGTTGTTCCTCTTCATTTTCATGCTCCTCAAGGCTAACGCGGTCTTCCTCCTCTTCGGAATGGTTTTGTTCCTCCTCCCTCATAGCTTCGGGAGGAACATCTAGGTCTTGGGTGGGTTCTTCCACCCTGGTTTCTTGGACTAGCTTGCGGGTCTTCTTCGGTGCCATCGAGACTCTTCAATAAGTGGGTCAAGCTCTCATCGAGCTCTAATACCAAGTGACGCGCTCCCAAGTTCCTTGTGGACCCACTTGAGGGTCCAAGTACGTGGCAATGCGAAAGGAGTTGGAACTTGGAGCCGCTCCCTAGCTCACAACACTTGGAGGGGTAGAGGGTCGTGTTGGAGCTCCGGGATGGGACTAGGAAGAATTGACAAGTTTATTCACTCACACGGGCCTGCACACAACCCACACAAAGTGGTTAGTGCATAGTTAGAGCACCTTTGGTGCTAGGACGAGCCACGGGCAACACGGACACACAAGACTCACCACGGCCCGGACTTGGGGGAAGCCACCACCTTCCCCCTTATAGTATACTTTGCAGCTCTCCACGGAGGTGGCATCCAAATGGCCATTTTTCCCGGGACTCCCGCGTGGGAGTCCCGAAATCGTCCCGGGTTGGAGTCCCGGGACTTTGGACGCCGATATCTCCCGACTGCAGAGTCCGATCGCGACGCGGTCTGAAGCAAAGTTGTAGCCCTCGTCAAGAGCTTTCCAACGCCGTGTCGCACTCTCAAATCGGATCTCGGGAAGACCTCGATTCCCGACTTTTAGTGCTCGGGAGTCAAACTGCCACTTCGACTCCCGGCCCTTCTTTTGCCCATAACTTGTGTTTGAGATGTCCAAATGAGCAATGCGAGCCCATTTTAGACATTTACGTTCCAAGAGCTTTTCAACGGTACCAAGAGCGCAACAATCCATTGACATTTGACCCTTCAACTCGCACTCTGAAGTTTCGGGAGTCCACCGGGACTCCCTCTCCCAACTTGGGAGTTGCCTTGGGAGTGTGAGTGCTCACTCCCTCACACTCCCTCGCACTTCCTTAGACTCCCGGGAGTATGTGATGACTCCCGGGCTTCCTCTTCTTGGCCCGCACCCTTCCAATGCCTTTGCCCTTGCTCCCGGGCTTCCTTCCTTTTGACTCCCGGGCTTCCTTGCAACCCCTTGCCTTGGTCGCGAGCCCAAAGCTAGGGTTGCGACACTAGCTGAGGTGTTGACCGATCAAGGTATGGAGTTTCAGGGTGAGTTTCAGGTCTTGTGTGACAAGGCATTGATTAATCACCGAACCACGTCTCTAAGTCATCTAGAAGCAAATGGTTTAGTTGAATGTGTGGTATAGACGGTGAAAAGGGCATTGCGCAAGTATGGCTTGCAAAAGGGCCACCTAGGGGATTGGGATATTCAATCACCATGGTTGGCCATGGGATATCGATTTAGTCGTCAAGCATCCTTAGCTTCCTTCTCACCTTATTTTCTATTGTACAGTCGAAATCCAAACTTGCCAACAACGATTCGTCATGAGTCTAATGAAGTGGTGAACCTTGATGACCCAGAAATGTGGTGGAGGGTGTGTTCTCAACGTGCAGAGCTTTTTCAAAGAGTTATGCCAGCAACATTTGAAAACCTTGCCATTGCTCAACATAGGGATACATTGCGGTATGCAACTATCAGGGTGGAGGTTATCGACCATCAATTCGTAGGTTCCATGTGGGGGACTATGTCTATTTGCAACAGACTGCATCGACGACATTGGATGTAACAACAGGCCACACTATTTTACGAGTGTGAGAGGTGTTAGCTTTTCGAGTTCTCACGTTAGAGGGTTGCGATTGTCACAACCCCACTTTGGCCAAGTGTGGGGGTGAAGCCCAACACTTCCAAAGTTGGGGATTTGGAGTCCTCCGGGACTCCCGAATGTTCAGAGCTCGACAGCAAGACCCAAAACACCTCGCATTGGGGTGTTCTTGATGTCATTGGAAAGGTCTTGAAGCTTAGATATCGAAAATGGCCTCGCATTTGTCATTTGGACATTTACAGCCCAAGTTATGGGCAAAAGAAGGGCCGGGAGTCAAACTGGCAGTTTGACTCCCGACCACTAAAAGTCTGGAATCGACCTCTTTTCGACATCAGATTTGAAAGTGCAACATGGCGTTGGAAAGACCTCAACGAGGGCTACAACTTTGGTTTAGACCTCATCGCGATCGGACTCTATAGTCGGGAGTTATGAGCTCCCAAAGTCCCGGGACTCCAACCGGGATAATTTCGGGACAATTTCGGGACTCCAACTTGGGAGTCCCGGGAAAAAGAGCCATTTGGATGTAGCCTCGGTGGAGAGCTACAGAGAATACTATATGGGGGAAGGTGGTGGCTTCCCCCGAGTCCAGGCCGTGGTGAGTCTTGTGTGTCAAAGTGCCCGTGATTTGTCTCAACACCCAAGGGCGTTCTCGAATGCTAAACTAACCTCTTGTGGTTGGTTTTTGGATGCAGATTCACACAACCTAAGCTAGTCCCTCTTCCTAGTCTAATCCCGGGGCTCCTAACACGACCCTCTACCCCTTTCTAGTGTTGGAATCCGGGAACGTGCCCTAAGTCCCAACTTTCCGCAACTTGACAAAGTGAAACCCTCAAGTGGGTGAGTTTCACCCCGGGACTTAGGAGCGCGTCAGCGATCGTGTTGTTTGGAAGGACCATGTGCGTAATTGTGCACCATGTCACCTCCCAAATCTGGATGGTAGAGTTGACCCAAGTTTGGCACTAATACGGGCCGGTTTGAGGTGTATGTTGTGTGGGTCTAGAGGTGGAGCAGCCCATATGTTGGTGTGTGATAGATGTTCTAGGGGGTTGGCACATGGCGTGCATGACTCCACCTATGGATGTTGTTCCCGATGGACGGTGGGTTTGTCATCGTTATACTTTGGAAGGGTGGATGACTTGATCTTCACATGGTATGGATTACATATGGGCAATTAACAATGGGGCAACATAGCACCCGGCCTTCTGATTCGTGCACCTGCAAAGGTGTATAGCATGTAGAAGATGTATAAGGCTACCTGGAAGTTAAAGGGACCTAACCACCAGCTAGGGGGGCGAATTGTGGTACACAAATATTTGTGTATGCTCTCGTCCATGTTATGTGTTTATGTGTGTGTATGTGAATATGGTATGTCAGCGATGTATGTTGTATGACAATATGTATTCGCACGACAACTATCATGACCATATGTGTGTTAGTTATAGCGTATAATGTGCTATGGTAATGAGTAGTGCCTACTTAGGGTTTCTAGGTTTAAGGTTAGAATATAGTGGCTCTTCTGGTAGGACCCACCCTCATGTTGTGAGTGGGGGTATAAAGTGTGAGAGAAGGCTTAAAGAATGTAGTTCTTTGAGTTGAGCCTAGAGCGTTCGAAGTAGTTGGAGTTAGTGGAGCTTCGAGCTATGGTGTCCCGTTAACATCGGCTTGGATTTTTTGAGTGGAGTGGGTTTGGCTTGATTATATGTGTTTGCATCACAAGTTTTATGATAATAGATCTTTCTTATGACATTTTCAGTTGTGGTACACAGGTATTTGTGTATGCTCTCGTCCATGTTATGTGTTTATGTGTGTGTCTGTGTATATGATATGTCAGCGATGTATGTTGTATGACGATATGTATTCGCACGACATCATTTTTACCATGTGTTACAAAAGACAATTACATCAATAATCACAAAAATGATTAATTTGAACACAAGTTGCAAATGAATGGGTTGGAATTTAGAGATGATTCCTTGTTGAATTCAATTTAATGCATAATAAATTAGAAAAAACGTCATGTAAAAATATTATAAAATTGCAACATTAATACAATTTTTATCGCAACCTTAGCTTTGGGCTCGCAACTAAGGCAAGGGCTCGCGAAGGCGCAAGCCAAGAAGCCTAATAATCACATTTCATGCTCCCAAGAATGTAGGAAAATGTGAGGGAATGAACCCGCACAATCCCAAATGAACTCCCACTTTGAGAGTTAAAGCCCCAATGGACTCCCAAATTTTCAGAAAGCGATTGTAGGGGCCAAAATTCATTGGATTAAAAAATTCTTTATATCATTGAAAATCTTGTGGAACGTAGATGCCTAAAATAGGCTTTCATTATCCATTTGGATACTTAAAACATAAGTTATGACAAAAAAAACGACCAGAAGTCAAACCGCCAACCACTAAAAGTCAAAAATCGCCCGATTTATTTGTGTGTAGGTGGCGCATCACATATCATTGAAAAGCTCTTGATAAGGGCCACAATTTTTCTTTAGACCTCATTTCAATCGAAGATTTGCACATAAAGTTATGGGCCATCAAAGTCACAAAAGTCCCAATTTAGGGAATTTCGAGACTCCAATTTGGGAGTCTTGGGACAAAATAACATTTGGGTGCTGGTTCCGTGGCCAAGCACAGATAATACTATAATGAGGAGGTGCTGGCTTCCCCCAAGTCTAGGCCATGTTTGCTCGTGGTTCACTCGTGCACCAAAAGTGCCTCAACTATGCACTAACCAACTTGTTGTTTGGTTTATGTAGGTTTGTGTGAGTAAGACTTGCTTGTCATTTTTTCTAGTCCCTATCCCGAAGCTCCAGCACACCCCTTTACCCCCGAAATGTTACGAGCTAAGGAGTGTACCCCGATTCTTCATTTTTCCGTTGTGTTCATCTTGGATTCACATTTGAGTCTGTTAAGGAGCTTAGGAGTGCATCAATTCTTGATACTAAAAACATGAAAAACTAAAAGTTTGTTACACTTATTTTTTGCAATGGTTTTTATTTGATTTGATGTAACAAATGTCTATGACACAACATTACAATTAAGGTTGCCATGAAGGATGTCCCTTACATCCCTCTAAACACCCTTAATAGTAGTAATTATTTTTACATTTGTACTAAAAGTTATTATAATTTTTCATGTTGTCCTTCAACATTTGTCCAATGTTATCTAATGTTCTCTTGACATCCCTTATCATTTTCTTGACAATGCCCACCATCTTCCCAACATTTTTTATTTTTTATCATTTATTAAATTGTTTTTAACATCCCTACAAATTTTCCTAACATTTTCCAACACCCCTTAGAGTTTTCATGGTTTTGTTTAACATCTCTTGGAATTTTCCTAACATAGCCCAAGGTCCTTAGATGTCTCCCTAGGGTGTAAATTTTTTACAATGTACCAAAATCTTATCATAGCATCACCTTTTCTTGTCTTTTTTACCTAGTTCTTTTTTACAATGTAAAGACACATTTATGGATGATTATGATGGAATCTCAAATTGTAATAGTCTAAAATATAGTCCTTCTGAAATTTTTGACAACTTTTGATTCATTATTTTTTATGGGGATCAAAATATAGGGTAAAACAAGATTGTAGTAAGGAATAAGCCTTTTTTGTCTTGTGTGGTACACTTTAAAATATTTTCACCCCCTAGTGTTATTTGGCACCTTATTGTGTTACCCAACACCCCTTGCCATCTCCCCAACTTTGCTTGGTGTCCCTAACATTACTCGACACAACATTATTATCCCTTAACATTGAACCCTGTCATCACCCAAAAATGTGTAAAATAAAAAATTTCGACATCACCCAATGTTTTCTTAACATTATATAACACCCTTTATTATCTCCTTGTTGTTATTTTATTGATTTCAATGTTTGCTTAATGTTGCTTGACGGTGCCCCCACCGTGTCTTAGTGTCTTCCCAACATCCCCAATTCCCCCAAAAAAAAAACATAAACAAATAAACCTTTTTTTTATTTAAATGTTCTTAAGTGTCATCCGACCATCCTTGCCATTGCTTACTCTCCTTTCATCATCTTGTGAACATGTCCCCATCATTTGTGAAACTTAACCAAATATCTTTGAATTTTGAAACCATGTTAAACCTAAAAATTACCAAGGACACCCTATTTAAGACATCCTTCAAATCCCAAATATGTCCTTTGGATGTCCCAAAAAAAAAAGTACACTAAGTAATAACGTTGATTGTAGTTTTGTTGTCAAATTGTAGTTTTTTTTTTTTTTGGTGTCATGAATTTTGATTCATCTTTTGTAATTTCTAATGTCAGTTTAAAAAGGTCAGAATATTATTATTGATTTTGATGATATTTGTCATCACAATCAAACGAACCAAAAACCATGTCGAACAACTGAAAAACTGTGAATTTTATCACATATTTATGTAATGCCACTTTAATTTCATGTTGAAGAATTTTTTTAAAAAAATCATCTGGTTTAATAAATTGAGTTTTGGTTCTTGTAAAAGATTTTTTAACTTTAACACCAAAAACTCAACTTTATAAAACATTAGACTAAGGATTCTTTTAATAAAAAATGTTGATGGGAAAAGAATTGAAATGATGATAATGTACCATCAAAATTTGGAATGCATTCATAATTTAAAAATTGTGGTACTTGAGATTTTTTTAACTCAAAATATGATTTCAGAATGTTCAAATTTTAAAATTTATTTGCCAAATGTAAATGGGTCATAATGCGTATGACATATGAACAAAGTTGTGGCTTATGATATAAAAAACTAAAGTTTAAAGTAATTAACATTTATTTACATTATTTGAAATTATGATCATTTTTCAAGACAAAATTTAGAATTTGGTAAAATTTGTACATTTTTAGACAATTCATATTTGTTCAAAAAGAGTGGACACAAACCATATAATTGATTGGGTAAATTGTAAATATTTTTAAGAACATGTTGCCCAAAAACATTTTCAAAAATTCTTTTCTATGAAAAAATCAAAATGACCACAAAATGCCCATTTGTGGTTAAGTCCTTTGTCACCATTGTGCCATTTGATTGTGATTGCATTCATCAAGATGATAGTCTTTTTGGCGACTATGATGCATCGTTTGACGATTTGTTCAACAACTTGTTAATGTTGAATTTGATTATTTATCCCAATATGAAAATAAATAAATTGTGTGCGTTTAATAGCCATCGATGATGTTGATAAACATGATGAGAACCTGGGTCTCCATCTTCATGATTTAAACCTTATAAAACTTGAGAATATTAGAATAAATGATTATTGAAGGAGTTGGCATTTTGAAGGATAGTGCAAAGAACAATTTCAATTGTGAAAGTGCTACAAGAAACTAAACATTTCATTGTTGATCAAAGACCTTTTGAAATCCAACCTAAAGTCATTATTAATCTCAACCTCTTTGAATTTCTAACCTCTTTGCAAGTTATAAAGGAAAATAGAAGTCTATATCCTCTAACAACATTTGTTGTCTTTGGTTTCTTATTTTTTGTAGTTTGGTCCTGTTTTTTTTTCTAATTAGTTCAAAAAAATTGTAGAATTTTTAATATATTCTTTAACTCATTCTTTTGTCTAACATAGCATTGCAAAGTTGTTTTGTGAAATTATAGAAGATTAATAAAATCTAAAGAAACATATAGATGTGTTGATATTGGAAGATTTGGTATCAAATTTAACATAAGTAATGACCTAGTTACAAACATGTGAAGTTGACTATGAACAAGGTCATCACTTGCTTTCGGGGAAATCATTACTTGTATATTTTAAGAAGCACCTAAAATAAAAGGATATTTTTTAATTTGCTATGAAACAATGGCACATTTTGAATATACTCTAGGTATATTTTCATAATGAATTACATGCACCTCATTTACATTTGAGTAATTTGTTCCTAAAATTCTAATAAATTGCACCATTTTTTAAAAAATGTTGGTTAGAATAAAATGGAAATGACCTCCCTAGGCAATTGTTCTAGATTCTTGTAGGTCTTGGTCAAAATACCAAGAATTAAAAAAAATTCATCCTTTCTAAAGAGAAATTGATGTTGTCCCAAGTTAAATGTTAACTAGATATGCCACATAGAATTAATTTGAAATTTGGTTACTTCTAGATTTGAAACTTTTTAATTTTTGGTGTGAACAAATTTTGAAAGGTGGATGATTGCAACCTTCCTCTACATTCATATAAAAAACATTTGAACTATATTTCTTGAAAATTTTAAATTTTTTTTAGTTGAATTAATTTTTTCTACAATTGCATTTTGGTTTGAATTTTTATTGTTGAGTTTTTTTTTCTTTTATTCATTTTTTCTTGCATTACTTTTCTATTTAATGTGTCTTTTATAGATATCAACAAAGTGCTTATAAAAATTTGTGTTTCGATGTGAATCATTATAATCTTGACAACCATTAGCCACCCAATTGGGGTTATCAAAATATATTGGCTAATAACTTAAATGGTTGATGCATTAGTTCTAGTTGAATATGTATTAGGAAATGACAATGTCAAGTCATCAAGACATAAAAAGTTACTATAAGTAAGAATTTCTTTCTTATTTCTTCAAGTTTTTTCTTTTAAATCAATGTTCTATTCTTATTTTTTATTTCAATCTTGATTACAAGTATGATTGCACAAAAGATGAAACAAGAAATCACATTATGCAAAGGATCATATCTAGAAATTTTCATGGTGACCACCTAGTCCTCACATTTGTGGAAACATTTTCTAAGAAACGACAATCTATCAAGACTTAAGGTGAAAGTTCTAAAGACCTAATTTGTATTTTTCTAATTGAATGGTGTATGATGTTGTGTAGTTTTTTTTTCTTTTGTTGCTTGGTTATGATTTTTTTTTTTGTGTAATTTTGCAAACTTTAAATTTGTTTGCCATAACTATAATTGTGAAATATTCAAACAACAAGGATGATACAAATTGTGACATAATTTTATAAATATATGGTCTTAAAGTTATAGCCAATCTCTTTCAAAACATGTAGCCTCCATAATGAGTGAGTCCTATTTTTTCATTCCCTTATGCTTTGGGGTGCATTTTCTATACATTAGGAACCACTAACATCAAAAAGACGAAATTGTTATAAGGAATGGATGATGTAATCAAATTGGTGTGACACAACATGATTGGTCATTTGAAAAGAATATTCTTAAAATTGTGATTTTCAAACCACCAAAATAATAATAATAATATTTTTTATGACCCAAAAATATGTTGCATTATACTACTATCCAAAGCTATATTTAAATACATTCCCATAAAAATGCCATGAGTTTAAACACAATAATAAGATCCACAAAATATGTAAGAATTATTTTATTTTCAATGTTTTTAAGTGGTAAGACTTTAAGTTAATGTTGACTTTTATAATATATTTTTACAATAATGCTTTAAATATATTATGAAAATATTTGTATAAGTTTGAAACAAATGTAATGATATAGAAACCCAAAATCACATTTAAAAGAGTGTAACCAATGTCTTTAAATTGTTTCTACTACTTAATCCTTCCTTTAAAAATGTTTTTGGGTATTCTATATTCATTTTTGTACATTCATCTTATATACATATGTACATAATACAATAATGTGACCTTTTTGGGCAATAAGAATTTTTATGTTGACTTGTAAATAATGAATTTTAAAATTATTCTCCTTGAATATCCAATCAAGTTATGTCATATCATCTTGATTGACTTCTTACTAGTTTTTAAGCAAAACACAAAGGAGGTGGGTTGGGTCTTGGTATTATGTTTGTGCCCAAATAAATTTGTTAAAACCTTTTAAAAACCCATTAACTAACAAAAGGACTAGTTATAAACACATTGTTGTGTTTTAACATCTCATATTTTTGTTGTCATCATCTTTTACTTTGGATTCTAACAACATAATACATAATGAAAATATTCATGGAATTTCTTTACAAGATTCTAACAATTCATTTATTTTGAAACCATAAAACCTTCAAATCTAAGTAATGGTTACAACAAAGGTGGTTCCTAATAGAAATAACAAACCCCTCAACTGATTTAGTTTTTAAAACATTGATAATGTATTCATTTTCATCATGGATGGTGGCATTGATAGTTCATATGTTTCATATTCATATGTTTTGAACATAATTCATACTTGACATTGATGCTTCATTGGAATTTCATTATGTGTGGTTTCCATTACTAATTTTATGTAATTCTCTTTTGAAAGACAAAAAATATAGATTTTTTTTTAATGACTTTTTCTTTTTAAACATGATGTAAATAGTTCTTGAATGCATGTGAATTGAATTGAATGTAGAATTTGAAATTGTTATAAATTTGGATTTTGAAACATTAAAAAGAAAGCTTGAACACAATTTTAAATGATTGTAAAGAAAGATGTATTTGGGGCCTATTCAAGGTTGGGGTTCCAAAAAACAAAATCCAGAATTTTAATAGGGCTATTTTTTGCAAATAATATTTACTTGAAACAAATTTAAATTAGAAAAATTGAGTAGTCCAATTTAAGATAATTCATGTGATGGTGGTGATTTTTCACATGCATACATAATTGTGTATCAATTTTTTGATTTGTAACCAAAAACGTAAAAAATTCTAGAAAATCCCAAAACGAATTTCAATAAACAACCAAACATGTTTTTTTAGCAAGATTATTTTTTGTACATGTGACCTACAACTAAAGTTTAGACATTTTGAACCCATTGAACATAATTGTTTTGCCAAATGGTTAAAAAAATAAGACTTGAAATTTTTCTATGTTTTGGCTTTTCATTAAAGTCATCCAATCAACATATACTTCCATTAAAAGGAACATTTTTTTGTTTTACAAAAAGTTTAAAATCAATTGTATGACTTTATGCATTCCTTTTTATTACATTTTTAAAAAATTGATATAATTAGTTTGAAGGACTCAAAATGACATTTACAAATATCCAATTTATTTTTAAACATTTTTATTAATTCAATAAAACATCATTTTATCTATTTGCATACAACAATCCATTACAACTATATAATGTAAGATTAATCAAAAATCCAAAGTTGTCTTTTGTAATCTTTTTAAAATAGGTCATTCCTTTTTGGTACCTCAATCGTAAATACACCGATTTATATTTAAAGATCTTAACAAAAATTATAATATCATCCTTGAAAACATAAAACCTTCCTTTAAAGCAAAATAATTTAATTTTTTTATAATGTAATTTCCAAATACATTAGAAAATTTCTAGCAAATCTTTATATAAGTGAAATATTTTATGTGGAGACTTATTTAGATGAAGATGTAAAATATTTGAAATCCATGCTATGATGCAAACATTGGTTTTACCTTGTGTCAAACATAATTTAAATTACTTCATATATTTCAGACATAATAATAACCCCATCGAATTTCCTGCAAGTAATTTCACATTTTAGACTTTAAGGGAGAAGGAGATATTAAATTTTAAAAACAATTTTTCACTTGAATTAATTTTAAATTCGAATTTTTTTTTCACAATGGGGCTTCATTGTTAGGGTCCTATTCACACTTTGAAACAATTACATATAATGTTAAAACCAATGAGCATTATCCAATATAATTTGATTCTTTTACTATTCATCGAATCGTTCGAAAGATTTTCCAATGCCATAACTTTTGACCTTGAAACAATCATTTTGAAGGCCACAGTGAATCAGCAACCACCAATGCACCATGAAGGGATGAATGATAAGTGGTCAGAAAACAGTTTTCTGTTGGGTTCTAGTTCTCTAGCTAACCATGGTGGTTAGCTCAGTTACTTTCTTTTTTACCTACCTACTAACAACCCACATGCAAGTTGTTAGTAGGTAGGCAGTAAAAACAGCCCTTACCTATGTATAAACCATCTACTTAGCTAGAAAATGCCTATTTTCCTACCTATATGCCTATATATGAGACCTATTTCCTACAGAATTGGTGACCAAGATGAAACCAAATATTAACTCAGTTGAGTTTCATCCACAACTGAGTAATAACAGACATCCAATGGATGGTGCGCTCGTGGGTGCTGGTTCACCGTGGCCCATTTTGAACACAACGCACATTCCTAGTGGCCCACATTGAAATGATACAATGATGAAAAACCTCACCTTATCGCATGTATTTTTGCATGTAGGAGGATTGATGTAGCTTCAAAAAGCAATTGCAAAAAAAATTGCATGATAATGTAAAATTTACCAAACTTTATTCCAAGCAAACACTAATTATTTTATTATTATGTATAAAGAAAGGATGCAAGTCCTATGTTAATTGAACCTGGATGTATGTTATGTTAGTGCGATTAATTACTATTAATTAGTTAGTTGGGGGCTTTTTCTTGCTTTGGGTAATAGACCTCTTTTATTCATATACTTCCCAAAAATAAATAAATAAATAAATAAAATTGAAAAACTCCTTTAAAAAAACCTGTTCACAAGGCCGAGTGACTTAAGTTGGTGAGCAAACTCTGCCAATCCCAAATCTACATAATGTAGACTTTTCTTTTGGGCTTGGTATAAAGTGTAACAAGAAGAGATAATTTGAGGCAAAACATGAGGGATAAAGTGTGCTGCTATGGGGAACTTAGTGGGAACTTGAGGAACAAATCGAGAACATAATAAATAACCATTAGGCACTGAAGTGGTTTCCTAATGTTTAGAGCTAAGGTGGGGAGAGATATTGGACTTCGAGCAATTTTTGGGATTAGAAATTAATTTAAATTTAAAATATTTTTTCATAAATTGGGCTCCATTGTTAAGGTCCTCTTCACACTCGGAAGAGTTACATAGTCATGTGTGAAACTTAGGCCAATAACACATGTCACACTAGTATATCTCAAGGCTTTTTTTTGTATTTCTCACTACCTAGGTTGACATGTAATGAATTTTTTAATTAAAAATTCCAGGATTATTAAAATTATGGCAAAAGAAAATCCATTATTCCAATTTTTGGTTCACTTTTTTCCAAAAAGATTCACCAAATTATGAATTTTGACAAGTTCATACGTTTAAAAAACACACTGCTTAGTGTGGAGGATGCTTACATCCTTTGAAGTGTGAAATGTCACAATCCTCTGAATTCGTTTGTTGGCCTTACCTACCAAGCCAAGGATATTGTGTTTTAGATTCATTATAGAGTATAGTAGCTTCTTAAGGGCTTTTGGCCCCTAAGTAGTAGGTCTATTTTTATATGAGGATTTTTGAAAGATGATATTTTAACTTGTGTCATAACTTGAGATTAGTTATAGAGTTATGATATCTTGAAGGATTTTGGTTTCTTTAAGACGATTTTGTTGAAGATTATGTATTTGCATGGTGAAATATTTGAATTTTCATAATTCTTCTTTTGCATTAAGATACTTTTTAATGTAAATGCACCAGCATTGGGCGGGTATCACTAACTCACTCGCTTGGTTGTCAGGTCAGTTCTCAATTTGATTCTCCAATCAAACTCGGAGGTTCTCACTTTGGGTGAGAACAGACCCTTGAAAAACCAATCAGGTTATCAAAAAGCCTAAACCTGACACCCATGAAGGTTATTATCAAGTGCTAACCCAAGGTCCGGTTCTCATATTTGTATCGGTTTATATTTAAAACCTACATAGGTATAAAAGCGCTTATCCATTGCCATATAAAAAAGTTTGAGTTTGAACCCCTCAAGACTCCTTAATGTATTTTTCGCTTTTTTCATTGTAAAATGTGTTTTTCATGTGTTTTTGCATTATAAAATGTGTGTGTGTGTTTTTTTTAGTGTGGTAAAGAAAAGTCAGTTCTGGTGGGTAAGAACCAGATTTGAATTGGGACTGATTTTCATGATTTGATTCAGAATTGAAATTTATTTTTTCAATAACTGAACTTGAAATTTCATCTTCAATTTTATTTATGTGTGGAATCAAAAGCAAATTAAGATACATAAACAAAACAGGGAATTTTTTTTAATGTATCTCAAGCAACATGGTCAATGGAACTTTTTGGAAATAAAATTTCAAAAAGAAATTGTCACATTTTGAGGAAAAAAGTTTATGAAATCATCAAGATTTTTGGAAGATTTTGACAAATTTCTAGCTTATTTCTAGCTTTTGAAATCGCCATATTTTAGCTAATAAGTTTCTACAGATTCACCCACATGGAATAATAGGATTCCTATATTTTCTACTTCTCTCTTGGGACTGATCGCCACTTTTGGACTAACATGAAAAAATTGAAAAAAAAAAACTGCTACTGAGTGGCAAATAAATACTTGTTTTTCAAAGCAAAAATTCGCCGATTTTGGGGAAAAAAACAATTTAAATAAAAAAATAAAAAATCTGTAGAATCGTTTCTGTTGACTCTTCTCTCTATGAGTTGTGGGAAAACTCGTACTCTCCTTCCAAGTGCGAGCAGCCCACCATCGACGCGTTTTGTTTTAGTCATTGTTTGCTGCTGCTGCTGTTGTTGTTATCTTTTTTTTTGGGTCTGTGTTAGGTGTTAGTTGTTGTTTTTTTTTCAAAAAAATTTTGGTGTGTGTTTGGTTTTAGTACCTAAGTATTGGGATTGTTGCCAAAAAGACAGCTTGTGTTTGTTGCTGTTTCTCGTTGTTGTTTTCGTCGCAGAAAAGCCCCCGGAAGAAGAAGAAGAAGAAGAAGAATGTTCGGTGTTGAAGAAGCCCTCAATCTGATCAAGAACTAACTTGCACAAAGGAAAGAAAGAAAGAAATGTAAACCCCATATGATTTGGATATCTACGCCATTACTATTCTGGCGCGAGCTAGACTTGATGATGATGTTGTGATCTTCTCCAAGTCAGTTGGCAAACGCTTTGATAACAAAATCCTGTGAAAGAATCATTGTGTTGTTGTTGTTGTTATCGTCGTCGTCGTTATTTTTTTTGGGTTGTTATTGAGTAGTTTATTTGTTGTCCTCGCTCAGAAGAAAAGACTCTATTCCCGCCTGTTTCCGGTTCTTCTTCTTTTTGTTCTTGGTTGTTTTCCTAGCGAATCTAGTCTTTGCTTTGGACTTCGATCCTCCAGCTCTTTCGTTTTTGTAATTGTGATGATGGAGGCCGATGGATTGATATTTGTCAAGGTCTCTTCTCTCTAGGGTACTGCTGGTGCCGAAGAGCTAGAAAGGAGGAGGAGGAGGAAGAAGAAGCAGCACAAGAGAAGGAGGAGGAAGAGGAAGAGGAGAAGGGAGTGGAGCCATGAAGCGACAGCGACTGCTACTCCATGGGCAACATGAGTCTCCGACTTCTGCTGCTGCCGTTGAGAGTCGTGGCGAGCAACCGAGGTTCAAGCGCATGGACGATGGGGGGCACAGTAACCGCGGGATCCGTCGGCACAGTGTTGGCGGTGACAGAGACGGTTCGGAGGCAGCGCGAAAGGGGGAGGAGAGGGAGGACGGAGCGGCGACGGCGATGGTTTCATCAGACAAAGGTATGAAGCACACTTACCACCATCATCACCACCATAATCACCACTCTCGCGCATCTTCTTCCGTTAAGGACGGCCGTGGCGTGTCCAAGAGTCATCAGTCTTACCTCAACGGTAAGGGCTCTGCTGCTGCTGCTGCTGCTGCTGAAGAGTCCAGGAAGGACCGAGGCAGAGAAGAAGAGGGTTTGGACTCCGAGTTGTTCGAGTCTCGCTCGCGGAGTTCTATCAGAGAGCAGGAAGCTGCGACCAATGGTAATAAAGGGACGTCCAGGAGAGAACAACAGGAGGTAGCGGACAATGTGAAGGTGGCTTCAGAAAGCAATAGGGAACAGATGGAGAAGGAGAAGGAGCAAAAGGAGAGTAGCAGCAAAGGCACGGACATGGTGGCGGAGGTGGAACAGAGTAATGAGCGAGAGGAGGGTGAGATGGAGTCTGACGGGGATGTCAATGCATCTGGTGCACAGGAGCAGGATCCAGATGGTCCAGAAAAGATGGTAGTAGCCAATGAGACTACGTCAGAGCAAATAGGTTTCCAAGATGGCAGGGATGGGGTTACCCAAGGAATGGGAGGGACATCCATGCAGGCTCTGGAGTCAGCAGGCACAGACAAGGATGCACACCCTGACCAAGAAGCTGATTCTCAGGAGCACATGTTGAAGAGCTCCAACAATGACCCAGTGGTAGAGGTGGAATTGGATGAGGGGAATGAACAGGCTGCTGGAGACCCAACCACATGTGCGAATGACAAGATTGAAGCAGCAGCAAGAGATTCCTTGTGTGCCCGAGGAGGGGAGCCAGAATGTTCTAGGGTTTGTGATGATGAAGAAAGGAAACAAGGTAAAGAGCAAGGACTCACCTTAACAACTGCAGTTGAAGATGACATGACACAAGAGGCAAGAAAAGAAGCTAGGGGTAAACTAGTTGTCGAGGCACCAGATGAAAAGGAGCTGTTGGGGGAGAATTTGATGAGGAGGAGGCTTGGGAAGGAGCGATTGAGGGAAGGAGAGAAAGAAATAGGAAAAGAGAAGGTGGAGGAGAGACAGAGTGAGAAAAAACAGAGGGTGGAGAATGGTGCACTTTTATCTCTGGCACTGCCTGATACCTCACTGTCTCTTTCCTCTGGTGATCCACATGGTCGCCGGTCTCTTCCACACCGGCATGTGCATTCCCATCCCTCTCAAGCCCCAACACGCACGCACTCCACTGGCTTCACCAACTCAATCTCCCTTTCCCACTCTCAACCCTTCCATCACAACCCCAGCTGCTCCCTCACTCAGACCTCTCTTGACAAAACAGAGCTCTCAAGTGGGAGCCAACAAATCTCTCAGGCCAAGGAGCAAGGTTCTCATGGCAGCTGGCAGATGTCATACGGAAGCAACCATGGAAATGAAGGGTTTCTGACAGCTCAAGAGAGGCAGAGATCTAAGCCCTTGTACCAGAGGCTTCTTCAGTCAGGAAACAATCCACAAATCCTGCAAGGCTCCCTGGGTAGTGAACGGTTGCGAAACCAAGGAAGAGACCGAATTTCAGAAAGTGTCAACATAAGTCAAGGCAGTCATCAGGTGGCACCAGCTGACAGTGGGCTGCAGGCTACCCATTCATCAGATGCCAGGCGATCACTGCGACGTGACTTGCAGCACAAGCACCGTCACAATGATGAAGTCTGGTCCTCCCCATCTCACAGTGCAAGCTCACGGGAGACCCAGCCCCGTGATTTGCCCACTAATATAGAGAGGGCTCCTTCTCGAGAAAAAGGAGTGTTGGAGAGAGAGGTAGCAGGCTCAGAGAAACCATTTACAAGTATAAGGGTCCAGGACATAGTGTCAGAGCCAATTCCGTCAATGGCCCGCAAGCTGCAGGAGTTGCCTGACAGTTTCTTGGAGGGGTTGAAGGAAAGTTTGCGTGACATGCTAAATAGCATAGAGAAACGAGAGGAGTTTGTGTTGCTACAGCAAACTCTTGCAGCTCGCACAGACCTAGTCACCAACACCTTGCTGCGAGCACATCGAGTGCAGTTGGAGCTCTTGGTGGCAGTGAAGACAGGCATCCTGGCCTTCTTGCATCCTGACATTCCAATGACCCACTCAGCTCTAGTTGAAATTTTCTTGCAAACCAAATGCCGCAACTTTGCTTGCCAAAGTCCACTGCCAGCAGATGAATGCGATTGCAAGCTATGTGCACAGAAGGCTGGCTTCTGCAACTCATGCATGTGTGTGGTGTGCTCAAAATTTGACTTTGATGCCAACACATGCCGTTGGATTGGCTGTGACTTCTGCTTGCACTGGTGTCACACTGATTGTGGCATCCGTATGGGCTATATTGCTCCTGGCCCCAGCATTTCTGGTGCAGCAGGCACTTCTGAGATGCAGTTCCACTGCATTGCATGTGAGCATACCAGTGAGCTGTATGGGTTTGTTAAGGATGTGTTTTGTGCTTTTGCTCCACAATGGAAGCGGGATGTGTTGGCTAGTGAACTGGATTGTGTGAGGCGGATCTTCCGTGACAGCAATGATGCACGTGGGCAGCAATTGTGCAGCAAGGCTGAGGAAATGCTTCTACTGCTGGATGCTCAGTTGGACCCAGCCCCTGCTTGCAGTGCCATGCTTAATTTTTTCTCTGGTAAGCTCTTTATATTCTATTTTCCTGACTCTGTGTAACCAGCACATCATACTCTGCAAACCCTTTGTAGTGCAGTCAAAGTTGGAGTGGTTGATGGCAAGTCCATGAGATAGTGCAGTTGCACAGGGTAAGTGTATGCTAAGAATTTTATTCTAACATCAAGTTCAAGCCCAACTGGTGGAATGTCTTTCCCTCAACGTTTTTCATATTATGGATTCTAGGGATATAGTGAACCCAAACATTTTTTTAATTGATTCTTATGGGTCAAATACCTGTGGGCCCTGCCAAGGTTGTTGCTGGTTGCTAGCAGAATTGTCAGAGTTACGATAACAACTATTCCATGATGACCTTTAAAGTTCTGCTTGATTATTTGGTGCATCCACAAACATGGGCACATTAGAGGGTTACAGGCAGATGAGCTGATAACAAAATGTCACATTTGGTGACCCTCTATGGAGTCCTCTCTATGCCTTTTGCTTAGATGCTTGCACGTATCAGGGTGTGCTGCAATAAAGCAAAGCTTACCCTCACAAACTCATAGCAACTTGAATGGGGGTACTATTGATCTTCTAATTATTAGATTTCCTTCTTGAATGTTAGGTGAATTTGTGACTGAGGCTTCCTGTTGCTTCTGGAAATAGGACAGAAACACAGGATACTTTTTCTTTTAAAACTGTTTGCCATAATCTTTTAGAAGATTATTATATACTTATTCTTTTGGGGCCCAGCTCATGGGGTTTTTGGGGTTCATATTACAAAGCAGTAATTTTTTGTTGAAAGGTTATTAGAAGATTGCCATTTGGTGCTTGCTTGCTGAAGTTAGGCCATGCATCATGCCTATGTTGTGGACATTTGTTCAACAAGGTAATTTATTTACCATTGGATTCATTAGTGTAGTAACCAAGGTGGGCTATTGAAAGTGTAGGTTCTATATGCATGATGGCTATTCCATGCTAAGTAGGTTATTCTTTCAATTTTTTGGGAATGGACAAATAGCAACAAAATAAATTGCATTGGATATTGTTCCTTGCTCATGGCATAACCATGGCAAGCAGTTATATATATTGCTTATCTGCACCCTTTGTTGGGAGCTGATGAAGTTAGTAGAGAGCTATGGCAGCTAGTCACTGCCATTCATGATGAGATAGCAGTCTGATACTTTTTGAGTTACAATCTCCAGTTACTGCAGCACTCATTCTTGTCATGTTTGTTTGTGTTTATCCAGAATTGGCATAACATTGGTTTGGTTACCTTACATGTTTTTGTGGAGTCTTCTCTCCCATATCATTGATATTTGGTCTGCTCCTTCGGATCTGACAGGATTCTCTCTAAATTGTCGCAGATGGTGATGTAGGTGGGATTCAAAGTCAGGCACCTTCTGTCTCAAGAGAAGGTCAAATCCAGCCAGCTCCTGTGTCAGAGGAAGCTGTAAAAACTCCACCAGTTTCAGGAAGGGACAATAAGACCACAAGGGACACACTGGATCGAGCACGTGCAGCATTGCAGACATATGATGCTGAGCTGGAGGAGAAGAGGCAAGAAGCTGCAGATCTGCAGCAGGAGCGCGAGCGCAAGAAGGGGCAGATAGAAGAGCTGGAAAGCATTGTGCGCATCAAGCAGGCTGAGGCCAAGATGTTTGCAGTTCGTGCTGATGAGGCACGGCGGGAGGCAGAAGGACTGCAGCGTATAGTACTTGCAAAGTCAGAGAAGATTGAACAGGAGTATGCATCCAAGCTGACAAAGTTGCGCTTGGAAGAGGCAGAAAACCGCTGTCGCAAGGGTCATGAAGCAGTGCAGGTGCTACATCAGGCTCAGATGGATTTCCACACACTAAAACTACCCCTTCTCTCTGAGCTTCATGACCTCTTGAAGCAGCTTGAAGCTATGAAACGGAAAAACTGGAAATAAGATTGCAGATGCAGGTGATTGTGAGCCTTTTGGTAAAGGGGATGTAAGGTCTTTTGTAATTTTCAAATTAAGATAAACACAGGTGATTTGGATTATGCCGGTTAACCCTTGACAGCTATCAGGGCATGACTAGCAGGTATTAAGGGAGGTAGAGATATTCACAAAGATGGTTCCCCTTTCTCTATTTATTGATGGAATTTGGATGGCGAGGAGTAAATACAACTTTGTGTTATGTTTGCAAGTCTTTACTTGTTTGGTAAGTTGAGCCCTAAAGCTGTGCAGGCAAGGATGGTAATCATTCTTTTTACACCTGGAAGACATGATGTGTAATGGGACAGGACAGAAGCTATCTCTCTTGAGTGCTAGCCAACATCATGATTTGAGTCTTCCCTTTGCTTCCAGAGAAATGATGAAAAATTAAGGGCACAATTTTATGTACTCATCTACATCAAGACCTGGTGAAGTGAGCAATGGAGGCTAGTCACAGCTATTAATGATGAAGGTAACTGTAATGTTATGACCACATCCATTCTTGTCTGGTTGATTTTGGCTTGGCTGGAACTGACACAATGTCTAGCTTTAATGTGTTATTATGGAATTTTCTCTGCAATCTTACAGCGATGTACAATCTGACAGAAGCTTGGAATCCTTTGGCTTTGTTGCAGTTTCACTCAAACAACTCTAACTGTCAGGTCTGGAGTTTGTAAATGTGGAATCACTATGGACCTGTCACTACAGCTTAGAATGATGAGTTGTTTGGGTCCTGATTCTTACATTGTCGTTTATCAACCATCTGACTGTAGTCAGATAGTAGACAACACCATCCAGCATATGTATTGCAACAGCTTGCTCTGCCTGAGTCATCATCTCGTCTACCCCGGAATCAAATGCTGCAACTGCTCTTTGCGTAACTGACCTGCTGCTGTGTTGAAAGTATTTGGGGCTCATGGTTCTGACCAGAATTGAACGTCTCAGATACCTGGTTGCAGACCTGTCTGTCGCTTGAAAAGGATCAAAGCACTGAGCTGGTGTATCACATCAAGTTAAGCAGATGAACACAGCAGTGAGCTTCAGTAAGTTACCCTGGCAGCATTTGCATCTTCGGAATGAGTCTGTCAAGTTAGGGGGAGCAATCAACTGAGCAATTCCAGCTTGAGATGTCCTTGTAATGATACTTGTGCATTTTTGGAATGCATTGTCTCCCCCATTTTGGTTACTGTTATCATGGGTGGTGTCTAGCATGTGAGTATGATTTGAAATGAACCCAAGATGATATGCAAGGTGACTATGAGTCCTGGCCACTAGGCTTCTTTGCTTAATGCTTTCATATATCTAGGAAATACTTCATAAAAATTTGCAGATCAAAACAAGAACAGGTTTTAGGGTCCATCTGGATATCCTTTGGCTGTATACTTTGGTTCAATGTAAATTCTTGTGATGGTTTATTAGATTGTGTGCTCAGGTGAAAACAAGGTTCTTATAACTTTGGTTTCTAAAACTGCTCAGTCCTGGAAAGGACTTCCAAAATGCATGTGCAGCATGATGGCAGTTTTTTGGAGCTTCCAAGCTGTGCATGGGACAGGTACATAGTAAGTACCCTGTGTATTGGAAAATCTGATGACAACAGATTTCTCTCACACACTACAGCCCCAATTCAGCAGGAGGGCTAGAAGATGAGCAACTAAAAACTGTACTGGTATCTGCTGGCACTAACTCCCCCATGATCAGATGTTGGAATTGACTGATGAGGCCTTTGTAATTTCAACCATCCACTGCTGTTTCTTGATTGGGAAACAATGCTTGTAAATGTGTACCCTGTTAGAATCATATCATCATCCCTTACAGGGAAATGGTGTGAAGCTCAAGGCAGGTATACTTAGTACATTGTTGAGTTCCCTGTGGATGATGAGAGATGTACTGGAAAGAGGCCCTTTCCCAGTTGCAGTTTTATTGTGACCTTTCACACTACACCCAGCTCGTACCAGGGTATGAGCCTCCAAAAAGCAGGGATTTCTCAATTTGGAGGATCCATCTCCATGCTGTATTTTCAGCACTTGACTCTTTTTTTCTTACAACCACAATGTGGAGGGGAAAATGGCAGGGATTACAGTGAATTGGATACAATCCAAGTACAAATGCAGATGTGAGATCAATAGCAACTTTGTGGAGTAACAAGTGCTTCAAACGACATGTACCTTTAAATGTCCTCAAGATTTTCCAAGGATTTTGTATCCTCAGCTCTTATATATTGGATCTGCATGTCCTGCCGAAATGCTATGTTCATTTTCATTTTTTCTGTTTAGCTTCTCTCTCTTTGGGTGTGTAAGTAAACCCATTGAGTCAGAACTGGGGCATAGGGACTTTTCAATATGTCACAGCTCTCCAACATGGCCAGTAAAGAAATATGATGGGCTTTGATTGGCTGGTCACAATGATTGGCCCATGTGGTGGCATTATCTTCACTTTACACTATCCAAGATCTCATGGTTAGGGGTGGGGATGGAGAAATAACTTGCAGACAGGTAGATGCTCACATATTGGGTGTGGGTGGCTCTACCTCTCCATCTAACCTCATAGAGAGGAAGAGGAGAAGAAGAAGAGGAGGAAAGAGCAACCCATCTCTTCATGAAAATCTGACTCTGTGAGGTCAAATTTGTATTTCTCATACTTCACCATGGATAGTCTTTTTCAATCCCAAGTCTAGCTCTCCTCTGAGACCTTGCCAATTTTTGAATTTTTGTCAAGCCAAGAGGGTGGACACATCAGTAGTGCTTTAGTCTTGTTCCAGAGTGGACCCCATGTTTCAGTAGCCACGTGGTGCACACCCCATTTTAAAGCCTTCATTGTTTGAGGGTGCAATTCTGAACATCCTTGAGTGCTGCTGATCCTGTGCATTAATTGATATGGGTGGATGTTTCAGGGGTGGGTTTTGATGCTGCCAAAGAGACTCGTTACTGATATGCTTCACATATTGATGAAGAACTTGATTATGTCAATTTCTTTCTTCCACTGAAATTTAATTAAATTTCAATTTCCATGTTCAGATGGCAGAATAGGCTGATGGATCCGACAATATTCTATATATATTCCTCTAACAATCTAATTCGCCTATTTTTTTACATTATTACCTGCTTGTCAAACATGCAATTTTACTATCTTGCAAGATTTCTTTGTATTGAATATCATCTCTTGTAGTAATGTCAGACATCATCATTCCAGTGTTAGACTGAGAGTTGCTATCTAGAGTTCAATGAGGCCACAAACAGATATGGTGGGCTGTTGTGTTGTTGAATCAATGCCCCAACACCAACAAAAACTAACAAAATCACACACATGAAATCATGCACAGCAAAGATGAGACTCCATATACACCCCTTTAAGATGTATATCCCCAAACATGAAAAAGTTAAAAGCATGTTCACATTAAACTAAGTTCCAACAATGATTACAGAAAATTGGTGTTCTGCAATAAAAATACCTAACCGCCTCATGATAGAATCACAAGAGGTGAACAAAGTGTTTTTCTTTTCTTTTCTTTTGAAAATGAAGCAAGTAACATAAAATTATTTGAGCACTTTCTTTGACAAGAAATCTTTTTACATAACCATGTCATGCTATCAGAAATATATAGAGGAAAAAGTGCTCAAACTCTATACCATACTGAAGTACAAAATGATTGATTTGTACAAAGAAAATTATTCACTTGTGTGCAAGGATGCTACTACCTCCTAGTACAAACTATTTGAAGAAAGCTTGTGACCGAGTTCTTTCTGTAGTGGCCATTGTTACGTATGGCCAATCTCTACTGTGCTAGGTTGTGACCAGCCAACTACTTATTCCATGACCATATTATGTTCCTCTGCAAGGTGAAGAGAGTTGCTGCAGTGTTGGGTGGGTATTAGAAATTGCACTAAACCCTTGTCAGATATGAAGATGGCTTTTAGAGTTCATAACCATGGTTGTCCAAAAAATCAAAAGAACCAATTCTGATATATAACCATAGTTTCCCAGCTTTTGAAAACATGAAATAGCCGCACACAAAGCCATCAGTAGTTCCTCCATGAAATCCACTGATTCTTTGAGGTTTTTGAAATAACTGGAACCAACAGCTCTCTGATTCTGAATTTTTTTTGAACTTCGAGAACAAAATGCACGGTCTTCTGATTATGAAATACTCAAGGAAACCAGAAGGAAACCAGAACCAGTGATTATCAACAAATCAAATACATACTCACCCATAGCTGGTCTAAACCTTGAATCAATCCAGTTGTTCAACATCTACAATTATTGGGTTCCCTTATTTCAAGCCGGCTGATGGGTGCAGCAGAATGCGATCGAAGGAAAATTTACACCTATGCAATTCATGTGTTTGTTCCAGTGTTGTGCGGGTATCAGAAATGGCACCAAACAACTACCAGTTATCAGAGCAGTTCTTTAATTTCAAAACCATTGTTCTCTGAGAACCAGAGAATGGGTTTGGAATTCACCATTCTCACAAAAAAAAAGCCCAAGAAAAAAAAAAGTAATGGAAGAATAGCTGAGAAAACCACCAGTCTTCTTCACTAGTTCTTTCATGAAAACCATTAATTCTTTGAGTTTTTGAAATAGTTAGAATGGTTGATTGTTTTTATAGGAGAAGGTTTCTCTTTTAGGCCCTTCCGGATTTTGAGACACATACCAAGGCCAATAGGCTGAGGGTAGGTGTCAAAAAATCCGGAAGGGCCTAAAGGAGAAACCTTCTCCTGTGTAAAGAACTGATCCTATTTTGGCTTTCTTTCCATCACTTTTGTCTCTTTCCTTTCCCGACTCTTTTTTTCTTTCTGTTTTATTTTTCCTTCTAAAGCTGTCCGTCCTCATACTTTCCGCCCTAAAACATTCCATCCTTCTTCTTTATGCCATCTGAGCTTTTGCCCTTGTCCTTCTTAGTTTACTTTTTAAAATTTTGATGGAATTTTTAATTAGTTGACATTTATTTTGAAAAAACATATTTCATTTAATTTCTTTCTGGTAAAGAATTTTTTGTAAAGGGAAAACATATGTTAAAGAAATCCAGGGGTTTGGAAAGAAAGTTTGGCCTTAAGGAAAAGAAATTGGGCATTAAAGAAAAGAAATTGTATCCTTAAAGAAGGATTAAGTTTTGGTCCCTCCCAAAATTTGGAAGGTATGAGTGACAGCCTTGTGAGTTCTTCCGCTTTGCGGAAGGGACCAGTGACAGCCTGGTGTGTTTGGAAGGAGCATTTGAAATCTTTCGCCCCAGAAGCGACTGAAAAATACACTAAGAAAATAGGATCGATTTTTTACAATTGTAAAATTTCAAACTGGAACCAGGGTTATTAACAATTGAATTGAGTTTTTGAGAGTTAGAATGGCTAATTCTTTGATTTTGCAATTTCAGAAACCTCGATTCAGGAGTTATATAACAAGCAACTTATAGCACAATGACTTTGCCTTTTTTCCTCAGGTTCAAACTTCAAGCAATCTTATTGGTTGAAAGTTGTAAATTGGTCCCAAGGCATTTAGACAAGGGTCCAAAACCAAAAAGTGGGAAATTGAAGCTAAACTTAGATGGCACCTATTTTGGAGGGAAAATCAATTGGTTTGGACCAAAAAACAGTGGTAAGAGAAGAGTTCTTAATTTGGAGAACTAAGAATTTGGCTAGGGACAATTGGTTAACTCCCTAATGAATGGGGATCCATTGTTTTACTAATACTTAGTGAAACAAGGTTATTTTCAAATAAAATATAAATTTATCAAACCATTCATTTACTAGATAATTAATTAACCAGCATGAAAATCAATTAAAATTAAATTATTTAATATATAATATTATTGATAATTTCATGATTTTCAGTCTATGAATTTTTAACACATGTCACTGCCTAGCCTAAGTTTTAAACCCAACCTATGTAAATAAGTCATGTAATCAACTTAAGCACCTAATATAGGAAATTAGATAAGAAATTTTTTTGTCAACTTACCATTGTTGATCACACACAACATCACTTATGAAATTTGATCTTTTAACCTTTAAAATGCAGGAAACATCCCTATTATCAAACCACCCCACTTGTTGTGATAATATGTGACATTACATTCTATTTATCAAATATTTCATTTTAAACATGATGAAAACATAAATTTTTAAAATTCATATGTTATTGAAATTTTGTTCAAATGAAATTATTTTATTTTATTTTATTTTATTTTATTAATGTACATAATTACATTTATTTCCTTTTGAAAATGTAAAATCATTTGAACAAAAAAAAAGTTGAATATCATTATTCAATAACATTTAAATGACCATTCTTTTATATAAAAAAATCTTAATAAATGGATAAGATTTTTGTTAATATAATAATATTACGTATGTTATGTTACTTTCAATTATTATATGGTTATTTTTCATTAATTAAAATTATTTCATGCTACATTATTTATGATTATTTTTAATTAATTTTGGCTATTTATTATTATTTCACCTTAGGCTATTTTTGGTTTTTATAAGTTAGTTTTGACTATTTTAGTTTATTTCACCTTAGGCTATTTTTTATTATTATAAATTACTTTTGGTTATTCTAAGTTATTTTCGATTATGTGAGGCTATTATTGGTTACTTTGGTTATTGAAAGTTATTTCACCTTATGTTATTATTGGCAATTCTAAGTTATTGAAATCGACACTACTACAAAAATGGGATGCAATTCATTAGTTTAAATCATTATGGGACCTTAAGAGTGAAATAGGTTCATTGCATTTTACTGATTTCACCCTGATGAAAGTTATTTCATTATAATATCATTATGTAAACATCATGTTTCATTACTAGTTAACATAATTCATTATTATAATTTACTGTAGTAAATAGGTTTATTTATATGTTTTTTTAAATATTTTATATATGTTACTTTATGATATATTTTATATCATTTCAAATTACTTCAATTATTCTAACTTTTATTTTATGTTATATAAATTATTTTACCATAAATTATTATGTGTTATTTTACTTTAAGGTATCTTAACTAGTTTATTATAAATTTTTAAGTTATTCTAAATTAATTATTCAACTAACCTTAGGTTATATTTTAGGTTATTTTATTTTGAATTAATATATGTTATTTCAAGTTATACTTTAAATTATTTAAAGTCATTTTACTTTATGTTATTATAAATTATTACAAGAAAAAACTTGGTGGAATTGGGAGAATTGGATTCTTTCAGTGCAAAACAAATCGTACCCCAAACTGACACAAGTGAACAAGTAGAGTATACTAAGGCGCTTGAGATAATTATGTTGAAAGAACTCGACAAAATGACCTCGTAACCTCGGGAGAAGGGGTGTTTTCCCATCTTAAGATTAGGAAAGCGGCACATACTAGGGGGTAGTGATTGTTTATTAAAAACACAAGACTCTGCTAAGTGGTAACACAATGTATAGAGTCTGACACCTACCCGGTGCTAGAAGGTGAAAAGGAAAAGTGTTCTAAGTTTCAAATAAAAGCCTTGATAAACAACGGCAATAACTTTAATTATCCTAAAGTAGCGAAATTCCTTATCACATAAGTAACGACATGCACGAATGGTGTAACAACTGCCCCACTGTCTCCAACATAAACTCAGTGAAATTGAATTCTCCGTGAAGATGCAGAGTACCAATGGCTAGACGGTAAGACCCGGTGCACCTTTACTATATCTTTGAAGTGACAACCTTGATTGAATGTGTAGGATAGGTGGGAGGTGGTGACGCGTAATATTGCTACCAATTTTGAAATACCATTTTTTTGTCTAAGGATGTCTAACTGCCAAAAAGAGGTGGGACATTGCATGGTGGTTAATTTATCTGGGGTGGATGCCTCATAAAGAGTAACGGAGGTGTGTGAAGGTAGGCTCGAGTTAATATTATGACAGCTTTAGAGCATAATGGTACAAACCTGCCTAACTATGAAACTTACCAGTTGAATAGAGACGAAAATCAACCGTAGTGATCTGGGAGTCCTATGTGGAAGGGTTCTCACTCAACGAATCAAAGGTATGTCGGGGATAACATGCTGATGACTCCCAAGAGCTCTTATCGATGGAGTCGTTTGGCACCTTGAGGTCACAAATAAGATTAGTGGAATTGACCATAGACTTTACAATATTGAGTCGGTATGAGGTGTTAAAAGTAGAGATCTAACATATATAGTTTAGGCCAATTTCACAGTGCGCCAAACCAAGATATATAAACATCATAATTTTATCGTATTGACCCTAAGGATAAATTCAAAATTTGTGTGTTCTTTAATAAAACAAAAATATCATCACGTGCCCAACCACCGTGGTCTAAGAACATAAAGAAGAAATAACGTAGTAAAATCTGAATGTGTCAATCAAATGACCCACAAAAGGAAATACTAGCATTGATGGTCTACTGCGCAAAAGTGGCAACTCAAATAAAATAAACTACCTATACATAAAAATTGTTGATGCATTTTGATTGATGGACATACTAATAAAAATAAAGAAGGAAGGGCGTGTTGCTTTGTGCAAAACACTTTCAATTCAAATATGCGAGCGAAGAGATATGATGCTTAGATAATGTCGCACTTGCAAACGAAAAATAAAAATATGACTTATAGACCATTAATAAACAAATTTAGTCTATTGTATATTTTTAATGATGAACTACGAAAAACGACTTTACCTACAAGCACAATTAAATAAATGCAAAGCACATCATAACCTATAAGGCCTTTGGTCCAATGTAACTTTGATTATAGGCTCATGGCTAGATCACTCAATTTCGGGTCAAATAGAAACAATTATATTCTTTATTTACTTTCAACTTCATTGTGCCTACACCTAATGGCTTAAACTTGATGTGTTCATTTATTCGCTGACCCATTATGCAAAAGGTACGCCGTTAGAGTGGAAAGTTTCCTAAGTATAATAATTACCAATGGCCTATGATATTATAACATAAAACATCCAACAATAATTTATAATAAAATAATCACTAATAGTCGTAATATAACATATAATAACCATTAATAAAATAACCATTATTAGGCACCAACAAAATAACCACCCATAGATTATAATGGAATAACCACCAATAGCCACCAATAGCCACTAATATAATATCCACCAATATCCACTAACAAAATATCCACCAATAGCCATTGAGCCACCAATAGCCATTGAGCCACCAATAGCCATTAATAAACACCAACATCCACTAATAGAATATCCATAAAACCCATTATAAAATAGGCACCAATAGTCATTAATAATCACCAATATTCACTAATAGAATAATCATCAATAATCATTAATAGAATAATCAGCAATAGTCATTAATAAAATAACCATCAATAGCAACCAATATAATAAGTACTAATAACCATTAAAAGATTAATCATTAATAGTCACGAATAGGCACCAATAAAATAATCATTAATAACCACCAATAGAATTGATACCAATAGCCATTAATAATCACCAATAGCCCCAAACAAAGAACAATCAATAGCCATACAAAAAAATTATTTAAGATTGTCAAAAATAATCTAAAATAAAATAAAATATAATAGACAAAAGTAATTTCAGATTAAATAACTAATCAAATACCAGCCCTCACCTAGGTAATTTACTTCAACATTCAACACACAATTTAAAGGATTTCCTTGTCATAACAAATGAAAGAAAGAGCACAATAAGAAGAGACAAATTTTGGAAAGGGAGAGTCAGATACTTTAATAGGTCTATATTTATGTGTAGATTATGTTCCTTTTATGATACAGTGCCGTAGTTCTTGGGTAAGGAATTTCAGGGTTTGAAGATGAAGTCACTGCATGAGCAGACCAGGTTTACTTAATTCTTTAAAATCATCCCTCACCCCCATCATCCCTAAACATTGGGTGAACCAGCATCTACACTCTGTACTATGGCAAAACCCTAAAGAATTTTTGGTTTACTCTAAACATTTTAAGTACTCTCTCTTCGGACTAAATCAAGGTCACTGAGTCCAAATTTATCATTTGCAGGGTTCAATCTAGCCACTACTATTAAGAGCCCTCACTCAAGAACCTGAACCTCCTAGAGTAGGTGCTGGTTTACCCTGGTCCCAGCCTCTCTCTGAAATGCACCCATGCTGGCAACAACCAAGGAAAGCAAATGACAATAACAACAACAAAACGACACCAAAAACAATGGGAATTTCCCTTTATGTTGTATCTGGAGGTCCCTTGTCAGGCAGAATATTTGCAAGCCATCTTACATTGTCAAAGAATTCTTACAATAGAGTTATCAGTAAAGTAAGGAACACATAGCACCAGAACCCTGAGTTGGGTGGTACACAGGATGAATTTTCAGAAAAACCTGCAAACAAGTACATTAACATTCGACAAGGAGAGGGGGAGAGTGAAACTCAGAAAACCATCTACAGCTATTTTAATTCCTCTCGAACCTTGTGCGTTAAGTGCTGAGTTTCAGTATTTCATATCCAGATTTAATAAAATTTCCTTACTTTAGGGATACCACTGAAAGAGGGGTTAGGGAGTGAAAGGAGGCCCAAACAGAGGGTGAAGATAGGGTGACTTTACGGGCTTCTCTTGTGTGTAAGGTTAGTTCTCAGTTTTGTTTGTTTGTTTGTTTGTTTTTTTTTGGTTGCCAGCTTTTCTTTCCAATCTTCTCAAATGAAGGGAAAAAAAATTGCCCATTCACTAGGTCACATAATGCAGTCCTCTCAGATATTCCATGTTTTTCATAGTCCCAGAGCTTGAGCTACTGGCCTTGCAACGGGACCTCAAAACATGGAAGAGCTTCTAGGGCTGCCATTATTTATCCCTATACGCTTACATCGCAACAACATTCTCACACTCCAAGTGATAAGAACATTTAACCCTGAAAAATATTATGTAAAAGTGTCAGTAGAGTTTTACTAGTATGTGTGGAGAGGGTGCTTTACCCCTAATAATTTTTTTTGCCTCAAGAGAGGATGGTACCTCATGTAAGTAAAAGGTTTGTCAATTTGATGCCTTACATGGAAAGTGCTTCCTATCCTCTCAAATCAATCATAGCCATCTGCTTACAAAAGAAAAGCTCCATTGGTTGTTCTTTACCCTGGGCAAGGACCTCAAAGGGGGCTGTTCTGGGCATTTGGGTACCATGCCTGACTTCCCACCTTGCAAGTGACCCACATTCCCAGAACAGCCCCATCATCTGACCTTTGTTCTTACCTTACCCAGGAAAAAAAAAAAAAAACTATAACCTATAAGCTTTCATACACCTACTATGTATCTAATGGAAGTCATGACCAAAAAAGAACTAATTCTTTTTGGCTATAGCAATCTATAGTCTCCTTGACATTAATAGAGAACCACCAAAATTCAATTAAAATTCAGAAAAATATCTCATACTAAGTAAAGAACTAGGGGCGGAAAAAAACACAAGATGGGTTTTATTTCTATTTTTTTATTTTAAAAAACTCCAACAAGTTTTTTTGCTCCCCCAGCCCCCAAAGAAAAAGGGACATGTGTGTCATTTGGCCAGTGTACTGGCTTCCTTTTTTGACCGGGCCAAGGTTTTAAAATAAATAAAAATAAACCCCCCTCTCCCCCTGCCCACCCCCAAGGCACGGATAAAGCAACCTGACCCTTTTACATTCCATAGAAAGCTGACATGACAGTAGCAGCAGAAAGTGCGAGTATTTGAAAAAAAGGCTGATTGGGTAGAAAGTGCCACTGGTCGTTATACCACTTTACACGGCCGACGTCATGCGATTGTGAGAATTTGGACTACGTGGCAAAAAAAATGTAATCTCACTATTTTAACTTCTGATTCCACGTTCCCCATGTTTGCGTTTTTTTTTAATTAATTTAATTTTAAATTCGTTTCCCTTTAAACACGTGCTATGAATATTTATACCCTCCACTAACCAATGAGATTCTTTGGTTAGATTTGGAAACACAATCTTATGTGAGTGTATGGGTGACCTACATCACAAAAATGGGTGATAAAATAAATAATAGAAATAATTATTTAAAATAATTAATTATTTATTTAAAAAACTTCTAATCAAGGAGTTAAGAGCTAAGACATGAATATAGCATAGCCCTAACTAGGTAGTCAATGAGAGCTTATAGAAAGATTTGGGAACAAGATCCCCCCAACCCCCTCCAAAAAGTACTTGTGCCTATTCAATTGAAAATGGATGGGGAACCATGATGGGGAACCGTTGGGTTTATAGTTTTGCCAAAGGAGTTGAGAATTAAAAAGTAAGTTAAAACGTTAAAAAAAACATGTCATAAGGTCAAACATGCATGTGCATAATAAATAAATTGCCCTAACAAGAATCCATAAGGAGTAGGCGGGATCTTATGCCTACTTATAGGTGTAAGATCCGTTTGACTCTATTGGAGTAGCTGTGTAAGAACCCCCCCTATTTCTTGTGGTCTGTGTATGCCTCTGGGATGCACTTGAGATTGATTATTTTCTTTGAGAAAAAAAAGATGGGAAATGAGAGGAAGCAAGCACCTTAACCGGAACCCTAAGGCCCGCCCCATATATTAGAAAGTTTAATGTGTGGGAGTTGTGATTCTTGCAAACCTGTCCATATTTATATAATGTGTAGGTAATCACACTTGGGTTTTGTGTTATTGCACACTACCGATGATAATTGACCGACAAATTAATGAAAAAAGTGAATTGATTTTTATGTGAAATTAAGTTTCATTTTTAAATGAAAATATTGAATGACATTGGATGCAAATTGAAGTGACTTCAGATTTAATTGAATTGGATTTTAATTCAACTAAATTCAATTCAACAATTGGATTAAAATTTAATATAATTCAATTTGAATTTAATTGAGAAAAAAATGGAATACAAATTGGTGGAAAAGATATTGAAAAACTGCGTGTGAATATGATGTTGAAAAAAGAATTTTTTAAAAAATAAAATTTATAAAAGCACAATTTCATCTCTTTTTATTCCTCAATTTCTGCTATAGCACAGGTTGTTATCAACTATCTGAAGATTTAGCCAGAAGATTTAGCCAAATCTGGCTATTTCAAAGTAAGCAAAGTGGAACATTTGAAAGGAATATTAAATTTTTATTGAATTTGTGCTCCTATTTTTTTGGCTACTTGTTTAAGCCTCAGATAGAATGCTGGCAATTCAGGCCTCCAAAAGACTCTAAATGTGAAGAATTGTTTTTGAAAAAGAAAGGAATCTTGCGATGATAAATTTGGATCTTTGTCGCAATTTGGCGAAATTTCGCACAAAAGAATTTGGCTGGTAAAGGGTAAAGGGGTGTTGGGGGGGGGGGGCGAGGGCAGGGCGGGCAGGTGGGGATATAAATTTTGGCCTGCCAGAGGAGACCGAACAGTCAGAAAGAGAAAGCCCCAAAAGCAAAGAAAGTAAAAGAGACAAAAAGTGGGCTAGAGCTGAAAGGACAGTGAGCACTGACGTCAGGAAAAGAAAACATAAAGCGAAAAAGATGACGACATAAAGACACGACAATTCCAGTTTTTACTAGACTTTATCTCTACGGTTCACAGTAACAATTATTAACCCGTTGGCGCCACAGGCCAAAAGCAGTGAAGGAGTAACTTTGGCTGAATCGCCACAACAACCTCACGGAAGTTACCCACCCCTTCCCCCCCAGCACCCTTCTGTGAAGGTAGGCCTAGTTACTTTCCTTCACCTTCTGTCACTGTATTTCACTCCTTAGGAGAGCAAAAAGTAAAAAACCAGTTGTTCCCGAGTTCGGAAGTTGGACAAACCAGTTGTTCCCCAGTGTGAAACGAGATAAAACCGCCTGTTCCCCAAGTGTGAAATCGAACAACGCAGCAGTTGTTCCCCAAGTGCAAGAGCGGAAAGACGGCGGAAAAACCAGAGGTTCCCCTCCCCACCCTGCCGCCACCCCGCAAGTGTGAAAGGGAAAACTGAGATCACGGATTTGTGTAAAGAAGTAAGCAACTTGAGTACGCCAGGTGTGCAGGTGTGAAAGGGGATTACTAAAGTGTGAAGTGATTCCAATGAGCCAAACTAATCGGAGCGTTTCCATTGGACCGTAACAAAAGGCCAAGACATATAGAAGCCTCCTGATTGGCTGATGAGGGGTTCCGTCACGTGCCAACTGCTACGTGACATGTTTCCACTCACTGCGAACCTTGCTTTGCTCAGGTCCGGAAACAAGAAACAAGCTCCGCGACCATGCGTGCGTGCGGCCTCTGGGCCTTTCTTTTCTCTCTTTCCCTTCTTCGCTTTGGCCCTTTGGCCTCGCAGATTGCGGGCCTCTCTTGCTCCTAGCGCGTGTGCAATTCTTGTTGCTGCTCTTGTCTGCAGCAGCGGCCATCGCGATTTTTCTGTTGCAATCAGATTTCAGTCGAGCAAGAAACACGTGAGCTTCTTTTCTCGTTGTGGATTTTTGTTCTGTAGAGGAGGCAGGCAAAGGAACGCACGCAACCGGTGCGAGTTCGTGAGGTTTCGGGCGATCGAAAGAGAGAGACAGAGACAAACACACAGACACCAAATGAGTAGATGTTTCTTGTTCGTTTCTTGTGTGTGAGAGGAAGCACCAGAGAGTAGGATCAAGGAGTTTTCAGTATCGGAGATTGAGAGAGAGAGAAGGAGACCGCGGGCCAGTGGTGGGGAGAGTGAAAGAGGGGCTATTTGTTGTTGTTATGCTGCCGGGAAATTTGTTTTGTAGGGCGAGTGGGTGAGAGTCAACGGGCGCGGCGCTGAGTTCGGAGGCTTGTACAAGAGGTTGTGATCCAGCTGCAGTGGGCGTTTGTGGGTTTTCGTATAACAAGAGAAATTGTTGTTGGTATTGTTGTTGTTGTTGGTGTGTGATTGATTGTCATGTCCTGCGCATGCGTGTGTGTATTGTGATCAGAGGCCGTGTGATGCTGCTGCAATCCCTTGATGGTGGTTTGAAGGAGAATTGAGATCCTTTGAGAGTAATACATATGGGTGGTGATGGAACCATGAGGAGCAGCTACCCGCGGTAGTTCCGGGATTATGGAGGTGGTGCAACCGCGGCTGAATATGTTCATGAGTAGTAGTAGTAGTAGTAATAGTAGTCTTCTGAAAAGCATGGAGTCGCCGCCTGCTGCACGAAGCAGCAGCTTGCTGCTGGGAGGAGCTCAAGGGCCTGCAGCAGCATGGTCAGATCTAGCAGTCATGCGCTCTGATGTGATGGAATACCAAGGGAGTCAAGCTGCGGCCTCCGCCACGCGAGTTGTACTGCAGCAGCACATGAATGCGGCGGCGGAGTTGGATCCTTTGGCGACAGATTGGCTGGACCCGCATCCTTCTTCCGACGAGCTGGCTGACGTGGTGGAGCACTGGCCTAATCTGCAGCCGTGCACCTCACCACTCATGGCGATGGAGAATTCTCCAAGCTGCAGTACTGGAAACCATGAACAGGACGTAGTAGTACGAGGGACGATGTCAGTAGTGACCTCGTCTTCTGCAGCAGCTGCTTGTGCTGCACCAGAAGAGCTCTCGGCTTGTAACTTCTCCATCTCACAACAGCATTGTCGTCATCATCAGCTGCTGATGGTGAACAACAGGCTTCATGGGTCAGTGCAATCTTCTTCTTCTTCAGAGCAGCATCTCTCTCCCAGATCAGAGATGCAGCTGCCTGCTGCTGCTGCTGCACATGCTCCAGTTTACTTCACGACCATGTCCAAATGTCACAAGTTTGAGGAGCCAGGATCAATAGGATCGTTCAGCCATGGGTCACTTCTTCAACAGCCAGAAGAGGAAAAGGAGGACCCAAGGTGGCGAACGACATTACCAGATGTTCAGCAGTGGCAACAGCTGTGCTTACAACCACAGTATACAGATTTCTGCAACAGCAGGCAACAAGTTCTGCAGCCTGCTGCAATTGCCTCTTTCTTCAGGTCAATGCCAGACATACTATATGATGCACAAGATGCAAGAGACTTGAGTACATACCCAAGTTCTTCTTCTTCTTCTTCTGCTGCTGCTGCTACACATGGATTCCAAGCTGCTGTGCCACTTCCTCCTAGCATTCCACCACATCTGCTGCATGCAGCATCTGAGCCTGGCAGCTATCTTGAAGCAGGCTTGGGCCTTGAACAGGCAGTCATAGGTAGTAGCCTGCTGCCATCAGTTCACAATGACTTTAAAGCAGCAGCCGCAACTATCCCTGCATCATGTGTGTCCAAGCAGGCAGTTGCCATTACCATGAGGGCAGCTCGCAAATCCAGGATGGCTGCCCGGCAGAGAAGCCACAGTTCCATATCACGCCATCACAGCCGCAATGCCACAAGCTTAATGGGACCCTGCACCAGCTCCTCCAGGGTCTTGCAATCCTGTCATCTCAAGAAATTACAAATGCAACAGGACCTGAGTTTTGCTGTGACCCAAGGCCAGGCATGTACACATACAGACACCTACCTCCTCCAACAGATGATCCTACTAGATATGACCCAGCTCCCTGTAGTACTAGAGCTTCTCTAGGCAATCAATTGCTATCATGCACATGTGCTCCTTGTACAATGGCTCAGATCTGCAGCAGTCTCATATCATCATCTTATCACAGGGGGTTGTCAAATTGTTTTTTGGGTATGTGCAGGGGAACAATATGGATGCATTGGTTTTTCTGCTGCACAAAGAACTTCGGCCAAGCGATGTTAGCAATTTGGGTCGCATTGTCTTACCCAAGGTCAAGCTAAGATTACACTAGCACCCACCTGCACCTTTGATGTTGCAGTAGAACTCTTTCCTTGCCACTGAATTGCATTTGGAGTGCATTCCATCCATTTTGTGCCTTTTTCCTTGTCATTGAATTCTGCATTTCATTCTATATCCAACTCTTTCTTTGCCACTGATTTGCAGCATTGGATTCTATGTGCAACTCTTTCTTTGCCATTGAATTGCAGCATTGGATTTTATGTGCAAATCTTTCCTTGGCCTCTGAATTGCATTGGGTTTCTACAGAGGTGACTTGACCATTAAATCCTCACTTCAACATGGCAGTGGGTTGATGTAGAAAGAGGCAGAGTATCATCTGCCATTTCTGCAAGCTAGAGAAGGGATGTCCCTAGCAATGGAGGACTTTGACAGTGGTAAGATTTGGACCTTCAGATACAGGTATGTGCTCACCAAGACCAACAAGCTCTTATAACCACCACCAGCTTCAGCAGCATGTAATTGTTGCAAGTGTGGGTTCAAGTGAACTCCATCCATGGGGCTGATGCATAGGGTAAGGTGAGAGCAGTGGATCATTCACAAAAAAATGAGGGTCCCATGTGAGGCAAGAGCTGAGCTTGGGCCTGAATTTTTGGAATCTCACACTCACCTAGGGTAAAAACCAAGGCCACCACTTCAAACCATTTTGTACACCAAAAAGGCTTGATGTAGAAACTGAGGCGATCATCAATGATCGTCTCTTACACAAAATGCTCTAGAGCAACAAATCTTACTCCTTAGAGCCCTAGAGCAGTAATTCTCAGAAATGAAGTGGCATGCGAAGTTTTCTTTTGTGAAAGTAGCCATCAAAATACACTACAAAAATGATGGCAAGGTTTTTACAGTATAGTGATTGATTGATTTTGATGGACAGGTTCTGGCCCAACAACAAGAGTCGCATGTACTTACTAGAGATCACAGGTATGCTCTTTATACCAGCCAGGCCATAAGTGGATTTAGGCAAAGAGACTGGAAGTACACAGGACATTGAGCATCATGCACATTGTGCTTTTGAGGGAATGTCTTTCAAGTGGCAAGCTGGTGAGGAATCTCACAATCTGCATTGGGATGCAATTTTATTCAGGAGACTTTGTGAAGGCCCATCATCTTCAAGAAGGTGACCTGCTGATTTTGTACAGAAATGCACAGCAAGGAAACTATGTATGACATTACTCTATACACTTCAATATCTGTACCTCAATTCCATGCATGATATATTTGAACTTGTGTGAACTCCCTTTCACTAATCACCTCTAAACAAAGCCGATAATAGCTTGACAATGATTCCTTTTCTAAAATATACAATTGCATGATGCATGATCATAATAGGCATTGGAATATGTTACTAGTAAGTTCAAGTCTTGCTGTTGTCCAGGGCATCAAATCCAGCTAGACAGATGCCAGTGTTGCCCTTGGTAGGAAAACTTATCTACTTTGTAACAAAAGGTTCAACTCCCTTTATACTGCACTGGAAGCATTTCAGTACATGACTAGATCTTTCTTCGTCAAGTTAGCTGAAAATAGGGTTCATGGTTCCTAGAGCGTCCACAGGACAATATCTCCACGAACTTCCTCTTCCAAAGGTTGATTGGCAAGGTTTGGAGATAAACCCATGAGTGATGCCATTTTCATGAGCCAAAAACTCAAATATTTTGCTGTGAGTTAGGAGTACTAATTACAGCTAAATAGTGGCAGTTGATGGCAGTGCATTTGGAGTGAGTTTTGACAAATGGCAGTAAATGGGACATGTCCAGGTGGTTCGAGGTGAGAAGCACATTGTCCTTGAAGGAGCCAGGAAGCCCAACTCTGTGAAAGCCAAGAGCATGCAAAGCCAGCCAGATCTGCCCATGGGGGTGGAGTGAAAACCTTCTCAATAACAGACCAAGCTGTCCTCCAGATAATCACAAATTTTAATCGTAGACTTTTCATCGACAGCCTTGCTCATGAATTAGGTTCTCCCAACCTTTCAACCAAGTTAGCAAGCTTTTGGATGACAAATACTTGTCAATGTAGTTTGCTATTTTTTCATAAGGGTCCAGTTTCTAGGAAGTCTTCAACCAGATCTGGTAGTGATCTCATAGATTCTAGAGCTTGTATTTTCAGTCACGAAAGCGCCTTTGAAATCTTACAGTTAATCAAGGAGTTGGGTGTGGACGATAAGAGTTTTCTTCATCAGGCATTTCAGAGACATCCATACTATCTTCAAAGCTCCTGTTCTGAGCTTCTTGTTGTGCATAGCTGCGAGAATATAGAGAACCTTTAGTCACTGACTTAAAATTCGGTTTGAATTTGTGTACTCATCTGTACTCTTTTAAATACAGTTTGTTGATTCTGCAGAGTGAGAGCAGGACTGCACCCTGCCCCCCAAAAAATATCCACATTTGTGTCCATATCTAGTGCTTCACTGCCATTAAAATCATAAGAGCAGCTACATTGATTTGTGAGAGCTTTGATGGAAGAGCTTGTCAACTTTCAATGGCTTTACCACACGCAGAGAAATTTGGGCTTCTAGATATTGCTATCTTTGTCAACTTTCAATGGATTTACCACATACTGAGAAATTTGGGCTTCTAGATATTGCTATCTTTGTCGAATCAGTGTTCAGTGAATGACACTGAACATCCAAAGACTTCAAAAACCATTGGTAGTCACCCTTGGTTTTATTCAAAGGGTTGTGGTGTTGGTGGTACTAGCTGAAGGTCATGACTTTTGTACCATTTTATTACCTCCAAAACTTGATCATCTACACATTGAAGATGGATCTGAATGAAATAACTCTCTCACAAAAGTGTATTGTGTACAGCTGCATCCTGTTCCAATTCACAATCTGGGAGTTGAGATCTGGGGTGTTTATCACTGGCCATTTTAGAGATCGAATGATTGCAGATCACAGTTGGAGATATCAACAACTCAACTTTAGTACAATACCCATATCTATCTGATCTGGCCTGTAAGGACTTTGCAAGGACTACTTTGGCATATATACCTGAAACCCAAATGCTATGTGCAAGTGTTTTTTTTTTAGGAATTTTGGGTCGTAGCCAAAGTGGCAATCATCCAAAGGATGATGTAGAAATAGTGACAATCGCCCCAAAGAAGACTTAGCCAAATCTGGCTATAAACCCCCCAAAAAGTACAAATCTTTAATCATCCTTCTATATTTGTGGCTACACAATGAAAACCAAAGTATATGAACATGGTGATTTTTACTCTTTTTTTTCCTCACTTCTGGCGATTGAAAAGCTCCAAGAACGCTTTTTTTGTAAAAAATTTAAATTTTACTTCTTGGCAAAATTTCGCCAGAAAAATAATACTGGCTCTCGTAATTGAATATGTGATTGAATTGGGCCCAAAACTTCATCCCAAATAATTTTTCTCTCTTGGCACAATGAATCTTTAGAATCATATGAAAAATTGTTTTTCGTTGCACTTTACCAAAATGTAATTGGCTACAAGGGAGAATTGAATCCCAGTTCAGCCTGGCTGTCACCTTCCACCGCAGAAGATCCCGCTTGCTAAAAACAGGTTTCTTCAGGCAGGTAAGGGAGCTGAAAATACAAAGGAAAAATCCAGGCAGTGCTTTACCTTTTGCCAAACTTGAGGCCAGGGCTGAAAGAATCATGGCTTTTCAAAGATCTTGTACAATGGAAACCTCAGTTTGAAAATAATCAATCAAATAACCTGAATTTGCCTGAAAATGTGTTTAGGTTATTATTGTGGGGTGGGTTTTTTCATTATCATGGACTTCATTAGGCCAGTTGTCAACCTCCTCTTGGCTAAATGACATTATGCAAGATTTCATTGTTTACCCCTTCATTTTAAATGCTACATACCCTAAGTGGTCCTTCATATTACTCTGAAAAACAAGGGGAAAAGACAATGCTCCCCCATTTTACTCCAGGAAAATGTTGATTGGGCCCCCATGAAATTTCCTTGCTAAATGCGTAAAGCTTCCCCTTTGATTAACTTGATTATGTCATAATAACTTAAACACCAGCACAACCCCCCCCCCTTTCTCTTAAAACCAATTGGTCTTATTTCAGGGTAAACAGAGTGCAACCCACTCTCTCAAAAGTCTGGCAGAGCAAAACTGCACAACAACAGTACATGAAAGAAAAAGGAGGCTGCGAAGAAAAACCCTGCGTCTGCCGGGGGTCGAACCCGGGTCTATTGCTTGGAAGGCAATTATCCTAGCCGTTGGACTACAAACGCCGAGATACTAGCTCGTTTCAAGAAAAGTTAATTCACTGTAAAACTCGTGAACAAGGATTGTATCCAAACAATGAGATGTTTTGGATGTTGAATGAGAAGAGGTTGTGAAAATAACAGAATAGCTTCTTGTTTTTTTTTCTCCATAGTTGAAACTAGTGTTGGCTGTTTATTGATTTTTTTTCACAACCGCTGGGTCAGCTTTGTTAATTAAAAAAATTTGGGTGCCACTTAGGTTATCAATCTTCTGGGGTAATATCTGCCTGGTTATGCATTAGGGTAAGTTATCAAATAACCAATTGATAACCACCGGTTATCCAGTTACAGGGTTTTTTTAAGAGTTAAAATTCTTTAAAAACTGATATTTTCCTTTTCTTTTTTTCCTTTTTTTCTATCATAGAATTGTTCTGCATTTTAGGATTGATAACCTACTTGGATGATAACCAAGTCATCTGGGTAGGTTATTAGATTTTGAAATTTTCCAAAACTGTCAGTTGGGTTCTTGACCGGTTATCAAAAGAACGATAAATGGCTGGTAGATTACTAATAATCCGGATGATAACCGGGTCTAAACTCCATAAGGCACATTAAGAGCTTTGCATTGCAACAGACACCATGTGCTGATCATACTAGGCAGGAGGGTGTGGTAAAGCTCAAAGCCCAAATCAAAGAAATTACAGGAACAGATTAACAAATCTGTAATCATAGATTCCATTGGCATCTGTCATGCTCTACCGAAAGACATAGTCATGTTTGAGACAGCATAAAGGTTTTCAACTTGACTTTCTGTACCAAGCACCTGTGATTTCTTTTTAACCATTCTGTGATGTAGCTCAAGTGAACTGCATGCAAAGATTTCTGGAAATGGAAAATGTAGCAACACCCAGAAAATGGCTGACATGTCTCACTTAGGCCTAACATGGAGCTGCACACACATTTGGCATGGCATCTATCTAATTGAAGCATAACCAAGTCTCTGACACAAAATCGTCTTATTACACCATCTCTGTAGAACGAATCTGAAATAACTGCTATCTGTAAAAACCATAACAGCTTGATGTACCTGAAGATCGTTTTGTGGAGAACATGACAAGGAAGTTCTTGATCTTCTGTCATGGAAATTAGGCCCTGTGGGAACATATAGCAGCCTAAGTTGCATGGGCAGTGTTACAAATTTGCCATCTTCTTCAGATTGGACTGAAAGCAATTGACCCTGGAGTGAAACTTCCATTTCTGAGTGCATGCAAGGCCCACTAAACTCATTGTAAAAACTCCTCAAGAGTGGGAGGGATTGATCTCACCTTCAGAGTTAACATTTTGAAACCCCCTTTAGATGTGAGACTGTTGTGACAAAGAACAGGACAGACAGTATTGTTGTACAAAGGAAGGTGTCTTGTGTCTCCCCAAAGGACTAACCAAGATCCACAATAAGGGCAGACCCCAAGTTGGCCTTGTATGTAAGTCCAAAGGGACGATGAAGCTCTGGACACAACTTTGGCACCTTTGGTAACTAAAAACTTACACCGAACTCACCCTAACTGAAGGTTTGCAAATGGTCAACAAATTGCCATATTAGCTGCCAAAACTGTCATCAAATGCCCAAATGTTCATTCTCTATAGATTCTCTGCAAAGATAATTAGGTGCTGAGAAATTCCACCCATACACTCCACATTGGCAAAATGAGCAGTAAGATCACAACAGTTTTCTCTGCAGAAGCCTCCAGTCCTACATCACAGAGCAATTTAGAATGAATGAAGAAGCTGAAAGGACCACGCATTCTGCAAGGGTTGTCAGCAATGATAAACTAGCACCAGGCTGAACCATGCTCCTCTACCTTGTAGAAAATAGCATTCTATCATCCAAATAATGCGCAAAAAAAGAAGACACACATCTGTTCACAACCCATTTCTGTAAGAATCATTTGAAAAGCTGTGAATCAACAGACAACATTGCAATAGAACACAATGAAGCAAAACTAGCTTAGCAACTTTGTGTGACATATCCAAACATGGTTACATGAAGTTATAAACATCACGGTCATGTTACAGTGTAGCAGAAGATCTTTTTGTATTAACTCGTGTATACACCCAAAAAGTCATATGACAAGAAAGCAAGAGCCTGTAACCAGACATGCTTTAGTCTCTTTGAAGCCTTTTTAACAGTTTCTCCACTCCTTTTCGTATTGTGTTCTTCAAGCGGAACCCAACAATGACACCCACTAAGAAACTGCCAGCTGCTATTTTTGTGGTAGTCCATACTGACAATACATATCTAGCCATCCCTGATCCCACACAAAACAACAACATATGCATAAGAGAAAAACTTGACAACGTTAAAATCTCAAAGTTCACATGGACACAATTATTCATCATCAATAAACAGTCACTCTCAACCCCTTTTAACAGTTTCTAACCCAGTCACAACTTGAAAATGTGCACTGGCAGCAATGGCCCTCTGATCATGAGTATGTGTGCCCAGAACTGTTTCCAGAACAAAATCACAAAATCATTGCAAGTAGTAGTTGATGATTCAGTTTGGTCATGTCCAATGCTGCCTAAAAGTTTCCCATCATATAATATCTTCATAAGCCCTGATTACAGCTCCATACTTACAATAGAAGTTAACCTGAATAGAAATAAGAGATGGCCTGCTGATAAACATTGTAGAGATTTCAGATCTGATACCATGTCAGAAAGCATGAAAAAGAGGGAAACCTGACACTAAGGAACTGAGGAGCAGTTTGAACAACAGAAACAGTCATATACATTTGAAGAGAACTTCAACATGTATGGTAACAAAGACCTGCTATATAACAACATCCCCACCAACTTCATTCAGCTCTCAGCAGTGAGTGACAGTCAACGTCAAACATGATTTTAACCAACATACTGAGTTTCTGTCAAAAAACCGGCAGTAATGGGGAAAACTTGGTCATGACTCAACCTGAAGGTTCCCTATTACTCGTATTTTGATAGTTATTAGTCTCTGCTTGTTAAAACTGCCTACCAAAAATTTTGCAACTGTCATACTGCCAGCAATCATCAGTCTGATGATCACTAACTATGAAGGAATCACAAAATATAGAAACTTGATCTATGATCACATCCAAGGGATTGCACTTTGTCCTTGCATTCATGCTCTGATATGCAGGAAAGGTTAACCTTGCCGTTTCTGTTCTGGGCATGCATCAGAATGCCTTGAGATCTAGACATGCATATTCATACATGTCTAGATAATAAAACCCTTTTTTAACTTTGATGGATGATATAGTGAATCATGAATCATGTCACCAAGGCTTCTATTCTCTGAAAATGATGTTAGTATTGAAGACAGAAGGAAAAAAAGAGTTCATAATTTTACAAAACCACACAGGATCTAAAACCAGGAGCCAGTTCGCAACACAGCCTGATGACAACAAACCCTAGCAAGAATTCAAAGCAAAGGAGAGGGAGAACTGGGTTCTTACCTTCAAAAGTTTTTGCTTTCCAAAAATTGCAGCAAGAAATAAGCTTGAGTTGAGGCCTACAAAGCTCCTTTGATTCGGTTATTGCTTCTGAGTTGTTTCACCTCATCCTTCTTGGTACGTTCACCTAACCCTAAACACTACAACAGTGTTTGGAACCAAATTTCATACAAACATTTTTCCTTCTTGATATCATGCTCGTGTCTCGCGACACTGCCACAAGTGTCATGACAATTTCAACACAAAATTACGTCCACAAAACATTGTTTTCGCTTCTGAAGACTAAATAGCAGACTATGCAATAAAACAAGAAAGCATACTACCACTAGAACAGCAAAGAAATGGACGCGTACCTGACAATGACTTCTTCTCGTAGCTTCTTTTTCAGTCATGCATATTATCAACCAACCGATGCAGCAGCATTAAACTCATGTCCGAAAACCCCCTAATGACAATAAAATAGCTCATTCTCTTCAACTGCAGTTGGTTGATGCGCGCCTGCTGCGTTTCCAAATGTCTACAACCTTCTCGATGCTGCTGCTGCTGCTGCAACTCACAACTTCAACTACTACACATAATATCCGCAAGGAGATGGCGTGAGCACCGGCTGCTGGATCACAAAACTCCCCCAACAACGACGGAGACGCACTGATACTCATCGTCGCCGTTATCGTCGATCGACTCTCGACCTCGAGAAACGTCAGATTTGCAAACCCTGGAAAACCCTAACCAACAAAACCCTAACACACAACAAGTCGTTAATACGGAGACGTGCCGCTGATCATATCCGTGTCGATCAGCGTTTTTTCTTTTTTTGGCGAAATTTCACCAAGTGGCAAGATACAAGTGCCCTGTTCCATACCCATTGTTAAAATCAGATGGATTTCCAATGACAAATTCACCATAACCATTTGATCCCGGGCTTTGCAAGGTTTGGAAATTGTAAAGGGGTCGATTTCATCATGTCCCAAGTTGCCTCCATTTGTTGTCATTCTAATTGATGTCCACAACAAATCGCAATCGCCTCACGTCCACCTCCATTGCCATCCTTTCTCTTTTTTTCCAAGCTTTCTAGATGGTTGAATTTCATTTTATGTGACATGACACTGCATTTGAATGCATGTCAAATCACTTTTTATTGTCTCAAGTTTTCATTTTGTTGTTGTGAATCACCTCAAATCTTTATACATCTTTTTTATAAAGAATCATCACCTCTCTTTAACATCAAGAAGGGTATTGTAGTACCTTTATCATTTCGGCATAAATTAAATTATTTTTTGTTTTGCCAAACTTTTGAAATTTTATTTATTATTTGTGCCAAAATTCTAATAAAATCAAAAGTTTCACTCTTGAATTTTGCGCAAACCTTTTATATAGTGGCTTAAAACTGAAAACTGAGGCAACTATTTGGTAGGTGGTTGCTGAAATAAACTACTATGGTATTGTGTATTGATTTATTGTTAGAACTTGAAAACGTCAAGGATATTGCACACATTACTAAGAGATTTTATAGTTCAGTGATAAAGAGCAACACGAAAATTTGTTTTTTCATGGTGTTCGACTCTAGACTCTACACTATTTGAAAGGAGCATGTAGTAGAGGTTTTGGCATCTAGTTAAATATGGTCCTTTGCCTCGTTTATCTTACAACCTTTGCACATAATTTATTTTGAAATATTCCTAGCTTTTATATCACAAAAAGGTACCTTATTTCTTTTTCTTATTTTTGAAAAAAAAAAATTCAAATTGGTCATTTTTTCATGTATTCTTGAACTCACAATTTGTTTTCGTGTCAAGCTCATCATCAAGTCATCTTGCTCAAGGTCTAGGAATTGGTATAATGTTAAGTTCATTTTCTTTCTTGGTACTTAAATTATTTGCATCAAATTCATCGTCTATTCATCTTGTTCAAGTCTAGGGTTCATTACAATGTTGAGTTCACCTTCTTTTTCAATTGTTCAAGCTATTTATATCAAGTTTGTCATTTGTTTATCTTGCTCAAGGTTTAAGGTTTGTTGCAATGTCAAATTCATCTTTTCTCCTTGTTGTTCAAATTATTTGTGATGAGTTCATTGTAACTATTTTAAATATAAGTTATTTTCCATTGTTGAGGTTCCTTGTTTTGCAAACATAACCTTGTCATTTTGAAACTTGCCTATTTCTCCTTTATCACCATCATCATTTATTGAAATTGTCAATCTTGAATTTTTTGAACCCAGTCTTCAATCTCCAAGTTTCAAACTTGCACCAAAAAAATACAAGAAGAGGAGATGGGAATTAAATTAAGTTTTTCAAAAGGTGTTGGTTGCAAAATTGCCTTGGGCCAAGTCTATGGTTGAACACGATGGGAAGTTCAATATGGTTTGTTACAAAGTTTGTGGTAAGGTTGATGGTATGGAAAAACTACTAGTACCTAAGTTTGATAGTTTACAAAAGCATTCAAATAGACAAAAGTGCAAGTTTACACACCCTTGATTTGGTGTGGACCAATATTTCATATTTCTTAATTTGTAGCATGCCAAAAATGAATGGTTGTGGGCTAACAAGGGTTGGAATATTGTTGTTAAAATGGTGGATGTTTTTGGTGAAACTACTAAAAAAAAACCACAAGTTCATTCAATTTGTTGCCATATTCTAATTCTTGACAATTGTTTGATCATTGACAAATTTTGAAAGCATGAAGCAATTCTTTAATATCTTGAATGTGAAAACATTATTTCAAACATTGGCCTAACTCCACTACCTATAGATGGTTGAAAACATGTATCACATTTTCATTGAATTTACAAAAGATGTTGTGTAAAAAGCTTGATACTTTATTATTAGTTATGATGAAATTATCACAATTGATAATCAATCTTGGTGTAGTCGCATGTGTATGTTGTTGATGGCTTTAAGAGGATGCCATTATTGTTGATTCTTGAAAAGATGGTTGGTGGAGGCAATGTTAACAATTTAACTTAGTTGATTATGAAGTCTTTGATGTAGTATGGGGGTTGGATAACTTATTAAATTGGCAACAAGCTTATTTCTTTTAAACCAAATGGGGTTGCAATGTTCACAAGCCTATATTGGTGTTGTTACTAAGTTCAATTCTAAAGTTACACTTCTTGTGATTGCAATGCATTTCATGGCACATCATATTAACCTACCCATGCAAATTATTTTTGTTCTACCCTTGGTTAGTAAACTTGAAAGGTTGTTACAAACCACATACACATATTTTTCATCTTCACCAGAAAGCCATTTTGGGCATGCCATTTTTGCCAAGTTGCTTGAAACTAAAAGTTTGAAATTATTTCGTGATATAATGATTAAGTGGATCTCCATCTTGTCCCCTATTAAACAAGTTTTTTAAAGTACATAATTATGGTGTTGAAGATGAATGATGATTTGCATATTATGTTAATAGCAAAAATTAACCTTCAATATTTCTATTGCATTGAGGTGGCAATGAAGCTAACTTGCACCATGCCTTTAATAGAATCAATTTTTGCACTTTTAAAGATTATGCAAGCTTATGACACATTTATACATGTGAATTTGTGACCATTATTAAAATAGGTTGTGTTATATTATATAGAATGTATTCAAATCCCAAAAAAAATGTGATGTTAAGAAATTCAAAACATTTTTTGACTTGTACAAAAACTTCAATGACTTGTTGCTAACTATATAATGGACATATTTTATAATAAACATAAAGTTTTTTATTTTTATTTCATTAACAATCAATATTAACTACATAAAAAGTAGTTCTTTAGTGGGGTGTGTTCACCCCAAGATACGAATGATGATTGGACAACAATTTTTGCATTTGTCAAGGTTATGTGTTCACACGATGTCATACGTTTGATCTTTGAATTGGAACAATGGTTCCCTAATTAATAATTGTTGAATGTAAAATGCATTATTCATCATTAGTATTAATTTAATCCTTTTATGGAAAAAGCGTTCTGGGGACATTTATTATTGAAGATTTCTTTTTGTTTTGAAAATCTCATTGGCTTAATGGTTCATCAAATGAAGGTCCCAATCCTTATTGATGAAAACAAACTTGATTTTAAACTTTCTTTAAGATCACAATGTAAAACAACCATGGTACTGCTATGAAACTACCATTATTGTACACCTTAGTCACCATATCAGCTATGGTTTACATTAGCATTTAAGAGCCTTTTGCAACATTGATTGTCTAAGTATTTTGTATTGGCAAAATTGTCTATAACTATGATTAAATAATGTAGAAAATGAATGTTGTTTCTCCACATTGTTTTTCTTAAAATCCAAGTTATGCAACTACCTAATTAAACATTTGGATTTCCTTGTTAAGATGTTTACACAATACCATTACATTTTGGAATGTTTTCCTTTTGGGAATGCCACGGAGGATTAGAATGATAATAAGGTGAGGTATGCAACGGACCATTAAATTTTTGATATGTTATCCTAATAACTCATGACGCAAGTTTTTTGTTATTTCTATTGTACTTGTAGCTTACATGGCAACAAATTGCTCAATATGGCATGAATATTATAGTTGATCATGAACATTTTAGCTTGATACTTGATTATGTGGCTCCTAAAATAATACTAAATAGTAAAGGTTTGGATTTCCACCTTAGTTGCATTTCATTGAATTGAATTTTTTTCCTTATATTTGTACATTGTATTCAAGTGATATTTTGGTTCGTGTTGTTGCATTTTGGGTGGGTATTGTACAAGTGGTTTTGATGTGATGTATAAGCAATAAGTATTAATGTGGGCATGCAAATATAGTTTTAAAATGTGTGGCTTGTGCAAGTTTGGCCTAGGTTGTAGTGAGCAAAATCCACATGGATTATGGTTCACACTCCCAAATCCATCATAGTATTTTTATAAAATTTTCTTCCTTTTTGTAATTTTTTTTCACTTCGTGTTTTTCAATTGATGGGGTTTGATTTAGTTTTGGTTTTTGTCAACTTAATGTCTTACTCATGAACACCCAAGATGACTGCAAAGTCCATTACACACATACAAATGCTTGTAATGTTTGTACATTTGAATTTATCTCATTGCCATAAAATATTTCGTTAAAATAATGTTTTTCCAACACAACTTTTCACATGTTGTCATAAATCATTGTCCAATTTCACCTATCATATTTTACCATTTTGACATAATTTTTAAAAAAAAATGGTTTTGCCAATATATATATAAGTATTATTATTATTTGTGCCAAAAATTTAATAAAATCAACATTTCAACTATTAAGTTTGAACTTTAGACCTTCCAGGACCAAGACTTACTACTGAGTTAATCTAAACACATTAGACTGTTCTATAACTCTAACACCAACTTGCTTATTTTTTGTATAATCATTATTACCAAAAATTGTAGAATTAAAAAACCAAGTGTCAAAATAATATTTATAATTTAATGACTTGAATTTTTAGAATTAATGTTCTAATCTAGCCTTGTAGTCATATGTCCTTAATCATATACTTTTCTTTAAATTTGTAACTACATTGCGACTACATGACTAGCTTACATACATTAATAACCTACCTATGTTAGTAGTTTAACTTTGTGCTAGCTACCTACTAACTATTTACTAACAACCTATTAGATAGAACTAGTACTTATGAGTTAATATTACCTACCATGTAGTACATAAATATGTACCTACCTACTATATAGGTAGTACATATGTACCTACTACTAAGCACCTTCCTACTTACCTACCTATTAAATAGATAATACATACATACCTACTTGTTATTACCTCTAGGTATTACTTATTTATTACCTACCAAGCCAGGTACCTACGAGGCTACTAGGTAGGTTTTTAAGTGTTAAATAAGTATATAGGTATCTCCATGCCAATGAACCAATATAACTACATCTCTTTCAAAGCAAGCCCACAATCACGCAAGAAAAGAGTCCTTACCAACCATGTGGGTAAAAATATGGATATCCTTTTTGATGAGTGAAGAATCACAAAGTTATGAATGACCACAAGTTTAACAAAACCCCCTCTCTTGATGGCAACATGCAAACAAGGGCTCCAACTTGGAAAAACCTTCAAAGCACATTTCTAAAATACATAAGGCACATTCCTAAAATACCCATCTATGTGCCACAATGGGCTCCATGGCACATCAATGGAAGTTGGTGAAATAGGACCAACACCAACATGACGTAATGAGGCTTAGGGGAAAAGTTCCTTAGTGCTTATCTACTTGTTTATACGCAAATCAAATTGTTGTTGTGCATTGCAAAATTATGGGTACAATTGGTTCCATTGTTGTTTGGTATGGGTACCATACCCAACATTATCATTAATAAGGGAGCTTAAATAAAAATAAGTGCACTCAAGGAATAATGTAAATCAAGAAATTTAAAAAATTGTAATTTACTTCATCATTGCTTACATATTGATACAGACTGCATCAAACACAAATTCATGTTTATCAACATAAGTTGTCAAATCCACATGTATCCATGCAACAAACTTCAAACTTAAAACATAAAGTTAATTCATACGTATCTATGAAAATTGTAGAGTATTTTCAATAACAACCATTTGAAGGTAACACCTTCAATTGAAAGTGCAAATATAACCTTATGAAATTTTATCAAAACATAAGAAAAACATCACCTTCATTAGGAATGGAAATGACAAGTTGCCATGAATCCACATCAACATCATCAAATAAATATACAATAATCCACATTAATTATTGGGAAAACCATTATAGAAATCATCAAGTTTACTTAGTGGTTTCAACACATTAGCTATAGTTTCAATAGACACAAGGTAGTTGGTGAATGAACTTGAAAGCCTCAAAGCATAACACATTTGTTAAATTCACAATAGATTACAAGACAAAAATGGAATGAAATGTCCTCCAATAACCTATTAACAAACGAAGTAAGAAATATAACCTTGAATCCAAAAGCTCATAGTAGGTATTTTCATTTTGGTTCATGCACAATTAGAGAGGCCTTTACATCATTTGTTTTTATAATGTTTTCTTCTTTCCATAATTTCAAAAGCTTATCCAAATCAAAAGGCGAATATTATGAATGTAAGTGCATATGACAAGTGATAAAGTTATTGAAAACTTTGTTGATATTATTGTCAAATTTACCAACCTAATTAATTTGACTCAAAATGTTAAGAATGTTCAAAATAACTACAAGATTTATGGAAATTGTGGATAGTTGGTGCAAAGTACTAGGTTCCTATAGGTTCCAAAAGTAAACACCTTATTTCAATGTGATGAATCACAAGGACTTCTTCATGGATAAAAAAACATGTTGTTTTCAAAGATTTGAATGGAGTCAAGATGTAAAAGACTTCTTATTGACAAAAAATAAAAATAAAAATAAAATCTTAGAAATAGGTGTTTCCATGGTATGCACTATTACACAAATAGGTTATTTTGACTAGTGAATCTAATCAAGAAGGACCCCATTTGGACATGAGTTTTAAAAAATTCTTGTCAATTTGAACAAATTGATTTGGACCTATTGTACATGATTGGTGTGGTCGTTTTGATTGGAAGACTATTGGACTATTTGACCAGTCATTTTTGCTATGGATAATGGACCATTTAACTAGTTAAATTTCTACCCAATTTTTTTTTTTGGATTGTTACCAAATAAATTAAAATTGTGTAGGTAGGTCTAGGTAGGTAGGTTGTATATATGTTTAGGTAGGTCGTAAAAAGGTTGTAAGCATGTAGTAACTTAACTTAGTCTATCTAACCTACCCTACCCTAACCCTTTAAGCATGTATATAGGTTACAAGTATTACGAATTGAACACCTCACCTCTTCAATGATAAACCAAGTCCTTACCAATGGACTACACCTTCTAAAGATGATAAACTTTGTCAAATTTTTGATTTCACATCATTAATTATGTAAGTAAGTAAGAAAGTTAGATAATTAGCATGTAGGTTGCATGATGTTTAGTAAGTAGAAGGGTAGGTAAGTAGGAAGTTAGGAAGGTAAGTGGGTAGGTAGGTAGGGATTTTGGATGGTAGTTAGGAAATAAAGGTAGGTACATAGGTACTTATAAATAGGTCAATAGGTAAGGATGTAAGATGGTAGGTGGGAAATAAAAGGTAGGTAGATAAGGTTTTATGATGGTAGGTCAAAAGTAGGAGCTAAGTAGAATTTTTACATGGTAGGTCGAAATTAAGAGGTAAGTAGGTAAGGTTTTAAGATGGTAGGTTGAAAGTAGGAGGTAGGTAAATAGGTAGGTAGGTAAGGATGTAAGATGATAGGTGGGAAGTAAGAGGTAGGTAGGTAAAGTTATACGAAGGTTGGGAAGTAGGAGGCAAGTAGGTGAAGATGTAGGATGGTAGGTGGGAAGTACGAGGTAGGTAGGTAGGTAGGTAGGTATGTAAGTAGACCTAGGTTATTGCCTAGCCTAGTTAGTAGCTATCTTGACCAATTAAGTAACATAAGATGTTTCATTTGATCAAGACACCATTGTTCATCTTGACTAAAGATGTCATGTTGTTTTGTCCAATTTCATTAGATGTTTTAGTTGATTATAAATCATTGGTCATTTTTACCAAAGTGGTTATTATTTTATTCAACTTGACTAAATGTCTTAATTGATTATAAACCATTGGTCATTTTGACCAAGGTGGTCATTATTTTATTCAACTTGATTAGATGTTCAATTTGGCATATAGTCAAATAGGTTAGTTTAGTCAAGTTTACCAATAAAAAACACACATGCCATTCAAGCCTCAAGCTTGTAGTCAAAATACACTTGTCCATTAATAATAAAAAAACATGTTAATAAATTTTGAACCTTTTGAAAAATCATGAATTCTAATAGTGACAATGTACACAAAAAGGAATCATAGTTTGATCATTTTCATTATAACACATTTTTGTGTTTTTCAAGACATTTGGAGAAGATTTTGTGATATAATTATGTAATTAAACGTGGATAACATCCTAATTTTTCATTATGTTGTGAAATTGATGCACATTTGAACAATGTAATGGTTGATTGGAGCATTTTTCCAATTTGCAAAATCTTGTCACAAAGATTATAACATAACAAAAGGATTAAAAAATATTAATTTTAATGGGAATTTTTTCTTGAAATTTTTCACATACAAAAAAGTAATTATAATGAAGAATATTTTCCTTGAAAAAATTCAATTTGTTTAAAAAACATGATGTTAATATAATGATAAATAGATGTTTGACAATACATTATGATATAATAATGTTAACGATTATGATATTTTTAAATTCTAGAAAAAATTCCCATTAAAAATGTAATTGTGACACACCCTTAAACTCCTTGAGAGACCCAAATGTGTGTCCCAATGTGAAACAATTGAAAAAGAAGGAATTTGGAGCACACTTTGAAAGCTCCAAGATGGGACTACGAAGAATTCACAAGCAAAAGTTCAATATGAAATTAACTTGCACAATCAAACAAAAAAGATGGTTAATGCAAGTTGGAAGGAAATGGTGTGATAGACTTAGTAGGACATCCTCAAGCTTTACATGGCTCACAACCTTTGAAAGGAGACACCACTCCCTTTTTAGAGTATACTAGGTGACTCTTCGTGAAGGCTACATCCAAATGACATTTTTTTCCTAGGATTCCCAAGTGCGAGTTTCAAAACTGGGACTTTTGTTATCCCAAAACTTTAAACTTTCATATCTTCTTCAAATCAAGCATGTTTGGAACATGCAAGGGCAATTATTTTATAGCTCTCAAAAAGGTATTTCCAATGTTGCATTGCATGCCCCAATCAAAATTCATTTGACCTCCGTTGTAAAAAGATTCGTGGTTGGGAATCAAATTTTCAATTTGAGTTTCAACCCTTTTTTTAATCATAACTCATGCATTTCATGTTTAAATAAACAATGTGAAGGCACTTTAAGCATCTACACTTCAAGAAATTTTCAATGGTTTCCTAGGAACTCAATTTGATGTTTGTTTATTTTTTCAATTAAGGTTCTAAATATTTGGGACTTCCACATTAGTGGCATTCCCAAAATGGGAGTGCATTTAGGAATCATTGGGCTCAATCTTTTGCAGTCTCCCTCACTTGTAAGAATGTGTTTCATTCTCACACACACTCTTTTGGCCTCATGTGCTTTGCATTCCACATTAGTTGTGAACTTGATGTTAAGGTTGTGACAAGTTGGGTTAAACACTGTTTTTATCATTTTACAAAGATAAAGTGGACTTTAAAATTAATGAAAAATGACAAACTATTGTACAAGGTGTTTTCAATAAAATTCATCAAATTATTGGTGTATAATTATATTTTTAAAAATGAATAAATTTCATATTCATGAATTATATAATTTGGTTTATTGTTGAGAGCCAAATTAATTATATGTGATCTTTAAGTTAATTTCAAAATGAGTGAAATTTTATGTGTGAATATTTTTGATATTATATGTATTTCCAATTTTGACACAAAGTGCGTAAACCATACCATGGAAAAACCTAAATGTACAAACTAAACTGTAAACATTCATTTGTCATTATAGTCTTAAGAGCTAATTTGAGGATTCATCCACATACCCCATAACATTACACATTTTCAACTTAATGATTTTTTGAAAAGACCCATCATATTTGGAGCATGCTATAGAAAAATGCAACATGTATAGCTCAATCTTTGAGCATAAAGATGAGCACTGAGAAGACAATAGGCAGTTGTTCTAGTGGCTTTTTTTCAAAACCATGTTCTAACTATATCTCAAACACTTTATAAAGAATGGACTTGGTTGCAAGAATTCAACATGATGGCAAAAAAACATGTTATAAAATAGGTTACATTGTTGCACGCTACTCATTAATCATTTTTAGTTGTTGCACAAATTTTAGGACACATCTTTTTTATGTCTCAATTAAGAGTGTCATCTTTTCAAATTGTGACCTTCTTAACTTTAGAACTAGCATGGACCTATTGTATTGTTAAAAGGTGCAACAAGATGATGAGATAGGAACCATTGTCTCAACTTGTAAGTGTTTTGAAGGTAACCATTTTGTTAGTTTCCAAAAACCAAAAGTAACACAATAAGAAGGAGGAAACACCATACCACAAAAAACCATCAAATACTAATCACAAAGAAATTGATCGTTTATTTCAAGTGGTTATTCTTGCATTTCATCAAACAACAAATCTTAGCTTCTCACATTATGGAGTGCCTATTACTGCAAGGTGTTTGAGGACTTCTCTGATATGCATGCAACAAAGCTTACCATTGGTGTGTGCAACCAGGATGTAACAGACATGGAGAAAAAAACACCACTACAGACCCGATAAAAATCCTTTTGCTTCGAAGAAATTGCAGCAAACTTCCATTACCACCATCTAAAAGCTTCTTGTCTTCCCCATCATTTTTTTTGTCAATGTGGTGTTATTAAACTCCTAGAAAGTTCACAAATTTGGACCACCTCAAAAACCTAAACCCTAAGCTACAGAGCACATGGATGAATAGAAAGAAAGAAATGGATGATTGTTGCCCCCTACTATATAGGAGCCAAAATGCAGTAAGCTACTTGTACTCTATAATTGATCTTCACACAACATCCCTGCCTGGATGGGCAGGGCCAACAAAATTTGTCAGGAAAAAAGAAAAAGTGCTCACTCATGATGTCAGTATGGAATGAAACAAGAGAGCACACATGTGCTGACAAAAGAGTTAAATAAGAAAGACATACTCATAAGCATACTCAACTCATGGGTGGTGATGCCTATTGTTAGTTGTATAAATTAGTTGTGGGTACAAGACAAAGAAGCACATATAGGCAAAGCACCCTGTAACCTTCAAAATGTAATAAATTATTATGTCACAACATACAAAGTGTTAACTTGCAATCCATTATACCTCCATCTGACAAATCATGCTTTAGCTACCTACTCTGCCATTACTAAGTGATGAAACCCCTGTCAAACTTTATAAAAACAAAGCACCCAAGACAAGGGGGAGAAAAAGGAACAAGGGCCATTACTTAGTTGCATTTGTTGAACATGATTACACAACACACATTTGGGTGCCAAGAAATAAAAGGTTACACAATTCTTGGTTCGGTTGGTGGGTCTTAAGTTACAATAATGTACCAAGATGGGTTTATTCAATTCAAGCTTTTTGGGGGGAGGCGGGGGGTGGGGGTCAAAGCAAAGAAATCCCAAGTTCCTGACATGTTCCCCAAAGAATTCTCAATAGCACCTCACTTTTATGGGGGTACACTTCAGCCAATGTTGCCCTCCTTTCACTTATATAGGTGCGCCAAAGGGGAGGAACTTCAAACTTCAAAGCTTCCATTTTGGGGAGCCAAACAATTTGGCTCATTGCAAAAAATATATATTGAACTTGGGAGGCACCTCAACTATTGAATAGGAGAAGAAGTAGTGATGATTTATTCTCAATAGTGATGATGCTTTCAAATAGTAATGATTCATAGTTACATTAATTAAGGAAGAAGAGACATATTACGTACTAGTAGTACTACTTGTTTTGGGATTTTGGATTTCCAATTATCATGTTCCATAGGTTCTGCCAAGTTGGTTCCCCATAGCAAACCACCACACTTTGCCCCAGATCCTTTCCCCAGATTTTCAGCAACAAACTGTCAGATAGTGAATATTTATTAAATTTTAAATTTTAACTTTGACACATGGTTTTTCTAATTCTGTGAAAATTTGCGGCAAGTAATGGTTATAAAAAATAATAATAAACATGCTCTTTTTATGTTTATGGAACACTTTAAGTGTCTCTAGACTGTTTCAGTCTTAGGCCCACTTTAGATGAGGGTCCAGGGTCCAATTTCTTAGGAACCAATTTTGAGTCCTTGAGTTGGACTGTACCTTGGTGGTCCCTTAGCCTGATTTTTGGTTCTCCAAATCAGGAGCTCTCCTTTTATCGCTGATTTTTGTTCCAAACCAATTGATTTTCCCTTCAAAATAGGTGCCACGTAGGTTTAGCCTCGATTTGCCACTTTTTGGTCTTGGACCCTTGTCTAAAGGCCTTGGGACCAATTTAAAACTTTGGACCAATAAGATTGCTTGAATTCATTGGTCCCTGGACCTTGGACCCCTGTCTAATGTCGCCCTTAAGTTCTTGAACTTTGAGGTCTAGAGTTCAAACTCGAGAATCGAAAACTTACAGATTTTTAATTTTATAATAAATATAAAATTCTTGGCACAAGTAATAAATAGAATTAAAAAATTTGGGCAAAACAAAAAACCCATTGAAATAAGATCATCCCCAGAATTTTCTTGTTATTTTATTTTATTTTATTTTATGTGGCTCAAACGGAAATAAAAAATCCATTGCAGAACAAGGAGAACAAAGGCAAGCAAATATATATATTTTTAAATTACTATTTTTGAAACGAAAGGAAGAAAGAAAAAAAGGCCACAGGAATTGAAATTGTAGCCTATGAGCAAAAAGAATGGCAATTTCGAAAAGAAAACACCTAACTAGGATATAGCCATTTTTTTCTGGCTAAATTTATCGAGTTAGTTCATAAGAGGCTTTTTTTGGGGGGGTGGTTTTTTAGTCGCCAAAATTCTGCAGTTTTTTTTTGGGAAATATCGCCAGATCTCCCTATTGGGTTCTAGCATGTAGCCAAAAATGGGCAAGAATCTTGAACTTCCATATCCTGTTCAGGGTTTTTTTTTACTAAAAATTCCTCAGCAGGTCGACTGGCGAGGATCCCCTGCATCAATTAGCAATAAATGGCGACTGTCCTAAGTGGGCTGTAGCTCACTTGTACAAAAGTGCTGCTACAAGTAGTGACCAGCCTAGTTTCTAGACGTGGCTAAATTAATAATTTCAAAAAATGCCGGAAATATCCCCTAAATATCACGAGTTTTTCGTGTGTTTTTTTCGCATTTTATGAATTTTTTTTTGCCAAATTGTGAAAATTCGCTCAAAAAATCACTGAGATTCCTATTTATAGCCTAATTTGGCTAAACGGTATTATGGATGATCGCCAGTTCAGCTACATCACAAACATGAAAAGAAAAAACGCTAGTACTAGTATGGTATCAGGCTAGGTACCTAGGTAGTAGTGTGAATAGGGTCTTCTGTCAGAAGCGGGCGGGCGGGCGGGCGGTAGCTCTCATGGGAAGCCACATATCGCGGGTCCGTAGCCCTCTCTCTACTTGTACAGCTAGTAGTAGCATGCAGGGACGCGGGCTGCTCTCCCTTCTCCTTCTTCTTCTTCTTCTGCCGACTTCGAGGACGACAGCCCTGAGAATTTTGTACTTACAGTGATGCCGCTGATGACGCTCGAATATTTTGTAACAAAAGAAATGGTGAAATGGATATTTCTGGAGATGCTCTGATTTTTCCTGATTTTTTCTCGCAGCAAATCGTCTTTTTCTGCTTCTAAGCAAATTAGATAGCTTGCTCTTTCGGAAGGACGTCGAGAGAGAGAGATGATAGTGTTAGAGCGGGAAACGAGGAATGGAGAGAGAGAAAAGAGCGCGGGCATGATAATTATAACGTGCTGTAGTTTGTGTTCTGTTTCTGCGTGACTGGCAATTCTTTTCTCCGTGGTTTCAACGGGAGGGAGAAGCGGGAAATTGCAAAGTTCATGAAGAAGGAAAGCGGGAAGATTTTTGTAGATCGGAGATGGAACATCATGTGTGCTGTACTGTAGAGAGAGCATAGAAAGTTGATTCAGAAAGGACGACGATGGAAAAGTGTTGTTTGTGTCAGAAGACAGAAGAACGGTTGTGTCATCAGTCGGGTGGGCGGAGAAAAGAAATCGAGATCCAGGAGAAGGAGGGAGAGCCTGATGAATTTGGCAGCCGAAGAAGAAGGAGCAAGTAAGTAAGTAACGGATGCTTTTTTTTTTTTCCTCTCAGTTTTATTGTCGCGTTTGTCTTATTATGGGAGGAGAAGATATAGTAGTAGTGTCTGTGTTGGAGTGAAGAATGAGGAAGAACACAAAACAGAGAAGGTTTGCGAAGACAAGCGTAATGGAGCAGCCTCTGCTGCTATAGAGGTGTTGGAGGAGCACAACAAGCTTGAAGAAGAAGAGGAAGCTGTTCGCAATCAGAGTCGTCTCTGGCGGATCGCATATTGGAGAGTCTCTTCTGTCTCGTTTTGGTGTCTGTTAGGAATTCTCTTCTGCAGAATTCTGCAGTGTTCAATGTCGCCATCCTGAGGATTTGCTTTCTTCTGCTCCTCTGAGGGAGGATTCGCGCAGCGTTTCACTGCAAGAAGCACGGGATTACTGGGCGCTAGAAACGAGCTGCTGCTGCTTTAGACGCTTTTACTTGTGCTGCTTTGCACAGTTACTGGAGTACATGACTTCCTCATTGGCACAGCGACAATTGATGCCAGCACCTTCTGTTGCCCTATGTGGAATTGGCCCATATTCTAGATCTCCTGTCTCCATTTCCATGTTGTTTGCGCATCTCAGACCACAGCCCCAATGGTCTATTTTTGCTGTCATTCTCCAACCTCAGAAGCCAGGAGCACAAGCAAACATGACATACAATTGTGTGCAGGTTAGGGTTTAAGGTAAGGTCTGCGGAGGGAGTTCAGCATCCTGTATGTTAGGAACTGGTTGCGATTTTGTCAAGGAGGCAGGTTGGAGATGTGGGGTAATCCAGTGCCCCAGTCTTTCTTATTCCTTCTGCTGCTGCTGCTGCTTAGCTGCCTGAACCCTGCAATGGGTCAGCAGCAATTGATGTGTGGACGTGCTTCAGAAGAGTCCTTAAGGGAATTGATGATGGACCCAGAGTTGCAGGACAATGTTTTTGCTAATGTAAGTATGTGGATCAACCTCCTGTTCCTCTGTTGTTAGATCAGAAGACAAAATTAGTGCCACCCATTGCTATGAATCTTCTCTGGATCATCCGTTCTGAAGCAAGAGTGATAAACTTCATGCTGGAAACCAAAAAGGAGTATGCATTGCAATCAAAATTCAAGCACCAGAAGGAACAGATGTTAGGTTGTGAGGGTCTCAGAGATATCCATTGCAGCACTAGTCCATTTTTGAGAGGTGTTGTGATTGACTGTTAGAGGCATCTGCAACCAGGCAGAAAGGTTTTTCCTTGCCTGACACATGTAGAGATGTGCAATTCGCTCACTTTTCAACAGGCATCTCTGGCCAGAGGCTTAGTCACATGACCAGTGCATGGCTTCAATGCCTACTGTTCTCATTGAGAAGTGTTGGCTGAATTGTGTCCCAGATCCTTTGTTCACAATACTTTGCACACTGAAGGGGGTTGTGGAGGTCTGACTTAAGTCAATAAGTCGGTTGAAGAGTCTTTTGATGTAAATACAATGAACTACTAAGAAACTCAGGACCCAGATTCTGTATAATGGTTTGCCTGAATTATGGGTGGATTATTATATATCTATCTACACACACACTGTTGGTAGCTGATAAGTCTGTGGGTAGTTGTGGCAGTTTGTCACTGTTGTTTCGTGATGAAGGTGATGATTTTATACTTTGTAAGCAATTCTCACAAGGCTATGACTGCACTCAAAAGTGTTGATGTGGAGAATTCTCTGTAATCTTATAGCTATGCTGCTATGAACTACTTGATGCTTTCTGTTGCACTAATCACATCGATGTTGGTTGCTTCAGGAAAGTTGTACATTAGGTGTGAGGGCCAAAGAGACCCGACCACACACTGTCTCTATCACAGAATTCGGTGCTGTTGGCGATGGCAAGTTTCTGAACACTCATGCATTTGAGAATGCAATCTTCTATCTGCGGACTTTTGCTGACAAAGGAGGAGCACAGCTCTATATCCCTCCAGGGCAGTGGCTTACAGGAAGCATCAGTTTAATCAGCCATCTTACTTTGTACTTGGATCAAGGAGCTACAATTCTGGCATCTCAGGTATGTCTGCTGCACTTTCTACAGACAATTTTCTCTCAGTTGTATAGGGTGCTGTTTCTGGCTCATTTCATTTTGTGAAAAACAGGAACTGAATTTGTGCCAAACAGCATGTATGTTCAGTTTAACATGGTAGCATCAACATGTTTTGGAATTTTAAAAATGATATCTGGGAACAATGGTTCAATGAAGCTTGCCTTGAACTTGTTACTGCCACTTTTAATATCTGTTAGCAGTTTGTTCTCTGTTCTGCTCCCCATAGTCATATAGAATCTCAGGTACTTTGAACTCTTACTGATGAGATTGTGCAGAACGGCTGATATAGCATTTCTGTTTTTGAACTTCACATATACATCAGGATTGAGGAGAAGTTGTAGAGCTTCTTTAGCTGTCATCTGAGGTTCCTGCACAATGAAGCAGTATACATATGTGTGATTGACTAGAAGGTTTGTGTTTAATCACTTGAATACATCCTGTTTGAAGCTCTTTATGGAAGTGTCTTAGTTATTGACTCTTTTTCAATGTTTTTGACATGTCAGGACCCAAAGACATTCCCTGTCATTGATGGCTTGCCTTCATATGGTCGGGGCTGTGAGCTTCCAGGAGGACGACACAGTAGTGTTATACATGGAGAAAACCTTGCAGATATTGTTATCACAGGTGATTTTTGGCTTGCTGATATAGTAGTCTATTGACTCCTCTCCAAACTGTCAGAATACAAGGGTAGCTAGACCCATAGAAGCAGCATTTAAGGCAGGGTACTGTTTTGTTTGCTTTTATGACAGGTTGCTGTAGCCTTCTCTCTGTCACCAACACTAACCAGGCTAATCAGGGGAATCTTCATGTCTGCTCTGAAAACGTCAGTTCTTTCTCAGCAGGTTATCTGGCTACCAGAGAGGGCTTCAAGTGCTAGTGTCAAAGCCCTTTACTGCCTGATGTCCCTTGCTGTCTTCTCATTTCAAGTGATGTTGGTATTGTGGCTTCAGACTTGCAAGTTGACACAATCTGATAATCAAACTGAAGATCTTATTGCACCTAACAACTCAGAGAGATAACCATAATCGAGTGGATCACTTGGGAAGTTCACTCTTGAAGTGAATCCTCTTGAAAGAGAAAGAGAAGCATCTGGTTGGGAGGCCTTATCTGAAATTTGGAATCCCAGCTGACATGGATTACTGCAACTAACAAATTTGGGAATTCTGCAGTGGGCTGCAGTATGGATGGGCCTCAGTTTTACATTCTGTTGCCCTGCATTCACAGGTGAGAATGGGACCATTGACGGGCAGGGATGGGTCTGGTGGGATATGGTGCACAATCGGACACTGGACTACACTCGTGGACACTTGGTGGAGCTGATCAACTCCACAAACATCCTTATCTCAAACCTCACTTTTGTGAACTCTCCATTTTGGACAATACACCCAGTCTATTGCAGGTAGCATGACTTCAAGCTCAATGTTTATTCTGTTCTGAATGCTTCTGTTTGTGTTTGCTTCTTTGCTCCCCTTGAAGGTTCCACTCTTTGCAAGCTGTCAGATAGCATTATGCTCTATGCATGAATCTCAACTTCTGGATGTAGTAGATGTATTTTCACATTCTGGGGTTTCCCCCCAGGTTTCTTGAACTGATAGGCACTGGATATCACTTTCAGGCATTGAATGTTGTACCTTGGATATTCTCAGTATTGCTGCTGTTGTGAGAAATCCTTCCATGAAACATAAGTCATTTTCGTGTTCTGATCTGTTGTACTTGGTGATTGGATGTGTTTCCAGCAATCTGACAATTAGAAATTTGACCATATGGGCTCCAGGGGACTCTCCAAACACTGATGGGATTGTTCCTGGTATGTATGTTGGATGTCAGATACTTTGTTAGAACCTTCGTAGCTAACCAGAAACACGAAGAGAGGTCAAAGATAATTGTAAGTTGGAGACTAGTGTTTTTTCTTGTTAATTTGGTACTCAAGATTCTGCTTGCTGTTGCTTATTTCAAGATTTCAGCTACTGCAATCTTGACATTCTGAGCTGCTTTACAGAACTGAGAATTGTTTGTACTGTGGTGCTGTCACATTTTTGGATGCAAACATAAGTGTTTATCAACGTACTGATGATCTAAATGCTTGTTACAGACTCCTGCACAAATGTTTGCATTGAGGACTGCAGTATCAGCACAGGTGGTGATGCGCTCTCCATAAAAAGTGGATGGGATGAATATGGAATGGCATACAAGCGGCCCAGCTCCAACATTTGGATTCGACGAGTTGTCTCATCAGCTCCAAGTGGTGCTGGGTTTGCGATTGGAAGTGAAATGTCTGGTGGAGTCTCAAATATCAAGGTTGGTATTCCTCATGTCTGATTTTGTCTCTCGAGAGTGTCTTCTAGTCTCATGTTTGCTGACAGTAAGCTTTGCTTGTCATCTGAGAAGAAGAGTTTGAACATTTTTCTTATGAAAGAGACTTGGCAGGTGTGGTTGTATCTTCTTCCTGTTAGCTGCTGGAAAATTCCCATGCCTTGTGATCTGAGAATATCAGATTTGCTTTTGCAGTTTAATCACAGTTACTTCTTTTCCTTGTGATTTTTCTCATGAAGATCAGGGGACATGACCTCCTGGGAGGTTGCAGGTAGAAGATGTGGTGATATTGAACACCAAATCAGGCATCCAGATGAAGACAACAGCTGGGCGTGGAGGCTACATAGTAAATGTTTCAATATCAACCATCGAAATGCACAACACAGAGAAGGCCATTGTCTTTACTGGGTTTTCTGGGAAGCACCCAGATGACAACTGGGATCGCAAGGCCTATCCCCTTGTGGAGCAGATATGGATAAAAAATGTTGTTGGTGAAAATATTATGCAGGCGGGTGAGTTATTGGGTTTACAGGAGGCTCCTTTCCGAGACATTTGCCTCATCAATATTGCACTTGATGTCATTTCCGGATGGCCTTATTGGAACTGCTCGGAAGTTGTGGGCTCTTCCTCATATGTTCTACCTAAACCATGCCCTGAGCTACAAGATCCTGTTCTCTCATCAAGCAAAAGGTGAAGGCGACTCATGAATGGTGTTGATTTCCAATTTCTATTCCTGGCCTCTTTCCAGATTGTCAAAGGAGTGGGACTTCTATCATATTTTATCTTACTCAAAATGAGTTAAGATACCAAAGGCATACAAGCAGCCTCTCTGTACCCCTTTTGCAGTCAAGATTTCTCACTTCCTTCTTTTGAGGTTTTTATAGCAGCGATTACCTAGTCTCATCTCACATTCACCATCTGGTGCAAGAGCCTTTCTCTACCCTCCCAAAAGGAGTGCCTGCCCTCATTTCCATACTTCATTGTCGGTCTATGATCCCCTTCTTGAGTGGTTGCTGCTCCACAGCCTTTCATTAGGTCTACTGATTTCCATGTCTTGTCTAACTTTATCCCACTCATCAAAGGCTTTGATGCAGAGAACCAATCCTAAGCCCCTATGTACCTTCCTTCATTCTTGTTTTTAGATATTCTTCTTGTAGGCATGATATCTTTTCAATGATGTCACTTTGCTCATTTTAAGCTTTATGCAGGTGGGGTCAGTGGGATCACGGGTTGATTGAAGGATTTTCAGTGCATGCCTGAGGCAGTCCCAAGGCAGTCCAGTATGCCCAACCTGTCATTTTGCAAACTAGTTGTGTCCACATTCTCTGCCAGAGAGTTGAAGCACAAATGTCGAGTCCATGACAAAAATGGCAGCTGACAGTTTGTAGGCAAGCTTGTGAAGTCAGCATTGCACCAACAGATCAAATTTGTATTGGATTCTTCTTGTGTAGAGCCAAATAAAGTTTGGGCCAGTCTTAAGCCAAATGCTTGGTTTAGGGTTTTCTTTTTCTAGATGAGGGGTATCCAGGTTTATGGGCCCTGTGTATAGTGTAGAAGTATCATTCAGTTTTGGTTGTGAATCATTCTTGAAGAGCATAGTGCTTCTGGCTCTTAGCCCTCTTTTGAGTTTCCTGCTTTTCCAATTCAACTGCAGCACCACTTTGTGTGTTGGGCAAGTCTCATCACTCTGGTGCCTGTTGTGTGTAGATTTATTTCACGAGGTCAAAATTTTCCTCAATGTGAATATATTTCTCATTCCTTAATCTTGAGTACATTCTGGGCTATATTGTTTCTGGTACAGATATGTTGTCTCTGTTGTATGTTAGTCAAAATATTCCCAGTGACAATCAACCTGTTTTTAACCTGGCATGATCCCTGAAGATTTTAGCTTTCATGAAAGTTTGGTTCCAGGTTATACATCCTTGATTGCATGAGTGGTCAGCCCAAGGGACTTGTATTCTAACACGGGCATCACAAGTACTTGGAGAAACTTTGAGAATCTGGGCCGCACAAGTACTTACAAAATGGCAAGTTAAGAAGCTTCAAATTTCAAGGTACAAACTTCTTACCTTGAGAATGGATAGACCCAGATTTCCTGACCTCTGTCTTTAACAAGAAAGTTGCTAATTTCTGTCTGGCACTTTACCTGGCTTTTGTGACTAGCTGCTATGCCCAATTGTTACTAGAAGGAGCAGCTCTGCTGCAAAAGCTGCATCAAGCTTGTTGGGATGCCTGCTATGTGTGCTAGTACAACCAGAAACTGCCACAAAAGACTTAGAGTCATTTGAGAGGAGTGGCAGCACCACCTGCCTAAGGCAGAAGGTGCCATCCTCTACTGATTTTGCCAGAATTTCTGTTACTCGACATAAAGGAATTATCAAAGAAATTCTTTACAAAACTCAACAGTCATGATGCAACAAGAAAGAACAAGAATTAACATAGTTCTTCATGTTTATAATGAAAACTGATAGAACTTTGCAGTGCAACTGAGAATGACACCTTCATTGTATCACTCTGTTGAATTACCAGCCCAACACATTTCACTTGTTAAAGAAATAATGATCCACATGCACCCTAGCACAATAGAACAATTAGTCAAGAAACGTCACCCTGCTGGATTCTTTGTAGATTTTGGATAGACATTGATCTTAACCACAATGGAGCCCTATTTCCAAACTATTCACGGATGTACAACGATGCACCACATCAAGGAGGTTCTAAACTTTGAAACACATTCAAGCTCCTTTTTTCATGGCAGAACAACACTTCTGAACCAACTGCAGAAACCATTGCTTTTGAAGTCATGGAACAAGTGTCATTGCAAATAGTTTTGGTAGTGGTACCACATGCCAAATCAAAGAGGAGAGGCCCATTGAAAGTGTGAGTTTTATTGAGAAATGCACTGTCTAGATCTAATCAATCCATAAGGCAATGAACAACAATGATAAGGCCACATTGTGACATAAAGGAGCCCTAAAATGGATGGCTCAGATCTTTCAAGATTGATTGCTATTAAAAAAAAATGCAGCAAATGGATTTTGGACCAAATGAAAAGTGCCAGGATGAAACCATATTTTTTCATCCTCAATTGGATGAATAGACTAAGTTCAAAACTAGACATTTGTACCTTAGAGCTAGGTTAGTTAGATTTACAATGGAGACCCCAAGAACCTTTGGAGATCCCATCAACCATTAAGTTATTGTGACAACCCTACCAAACATAATCCATTGTGGATCTCTAATCTTGGAAACCCTAAAGCTACCTATCACTAAGCAATGTTATGACCTTTCATATCAACAATAAAGGCTTCACACCATCAAGAATTATGATGCATAATTTTTGGTTGGTGTAAATTCGCCAAATGTTCTATAAAACCATGGCCTAACATAGAGGGTTCCTATTTAGCATCATGTTATTAACTACTCCTTGTACCGAAGCTTTGCTTTTTCTTTTCGCCATGCCAAAGGTGCTTTATGCAATGAGGATCTTTCATTTTTTTTGTTGCATCAAATATTCTCTTTGTAATTGTAATGGAGCTTTACTAAACTAATGGCACTTTTCATTTTTAGGAAATGTTTTGTTCATTTGCTCTTACTTTGATATCATTTTCTCTTTTCTTTTTGCTTGTTTCATTCACATTTTTATTGTTCACTCCATTACAAGTATCAATAATCTACAATATGTCTGGTTCACAATCCTTCTTTTCAAGTTGATTCTACATATTGACATTTGTCAATGGCATCCTTTGGGAATTGCTTCTTATTTTCAATGTTTTTTCTAATTGATGGTTTCTTGTATTTTCTTGTTTCATTTGTTTCTTGGTACTTATTCTTGTCTTATATTTCTTGTGTTGTAAGCGATGATCCCATGCTATTGACTTAGTCTTGTTTTAATTGGATGTTATTATGATGGATTTTGTAGATAGTCAATTCGTTGTTAATGTAAATGAAATTGTTGTTGATGATATTGAATGTGAAGCGTTAGATAACGTTTGTGGAGATGACCTCCTTTTTTATGACATTTTGATGTAGTCGAAAGACTTTTCAACTTGCTTGTTTAAAAGGATTACTTGATCCTTGTGCTTATGGTGAAACTATCGACAAGGAAGTGAATTTTGATGTTGATTGTGACGATGACAAGGAGATCAACAATGGTTTCATGGGTTATAAGAATACACATATGATTGCATTTGTAATCAAATGTACCAAATGTGATTACATGACTATATAATCCAAACATTCATGTGATTTATGTCATGAATTTGATCCATGCCCCCATTCACAAATGCCATTACAATTGTATCTTCGAAGATTGTAATCATTTTAATCATATTCATGGATAACATCCAATGGCCCAAATTTAATTTAAAAATCTAAAGAATAAATTTATCAATTATTTCCTTGTTGCCACATGACAAACATTGATTTAATAACATGCTACCATTTGGTAGTTCAAACACAAGCATTTAAAAAAAATTAATCATTTATATTTTGCCACATGGCATCCTAAGCATAGAAGCCTAGGCTATAAGGTCTAGGCCAGGCAACCTACCCTAGGACGTTTAGCCTAAAAATCTTAAGTTAAATTCAAACCTAGGCCTAGAAAAGTAGGTAGGCTAGTTACCAAAATAGCCCAAGGCAACTTCCTAGGTTGTAAATATAAGAACTTTAACTCCTCCCCTTTCATTTTGAAAGTTCAAGTCCTCAACCATTGAACCAAATCTCTTACATAAAATAAATGTCTACCTATAAAATTATAAATATTATACTATTCTTACCTAATTAACCATGCTCCCATGTGATCTAATTAAGCTAGACATAACACAACACAACCTAATTTCACTTAAACAAACCTAAGTTAAATTAGTTTGACATAAGTAAATTACTATGACTTAGGGTAACCTAGGCTTCCTTAAGTTGACTTAAATTAATTTTAAATAACCTAGGTTACATTATGTTAGGCACTAATTATCCTAACCCAATTTTGGTTAAGCTTGGGTAAGCCAACTAATAAAGTTTTGGGGTTTTAATTTGGGGTTCATGGACTGGACAATAGGATGATCTTATTCAATATGGACTGCTAATAGAGGATGGGTGGCCTGGGTTAGGATAAGGTGCGTGTGTATGGGGGGCGGGGGGGGGGGGGGTAAGATCACTAGGTTAGGTTAAGACAAGGTTATCATGTCATGGCCTTGGCCAAATAAACCTCTCGGGTAAAACGGTATGGCTATGGTTGCTAGAGCTTTTAAAAATGTGCTAAATATTAAGGTTAAGTCAAAACAACAATTTTTTTTTTCTTACAATTTGTTGACCATTGTTACTTTTTTGAATGATGACGTGTGTGTGAAACAATGGGAAAATAATGAGGAGTGATGATAAGTAACGTGAGAGCTTATGGGATTGGATACATCATGAGGAGGCAAGTTTGCAGGAAGGGGTTGCTACATCATGAGATGGCAGGTTGCCCAAGTGCACCCAACCTAGTAACAAGTGGAGTTAGAAGTGAAGGCATTAATGGTGGCGATGATGATTGTTCAAGGTTGGTGGTGGGTGTTCTTCTGAAAGGCAAAGGTGGGAAAAATACATGGATCTTGTGATGGGCTTGGTAAAAAAGGAAGATGGAGAGGTGGAAGAGGGGGTTGGCCTAAAGAGAAAGTAAAGGTTTACCCTTTGGGAGAAAAGTAGAGGAGATAGGAAGGGAGTTTGGTTTGAAGGAGAACAATTAGTGTTGTTAGTAAGGTTGTGAATGGAAGTAAAATAGTAAGGAAAAATTGTTAGTAAACATGATAATGTTGTATTAGGCAAGAATTGGAACTTGGTGGAGAGGAGATTCATAATTAGGGATTAAGTAAACCCATGTAAATCTTTTTTTAAAAAATGTGTTAAGCTTTGTTTTTTGAAAAATATTGTTCCTATAACTGTTACATATTATGTGTGTTTGTGTTTTAAGGTGATTCATTGGTTTAGGTTTGTGGTTAGTTATAGCAAAAATAAAAGAATAGTGTTGTGAACATGAAGGGTAGTTATCTAGATTAGATAAGGCATGAGAAATGGTTAGTATAACAAGAGTAAAAATATAATATTGTGAGTAGGAAGGGCCGATGCTATCTAGAATAGTTAAGGCAAGAAAAAATTAATTATATTTAGAAGAGAGAGGGGGGGAGAGTTTAATACCTAAGTAGTTGTGATTTATTGGGTTAGGATTGTGATTATTATAACAAGAGTAAAAGGATAATGAAAGTAGGAAGGGTAACTACTATTTGGATCAAACAAAACAAGAAAGAGACATTTATAACTAGAAAAGAAGAGAGAGAGAAAGAGGGAGTTCATTCCCACTATGACACCCCTTGGATGTTCTCGAAGGGGTAGGGGAGGAGTGGCCTAGATTAAGTTGTTAGGTTGAGTTAATTTTGTGCTTAACACATTAGGCCTCCTAAGGTTGATCTAGGTTACATTAAGTTTTCCTAGGTTAATATTAACTAACTTAGGTTTCTTTAGCCTGATTTAAAATAACCTAGGTAATAAGCCTAAAGGCTAAAGGTTAAACTTAAAGGTTAAACCTAGGGGCTAAATCTAAAGGTTAAACTAAGTGGTTAAACTTAAATGTTAAACTTAAGAGCTAAACCTAAGGGCTGAATTTAAATGTTACATTTAAGGGCTAAACTTAGATGCTAAACTTAAGGGTTAAACTTTAAAGCTAATTTAAAAAGCTAAATCTAAAGGTTAAACCTAAGGGTTAAATCTAAAGGCTAAACCTATATGTTAAATTTAGGGGCTAAACTATAAAGGTTAAATGCAAAGGTTAAACATATGGGCTAAATTTAAAGTCTAAACATATGATTATATCTATAGGTAAACATATGGTTAAACTTAAAGCCTAAACATATGGCCAAGCATATGGTTAAATTTAAAGGCTAAATATATGGTTAAACCTATAAACAAAACATATGGTTAAAATCTTAGGTTAAACATGAGGCAAAATATTTGACTAAACCTAGATGTTAAACATTTGGCTACATTTAGAAATGAAGCCTTAATATATGGTTGAACATACAAACTAAACATACGGTTAAACTCAAAGGTTAAATATATAGTTAAACCTATAAATTAAACATATGATTAAATTTTAAAATAAAACATTTGGTTACATGTAAATGTTAAACATATTATTAAATTTGTAGGTTAAACCTTTGTTAACATAATGGTTAAACATAGATTAAATCTAGAGGTGAACCTAAGTTAAACTTAAGTTAAGTTAGATTAACCAAGGCTAAACTTTTAGGATAATCGTAGCAAAACTTATGTTACACCTATGTTACACAGAGGTTAAACTTTTAGCCTAATCATGGCAAAACCTATGCTACACTTAAGCTAAACAAAACATGGGCTAATCATAACAAAATGCAAACTACACCTAGGTTAACCTTGGTTAGTACCTATGTTAAACCTAGGTTAAACTAAGGTTAATCAAGCTTAACCTTAAACTATATTTAAGCTATTTGTAAAGTTAAAATTAAAATAAATATAGGCTAAACTTAAGCTAATCAAGAGTAAAAATAAGTTAATATGGATTTTGATCGGATTTATTTTTATTTTTTACTTTAGAAAAAAAAACACAAGAAACCGCTATAAATATCTCAAATTACATTTGAAAATGCATTCTGATTGATCATTTTACATGCTAGTACTTTTAGTTTACACTTTGATGCATTTTGTATTCATTTCGATACATCTAGTTACATTCTAATTCATGTAGTATACATTTTACATTTTGAGTTGATGTCGTAATACCTTTAAATTTTGTAATTGTCATTTTTGAAATCTTCAATCAATAATGTTGGTTCTGGTCAGATTTAATTTTTTTTCTATTGATTCTTGTACAATTCTTGCTTGTAGCCTTTTGTATAGTTCCTTATTTGTAGTACAAAGAATTGTTGTTTGCAATCATACGATAACCCTTGAAATTCCATTGCCCTTTTTAAAAAATAAAACCTTGTCATTAAAGTTGAAATAATCTATTTTGATTAGTTCTAAACTTAATAAAAATGAGATAAAAAAAATCTTTAAGAAAAGTGGGGTAATTTTGTTCAAAGCTGTTGGCCTTTCAAGCAACACCGGGAGCAAATATAAGCAAATATGCTTTATAACATGTTCTCCAAATACACTAAAATGTTTTTGGCAGTGCTTTGTGGGGAAGAACAAGATGAGCAAATTAGATAAGAGGGGGGGGGGCGGGGGTGGGGGGGGGCGCGGGGTCTGCCTTTGACATTTAGGGTTTAATAATTCCCAAGGCACCCCTTGCAAGCCAGGTACACACCAACTTTGAGTTTTGGATCATCCCAGGTCCAATTCTCCATCCAATTCCTGATTCTTCAGACCACGAGTTCTCTTGCATTTGAAAAAGTTGTTACTAGAAACTGAATGTTTTTTCATTCATTTTTATTTTCAATCAGTTGTATAAAGTTTTTAGTTGCACACTAAACAACGGGTGTGTCATATGTAGCCTTGCCATTTACATTAAATTGTATCTTAAGGCAAAAGAAGAATTATCGAAACTCAAATATTTCACTTTGCAAAAATATAATCATCAAAAGATCCTCTAAAAGAAACCAAAATCCTTCAAGATATATATAACTAATCTCAAGCCAAAATGTCATCTTAAAAAAATCCTCATAGAAAAAGAGACCTATTATTACCTAGGGGCCAAAATCACTTAAGCTACTATACTCTATAATGAATATAAACACAATATCCTTGCCGTCATAGGCAAGGCCAATAAATTTAAAACTATTAGTTTGCTTTTCAATAACTTTGGATAACTTTTGTCATTCATGCAATAAAATAAAACGACTTATTTCATTTATATTTCCAATCCCTTATATAAAACTTTTAGTCACACATTGACTTGTTTTTTGGGGGATGTATTGTGATTTTAATTGTAATTCCCCCCCCCCCATCTCATATAAGACCCAACCAACTATGATAAAAAAGATGAATGTTTTTAGGGTTAATGGTTTAGGGTGCCTTCAACTACAAAAGCTTGGTGATAATTTGCAAGTTCCATTTAGCTTTTGCAAAAGTCAATGTTGATGCTACAAGCATGAAGGGGTTGTCAATTACTAGATCCTAAATTCTATATTTTAACCTCAACAATTATTCCAACTTCTCATTCACTATGGTCTTTAGTTCTTGGTAACGAGAAGGTTCCTTGCCTTTGATGTTTTGTAGAATCACAAGCTTAAAAAGTATTTGCAACTCTGTTGATTGCTACATTTCTTCGTGTCATACAAAACATTGTTGAATTACAAGTTTCACAAATGATCATTCTTCTTTGTTCATGCTTTGGGGTTTGAAGTCCTGCACTATAGTTCTAGCAAAACTTTTACATCTACAGAAACATCTTTGGTTGATTGAAGGTAAACTTTTCTTTTGCTCAACTCCAACTTCCTTCATTTCACATACAAATATGTGATCAATAAAACCAAAAAGTCATGATACAACAATTATTGCAACTTTGCTATCACTTATGAAATTGCCATTTTGTTTAACATTAAATTGTAAAGAGTGCAAGTTGAATCAAGAATTTAACATTCTCAGGAGAAGAAGCAAATGTGACGAACTCATGATGGAGGAAACATAATCATAAATAACAGAGGATACATTTTAGAAAGCAAAGGGTGTTTTCTCAGGAGGAAATCAAATAGTTCAATATAGTTTCATGTTTATGCATGTGACTATAATTCTCCAGATTACATTCATGGACAAAAGATATTTAACTACATCATCAAACCAGCCTACATTCCTTTTTCCTTGGAAATATCAGCTCTTTGATTTCACCTTGTTGTTGGATATGTAGTTGTTGGAGTTGCAAAGTATTTATTTGAACTGTGTGTCAACAATCTATAACTTTTGTGTTTGTTGGCTCCAAAGCATTGAAATATATTTACAGTGGGTTACTGCAAAGTTCACAGTACCTGAAAGACAGAAAGCCGGCCTTTGGCCAACTGATGTAAAGAGTGAAACCCCATCTTCAAAATTGGACTGAAATCTTCTATGAAGACACAACTAGAGTCTTATCTCAGCTTTCTCAGGAAATAGAACTAAATTCCTATTATCTCTGTGAGTTTAAGTCAGTAGACACTGAACACTGTCTCAAGAGGAAGTGTTTTCAAAGTGTTGCTGAGAGTTCTCCCTCATTTCAGCATCTCGTAGTGAACTGAATGAATCTAAAACCACTGCATTTACAACTCTTCATGTGTGTCATCATCATTATCCTCCCCATAACTATCTGGCCCAGATCCTCCAGATTTTTGATACACTTTTGTGATAATAGGAGTGCAAACACTCTCAACTTCCTTTAGTTTCTCCTCAAAGTCTTCTTTCTCAGCACTCTGGTTGTCGTCCAGCCACTCCAAGGCCTCCTTCACAGCTGTCTCAATCGACTCCTTATCCTCGTAATCAATTTTGTCTCCTAATTTGTCCTTATCATTGATTTGATTCTTCATGTTGTACACATAAGTTTCCAAGCTGTTGCGGGCATCAATTCGCTCCTTCACCTTTTTGTCCTCATCAGCAAACTCCTCTGCCTCTTGAACCATTCGGTCAATTTCCTCTTGACTCAAACGACCCTTGTCATTGGTGATGGTGATCTTTTCTGATTTTCCAGTTCCCTTGTCTTCAGCCTTCACATTGAGGATGCCATTGGCATCAACTTCAAATGTGACTTCTATTTGGGGAACACCTCTACAAATACAAAATGAAATTAGTTACTCTCTACAAAAACATCGCACTGCTTTGACCAGATGCATTGTCATCAGTACCAGTCATTCTTCTGTTTCAACAGGATTCTAAGATTGTGAAGAATATATCACATTGTTCAGATTGTCAGGAAACATTTGTAATTTGATTGATTTTGCAGTTACCTAGGTGCCGGTGGAATGCCTGTCAAATCAAATTTCCCCAGTTCGTGACAATCTTTAGTCATTGTTCGTTCACCCTCAAATACCTGAAAAGCCAAAGAAGAAATAGAAATCAGAAGAGTGTCCCTGAACGTTGCAAACAAAGGTTTGCATTAATGCCACAGTGGCCCCAGCCATGTAGAATCTTCCCATTCAGGTATCAGTGAACTTGGTGACATGCTGTGTACCTTAAACTGAGCTGACAGAAAAAGATAATAAGAGAAGCTTATTCACCTGTATTGAAACTGTCGATTGTTGATCTTGGTAGGTTGTGAAAATTTGTGATTTCTTGGTGGGAATTACAGTGTTTCTTGGGATCAACTTTGTCATAACTCCACCAACAGTCTCAATACCCAAGGTAAGTGGAGCCACATCCAACAACAGAATATCTGCAAATGCAACAACACATCTGTCAGTTCAACTGCAAATCACACTGCAAAGACACCACTCAACTGGACATTTTCAAAGACTGTGTTGTTTGTAGTGCAGCAGAGTCAGACTCTAAACCAGATGTCCATGAATGACACTCATGTAACAATATTTGGGGCACAAGTCCAGAGTTTCCAGCAATAGTGCATATACACACAAACACAAAAGGTTCAACATCATACCTTTTGTCTCATCGCCACCCTCTCCACTCAGGATACCACCCTGTACAGCTGCCCCATAAGCCACAGCCTCATCTGGGTTCACACCCTTGTTTGGTTCTTTACCATCAAAGTAGTCTTTCAACAATTGCTGAACTTTGGGGATGCGGGTACTGCCACCGACAAGAACAATCTCGTGGATATCAGATTTCTGCATGTTGGCATCCTCCATTGCCTTCTTCACAGGCCCCATAGTCTTCCGAAACAAATCGTTGTTGAGCTCCTCAAAGCGGGCACGAGTCAGAGGTTCAGAAAAGTCAATGCCATCAAAGAGTGACTCAATCTCCACTCGGACTTGGTGCTGGTTGCTGAGAGCTCTCTTTGCACGCTCAGCTTCACGCCTCAGCTTACCAATTGCCCTCTTATCCTTGCCAATGTCCTTGTTGAACTTTTTCTTGATGAGCTTGATGAAATATTCCATGATGCGTTGGTCAAAGTCCTCACCTGCATCGGACACATACCAATCTTATTTCAGGTGAACAGCAAGCTTATCACTACAGCACACATCACATTTCAAACTTTGTGTAACATCTCAGCAACAGAAAACAGGACAACCAACAATAGTTCCCTGATTTGCACATGAGATAAAACCTGAAACAAGAAAGCACATCCGCAGCACCAAAAAAACCAGCTGGAAGCTGCAAATCATTCCCACTCTCCTGCACATACCTCCAAGATGAGTGTCGCCATTGGTCGACAGGACCTCAAACACACCATTGTCGATGGTCAAAATGCTGACATCAAAAGTACCACCTCCAAGGTCAAAAACAAGAATGTTCTTTTCTCCTCCCTTCTTGTCTAGGCCATACGCTATAGCTGCTGCTGTGGGCTCATTGATGATGCGTGCCACATTCAAACCCGCAATAACACCAGCATCCTTGGTAGCCTGCCGTTGTGCGTCATTGAAGTATGCTGGAAAAGGACATAGAGCACCCCCAAAACGAATGAATCAATGCTACTGTCACTTGTGACAATTACACTCTCCACACAGCAAATCCATCTAAAGAGATTGCCAATCTTCCACAAGATTGCAATAGAACAATGACAACAGCGATAGTAACTCCTATTGCACATTCACAGCTCACCTGGGACAGTGACCACAGCATCCTTAATCTTCTTGCCAAGGAAAGCTTCAGCTGTCTCCTTCATTTTCATCAGCACCATTGCACTGATCTCCTCGGGACTGAAGACCTTCACCTCACCATCTTTCACTTTGACTTGCATATTGGGCTTCCCATCCTTGTTGATAATCTTGTATGGGAAAAGCTTGATATCTCTCTGGACTTCCTTATCATCAAACCTGCCATAACATCATTCCCCCCCCCCCAACAATTCACACAGTAATAATCCACATGTGAGAGAATGTCATGCTGTGGTGGGTGCTGGTAGTATATTCCCAAACATGGTGGTGGGGTTTAGGGTTTCAAGACATATGCAAAATGGACCTTGTCAGAACTCCTCTCCTATACAAAAAGGTGCAATGACCCACCTTGCTGGATAGAAAGAAGATTGTGAAGGCCAGCAGCATTCAGAGGACATGCATGTCAAGACAGCTATGAGAATCTCCCAAGTGCAAAAGACAAGAGAGAAGGAAGGAATGGGTGAGTGGTAGAGTGGAGTATCTTACTTTCTCCCAATCAATCTCTTCACATCAAAGATTGTTCTCTCAGGGTTGACGGCTGCCTGATTCTTGGCCGCTTCTCCAATCAGTCTTTCGCTGTCAGTGAACGCCACCCAAGATGGGGTGATACGGTTACCCTGATCGTTGGCTATGATCTCCACATGGCCATTCTTGTACACTCCCACACAAGAGTAGGTCGTTCCCAGATCGATTCCAATCACAGTTCCCAATTTGGACGCTTCTTCGGCAGCCACCACAGTTGCTGCAATCCCTACTCACATTGCAAAATTGCAAAACAAACACACACAATCAAACTCACTCTCTCAAGATCCTATTCTCAAATACCCAAACACAACTGAAAACACTTCTTCGCGAGAGCGGAGCATCGCGTCTACTCTTCAATCCACAAAGACCCGAGAACAACAGCAGGAAAAAAATAAAATGCGATCGCGCGCAAGTGACTTACTTACCGGCCACAAAGAGGACGAAAAGGAACACAGACGACCGCATCGTGCTTGCAATTACCGCCGCCTACCCCAAAAACACAACGAAGAAAAGCGCAGGAAAAGAAGAGAGAAAAACCAACCACAAATTCTTCCAATGCGCCAAATGAGTGCTGCAAATTTGCAACCACTAGAGGAATTCAACAAGAGTTTGCGACATCAATAGCGAAAAAAGATAGCACGCAGAAATCACAAATCGCTACAAGGAATCGCGCGCGCTTTAAGAAAATCCGCACCTTAGCTGCTGCTGCTGCTACCGCTGAGCTTCTTCCCCTCCGCCACCTGCGCTGCTTCCCGACGCCAAGACTCAGCGAACATTCTCGATGCTCTCAGATCTACCACGTGGCTCCCATCGATCCGTCATCCACGTCCCGAAAGTGGGTTTCTTTCGCTCTCATTGGTGGGCTGCGTTGTTTATGACGTGCGCCAGTCGTTTGGTTGACAAGAGAGAGAGAGAGAGAAGGTTCGGGATCTGATCGAGGTCCTAGACATGATGTGGCAATTTTTTATTGGTTATAAGTGAGTAACTAGAACTCTGATTGGATGAGGCTTGCAAAAATGACGCCATAACGACCGGACTGACGATCATGTTCAACCTAGTAGGTACCTACCTTTTTTTTTTTTTTCCAAATTTATATAAACAAACTAATAAACTTATATTAGGCTACCTAGTCAGCTTATCCAATGATCAATCAATCAAATTAATCTATTTTTTTAAATTTCTTAATAATTGTGGCTGATCTAGCAGAGTGTGCCGAGCAATGTATTTACAAAGAAAAGAAAATGGGTCAATTTTGTGATGTAGCCAAAGTGATGATTATCGATAGGAAGATTTAGTCAAAATTGGCTATAAAGTTAAAATACCAAAAGTAAAACAAATTTAAACATCTTTCTATATATATATATATATATGGCTAGCGTACGTGTGAACTGTGAATAAAAATTTGGTCGAATTCTGGCTATATTGAAAAATCCTCTCATTATTGTAGGAAATTGTGACGATTTTTTTAATAAAAAACATGGAATTTGCGACAGAATATTCTTTTTTGAAAAGATTTGTTGCAAAATGGCGAAAAGTTGTCACAAAAAAGAAGAAAGAAATCAGTGGTGACCCCGTGACACAGGTCTGAGGTGACCCAGTTGAGGTGCCAGTTTTTGAGGTATCAATAATGAGGAGCTCGGGGCCCAGGTCTCTCGGATTGGCACCTCGAACGGAAGAAGAAGAAGAAGACAGGGAAGAAGACGCGGGCTGCGCAGAAGACGAAGAGCTTCGCTCGCACTCGGAGAAACAGATTTTGCAGCGACGACTTACCGACGACGCTCACGAGCAATGTCCCGCATCGCAGCTGCAGTGGCACTGTGCGTGCTGCTGTCCTTGACTTGTCTCCAGATCCATAGTAAGCTCTCTTACAATTACTTCGATTTTGTAATCATTTTTTTTGGTTCGGATCCGGTTTTCAGATTGTTTGTCAGAGTGTTCGTCACTGTGTGTGTGTGTGTCTCTCTCTCTCCCTCCTGTTCTTCTCGCTCATTTCAGCGCATTTCTGTTTTCGTAAGTTTGACGCATTGAGGGATCTGTATGAGTAGAGCATTATCGCAAGTGGCGGTGGCTTGGTGGGAATAGAATGCGGCCTATTATGGCGTCTTTCTTTGCAAGTGTTGAGGAATGCTATGGACGCTAGAGGTGACGAGATTGAAGAATTTTGAACAGCTACAACGGGACTCATAGAGTAAAAATTCACTCATCCGTAGAGTCTGAAAATCTTTGCGAGATTTCTGTGGGAGAGTTCTTCGGGAAAGGATGCTCGATTTAAGAGGATTCGTGTTGTGTGATTTTTTTTTGTTCTGTTTTGCAGGTCCGCATGCGCAGGTGAAGGCTGATGAAGAAAGTGTATTGGAGAATGAAATCGAAACGCCAAAGATCGAGGAAAAAATTGGCGGTGTGCCTAGTGGCTTGACCACGGATGCAGAGGTGGTGAAAAGGTATGGTGCTGTTGCGTTCTTCCTGTGCTCTAGGCGTCTCAGAGACATAGGAAACAGGATTTGTAAAGCAAGATTCTTCACAGAGGTATGTGTGCTGCGTGGCAATTGTTTTGGTGCATGCAGAGAGACAGAGTCCATCTCTGTGAAAACATTAAGAAACAATGCTGAGAAGTTTGAGTTTCAAGCTGAGGTTTCAAGGTTGATGGACATCATCATCAATTCTCTGTACAGCAACAAGGATATTTTCCTTCGAGAACTCATCTCCAATGCCTCAGATGTATGTGCTTGTTGTCATCGTTGTCCTTTTTTTTAAAGTGTTTGGTTTGCAATCAGTTCTTCTGGACTGTATGTATGATAGGCAGAGGTTTTTGACCTCAGCAGTTGTACTGTCCTGATCTATTTTGGATGAGAATCTTTGAACTTTGGTGCGCAGTTTGTGTTGCTGTTGTGTGCAGGCGTTGGACAAGATTCGGTTTCTTTCTCTCACTGACAAGAGTGTTCTTGGTGAAGGAGATGAATCAAAACTTGATATCCATGTAAGACATCTCGGGGCCACCAATGCAGCCTGCACATGAGATGTTTTGAGGAAATGGGTTTGCAGCTTTTGTTGTGCAGTGGATGCAGTATGTTCTAGCCTGCAATTGGATTGCTAGTTTTCCTCTGAAACTCAAGCTAAAATGTTGCCTTGAATGTATGAAAGGATCTTGGGTTGGGTTTCCAATTGACAGATCAAGCTGGACAAGGAGAAAAAGATTTTGACTATTCGAGACACGGGCATTGGTATGACCAAAGAGGACCTCATTAAGAACCTTGGCACTATTGCCAAGTCAGGAACATCTGGTAAGTTTGACTTCTCCAGAGCAACCTCAGGTCACAACTACTGTTGGTGAAAACCCAACAGTACTGTGGATTATTCCTGTCTCCATATATTCAAAGATTCTCAGTTACACCTGGGAGTTTTTGTATTAGAGCCTTCTATCATGTGTGATTGGTTTGAAGTAAGTGTCTCCAGCAAGACATGGTGCCATATAAATTTAGTCAAAGATCCACGTGTCAGCTGTTCTTGTTGTGTGCAGGCAACATCTTTTCCAGGTAGTTGGTGAAGTACCCCACCAATGTGAGAACAACTAAGTTTGTTTAAGCTGTTGCATGTGTGTGCAGCCATCTGCAAATTATTGCTCAGTTGCCCATGTCATAGTATAGCTCACCTAAGGAGTGGTCTATTGTGTGTGTGCTGCATTGGCAGCTTTCTTGGAGCAGATGCAGAAAGGAGGGGATTTGAATCTTATTGGTCAATTTGGAGTCGGATTCTATTCAGTGTACTTGGTTGCTGATTATGTGGAGGTTGTGTCCAAGCACAATGATGATAAACAGTAAGTCAGTTGATAGTACTACTTTTGGTTCCTTTATTGAGCAGCTATAGCTCCTATGACCCTCTGTGCATTTGTTTGTGCTTAAGCAATCAGCCTATTTATAAGCTCATTTCACCTGTCTTGAACTACATCAGGCAACCCCATGCTTTCTCTCTGTTCCATGTCCGTACATTGTCTCTTATTTTTGTGGTCATTTTATGTAGTGTGGTCCTACAAGTGCAGTGCAATTGTAGGGCATTGCCACAATGCCCTACTCTTGAATCTAACAGCAGGTCCTGTTTTCTCTGACAGATACATTTGGGAGTCAAAAGCTGATGGCAACTTTGCTGTCATAGAAGACACAGAGAATGAGCCTTTGGGCCGTGGTACAGAAATCAGAATTCACCTCAAGGAAGAGGCTAGTGAATATGCACAGGAAGACAAACTTCGAGTAAGTATAGGGAGAGATGGCTTGGGCTCTAGACATACTATAGTCAACCTTTTTCTCCTAAGTTGATTGCAGAAGGGAAGCACATTGTTATTGTGAGGACAAATCAGAACCAAGCTTATTGTCTGTATGTTGGGTTTTCAGGAGCTGGTGAAGAAGTATTCGGAGTTCATCAACTTCCCCATCTACTTATGGTTGAGCAAAGAAGTTGATGTTGAGGTCCCTGCTGATGAGGATGAAGAGGCAGAAAAAGAGACTGCTGGTAGTGCTACATTCTTTAAGTCTTCTTGATGGAGGCTGGAGTAATCCATTTGAAACTTCCTGCTCACCTTTGGCTTGTGCTTCTGCTCTTTTCATATTGTAGAATGCATGCCTTCCAGTGTTGCATATTGTATTCCCTTGTACCACTTGAAAACTGCATACCAAGATTGCATGCTGTTTTTTTTATCACTCACACTGTTGGACACATTCATCCATTGTATGCCCTCTGTTCTATAGTTGTGTTTGAGGTCTTCAGTGTTATATTTCTGGCTTCACAATTGTGCACTGGCAAAATAGCTCTCTTCAGTTTCCTCATTTGCTGTTTCTGCTTTTTGTAACAGAGGATTCAACAGAGGAGGAAGAAATAGTGGAGGATGAAGAAGATGAACAGAAGAGTAAGCACATTTAACCCTTACACTTGCCTACATCCCTTCTCTTCATATGTGCAAGTTTGAATATTTCAATGGGATTGTATGCAATTGCATATTGATTTGTATTCCTATGTGCTTGCAGAGCCAAAGACAAAGACAATAAAGGAAACTAAGTGGGACTGGGAGCTTCTGAACAGTGTTAAAGCCATTTGGCTCCGAAACACAAAAGATGTGACTCCAGAGGAATATGACAAGTTCTATCATTCTCTTGCAAAGGTATTTTGGTTTGTGAAGAGCTCTTAGACTTCATGCCTTGTGTTGGAAGCTCTGCTTCACAGTTCTTCTCAATGCTGCTACCTATTTTGAGACTGGTGGTAAGAAAGGAACAAGTCTTTTGTGATGAAGGTTCAGGTGGCGCATGGCCGTTCATGTCAGATGTGAGATTTGGTGAATGCCTGGTCATAATTGCAGCTGCTGATATATTTTTCAAATTGTGCAGGACTTCAGCGCTGAGAAGCCAATGTCATGGACCCATTTCAATGCTGAAGGAGATGTGGAATTTAAGGCTGTTCTTTTCATCCCACCCTCTGCCCCATATGACCTATTTGAGAACTACTATTCTAACAAGGCAATCCTCAAGTTATATGTTCGACGTGTGTTCATCTCTGATGAATTTGATGAACTTCTTCCAAAATATCTCAGTTTTCTTAAGGTTTGGACTTGCAACCTTTGTCACGGTTCTTTTCCTGTTATAAAAGCATTTTGTTTTTAAAATTATGCAGACAGGTTGGGAGTATCACTGTCATTATATTGGTGATAGAAGAAGTCTAGGGGGCTGTAAAGTCTAGTAAATTGTGCAATACGAGTCCATTTTCTTACTTCACTGCTCTGTGATTATCTACACTGGGTTGTAGGGTATTGTTGACTCAGACACACTGCCTCTTAATGTCTCTCGAGAGATGCTGCAACAACACAGTAGCTTGAAGACAATTAAGAAGAAGCTTGTACGGAAAGCCTTGGATATGATCCGCCACATTGTTGATGAAGATCCAGATGAAAAGTTTGGAGAAAATGAAACAAGTAAGGTTATCAATTCTTCACTTCAGATTTCAGACATTAGTTCATACATGTGATGTTCACCAAGATCTTCAAGAGAGAAATCTGTGATAAAGGTAGACAATTTTTTGTTTGTATGCTTGTCAAGGTAGCTATATGTTGTACCTTTCATGTGGACTAAAGTGAAGATATTCCACATTGTATAGGTTCTTAAAGGGGTGGTCTTTGAATGTCATAATTTTGTGATGTAGCCAGTTTCATGTCAATGGTGCCTGCTATCTCAAGTGTTTTCTTGGTTGCTCTTAAGTTTCGCAGATAATTACTAAGCAGAAATGTTTGCTTCATCCGGCAGGTGATGAAGATGAGGACAAGGAAGAGGCATCTGCTGAGAAGAAGGGGAAGTATGCCAAGTTTTGGAAGGAATTTGGTAAGGCAATCAAGCTGGGTATTATTGAAGATGCAACTAATCGGGTCCGTCTTGCTAAGCTTCTTCGGTTCCACAGGTATCACCAGAACATGCTCTGTAACTTTTATGATAGTTTCAGGAAGTTATAATAGTAGAGGGCTACATGTGCAGGATATTTTATCTTGGATTACAAGCTTCACAAATGGCATGTGTCTTTGATTGCTTTTTAGTTCTTTCTTTCTCTATTGTACTACCTTACTGACTTGTTATGCTACTTGTTTATGTGCAGTTCAAAGTCAGGTGACAGCTTAACATCACTAGATCAGTACATTTCACGAATGAAACCTGGGCAGAAGCAAATTTATTACATCACTGGTCAAGATAGGAAACAGTTGGAGAAGTCTCCCTTCTTGGAAAAATTGTTGAACAAGGGATATGAGGTACGGTTTTTTTTTTCTTGCTCAACTTATCTGCACTCACAATTTCTTTCTTCAGGAAACCTACACATTGGAACTTGGAACAATAAATAGAAATGTATCTAAACTCTTGGAACATTCCCCTAACCATCAATAGAGAAAAAGTATGGGTTTATTGCACCTCAGATAGCCACATGGATTAAAAGCAAAGAAGTGGTCATGCATAGGTGAGATTAACTGGTACTTGTAGATCTCTATTTCTTTGAACTGTCCCTTCATTGTAACCTTACTTTGAATTTATGACAAAATCACACTGATGTAGCTAGATAGATTATTTGTGTTTATTAATTTTTGAGCTTCAGTTTTAAGTATGAGTTATGGCCTTCAATGTCTTTTGTCTTCCAGTGTTGTTGGATATTTGGTTGGTTTGAAATGGTATGTTGCTACTGCAGGTTATCTACCTTACGGAGGCGATTGATGAGTACTTGACACAAAACCTAACTGAGTATGAGGACAAAAAGTTTCAGAATGCTTCCAAGGATGATCTTAAGATTGGAAGCAAGGATGAGAAAACAAAGTTCAAGGAAGTCAAAGAGTCATACAAGGAACTTACCAAGTGGTGGAAGGACTTGCTTGCTGATGAACATGTTGAATCTGTGAAGGTATCATTTAACACTCTATCAAATGATGTTACATTTGCTGAATACAGGGAGTATTAGGATTTTGGCCCTGTGTGTTTGTTCAAGGTACTTTGTGGAGAGTTTTGTGTCATTACGCAAGGGTGGACATCTGATGTCATTGGAAGTGATCTCTGTCCTTTGTTTCTCCTGGTAAAGGTGAGCAAGCGGCTTGCAAGCACTCCTGGTGTTGTTGTCACTTCCAAGTTTGGTTGGTCTGCAAATATGGAGAGGATCATGCAAGCACAGACACTTGTAGACCCCAGCAAGCAAGCTTATATGCGTGGCAAGCGCATTCTAGAGATCAACCCCAGGCATCCTATCATCAAACAGCTTCGTGAAAGTGTTGCTTTGAATTCTGAGGTGCACATGGCTACTTTATTTGAACTTGCTTTTAGTTTTCCTTTCTTGGCTGGTGTTGGATTCCACACGTGCAGACTTTCTTTTGACCCTGTCAGGGCTGAGTATCCAGTTTAAATTTAACATCACTTGTTGTAGCTGAATAAGGATATTGTTAACTTTTTGACTGGCTATGCACTCTTCGGGTGCTAGTCAATGTCATGACTTGAGTGTTTCAACTTAGAAAGGTCACAGAAACTTGGTTTCATAAAGTTTTGATTGGATTGCATCTTAGTCCACTATTGGGAGCTGATGAAGTCAGTCAGGAGTAATGGTCAAGGTGATGGTCAGACGCTTTGTTAGTGACAAAAGGTTATGGCTATGCTCATTCTTGTTATCTTGATTTGTGTTTGGTCAGAACTAAAAACTGTTCCCTCCAATGTGTTATTCTCTGCAATATCATTGATACTTGTAATGTGACTGTAAGAGAGTCTGGTCAAGAATTGCTTGGTTTTGAGTTGATCGGTGTCACAGGATGAGGCTGCCAAGCAAGTTGCAAAGCTGGTATATGAGACTGCACTGGTGGAGAGTGGTTTCATCTTGGAAGATCCCAAGGACTTTGCTACCCGTGTTTATTCTGTTGTCAGATCAACCTTGAATGTCAGCCCTGATGCTGAGATTGAGGATGAGGATGAAACTGAAGATGAAATTGAGAAAGAGGAGTTGCAGACAACAACAGAGAAAACTGATGACATGCAAGAGCAAGAGCAAGAGCAAGTTGAGGTAAGGATGCTCTGTTCTTGTTGCTCTGCATTAGCACTAAGGAGAATCCCAAATTGAAGTGCTTGGGCAAAGACTATCAAAGCTAATGGAAAAAGGCAGTCACAGAAAGTAGTAATTGAAACATGCTGGAACAGTTGGGAATGGTTTCTCATATTTTTACTCTGTAAATTTGCACCCAAGGACATACTTAACATGCAACTGATGATTTATCTGCTATCACAGGAGGAAATTAAATTCAACGAGGAGGGGGAGACAGACCCTGCAGGACAATTCATAGATTCAGAAGAGGATGTCAAAGATGAGCTTTAGAGAGCAGGAGGTAAACGTAGCGCCCTGCATGGATCTGGTATTTGAGCTTTCATAACGATGATAGTTCTTTAGGTGCAATAGACCCAGTTTGTATTTGTAGACTTTTCTTGGTTGGACACACTGTAGGGAGTCAGTGGTTCTGATTTTTGGTCTGCCTCTTTCTGAACTGCTGTATACAAACTGAAGTACATTGGTTCTGTTTCATTTGTGCAGTAAACCAAACATTGTTTCAAATGAGTTTTGTGTTTTCTTCATCTTGTTGATAGCATCTCTCTTTAGGTAATGGGCCAACAATTTCATTAGTATTGTGTCTAGTGTGACTCTTAAACTAAAAAAAGACAATGAAGTAAAATGAACAAAAGGAAGTTGAGAAAATGTAAATATGTCTTCCATAGGACAGTCCAAAGAATTGGTGAAAGTGGAGAAGTTTAACAGTTAGTTATTAGCATAGTTTAGGGTTTAGATCAAGAAGTTGATGAGGCTATGCTAATAAGGCAACTCAGTAATTTCAAGAAGAAAGCATTTGACTACAAAAGAAAGAAAATGAAGGGCAAATAAGGCAGTGAATCTTTAGAAAAGTGAATGCAATTGTTGTGAGGAGAAAGGACATTCATTGGGCATAGGAATGTATATCTCCCACATGTTTGAAGATGCATGAAAACAAGAAAAGTTTTGCTAATATTACAAAAGATGATTATTATGTTACAAAACATGGAACCTTTGAAGGTGATCAGACTCTTGCCTAAGGTGATCGGGGTTGCAATGTGTTAAGAGAGTGATAAGTCTAGAGATAAACAGTGGTATGTTAGTTTTGCATGCATCTAACATGTATGACTAGCAAGGAGTGGTTTCTCGACTCTCAACATGTTTATGGTAAGGTGTGAGATTCACAAATGATATTGTCATTTGCATTGCAGGAATTGGTGACATAGAAATGAGAGCTTTTGTTGAAGAGAGTGGGTTTTATCATAAAGCTGTGTATGTTTCACAGTTGATGAAAAACTTGTTGCCTAAAGGAAAATTAACTAGCAAGGGTGTTATTGTTGTTTATTAGGGAGATGAATACGAAATGAGGTATCAAAGCAAGAATGGAAGGATCATGATAAAAGTTGTGAAAGTAAGGGAACTCTATGTAATGAATCTGGAGGTTATGGTCCACCTACTACCAAAGCTCTTGTGCCAACAAATGACGTCCATGTTGTGGATAATGTTGGGAGAGACCTCAAGATACAGAGATGGCATAATAGATTGGGTCATATGAACTCTCAGATGATCAAGACAATCATGAAAGAAAGATAGTAATCAGTTTGAAGATTGAAGACTTGAGTTTCGTTTTACATTTTTATGTTTCTCTTTTGTTTTTTTCGTTTTTGTCCCCTTTGGCTTCCTTGAGTTCAGATCTTGGCTGGAATCTGAATTGACTTTCATCTTTTGAAATTTTGTAATTGGATTGCATTGGCATCTGCATGTTGATGGGCTGGCACTAGAGAGATCATCTGAAATGTAAAGCTCATCTGAAACATTGTTGGTTTACTGCACAAATGAAATAGAACAAGGGTGGCACAGGAAGAGACCATTACAAATTGGCAAGAATTCAAATCAAATTTTCTGCCCATCCTTGTTTTTTGATAGACTACTATACCCTCAAATGGCACGTGCCACATGCCAATTGAGTTAGTCTCTTGTTTCTACACAATTTTTCATCAAATACAATACTTTCAGTTTCTCCAGTGTTGCTAGCTTCTAGAGTTGAATCTATTCTGGATTCTTTTTGTTCATTGCACATGAAGTCATTTGGACCTGAGATGACATATTGCCATAATCCTTTTTTTTGTAGAAGGTTCCCTTACCCTAACTTCATCCTAAAAGACTAAACTCCATATTTTTGTGCTACCCTCTGGTATGCTCATATCAATGTTTCCCAGCAAGCTATGAGTCTGACTAGGGTAGGAGTGCTTGTGGACTCCCTGGTTTGTGTAGTTTGAGGAACGTCTTTGATTCGTCCAAGGATCCCAACCATTGTCTTGAGTCTATTGTCCTTGCACCTTCTGCCTCCTCTCTTTCTTCTCCTTGAATTCTGTTGGATTGAAGTAGGGGACAAATTAGAACTGCAGTAGCCCCGGATGATACCAAGAGATAACAAGAAGTCCAATGATTCAAGGAACTACTTAAGATCAGCTCTTTGCTCCAATACCATGAAGAAATGGGATTCACTCCAAGAGCACAAGAATGTCGATTTGTCTCAGAAGGACAAGGAATTGAGTCTATAAGTACAGCACAGGGGGATGTCAAGTAAAGGTTCTGGAACCTTCTATAGTGAATGGATGAACAAAGAAGTGCAGGATGAGTGAAACCCATTATGATAAGCAATGTGATTTTAAAAAGCACTAGGGACTTCTTCCTACTGATGATTTAAGTCAACCTAAATAGAATTGAGGAATAACATAAATAATAACAGGGCTATAACCTTCAAAAGCACTGAGAACTTTCTCCATGCTTTACACAATTTAAGTGAAGCTGAATAGAATTCAAAAATGATACTGTAATAATGAGATGGTTTAAAAAATTTCAGATCTCAACTCAGCAAACAGCAAAAACAAGGAAATTCAAACTAAAACAAACAGACAGCAAAGATGAGATGAAAAACCCTTGATGATGGCAACTTGGCCAACATGACTGGATCGATTGATAACAAGCCTGGGAGAAGGCACCTGTAGTTAGCTGTCTTAGAGTGACTCCAATGCATGTTCCAACTCTTCAAGCAATAGAATTGGACTGTGCCAGAAAGTAATTCAAGTTTCGCACTGAAACAAATAACCTCCTGAAGAAGAGAGCTCAGTCTGCATCGAAGATTTCAGACATTTGTCTGGTAATTTTGGTCTTTGACCCCTACAGCGACCGAGATACATGAAATCTTATACCTCTGTGTGGGAACTGAGAGACTTACACAAAACCCTGACTGGAAAGTGTTGTCAGTTCTCTCCTGCATCAGTCTGATGTCACAAGGTAAGAAAGTAAGAGACAGAACACATCTTGAGGTAGGAGTTCCCACCATCTGATCTAATCATGATCCTTGTACACCCAGCAATGCTTCTGTGGCATGGCAATAGTTCTGCACATGCTTCACTAATTTATATTAATACTTCAATCTGTCATACACAAGGGAGAGTGCAATAGATCCCAATGTGCAGGCCTCTGGCACAGTACATAGATAACAAACTAGGTTCTGTTTGGATTTTTTTTGCAGGTAACTGAATATATCTCAAAGAACAGATGAAACTAAAAATCGGATTTCTTGAGCTGCTAAACCCAGGTCTTTGTGTGTCTGGTGCATGCCTCACCACCAAAGGAGATGGATTTGAATTCACTTTCTGAACCCCACTCCACAGCAGGGAAAGTGACCACATAAACTCATGGTGAAGCACCTAGTCTGCAAGAAGTTGGGTCAACAATTGTGGAGACATGAGGTACTACAAGCACTGAATGCAACAAGCAAGCTATGAGATCACTCAAGGCAAATGCTAAAGCTCAAAAAGGAGCTGCTGTACTAAGGTAAATGTACATACAACTTCTTCTGCATATTATGTGTTCAGGATTGCTATCATTTATGGTGTGGAAAGATTCTGACCAGAATTTGCTCCTTTGTTTAACTAGGATGAGAGACTTTGTGCAGGTTGTGCATTTGCAGGCAACCAACACACACACACACACAACACATCCTTCACACATCCAGTTGCAAAGCCATGCTTGCTATGTTCATCACACCTCTGCATCTTCCATACATCCTGCATACCTGCATACACTTTCCAAGACTCAGAGATCCAATAGCAAGGACAATGGATAAAAAGCATCACTAAACGTACAAGGAACTTAAAACCACATCTTCTAAACTCTTGTGAGCAAGGTAACCTAAAATTTTGCCCAAGCTACTGCTAATCCTGTGTAGGGTCTGTGCATCTTAGATGTTCTCAGAAGTGCCAGATATGTGTGTATCCATTCTTTAACTGAAAAGTAATTGAGTGTGAAGTCCTCAGCATTTCACAGCACCCACCCCTTGTCCACTAAAAGCCATATTTGAAACATAATACTTCATATTGGTACAGTGGTCTGAACTGCTTTTGAGAACTCAATGACACATACTTTCTCCCTCCACCATTCATATTACACTACCTGATACTAGCAGGTATATGGGTGGTACATGTCCCTCCTACCTGATCAAGAGGAGCATCACAACCAAACAATGCATTGCAGTAACATAAAATAACTGAAGGATGTACATGGACACCCCACTCCCTGTCATAAGACTTTCTAGATCAACAGAATTAGAGCATGGAATGAAAATCGAAGGCAATGGTAGTTCAATACTTGCATCTGTTGAGATTGAGCACTCCCACTTGAAATTGAGCTTGGCCTTGTGATACACACAGCACTCCCAGTGTACAGCACCATACTCACTGCTGCTTTCTCTTCTTGATATAAGTTATGAATTTGGCATAAAAACTTGTTGGGCCCTAACCAAGCTCTGCTAGAATTCCTTGGAGCTTCTGCCTTCACGGATGCGTTGAGGATAATGAAGGTATGCATCAAGCTCCTTGACTCGGGACACAGGCATCTTCTGATTCATGTACTTAACCCATATTGAGTCTCTCCACTTCTTTGAGGCTGCTCTTCCACCATGCTTCTCAAAAGCCCCAGGGGTCATAGACATTCCTGAATCTCAGCAGATCAGCAGTGGAACCACATTCGTCGTAAAATTAGGTTGAGTAGCAAGTAAAGAAGCAGCAATACTCTCCAAGTTGAAGGAAGTTTGCACAAAAAAACAGTACTGTAGACTTCCAGCACCTTGTGTAGTCCGACTAAAAATGTCAACCAGGGGAGGGAAAAGAGAAAGACAATTGATGGGCTTCTTTCAATTGCTAAAGACAATTTATACACCGTTCATGTTCAGAAATATCAAACACCCTACAACTGCCAAGGGAAATGAAAGTTTCTCAAACAAAAACAAGAAACAGTGACAGGCCTTACAGACAAGTGAAAACCACATATTATGCAGGAGATACAACTCTTTTTCTGCTCAGTGCAAATAGGAGTTTTAGTCTTACATTAACCAAAAATTATGGAGGAGATACAAGTCCTTTTCTGCTCACTGGTCTTTGTCTGAGTTACAGTAGCTCCACTGTTGTGAACAAAAGCCCTCATCAGGAAAGGTGACATACTTACACCAAATCAAGGGAAGAGAGGGAACAATACACACCTTTAGCACAAATGCCCATAGAACAATGACAGAAGATCTCAATTACACCAGACTCATATGCTCGGAGGGTGCCAGTCTTTTCCTCGCCAAGTTTGCTTGTGACCCCACATTCAAATTCAGCATACTTTCCAACTCCCAGCCTTGGCTCATCTTCACATTCTTGTTGCCTCTCATCCTCTTCAGCATTTCCTTCATACCTGTACATAGCCTGGTTTGTACCACTTTGTCTCATGATGGCTCTATATGAATCTTGGCTTTCAAAATCACTTTCTGTTTCCTCATCCTCATCGTCAGTCTCAGTATCACACATGGTTTTTTTTTCACTGGCATTTCCTTCACTCTCCTTCTCTTCCTTGAAATTCTCTTCTTCATCCTGGAAGGCTTCACCTTGCTTGCCTGCTTCCACTGTCCCTATGTCTTCCTTCTCAGATTCCTCACTGCTCACAAAGACCCATGGAGAGGCACCTTGACCTTTTGGCTTTTTGGGGAGAAATCCCCTGCTGCCATAGGAGTTTGTAGACAACCTTGGCTGCTCCACCTGAGGTACTACACCTTTCCTTTCCACTAGCTCCCTCTCAACATCAGACAATCGCTTGCTCTTTTCCACTGATGGTTTCCCTCCATCTGTAAGATCAAAAACCTCAGGCCCTCTTTTCCGCTTAATTGAAGATTCCCCTGCCTCTTGCTTTTTTACCAAAACTGGAACCTCAGGACACCCTTTAGAACTTACCCCAATTTTTAAAAAGGGATTGCCTACCCCATTTCCCAAAGAGGGCCTCTTGAAGTCCTTTGAAACTGGAAGCAACCCCTCATCCATGGAACTGTCAGCAGCAGATTGATGGTTATGGGTCATTGATAAAGAACGCATCACTTCCACAGCCACATCTTCTCCCACCTCAGGTGAAACACATACAGCTTTATGCCTTTTCAGAAGAGCAATAGGACTGTCTATTTTCTTGGTGTTTGCCTTGTTGTACACAGATTGGCAGTTTGCACACCTCCTGCTCTTGCACAACATCATACGAGCCATCTCTCAAACATCTTGCAAAGTTGTAACCAGATTGTTAAGATTGAAAAATACTGGAAAATTTAGATAATTTAGAAACAATGACCCCGCAATAAAAATTTTAAAAGCAAAGGAAGTCACATGTTGCAAAGAGAAGGGACATTTACAGCACCCTTTCTGCCTTCCTAATTGTGTGAAAAGAAGGCTTGAAGTGATGAGATATAATAAAGCAGCCAACAACAACCACCCACCCCATATTTTTTAGACACATCCAGTACCCTAATCAACCCTGTTAAAACCTAGGTCATTATTCACCCAGGTAAGACAAAATTGTTGAAGCATGTGCACCCTCATAGGCTTGAATGGCTTAGTATGCAAATCTTGTGCTTATGATGTTAGTTAGCTTGGTTTTGTGCTAATTGGTCCTAGTGCAGAGTTTGAAAGAAGAATACATATCAAAGTTGTGTAAGCACTCACCTGCTGCCTTGTTGGAGAGTGGAGAGAATCACATCTAGCTTGTCTTGGAGAGCAGCTTTCTCAGAGCACAAGACCTCATTTTCTCTGTGTTTTCTTGTCAAAGCATCTCTCAAAGCCCCACTGCAAGTTTCCTCCTGTTGGAGCAAATCAAATTGGTCCCGCACAAGATGACTGATTTGGTTCACAAAATTGAGAAGGGAATCACTGCCCTCTTTCTTTTCAAAAGGAATGTAAGCACCTAGTTCACTAGTAAGCTCCTCATAAACTTCATGCCAAAGCTCTCTCTTCAGATTTTCTCTTCTGATCTCCAGTCTTGTTGGATGCCTGTGGCTTTTATCAGTCTGTGAAGCTGTCTCCCTGTCACTGTTAGGGTGCAGAGTAGTATCGCTGACATCAAGAAGTGGTCTGTCATTATCCTCTTCCCTCTCTTGTCCATTCCTTGCCCTATAGTCATTTCCCTTGTCTGCAAATGCAGCATCACTGTTACCTCGAAGAGCATCCAATCTCCCCCTGGTCTTCCCCATATATTGGAATGTAAGGACCTCATTAGTTTTGGATTTCTTTGCATCATCTTGATTCCAAACCTCCTCAACCTTCCAGGATCTCTGTTCATCTTCATCCTCCATTGTCTCCTTTTGATTGTGCCGCTGCTTTAGCTGCAAATTCCCCAAGACTGCTTCTTGGTCTACATATTCCACCTCACTAGTTGTCAGTCCTCTCTCTGGGATTTCATTATGGCTTGTCTGAGTCTGTCCTTGAGCTCCTCCTCTGGCCTTTATCCTTTCTCTGCTGAGCATGTCCTTGTCATCAACACCACCCAGTGCTCCATCACCATCACTTTCTCTCTCATTGCTTCCCAAATCCACTACAACTTGAGATACAGTAACCAGTCTCCGCACATCTGGATTCTCTGTTCCATTCCAAGGACCATTCTGATTTCCTGCTTCCATTGAAAGCCTGGGTGGTGGTACTTCTGCAGTCCATACTTGCAATTCATGGATCCGCTTCAACTTCTCCAATTGCTCCAAAACCTGTCGATAGGTGTCATGGAATGAAGGCAAAGCTCCTGCCCCCATTCTTTCACCTTCCCACCACAAAATTCAGCTCCCTTACTAGTAGTAGCTGTGGAGGAAAAAATCCTAAAAAAATAAAGTAAATAATTAAACGACAGCGTCCTTCTTCCTACACGAAACAAAGCATGTGAAAACCCTGCAAGAGAAAGAAATGCAAATAAGCACCGAGGCTGCGAACGGGAGACCTCGAGGGCAACAACAACAACAAAAATCATACAGGAATCAGTCTCCCATAACCTAAACTACACACAAACCTGCAACAATGGAACTGCAGCAGAAGACCTTCGTATCCACCAAACCCTAACACAATAGGTCTGAACGGTGGCTATATATCCTTGCATCTTTACAGTACGGCGTCGAAACTTTCTGGCGCATTGGTACAAGAAAAGGACACTTGCACGAACTTTACCTCTCTCAAAACCGATCTCTTAAACCACGACACAAAAGTAAGCGCAAACACGGAACCCTATTTTTGCACAATACAATAAGAATCAAGAAGTAAAAAGAATGATCGGTATGAGGAGCTTGGAGCTTACCAAGTTGCGACACCGTTCGGCTCCGCAGGAATCGTCACGTGTTCCAAATCCCCGCACGGATCCGCCGACCCAAAAGGTGGCATTGGATTCGACGACGTCGACGACGCGTTGCTCGACTGCGTATGTGCATCCGGCGACGAGCGACGACGTCTTCTCCCTCGCTGGCCGGATGCCGAGCACGCACTCTCCGGCCCGACCCGGTCCCGACAACCCGACCCGACGAATTGCTCGAACGCGATTTGCACCCGGCAACGAGCGACGACGTCCTCTCGCTGTCGAGCCATCTACGGGCCGACCCGGCCCGGCCCTCCCCTCTCCTCCGCGCTCGGAGGATTTTTGCTTGGGAGACTTGCTGCACTTCAGTTCTTGACACTAGATTCTTGAGAAACTCTTTGTTTGCTGACAAGAGTTTGTTGAGTTGGGGAGCGCATGATTCTGTTTCGTGGTTGTTGGCAACCTGAATCTGCAGTAGACTTGTGGTTCTTGGGACAGGTCTTTTAGCATCTTTTTGTTCCTATGGTTAAAAGCTTTTCATGTTTCCTAGTTTTTTTTCTCATGTGCTTATTATGACATCCACGCTTCAGATCGTCAGCTAGCTTGCTGTGATTGCTGTTAGAATGGTTATCAAGTTGGTTTTATCTCGGATTTGTTGTCAAGTTTCATCTTGGATTGATGTGCAATGATGAAATGTGAATGGAATTATGGGATCGGTGGTATGTAGCTCAGCTAGCTTCATTCCTTTGAGATCCCTCCTTTTGAGGAAGCAAATATTGAACCCCAGAAGGAAGATTGAAACATTTGAATAGTGTTATACAGAGCCTGGAAAGTTGTCTTTGAACAATTACACTCGCCTCTGTGTAATAAGTGTAAACTGGGAATTGTTTTATGAGAAACAAGGCACAGTTCGAAAAATTGTAAACCTGTGAATGATTCAATAGCATGCACATGTTATGAAATCTCCTAACCATTCACAAGACTGCTTAACATTGGAAGCAAGTGATCATTTTGCAGCTCTTCAAATTTACCTCATACTTATGGATCCAGTGTCTCATGCCAGTTGCAGATTGTTGGTCCTTGCACTCTCACGCCAGGTAGAAGCGTATTCCAACAGGAGCCCTGCATAACCATTTCATTCACAGGCAAACTGAACTATCCACCTGCAAGTTATCCACAACAAGAGCAAGATCTGGTCATTCTGCATTTATGCCTCTTGCAAGAATGCTCTAAGTGGTCGGTGCAGAGTTGCCCAAACAACCCACCTCCAGAGTACCTAGTATGCATAATGCTGAATTTGCAACTCACTTGTCCCATTTAGTCGTTGCAGTCGCTACCACAAGCAACTGATTGAACACCGTCCAGCCTATACAAGGAGAGGTGACTACACCCATTTGTCCAGAAACTGAGTACATTCTAGTACAAACATTAACAAAACAGGAGTAGACCAGCTTTTTGTACTCACAGTAGCATGAGACCACAATTTTACATTGATCACATTGTGAATCCATGTCCCACATATTGCTGGTATTCAATATAGGTCTGTTCTCAAGTGTGATAATGCATGTGAGGTCACCAGGCATAAGCTTCTTGCCATGTTACATTCCAATGCCCATACCCATACTCATTCCCATTCCATCATTGACCGCCATCATCCCCATATCTCCTGCTGATCTGATGTGGGCAAGGGTAAGCATGTCTTGTGATTCCTGCATATTCAAGGCTGGAACCTCACTCTGTCCACCATATGGGTCTCTTACAACCATTGCAAAACCATCTCTCTCAGCCAATGGGACAGTCATAGGGTGTGTCATGGGGAGAGTCATTGGCAGCATCATGGGTAGTGACATTGGTGGGCCCAGCAGCTTCTTTTTCTTGCCAGCTAAAACTTCTCTCTCTGATTCAGGTCGTTTTTTCCCTTTCAGTGCATGAGCTGGTTCAATACTCACACAAGGGTGCCGTTTCTTGAACCATTCAAGCCACCGTTTGCCTGGTACACCATCCTTGAATGGTGTCTCTCTTCCCTGACAAACATCTGCCACCTTTTTCCTCAGCATGTAAAAGGTGATACCATGGCTCGTTTGCTGTGTTTGGAGGCACCAATTGACAATGTCATTTTCCTCCTCCTGTGACAAGACAGTGCGAGGACCTTTTTTCTTGGATGAAGTTTTACCACTGATCCAGTCTCGAATTGAGGAAGCTGGGATGTTATACTTCTCTCCAATTTTGCGCATTGATTCATTCCCTTTCTTCACCTCTTTGATTGCTAGTCTCATTGTCTCCTCTGTCCAGCTCCCCATTTTTCGAGGTTGGCGTGCTGTTTTCTTCAACTGTGACATTGTCTACCTAGAGGAACACCATACCCAGATGACTCGCCCGTAGAACTCTCACAAGCAACACAATTCTTGAGACCAAGATCTGTTGGCTCTCTAGCCTACATTATGATGCTGGACTCCAATTGGATCACAGTGCCTTTGAATCTCCAATCCCCTGGTTTGCATCCAGTAGACAGATCCTCCTCCCAAGTTTGAATTGAAGGAGAGCGTGTGGGATAGATTGAACTAGACAACCATTTGACTGGAAAGCACAGACGGTGATGAGCCCAGAAGTTGTGTTCATAAAAGTCATCTCCGTGGCAAAGCTTCAAATTTCTTGTTTCATCTGGAGCAGCCTGTGACAATCATGCAACCAACAGCTAAGAATATTCTTGAGCTTGATAGGAAATATTGCAACAGACAAAAGGACATTGTATAAGGTGCAAACATTGAACCAAGAGTGCACACAATCCCTACAGAATATTTAGCACACAACTCCCTGCAAGATGCCAAGGATAAACAGCACCACACCACAATAAATAGACAAGCTCCAACAATTGCCAAATTCCATTCCGGACCACATGGTCCAGTGAGCAGAGAACCGATCAAGTTCAAAGCCTCCTCAAGGCCCCAAAAGCCTGCCTCCAAATATTGAAAGAAAGAACTAACAAGGTTTACACCAACAAGAAGCCATCCTGCTGCAATAAAAGGACCATACTGCTGCAAGAACCATGGATCACAGGATTCAGACATATCCCATAATCTTACACATATACAACCTCAAGCTCCTCTTCTGTTCAATGACATGAAGATGTGATCCCAACTAAACCAAGCAAGTTATGACAGAAGCCAAGCAAAGTCATGGTACATACTAGCTATATAACATACAGGACCTGTACTGGAAACTACTTCAGCAATGAGGTCTAATGATGGAGTCCAAAATACAAAAGTAACAGAACAGAATAAATTATTACTAACCCCACATTAGGCTTGTTCATCCTCAATTCAAGAACAGCAGGGGAGAACCACTGACCCATACCACAACCACCATATAGCAAGAAACCAGACATACTATGAAGATTCAAGTAGAGTGGCAGCATGACAGCTATCTGAAATGTGTGTCTACATGTACAGACCAAGTCCCATTGTACCCAGAGAGATCTAAAGGCAATACAAAGCAACAAAATGAAAACAATTTGAACCTATCAGAGTACAGAGAGAGTGCCTTCTAAGATCTCTGTGTCCATGGCAAACTATTTCCCTCAGTAAAGCCTCCATGAAAGACTCAAGAGCCGCTCCTCACCTGCTTGTACTGCAGGTACAACCAAACCTTGTGCTGGCTCGAAACCCTGACAGCATTCAATCAACATGCTAACTTTCCACACAACATTCTGCAGAGGGCGGGGCCATAACAAGAACAAAGCAGGGCCCTGCTCTCGCAATATATCTTGCCGAATCATATCAAATTTGTGAGTTGGCTAGTGCCGATAAACGGAGCACAACGCCCGAAAGCCGATGCTACACTGGTGCCGTTGTTAATTTTCCATGAATAAAAACTACAGAGACGCACGCACCCTGCCTTAGGGGTGAAGCGCAATGCACCCCCAAAACCACATGAACCAAAACATAACTACCAAGCATCAAACCACCAGAAACCCTCTCAGACAACAACACCGCAAAAAATTTCTCACCTTCTAAGTTACGACCTTCGCCGCTGCTGTTGCCGCCACTGCCGTCGTACAAACCCCCATAGAGCTTGAGATTCTCACACCGGGAGAAGGACAGACAAAAAGTTCAGAAAGGAAAAAAAGAAAAGGCAAGAGCGGCAATAAAAGCAAAATCCCCTCGAACTCCGGCAATGGGTCACGAAAACCAACGGCGAGAAGACGAATGGAAAACAGAGGAGAAGATTGTGACGATCAAAGCGCGGATTCACGTTTTCCGACAGAAAATCTTGACAAGGAAACGAAAAACCGGAAAAAGAAAAGTCACGCCCGTGTGTATGTGTGCATGTGTGTGTGTGGGGCTGCAGCATCCCCTTCAGGCGCGCGCGCGCGCGCGAGAAGAGAGCGGAAAACGCGACCGAGGCTCGTAACCCTACCTCTCTCTAACTATGGTCAATTTACACCCTGAGTTCTTACTCTTGGGTTCAACAACCTAGCTAAACCAGGGTTCAAGACATGATCATGCATTCATCCATGTGCAATGTTCTATGGATTTATCCAGAGTCTATGGTTTCAAGCTATGTATATTTGTGTGCCCTAATGTTCTTAATGCGAAAAGACACATCTTGTACTAAATTATATATGAAAAGACACATTGTTTGATATTTTTCTTTCCAAAATGTTTTTGTTTTTGCACGTCCATCTTCCCTAAATTGGTGAGGAGGAGACAAGAACTTAAGCTTATGAGGATTTAGATATTCATGTTGTGATTTTTATTGCGGATTTGAGTGAGGGGAAGGAACCTACCTCCCAACAATAACCAACCTTTAGCTTGTTGATTTTCAAGCAAAATGAACTTAAACTTTCTTGTACTGATTACCATTCAAAGTTAAAGCAACATAACCAACCTATGATGAACAATGCAATATAATCATTTGGTGCAAATTATATGCACTGGAATCAACCAAGAAATTCATGCATGGTATTTTGTAACACAAATGAAAAGAATGCAAAACACACAAATGCATCAAAATGACATTAGGAATTATTTCCACATCTTTGACTTCGTGTCATGAGCCATTGATGGAATTCATGGATAACACACTGAGGTGAAAACACACCATCTATATTGATTTGTAACTAGTTTTGTAATGTTGTGAATGTCATTCATGCATGGAATTTGGAATATGAAATCTCATTGTCTTACTTGTTGGTCTTGATATTCACATAAGTTGACATTTGTCATTCATAACCATGGCAGTAATACACATGTCCACCATGTCATTTGACATCATCAAACATTTCACCATTTCTTACACACCCAAATTCAATAACAAATTTAATGACAATATTGAAATATGTAATATGTTATTGACGCTTTCAATTTGCATCAACAAATTGTGAGGCATTAATGATATGCAAATATTTTCATTAATTTTGACCCTTCCTTGGTGCATTCCAAAAGCTTAATTTAACCAAACCAAAACCCATGGAATCCCAAAAAAAACACACGTATATTGTGCAAGGAGAAACATTTGGTTGGACAAAACTAAATCTAAATTCTCATGGGCTCCAAATGTGTTTTTAAAACTAAAGAATGGTTAGCGGATTCATGTGGTACCCATTAGTCATGTTCATCACCACCTCTTCAATAGACATTCTGTTGTTGTAATTCTTATTATATCTTTTTAAAAAATAAAAGACATTGGCAACAAAGAAATTTTTCAATTGATTTTCATAACTTGCTAAGTTGGGCTTGAGTGGCACTTGTATTGTAATTCTTAAATTAGTTTGCACCAATCAAATTTTAAAAGATTTCCTAAGCTTGAGATGTTGTGATAACCCTGGGGTTTGGCTTTCATGTAATTCTTCATCAATTTCATTTTCATTAAAACTAATCAACATGATGAAGTTATCATCGTCATAATTGTAATGTTTTTAATTCCTATGCTAACACCACCAACTTGGCCTCATCATCCATTGAAAATTTGCAAATGAAATTTCTTGGATACTCATCCATGGAATTGAGATAATTTTAATGTTAAAAACTTGTGGAGTTGGCAAGTCAAGAATGCAAGCCTACCAATGTGCCTAGTTCATGACAAAGATTTTGAAATCTTTTCAAATTAACAATATTTTCTACAACCAACATCCTTTTCTTGCTTCATTTCTAGAAAAACACAATGTGTTTTTTTTCAATATTTCTTTTTTGACTTCTCTCAATAGATATTTTGATTTTCTCACAAGGAAGAATGTTTTAAAATGGTCTTAATTTAAAGGATGCACATTTGCATGTAGCACTGTTTTATTTCTCCCAAGATTTATTAAGAAGAAAAAAATAATTTAAGGAATAAATTTATATGAAACCTTTGAAAATTATGCATATGTGTTTGTGTTAAAATAGAACTTGGATTTCGAGATTTTAAGATCAGATGTTTGTAGGTTTAAAAATAACATGTTCTTTTTACTTCAATCATAATTTTTTTGTTAACAAATAGAATCATTACTTTTAATTATGATATTTTTAATTGACATTAAATAACCATTGATTAATCCATAGCTTTTTCCTTGGTCATGGGGTTCTAGTATGTTTACACAATAAAACTAGGACCTTTTATTGCAATTGAATTTGTTGTGCATTCCTATCTTCACATCTACAATTATTTTTGTCATCACACGTGCAAAACATAACATGAAAATGTTTTAAATGGTACATCATCTTCAAACCAAAATGGTCACTCACTTCAAATGAAAACATGAATCAAAGTCCAACATTTTCACACCACAAAAATGCAAAAATTAACATTGTGCATAAAACATGTAAAAACTTGCATGTAATTGTAAAGTGTGTTGAAATTTCAAATCATCAAAAATAATTTGAAATCACACAAACTAAAATTATATCCCATCCACAAGATATTTCAAACCTTGTTCACACTTAAAATAGTTCAAAATAAAAATTCAAACAACTAAGTTAATTTTCAATTTGTTCCTAATTAATTAAAACTTAATTAGCTAAATTAACACACTTAACAACTATCATGTGTTCCTATGTTAATGCTTACAATTATCATTGTCATTACACATATGAAACATAACATGAAAATACCTTGAATGGTAAAGTATGTTTAAATTGTCCCCCTATTTGGAAATAAGGTTCTTTTAACTTAGATAACAATGTTGAATTACTTAATGGAAATTCACCATACATGAACATTTTGGTTTTGAAGTGAAAGGACAAGTAGGCCAGGTGCAAGTATGAATTCCATTGTTAATCACCTAGTTGTAATCCTTTAAATTTCAAGTCTTAACCAAATGTAAGTTGCAATAAAAAAAACATTAAAACTAGTCCTCCTATCCAATTTTAGGAACCTAGGTTTCCTTACTGCACCAATGGCAAAACCATTTGTCAATTGGCATTTTCTCCAAGGGTGGTGAAATCAACCCATATGCCAACCTCAAAAACATTAATCACAAATAAGCATAACGGCAATTCTTGAATATTGCTCACATAATATACATTGTAAGCTAGTAAGAACCACCACTAAAGACAAGTCAATTTGACCATCCACATTGGGAAGATGATGTGGCACACATGGCGCTTCCACATCTAACCATTTCAACCTTTCAACTATAACACTTTAGAAAGTAGAACCTTCCACACATGAAGAATAACACATTTTGTAATCACATCCAAAGTAATTAATGTTGTATGTTGCAAGTACATATAATCCCATGGCTCAAATTTATGGATCCAAGGTTGATAAGCACCTTCACAAATAGTGGCATAATGTAATGTATCATGGAGATGGGCAATTACCAAATTCTCCATATCCATGGGCATAACATGTTAGAATAAGACAATACATTATTCGTATGCATGAAGCCACACATTAAGATCATCCGAATCGATTATCACCATCACATTTCGTCAAATTGAGGCTACTAGGTCAAGCTCATAGCTAAAGAATAGGAGGTATGGGGTTCAAGCTTGTTAAAGTATGCCAAAAAAATAGTCTTCAAAAATTCAAAACAAAATTGTGTGATAAGAGGGTTAAAAAGTAAGCAATGCCTATTGGGATTAAACTTTGGGATCACATGAAGCTACCAAATTTGGCATGAAGATGTTTTTACAAGTTTAAACTTTTATATCAACTTCTTTGTGAATCTACTTTCTACCTACTTTCCAAAATTATGTTATTGTCACATTGACTTCTTCTTGCACAAATAGTCATTCAAGAAACCAAACATATGGGTCAGTAAGACTTGTTAAGACCATTTTTTTTCAACTTATAAATAAAAATGTAATTTGCAAACACATAAAATAATATGTTTCGCACATTAGATTCTAGCGCAAGGAAAACATACTTTTATGAGTTTCAAATTGTGCAAATTATACAATTTTAATGACAAAAGATGCACAATGGAAGTTATTTGCACATAAAAGTACTACTCCTAAATTTAAACCCCTTTTGGATGTGTAATTATCATCTTGCAAAATGAGAAAAACAAATAACAAATACCATTGAATCTAGGCAAGTATATTCACATAGGCTTGTTGCTACACTTTAACTATTGGATGGAACTTTAGGGCTTGATGGTGACTATTAGATGAAGGGCTTAGGGCTGGCCTCATAAGAAGTGGCATTCTATTTTTAGACGCCACTTATGCCACTTGCTCCGTAGGCCTCCGCGCCACATTATAAGTTTTTTTATAACTCCATAGACCACATTATATAATGTGGCGCGTAAGTGTGGTCACTCCGCGCCACATTATAACTCCGTAGACCACACTTTTCTGATAGTTAGGGCGAAAATTACATTTTGGGGTAGCAAGTGGCGCCAATCTTTGGCGCCGCACCACTTTATATTAAAAAAGATAAAAAGTGGCAAATGCCACTTATTATGAGGCCAGGCTTAGGGTGTAAGCCATTGACATTGCAATGAAGGAAGGGAATGGAAGAACAATGCACACATGGTTTCAAGTGCTTGGAAGCTTTGTCATTTTTTATTACCACATGTAAGCTTTTCGTAATGTCCTAATGATGGCACTAAAGCACATGTGAACAATGTAACAACATGGGGCATTGAACAAATGGGTGGGAGATTACAAAACATGAGGCCATTGCTACTTGGGAGATTAAACTTGAACACCAATGGATTCATTTATTTTAAGGGTTTATCCTTCCTCACACTATGTCATTTGTTTTGTTTGTTTTTTCATCCTTGTTGGTCTTGTCATTTTGTTGTTATGAATTTGATAATGAGTTAAAGGTGGAGCTCAAGAATTTGGTAATGGTAGTAGAGTGGAACTATAATTCCCATTAGGTTTGATAACAAGTTAATGGCATCATGGGTTTTTTGTGGTTCATTTTTTTATCATAATTATTTATTTGTTTCAAATGCAAATCATCACAAAGTAAAACAATAGATCATTCCAAGAAATGTGGTTTTTTAAAAGGTCCAATTTGGTTTAAATGTTCACATTAACCAAGGGGGATGACCATTTTGATTAAACACTTGGGGCATGAAACTTTGAAAGCCACAAATTACTTTTGGTTAAAACAATTGATAAAAATGACCTTTTTTACCATGTAACAAACCAAACATCTAGTCAAAAGGGATAAAGGTCTGTCAAGATGACCATATTCAATGTCAAGGCTTAATCAAATTGGCCATTTTGATTTGGCACTTAATCAAATGAACCATATTAATTTGACTACTTAGCTTATAAGTTTGTTTGACCTATAGTATATACCTAACCTAAATTCAAAACTATGCTAGGTTATGCATATTACACCTAATAGGTACCTATAAGGCTTAATAGGCTACCTACATATTACCTTTTAGCACGGGTAGGTACCTAGGTTTAGTACATCAATTAATTGATATTTAACAATTATTGCTTAGTACCCAATAATTTAAGGTTATTATTTTAATTAAATATAATTTAATAATTTAATCAGTCCTTTGATATTAATAATCAATAATAATTATTTAATAATAAATAATCCAATACTAATAACTAATATTATATAAAAATAATTTAAATTATTAATAATTATTAATAATTAAAAATTAAACCAGTAACATGTACATATCTTATGAAGCCTAAATACTTACATGTTATCTAGATGCATACATGGTACCTACTAATAGGTATTTCGGTATATGGCATAACCTACTACTAAAATAAATAATGCAAAAAACTTGAAGTCCATTGATTAATATTACAATATGTACATTAAGAATGAAAAATCAATGAATTTCATTACAATATGTTGATAAAATATTTCCATCTTTTGAAATGGTAGTGTAATGGTCAGGACTTGACTTTTCAAAATGAAGGTGAATAATTCAAATCCTCATATTTGCAACTTTGGCTACCTAAATTTTAAATGGCCTAAATAAATGGTGCAGACTATCTAAATAAGGTGAGTTAAGGTTGCAGACCTTCTACCACTACAAAGTTAACTACTTTAACTATTTTTTTTCATATTCGGGTTGTGACAACCTCTAAGTTAACTATTTTTTTTCATCCTCGGGTTGTGACAACCTCTAAGTTAACTATTTTTTTTCATCCTTTAGTGGTGACAACCTCTAACACTTAGTGTAGTTAGTGGCATTTTAGTGCCAAAAATTTTTACTGGTAGAAGGTCTGCAAGGGTTGCTAGTAGAAATTTTTCAGACTTCTTCCACTACAGTAGTTAATTTTTTTTTTTCATCCTCAGGTTGTGACAACCTCTAAGTTAACTATTTTTTTTCATCCTTGGGTTGTGACAACCTCTAAGTTAACTATTTTTTTTCATCCTTGGGTTATGACAACCTCTAAGTTAACTATTTTTTTCATCCTCTAGTGGTGACAACCTCGGGTCACCACTTAATGTAGTTAGTGGCGTTTTAGTGGGTTTAAATTTTTAGTGGTAGAAGGTCTGTAAGGTTGGTTGCTTGGCCAAGGGGGCCTGAGCTAAATAGGTTAGGTGAGTAATAATAATAATAATAGGATTTACATTAATTACTAACGCATGTAGGTAGTTAAAATAAATTAATATAAAATTTTATTATATAATCAATTGTTTTATAATATTTAAATCATACATATAATAATCATCAAAATATTGTTGACTAGTAAAAAAATCAATTAAAAAAACCTAATCAAAATGGTCAAGTCCAAATTGATTTGTCCAAAATGGCATGTTGGTCAAGTTGAGCATGGTGACAATTGGGGTATTTTCTAGTCAAATTTTTTGGCTGAAAAAATCACCTTTTTTTAAATAATAGTTAATTAAATTGGAAAGGGGACACCCTTGGATGGAATTTGTGAATGTGAGGGTGGAGGGGGAAAAACATGGTCAAAAGAATCACCAAAGTGAATGGACATTCATTAAAATCCTATTTTTGTATGTTTGAAATATTACAAGGGAAACATAAAAAATTGGATTGTCATAATTTTCTTAGAACATTTTTTATTAATTGCAAAGTTTACATGCTCAAAGTTTGACACAAATCAAAAATGTGTTTGCATGTTCACATGAGTCAAACCTTGAGAATGAATAAGACTTATTTTTTCCAACATTCCTTTTTTTACCAAATTGCACACATTAATAATTAAAATAACAAAATGATTTGAATTGATAAAAAATATTTTTGTAATCGATTTGAAGGCATTTGGTTCAAACGTGTTTTTGACCCTCAAAATTATGAATTTTGAAAATATGACCTTAACAAAAATTGTTCATGTTTATGTGTTAAAAGTATATATATATATATATATATATATATAATCAATTTGTAATCAAAATGGATTTATATTTAACATGCGATATTAAATTAGATATTCAAAAATACAAATTTTTATGTTATAAACCAATTTTAAAAATGCCGAGTGCCATTCGCAATCCTTGAAGAATGACTAAATTACCTTGGTGCCCTTTGGCTCCTTTTACCATGTTTTCAGTCTTGGTTGATGTTTTCCAGAAAAAGATTCAAATCAGAACTTTGGCAATCCATTGCACTCAAAGACGTTTACAAAAAGCGTGAGCATGCCAAACAAACAAACAAACAAGCATTCAATGAAAAGGGGGCGGCCACAGACAAAGACAGATTTTGAAGAAAAGTTGCTGAAATAAATGATAATTGGGGTGGTGGGGGTTTGAAACCCTGTACAAGGGGACTTACTTGGCATGGGCTTTGATAATGGAGAGCTGGAAATCCCGATCCTTGGGTGGTGGGAGGGAGCTGCCAATTTGCTAAAGGATCTGCAGTGCTGTTTGAAAGTGTGGCAGTCAGTCATGTCATGTCGGCGAATTTGCATCTAGTAAACGTTTGTGCTAGAGAAGATAAACACACAGGAACCTGCCTAGCTTGCACTATATGAGTGGACTCCTATACAACATGGACAGAAAAATGAAATGGGTATTCTCTCCTACAGCCCTGCTTGAACTCAAAAAAAGCAGTCTTCAGTTGTCTTTCGCAGCAATTCGGACTTGTTGGGACTGCTGATGAAGTGGCTAAAAGAAAGCCAGAAATGGGCAGAGAGGAGGGAGGTGGACGAACAGCTTCGGAGGCTTCTTCTTCACCTAGTACAGCTCCAAACTTGCCCCAAAATGAGCTTAATCAATCTGGTGAGAATGTTCTCCAGCTGGTGCCCACTCCTTCTTTGTCATTTCCCAAGGAAGGATGAACACACATAAACAGTAACTGCAGCTATTGACGCGTAGAGGAATCAATAGACGGTACAAGCAAATGAACCGGTGAACTCCTGGGTGGGTTACACTTTACAGCTGAGTCCAGATGGTGGGTTTTGGCAGTGTGCTTTCAAGGATCCCAAATCAGAAGTCCAGCTCTGCTTGTTGCTTTGCTGCCTGGGCACTCCAGTAACTGTGTGCTCGAGTTACCCTCTCCAGCAGCTCTTGAGGCACAGGTTCCCCCCTGCGCTGATGGGGTGCAATCCGAGCAGTGTGCACCAGTGTTTTCCATTTGTCCTGTCAATGAATAAAATCAAAGTGCTTGTTGAAATTACCACTCAAACTGAATTCTAAACTGTAATTGATCTGCCTCAAAACTGAGACTGCATTGAGGTTTGGCCAGAGAGCAAACCTTGAGATCAACATATGTACGATGCTTGGCATGGTCAAAGGCCCTCAACTTCACATCACGCCACCTAAACTCACAGGACAACAGGTGTCAAAAAAAAACCCTAAAGGAGAAGCACAATGAATCATGTTTCCTGGATGCCATTCCTGATCAACTTGTTAAAAAGGACAGAACTGCAGACTCCAATACATGGGCCTGATGTTCGGACAATAGAAGAAGAAGATCCAGAGTGTACTACCTGCCAGTGCCAAGCTTCTCGACAGCATGAACCAGAGCTTCCACCTCAGCAACACTGAAAGGGCAGCGCATGCGGCGTTTGCCAACATCAAGAGCCCCTGTCTTCTGCCTCACAGGCACCAGGGCCATTCCAGGCATATTCTCCCCTGTACCCACACCCGGATGCAGAATGATGGCTCCTGACTCACCCTCAAGGGAATCCTGTGACATGTTAGTCGTCACAGTAGAGGGAGGATCAAGCTCATTCTTGGCCCTGCGGTTGGCATCTGCCTGTGCACGAATTGCTGCTAATGCTCCAGCAGCAGCAACCCGTGTGGAGTGAGGAGAGACTGCCATCCGCTCATTCAGGTGAGTCAACTTGGTCTTCATGCCATTGCACCCCTTCAACGTCTCATCAGGTGTCATTGGAAATTTGAGACCTGATGGTTGCTTCCCATCAATGTACCCTTGTTGATGATCTGCAGGCATAGGTGGTGCAGCCACAAAGGTTGTTGGATCAGCATCCACTACCATACCACTAGCCCTAGTGGACCGTCCCTTTCCACAGCACCGTCCACCTCTCTCCACACTGCCAGAAAATACAGGGTACCTGCAAACCGCAAGTACCAATTTGGTGGAGCATGATGTTACCAGTGAAACAATCAACAATTTTGGACTCAATCCATTCATCAAGATATAACAAGATTGAAGAAGACGACACAGCAACTGCTTTCTATTGCATACCGTGGCAATGGTGGGTTGTTAGCATGTGAGAGCACAAGAAGAGGATCTTCTGCTGCAGTGGCTGATGTGGATGTGGGGACAGGACTTGGCTCCAGCATAAAACCAAGTGACTCTGGCTTTGCACTACGGGAGATGCCCATCTGCAACAGCGTGGCCCCCTCATCAGGCACCTTCTTGCCTTGCAGCAGTACTCGCACTCGCAGACCCCCTCCAAGCAGATTCATTGCTGCTTCCATCACTGCTCTCTATACATTCCAAAAAGGAACCATCAAATGTTACTGAGTCTGTTGGAGATTCAGCATGACAAAAGCATTGAATCCCATGAAAGCTTGCACTCCAGGATACTAGTCACTTAGTCTCATCTACTCAGACCCATCTGACATTTCTGCAGAAAAACCTATAGTGAAATGGTTGCTACAAGAACATGTTGACTCAGGCTTCAGGGTCATGATGATATACAGGAAATTGGGAAAGCTACCTTGAGATTAAGAATGCTCGCTGATTCTGGTAGGTCCACAAACAGCTCTGGAACAGTGAATGACTTGATGCTGAGTTTAACTGTGGCAGGTGAACAAATGGAACACCCATTTTGACGTTGTTTAGTGATGAGACAGACACTCAAATGCCCTACTATGCCAAAAACCCAATTTGAAAAAAGCCAAGGAAGTGGGTGCCAATCAATAAAACATCAGGAACCTCTTGCAACTAAAGACCGCCCTCCTAAGATGATCACTGGTCAAGGCACAAAACCACAATCACGAAAACGTGCTAATTCAAATATGACACTCTCTACCCTTCAAATCTAGATATGAGATGCAACAAGAATTTAAGCCACAAAATCTCCACTAGCCTGGTACAAAACCAATTATGCTTACCATGTGGTTCCAATGACTTCTTGGAGTTGAGTTTTGAAGATCCCTTTCCTGTTGGAGAAGAGGCTACACTAGCAGCCTTTGCTGCAATCATTGACAACAATTGAAATGTTCAGCTTCTCTAAGCAACTGATGACAATTTATCAGTTGTCAGGTCTTATAAAATGAAGTAAAACAGCCAAAATCTCTCAACTACAGAAGAAGGTGCACGCCAAACAAGTGAAAAGAAGCAGCATATTTTGTGTACCACTGCGGAGCTTGGCTGCAGCTGCAGGGGGTTCACCATCCACGTACTCATATCCCATCTCCATGAGGTCGACAGTATTCAAGTGCAACTCTGTTGAGTTGCAGCTTCCATCAACCACATTGTTCTTTCTTTTAGATGACGACCCTCTTGTTCTTTGCTGTCGTGTAAGGCCTGGAGCTATTCTTCCACCAGAAGAAAGTCTCTCCTTCTCAAACCCAGCTTCTGCAAGCAAACCTCAACAAATGAGGCTGAATACAACAGGTCCTCCAAACTTTCTTACTGCAGGAGAGAAAGCTACATCATCCGTAGCTTGAGAGGGTAGTTCCAATCAGAGTGAAATTATGCAGAAAAATTCTCTGGGAGATTCTCAAGGCTCACTGTTCTCAGGTAAAAGTACTCACCTTCACTGGAACCTGAATCCATTGACTCCATGTCTGTGTGGTGACGCTTTCTCCTCCTTGTTTCAACAGTGCGAATACACTTAACCACTTCAGCATTCTTTTGTGACTCCAATCCTTTCCTATATGGGTCCTTAAGATTTGTCTCTGGGACAAGGCATTGGGAGGAACACACCTTTTCCATCCTGGACATCTTACCATCCTTTTTACAGATCACCCGTTTTAACACAGGTCTGGTCATGCCCTGACCCTCTGCAAGCCCTGCTGGAGGTGCAACTTTTGAGCACCCTGATGTTGCCACCGAAGGTGGAATTTTTTCATCAACTACAATGCCCTTGTCCTCCATGCTTGCATTCTCATCATCTTTATCCTCCCCTGGATCCATAGGGCTAGTGAGTTTCATGACATCACCACTCTCTGAGGATTGACAATGCATTTGAAACTCTGGTATTAAGCTATCTGCTTCACTCATGACTGCAATGGGTGCCTCAAGCACTTGCACCATGACCTCACCCATTGCTTCCAAGTATCCTCTACTTTCTTTACCACCTTTCTCAACTGATATGACATTCATTTCTGTTGTTGGCTTCTCTTGTACCATGGTTGGCAGCTGCTTGAACTCCATACTACTTGATGTGATGTCCCCTGCTGCAAATCCAAGGGTAGCCTGCTTCTCACCTTCCATTATCTGCTCCGACACCATCATCTCAATCATCTCAAAATGCCCTTGCATTTCATCATCAGGAAACTGCTTCATTTCTGTACAGACCCCTTGCAGCTCTGAAATGGATGTTATCTCTTTGATTTCAATGGAAGGCGAGCCCGGAGATGGGTCAAACTTTGCAGTTGACAAGTCACTGTCACAAGGAGGTGGCAAAAATTCCTGCAGAAAAAAGGTTTGACAGAAGAATCCCCAATAAGGAAATGGTGCCCAGATCTCAGATCAAAACTCTCCTGAATACACATGCATGCACATATGCCCTACATATCTCTCCCTGATCTACATGAGTTGACTCCCTACATATGCATCTATTATATGCATTGGTGCAGCACAATCTTGCATGCCCAATGGTGATGGTCACATTGCGCTGTGAGGCATTCTACCACTGTCAGCCAGGTTTTTCTCCAGCAGTAAAATGAGGAGAACTTGAAAGTGCAGAGAGCAATGATATACTACCTGATCTGCAGGTGGTGATGAAGTTATATTTACAGGTGCAGCAGCACTGTCTTCATCCACTGGTGTAACCTCCTTTACAACAATGTTACTCTGCTCCTCCTGTGATGGACTCCACACGGCAGCTTCAGAGCTTTGAAAGCAATTCTGGGTCTGTCCAGCTACAACCTCAGTTTCACCCTCTCCCGCAACTCTCAGCTGGACCTCTTCTTCATTCATGCCCAATTGTGACGGTGCAACCAGATGGAACGCAACGCTTGCTGACTGCCTTTTATCTATAACATGATTTGTCACACTCCCAACACTTGATACTTGTGAGTCTATCTCTGATGGTAAATTCTCCTTCAATGACTCCTGTTCATTGACATTATTGGCCTTGTTGCACTGTCCTGAATTGATGCCAGTGTCCTGTAGAATCCGGCCTGCCACAGTAGCCAATAGCTCAAAAAACCCTGTGCGGGCAACCACTGCTGACTGGCGCCGTGCAGCTTCTCCTCGGCCCTGCACACACATCAATGCACAACCTGAACATCAACATGTTTGTTCATATCCAAAGCTTGAAATCCATATATCGATCAGAAGCAAAGGGGAAAATGAAGAGCCTTGCACAGTTACAGAAATGACATAGAATGAGCAAATAAATGCATCCTGCCTCACTTACAGGAAATCAATGGAGAGTGTGAAGAGCAGGTAAAATCAGACTCAAAACAAAAGAAAGCGTCTACAGAAGAACAAATGCTGCATATTATGCAACAGCTTCAGATGGAGACAACCAGTAAAGACCCATGGAAGCAGAAAGGGAACCCATTGAAAGAAGCAATCAATACCCGAGAAGAGCGCATCGCCCGGGGTAGTGCAGGCCCATCATATCCAGGAAACCCACCACTGAATCTGCGTCCTCGAGCTTCCATCTTCCCCTCACACTACTACCCTTGCATCCAACTTGACATTCTTTGAATGGAATTATACACAATTGTTGTCATATATGATCTCTTGAATGCAAAAACCGTGTTCCAAAATTCGATGTTGAGTTCTCAGGATTGTTGTTCCATAGGGACTTCAAATGTTGACCACCAGATGTACAGCCCACAGCCAGAACAAAAATTATCTTCAGATATTGTTCCCCATTTTGGTGGATTCTTCTGTACAGGAACAGAACAACACAAAAGCAACATTCAGTAAACTTGGCAGTTATGAAGCTTCCAAAAATTACAGAAATAGTCAAATTCACAGCCTCTCAGAGATCTCCAGTAGACAAACACACAATCTGCTTCATTTCCTTGAAGAAGGGGAAGGAAAATCAAACAATTCCTAAACGTTCGAACAAAACCCAATCATAGGTTCTTCCAACTCAGTCTTGCAGCAATGGCTGTGGTTCTGGAACCATTGAAGAAGACACATAACTGCATATTACTCCTTTGAAATCTCAGTACTAAACCCCAATCTAAAGTTCTTTTGTTGTTTCCAGGGTGCTTAACCAACTTCTCAATCCAATCAGAGAACAAAGGACCAAAGAGGCCCACACAAAAGAGGCCTGCACATTTGTGAAAAAACATGGAGCAGCACCACAACAGTGAAAAAAAAAAAACATTATTCCAAGACTGGCATTGAACCATGACAATCCAACAGCATGGATGTCCATGGTGACTTCATAGCTTGCTCATTGATCTAATGGGTTGCACCTGGGGGCCAGCTTGAATCACAGACAGAAAGTGTTCAATCTGTTAATTGGTTGCATCCCAGACAGTAAAACCTCTCTATTGGTAGTCCTCAGGATCACTGCAAAACCCTTCTGGGAATGAGGGTAACAAACAGGATCAAAGTTCTGACGTACTACCTACAACTCTTAAAAACCCATACTGTAACTCTTTTATGTTTCTCAACACACTTTCTTCAAACAGAAGCTCTCTCCCAAAAACAATTCTGACTCTACTGGGGAAAACAAATATTCTGAACAAAAAAAATCGCAGCAGCAGTAGCATCTGACATCATCATTATCATCATCCTACCACCAGGGCAAAATTTTGTGCAAAAAAAAAAAGACTTATTAGTGACATAATAATAAGCAAGAGACATTTGAGATCTCAACAAGCTCAACACGACTACAGATACAGAAATTCCCCCTCTCCACAAAACAAAGAGAAGAAGCAAAGATGCTTTCTCCTAGACAGAGAGAGCACTGCCTGCCATGCCACTCACTCACACACATGCTTCCTTGGAAAACCATCGTTGTGGTTGCATTGGCAGGCAAAACCTAACCAACTAACCAGAAAGTGTCCTCCTTCACATGGACAATACTTCTGCTTGTTCTTCTTCATGTAGCAAAGACTTGCAACCGAGAGAGAAGCTCTTCCTAGAGAGAGAGAGAGAAACAGACAGACAGAGTGAGAGACAGAGGGAGATTACGAATATCAAGCTTGAACCCGAAGCTCAAAACTCCTACGAGATCAAGGACCTTCCTTACTTACAACAACGATGGATTTTCACAGGGAAGAATACAATCTGACACGAAGAGAAAAACAGAAAAAACCTCCTCAAAGACGAATACATGACGATCTCCAAAGCTTCTTCACGCACAAGTTCCGATGTAACAAAGCTCTCCTCGCGCAATTTGGTACTCCATGTGTGTATCTATCTATCTATCTATCTTCCTTCCTTCCTTCGCCCTGAGCAGGAGGACTTCTCCGTCCTACGGATCATCGTCTTTGTATCATTACTACTACAGGACCAAGAGACAGTAGTGCACTCCGTCCTTGCCAAAACAAACACATCGGATACAAACTTGGCGATGAAAGCTTGAACGAGAACTGAAATCTGCTTGCTCACCACTATTGATCCAGCCTCCAGCTGCTGTTGTTGCTGTTGCAGGCAATAGTATATCTGCTGTGTGCACAGCTCCTCCACCTCCTCCTCGTTTCTAACCGTCTCCGAAATCTCCACGGATGTCCAAAAGACGACTCCAGAGGTGCAAAACTCTGTGGGGAAAAAAGCAACACAACTCTCTCACCACAGAAGAATTCTTCTTGACTCACACAGCCAAAATGAAACGCGTCTTCCGCCACATTCTTCCTCCCACACAGAAATATTCCCTGGAGAAACCAAAAAACGACAAGTCTTCTCTTCTCCCCTCCCTTCCCGGTCCGCCCGCTCCCATCCCCCCACCCCGGGACTCCAATTTCCACTCTTACATACACAAATCGGCGAACCAGAGCTTCATCGATGGCTCGTTGGATTGCCAGAAAGGAGGAGAAAAAAAGAGGATTCTCAGCGCCAACATTTCGAGAGAGCCAAGCCAAGAATTGAGGAACAAAACCGAAGCGATCTGGAGAAAGCAAAAGCAGGAGACGAAAGACTCCTCCGCAGCAGCACAAGAGAAGAGTAAGGGAGAAACCAGAACTACGCCGGCCGCACCGGCTACAGCCAGTTGCCGGGGTACTTGACCGGCTGGAAAAGGGTGACACAAGCAAACGACAGGAACAACAACAACAACAACTACCCTTTGAAGTCCCGAAGCGAATTCGAGACCTCGATTTTTAGGATCTCGAGCAGGTAAGTAGGTAGGTAGGCTGTCATGTGGAACCTGTGACCCCCGCCCCAAGACGACGACTCAGGACCTCGTTAATTAGTTACTTTAAAGTTACTTCTGGTCTGCTCACCTAGGTCTACAAATTTACCAAAGTCAAGGAAAACCAGTTCTTTGATCCGTACTGACACATGGGTAAATCTGCCTGCCCCCTTCCCAATAAAACACTAAGTAAGTCAACAAAATCACTTTTTTTTTTGTTTTTCTCCTCTAAGACCTGGCCTGCCCAACCCAACATTTTTTTTCTTTTTTTCTTTTTTTCTTTCCATTTCTTCTTCTTCTTTTCCCCATAAATTCCTGGCCTTCACTAAAGAACCAAGCCCAATAAAATTCCCATTAAAAAAAACTTGACCTGCCCACCCAAAAAAAATCCATCAAAATAACTCTTTTTTCCCCATAAATTCCTAAAGAACGAAGTCCAATAATTTTATTTTTTTTCCCATAAAAAAGTATTGGCCTGCCCACAAAAAAACACAAGTCCACCAAAATAACTCTCTTCTTTTTCTCTATTTTGATTCACATCACTATTTCTTTTTTCTTTCTGTTCCCACAAACACATGGCCAGACCGAACAATTTTCTTTATTTGGGGGGGGGGGGGGGGGGGGGGGGGTCTCACCTCCTCTCCCTGCCCTGCTTCCCCTACATAGACATGGCTAAATTTTGTTAGTTCCGGCGGACGACACCTTACAAGGATAGAACCTTAGATGCAAAGTATCGAAGATATATTTTAGTGTATATGGAGGCCATGTTATCAAGCACAAAATTTCCTCAGCAAAGGCAAGCGTTTCAGAACTCACCCTTGCCTCTGTCCCCACCCCCCCCCCCCCCCCCCCCCCCTTACCCATCAGGTCTCACTGAAAAAAAACAAATAAAAAAAATCTCCAATTCTTTATGTCAACTAACATTGAAGGATAGAGGCATTCCCAAAATAAGTGCCCCTCAACTCCGCCTTGGGCAGACGCACTTCTCCCTCTTGAGGGGATAGTGTGGGCAAAAAAAAAAACAAATTGGGTAGCGGCAATCAATCATTTGTGGGAATTATAGAGCCCAGAGGAAAAAGAAGGAAAGAAATTTTTAAATAATTTAATTTAGAAGGTGGTGGGTAAGTGGGTCCAATTCTTTCACAAGAACAGCATTTGGGGACTCAATTTAATTTTTACACCTAAACATATCGGAACTTGGAAGTTGTGACTCTTCTTTTCTGTCATTGACTAAGTAAGTGTGGCTCTTATGTGGTCGAGCATGTATTCGAACCTACTATCACCTCGGAGCTCCCGCATGCATCATATGTTCAAATTTTTTGAAACCACCACGGTGGTGGTGGTGGTGTGTTCAGTGCACCTGTACTCGCCATCCAGACCTTTCCCATTGGTACTACTACCTAGAGTGCACATAATCAGGGTTTTCTTTCTTTCAAAAATTTTATTCAAAATTACGAATTTTTTTCCCAAAAAATTAGAAAAATTAGTCAAGTAGTTGAATTTATGCTAGGAAAAGAATCCCCCTTTTCCCAGAAATTAAAAAAAAATCCCCAACCAGGGAACCCCCAAAAGAAAAAACCATTGCTACCAATTTGACAAAAATTTCAAATTTCAAACCCTAATTGAAAAAATTTACCTTCTACACTCACCCGAACCGACCAAAAAAACAAGACTCGGAAAACCCTTTCTCTATATCTCGGATTCCGCATACGAATCTCTGAGTGCTTCATACTTCAAAAGATGCTGCTGCAGCAACCAACCGGCCAGCAATTATCGAGTGGTAAGTAACAATTTAGACCTTGTCAATCGCATAATCTCGATGCCACCATGAGTTCGAGTATTTGTTTCCAGTTGTAGTCCTTTTTTTTTTCAAGTTTCTCGTCCGTGCTAAAGCAGCAAACTAATATCTGAGTATGGCCGCCCAAGCTAGGCTAGCTACTACTGCTCAGGCCGGACTTGAAAATTGGCACATCATACAAGCAATCGTCCTCCTCATAAGAATATACGTACGAAGTGTCGAACTCCTATTATTCCGCACACAACCATCGTGTTAAACCATAGTTCATTTGCAATAGCCCGTCGTGAGATGAGAACACCCACCGCACTTACAAGGTCGACAAAAAACTCTCCGCTTCTAATGCACTCTCCACATATTCACTAGGAAATTTCAAAAAAAATAAAAATAACAAAAATGGTGAACAAACTTTTTGGTGGAAATTGGGATATCATGAATTTATTAATTTATTATTATTATTATTTTAAATATTATTATTATTGGTGATTTGGATTCTAGTAGGTTTGTTTTAGGCATGAAATTGTTGCATGTAGTTTTCTTTTGAGCTTTGATTCAAAGTCTTGTTTTCAATTGAGGTTTTCCATATATGAACTCTTGATTTGACGTTGTTCATGTTGTTCCCCAAAGTCATTAATGTGCTAAGAATCATAAACAATGCCACAAAACATATTGGAACTTGGTGGCCATTTTGAAGTTCTTGACATATTCAATTATTTAAAAAAGAAAAAAAAGGGCTTTTTTGAAATTCAGTTTCTAATTATTCAAACATGATAAATGAAAAAAACATTGAAACAATCCTCTACCATTGAGCCCATAATTGTGCAATTATTTTTATAGCTTTGCAAACAAATTTATGTTCAACATCGATAGACATTTTCTAATATTCCAAAAGCTTTTGAAGGTCTCCTATCATGTAAATGTCATTAGCTAAACTTTCAAAGAAAATCTCAACTTCCAAATGTTTTCAGGTTTTTGCCTTTTCTCTTTTTTTGCAAAGACTTGTTTAGACAAGATCACATGTGCTTGGAGTCGGTTGCTCCAAAAACAAATTTATATACCTAGTCTCCACACAATCAAAGTCTTACCAAATTTCTCAGCCTCCCTAAGAGCATCCCCACCAGTGCTTAGTACGTAACCCTGCAAAAATATTTCTCAGATCCAAGTTTAGTTATTTACTTTTTCGCAACCCCACCCATAAAACTTAAACCGGGACTACAAACAGTTAGACACTACTAATAGCAAACCACCTGGACCAATCATCATGATTGGCCAATCAGAAACAGGGATCGGTAGTCAGATCATATTTATTACACTCTTCTGGCTTTCCTGCGCCTTTCACCAGCCTTACCAAACTCACCACATATGCAAGAGAAAAACCATTTACCTCAGCCAAGCCGGCATGTTTTGACTTTTCTTCATCCAAAGATTCGGACTTAGACCTACAAATTGGACCAAAATTGCTTCCAAGAACATGAGTTCATTCACTAAGAATTCATAGGAAAATGAGTTTAGTGTACCAAAATTGTGCACCTAGTTTTCATGTGTAGAAGATGATGGGTGCAATAGGTAGTGAAAAGTTAGTTGTTGTACTTGAATTGTGTACTCAAATGACTCAAAAGAACAAAAATGCTAACGTAGTGTTGTTGGTGGCTTCATAATTGTGGTTGGCCACTGGCCAGGTCCATATTAGGCAATCATTAGGGTAGTTCAGATCTAGTTTCATTGAAAAGAAATAAATAAATAAATGAAATCACCCACCCAAGAAAAACCATTGAGGCTTGGAGTTCTCTACTTAAATTCCCTAAAGATTTATTTTTTAGTTTTTATTGAAGTTTCAATGATAAAAATACTCAAAATTCAATATCTCTGCATTTTGGGAAAAAAATTCTTGAATTTTTTTTGCTAACATAAAATTGAAAACTCTCCTTGCTTGTGAGTTAACAAAGGAATAATTTTTAATTCAAAATTTTCTAAAAACTATACCCAAATTTGTTTCGACTATCAAAAATAATAAAATAGATGTTGTATTTAGATACCAAATCTTTTCATCATACCTTTCATTTTAGGGTGATGAAAAAAATGAAAAAAATAGTATACTCAATATTTTTATTGAAAATAATTTCCAGTAAAGTTTTACTTGCTAACATTGAAAAAAAAGGACAAGTTCAATTAAGTGATAATTACCTAGGATAAAATTATAGTATAAGTGAGAAAATATTTGGGATTTGAAATTATATATCCAAAGTAAATTTGTGCAATAACTCTAGTTTATTTTTCCATCATGTGTTTTCATCTGGAAAGTCTAGGTTTTAATAAAATTTGATTTGGTACACCAATAAATTTAGCACTTCTAATTAGGTTGCAAAAGCCCAAGACTTAAATTTACCTAAATTTTGAAATTGATATTTTGTACATACAAATATTTTGTGTCCATCTTTAATTTTTAGAGTTTTTTTTAACACCAACTAGTCTTTTGAATTGTGAAACCAGTGATAGTTCAATTAATTGGATCTCAAATGTCTAGTTGGTGATGATTAATTTAGAATGAAAAAATAAAATAAAATAAAATTATGGGAAAATCAAGTGATTTTCAAAATGAACAAAAATAATTGATGGTCAATTTAATTATCACAATAGATCACCATTCTAAGTGATAATTAGAATATCTTTAGAATATCTAAATATTAATTATTACTCTAATTTTCTAATACCCCCCCTCTCTATCCCATTTTTATTTCTTTTCACACATTCCCATATAATTCCCAATAGTTCATCATTACTTGGGCTCTTCATTGTTTTATGGTACAAATGACAATCAACTAATGAACCAATGAAAAAAAATGATTTGAGTGTGTGGAAATTAAGTTATGTTTGAATAAAAATATTGAATGACATTGCATTCAACTTGAATTCGATTGAAGATAACTAAGATTCAACTCAATTCCAATTTAGCTAAATTCAATAGAACAATTGGATTAGAATTCATTCAATTGAAAAATAAATGAGATGTAAATTGGTGGAAAATATATTGAAATTTTATTAGTGTTTGAAAATAAATAAATAGATAATTTAAACATAGATTTGAAGAGACATTTTTTAGTACCTATTTACTTGGATTGGGTTAAACAAATTTGAGTTTGAAATTGTTCAATTAACAACTATGATTTTATAGAACCTAAAATTATCCTCCTTAAGTAGCTCCAATGAATAATTGTCTCTAAAAATTTATGTTGATTTCAAATTTGATTATATTCGATAACATGAGCATGAAAAGGCACATTTTATGTAGGTACTTAAGGGAAAAGAGTGTGATAGCTAGTCTCAAAAGAGGAAGTTAATTTTTGGAAAGGCATTTGAATAATAATAATGTCATTACATCATTGCATGAATAGTGAGGCAGCTGAAACCATAAAATTTGGAGAAATTTAGAGAATAAGACAATATGATTTTCAAAATAGTATCCACTCTTTGAATCTTGAGTGCTTATGTGGATTGTTTTAACACTTGAAAATTCTCAAAAAATACATACAAAAGACTATTCAATGTCAACTAGTAGTTCTGAATTGTGTGTTGTTCCCTGCTCACACTAGTGGGAATAAAATATCATTTTTAATAATATTCAAATCATGTCTGAAAATTCTGGATATTTTGCAAACTTTATAAATGGAATGATTCGGAAAGTAATTGTATTTTAAAATGTAATTATTAATCCAAAGGAACATCAAAATAAAATTTAAATTCCTAACCTAATTAAATCAACAAAAAAAAGTGGACAAACATCAAGAAATTTGTTACAATTTTGGAGATTTCTTAATGGTGATGGTGTCAAGAGTTTGAGTAGGTTATATTTCTCATATAAATGTTATTAGTTTTGATATAGTACTTGAGTTTGGTTTGACATGTTGATTTTGTGAAGTGTATAATTTTAAAAGATGAAATATTGAGCTATTTATTTATTTTTAGAGCAAAATGGTCCAAATTGTGGAGCACACAACACTAGAAGGTACATTAAATCCATATGTTTTTGTTTTAAGAAGGTTATTTCCAATTTGATAACCTGAATTCAAACCTTTCAAATTAAAATTGTTGATACTCTTGACAATCTCTTTTTTAATTTTTTAAAGAAATATATAAAAATACATGAACCTCTTAAATGTATTTCCATTTGCTACCCATGTTCATGTTGTGCACACCAAAACATGCCTTTAGATCTAGAAAGGATGCACATACATGCATAGAGAATTTGTATACATGCATAGAATGAGACTTGGGTACCCATATGGGAGTATAAAAAGTGTGCAACATCAAGGCAATGGTTGATCGTGTGTCTCCTTGGGGATTAGTGACAAGGATTACATTGCATTTAACATGTTTATTTATTTACCTTATAAGCTCCATAAATAAGTCAATTTTATTCAAAATTGCATAAAATTGTGCATATTTTTAATTTTTTATTTCAATTTACTTGCCAAATCATCATTTTTATTGTTTTGAATAGGTTAGTTTGGTTCTTTTCACAAGTCATGGTCCATAGTTCACCAATTAACAAACTTTCTTCCGAATAGGTAGATGCAAAATGGTTGTTGAATATGCACATGTAAAATATTCCCTTAACCCCACAAGCCCAACTAGGTCACTTTTGTATTTTGAACTTTTCCTTTATTAAAATTCACATGGAATATATTGGCAAGGCTAAGTGGTTTGGTTGCAATATGTAAGAGGTATTATACATGGAATATATACACACCCTATGTGTTGGAAATGTATGTGAATTAGGGGCAATGTTTTGTCTTTTTCTTTTTCTTTTTTTCTTATTTTTATGTCTCAAAAAGTGGCAAATTCTTGCTGGAAAAACACGTTTTACACACACAAAATATGTTGCTCCAAGTTTTTTTTTGGGTTGCAATATTTTGCCCCATATGACACCTCACTAAGAACCCAATTTGAATTGATTTTGGGCATAGAGGTTTTTAAACCTTTTCTCAAGTTTCAAGCATGACAAGAGTGTCTCTCTCTTGTGTGTTTCTCTTCCTGTTAGAATGGCTTTGAAATTCATATTAGAGCTATTTGGAAGTTTTCAATTTTGCCTTGTACACCACCTTTGTACACCCCCCATCTCCAATCATCATGAAATGAATCATAGAGTATCAGAGGTAGGTGAGGTGATACTATTTCATTTGTCCCTCCCTCCCCCCCCTCCAACCCTTTTTTCTCTCTCTTTGGCATGGAGTGAACGTAGGTGGTGGGAACTAGTTTTGAGGTTAGGTGGCCAAAGTTTTATGTCCAACCTCCACATCTCAGTTCTGATTAATTTGGAATAACATATACAACTATTGTACGGGTCTACCAAGTGCAATTTAGTCCAAAGGATTTCACTTGCACCCAAGAAGGGTTGTACATTTTGAAGAGAAAAAAGTCTTAAAAAAAACTATCCTTTTTTGAGCCAACATTTAGCCTTTAATAATTAATTTGGACCCAACCCAAAAGTTTTAGTTGCTTGAAGACTAAATCTTGGCCCAACAAGTATACCTATAGTTCTTTTGCAACTTAGGTATTTGAAGGGGAGATAACCTAGCTTTGAGGTCGGTTTGGTGTTTCTATATAATTTTTAACCTAAAGTCAATGTAGCTCTTCGAGGGAAGGACCTAGAAGTGTCCATGTTAGGTCCCTTGCCCATCATGAAACATCATTCTCTTGGGTTCTTTGATTCGAAGAAATCTCTATTATACTCACTAACTTTAGGTGGATCTTTGCCCAAATGCAAGCTTTAGTAGGCTAGGGACTTGATTAGGGACTTTGTTGTCCAATGATGTTCAATTGTTCAAATATCCCAGGTGCAATAGGTACTAGCTTGTGTTAATTTGTGAAATTTGTATTCCTAACATCATTTGTCCCCCATTTTTGGCCTGAGCTAAAGAGGGGGCTTCCTGAGAGGGTGGAACACCTATTCATAAGCTGGCCAAATACACACAATCTATGTGCCCATGTCTGCATTGGTTGGACTCAATTGGAAAAACCCCCACCCATACAAACCACATCCAATTGGAAACAACACAACAGGGCTCATACCTAGCCTTTCCTTATCTTGTAATAAACAGTAGCTTTATCATCTAAGGATCATGTTCAACAAATTAAAATCAAGAAGCTCAGAGTCACGGACCCTGATCATAATCATACGATTTAGGTGAACTACTCAACCCTCTGACAAAATTGAGAGAGAATTCTTTAGAAAACAAATACCCTCATGCCAAATAGCAATACAACAAGTATTGTCTTGTCTATTAGTGCATGGCCCACTTTCTAACAAATAGAAGTAAGAAATTGTATGTGTGTGTGTGTGTGTGTGTGTGTGTTGTTTGGCGGTTGTAAGAAAGTCATTCCCAATACCTATTCAAACAAAAACCTATAATACCTTTTCTGTTGGACGTGCAAAATCTGTCAGAGATTTTGGCAGATGGGTTTTCCAGACTGGAACTGCCATATGTTAGTATAGCTTTTTTCTGTCTATCCCCTGATTACTTGTAAGTTTAGTGTACTAAGTCTCTTCTTCACCCACACACACCCACAAGAGAAGAAGAAGAAGAAGAAGAAGAAGGGGGAGGACAGGACCCTTCATACACACCATGATGCCACTTCTCAATGGGTGCATGGAAATTCTATTCCCAATATTGGCTGCCACTATTTTTGGCCTGGATTAATAATAGCCCTTCCTAAGAACATCCCAGCCTATTTGGGCCATTACCAGTAGTTACCACTTACCACATCCAACAGAGAGTGTTAATTCCTTCCCCCAGGCTCACTAAGGTTAGGAACTTGGAAATTTGAACCTTATCAAATGAAAATCTATGTAAATGTCACCACCTAGGTTAATGACAGTGACTAACCAATCAACTGCAGGCATTTTTTAATACAAAAATTGTGCTTGGATCTTTTACAATAGTTGTTGTATCTTGTGCATATTTGGAAGTCCAAAATCAGTTTCACAATAATATTTTAAAAGTGTACTTCATCTAGAGTGTTATGGAAATGCCATTCTAGTGTTGCCAGTGGAGATGCTCTAAGTGTAAGGGTAATAATGCCCAAGGACTAAGGCAATATGAGAAAAAGGGTTGAGCAGGACCCATTTCTGGTACTGCTTTTGTTCAAGATCATTCTTGACAACAAAGAAAAAATTATGTGATATAACATAGCCTCCACTAACACTAAAATTGTATTTATTGGATTGATTAGTCCAAGTGGGTTGCTATAAGAAGTCTTCTACTACTTGCAGTCCCAGTTTCAAGGGTGGGGTTGGAAAAAAGTTAGTAAAGAAAACTTGGCTGTGAGAAATATTTTTGCAGGGTAACAGACTCATCATTGGTGGACATGCTCTTATGCCTTTGAATTGTGGACCATATCCTGATGGGAGTGGGATGACAAATTATTTTTTGCAGCATAAGGGGATCACTAGTTAATACCTCCCTTTGTTGATGAATTTTTATCCCAGAGATCACCCTTTCTCATTGTAATCTCAAGCTACCTAGTCCTTAAGTTTGGTGTCTGAAGAATCAAAGTACAACCAGTGCATGCAAGGACAAGAAAGGCAAAATGCAATAACTCCAACAAGTAGACAATGGGGTGAAATTTTGAGAAAGGATTATGTGCAAACTATTTCATTCAATGCCTCATCCAAATTATCAATCTACTATGAAAGAGCAAAATCCCTTCACCCCTAGAGAGAAGAACAATTCAAGAAATGAAGCTAATTTGCTTGTCAACATTGGAATCACAAACGTACGCTTGGATCTAATCATGCACACAGGACACCATAGTCCTCAATGGATGTTGGATGAAAGTGATAAATGGGGAGCCGCACATCCTCTACACATCAAAGACAACAAATGCTTCATTCATTTTTCATCATCGGATTCAAAATGTATATAGCCTTGTTAGGTAGTATATTAGCACCACAAGACCACTAACATTATATGTACACCTCCCAATCCACCCCCTTGGAGCAACTCAAAACATCGTAAATATCAATATTCATAAGTTTGGATGATAACCAAGTTGTTCTCAAATTAGTTAATGATTTCTTCAACAGATGTAAGTCTTTTTGTAGCTTTGTTTTAATAATGGCTATTGACATGCAGCCTTACAGATGAGCTCCATTCCATCCAATGCCACCCCAGGCAATTCAAATGTTATTAACCCTTCAACATCCCCCAAATGCCAATAGGTTTGTGCTATTAAAGCACCACAAGCCAATCTCGAATCACTTATTTTCATGTTCACAAAAATTGTCTTTTGAACGTTGAACCCTTTTGTCACAACTTAGTTTGGTCATTCCCATATTACATGGTAGAACACAACCACCGGGCCCCCCTCCCCTCCTTTGAGACACATGGCACAATGGCCACCAAGAGAAGGGTGTCCCATGAATATTGGTGTCTTTAAAATTGGGTATATAGAGATATATATATACAAGAGGCTGAACTTACAGCCCAGTTCCCAACCATGATAGTACTCGGAAACTAGGTTACACTTGTGACAACTTGAGTGATCAAAAAAAGATGTGAACAAATGAGAAAATCTAACCATAACCAACCAAAAAATGAGAATCTCAACACTTGGATTGGCTATCATCAGGTCACAAGTAATAAACCCATAACCTTCATTTCAGTAGCAACCTACTAGTTTAGCACAAGGTACCAACAAGGGCTCTCATTGGTCCAATGATTGATTCTTTTAAATCCTTTGCTTTGTTGCCATGAAATTTTTCATGGCAATAGGGCCTCTCTTTGTGGATGAATAGAGCGTACATCATTTTCTCATTACCGTCGGTTACATCTCTTGTCGATTATTGGAAATAGTCTTGACTAGGTATTCCCCCTAACTGATACCTCTTGTCCGTTACTTAGTTCATTTGAATCTTTGTGACTGAAAGAAAATCCCAGTGGTAAAATTGGGTTTTTAAGAATAATAAGTATGTTTTCGGATCAATTTTTACTACCAAAAAAATATTTATTAAGCCTGTTGTATTCATAACTGTGTCATTCTGTCCTAACACTGCATTTTCAGAGTTTTAGCAGTGACGGTCCACTGGACACTGCTGGGCAATCGCCATGCACGGTTGATACCAGTAACGAAGAGAAAGAGCCCAAAAACAAAACAAACAAAAGACGATCGACAGAAGTCCACTTTTCAACACCTAAGTGATGAACAGAGGGAGTTGATAAACCCCATCCGGGGTGGGGATCCATCCAAGCAAGCATCCATCTTCCACACTTAGGGATGACCTTTCCTTCCTTGTGTGACATAAAGACTAATAATAATAATAATAATTATTATTATTATTAGTTTTGGGTTCTATAATGGGTAAGCTGAAAAACAGATTATAACAACCTGACATAAAAAACCAAGAGAAAAATATTGACTATTCATTATTCTTTTCTCTCTTTCAGTGCCTTAATGATAATAATAATAATAATAATAATAATAATAATAGAACACGACAAACTCCAGTTTTGGATTTCCTTTAATTTAAGAGGAAGCCTAGGGGGAGAAAGGGTATAGTTAGAGGGATAATAATATTCTTCAAAATATAATTTATTATCTCAAATTTCAACCTTGGATTTGGATGTTCCTGATGATTGATGAGTTTAGTTATAATTATTCTAATTTTCTAGCATGTATAATTTGGTAAATTATGAAATCTATATATTTTTAAAAAAAATTGTTTAGCATTGATGGGTGTGCCAGGGGTAATGGGAACCTATTTGCTAGATGTTATAAATATTAACTATGGTTAGCCCAAGTAGTTGCTAATGAGGTCACTTGGTGGATAGAGTGGTGGGGGAACGAATGGATGGAAGAAGCTTCTATTATTATGTGTTTTAAAAGTTGTGAAAGGACAATGTCCATCCAATCTCGTTTGACTTCATGTCCTTCTTCTTCCTCCTTCCTTTGGCACAAGTAGGTGTTAGATGTCCATGAGTGAGGTATCCAACTTTTATTGGGCTTGCCTACCAAGGCAAGGATATTGTGTTTAGATTCATTATAGATAGCTTAAGGGATTTTGGCCCCTAGGAATAGGTAATAGGTTTATTTTTATATGGGGGCTTTTGAAAGATGATATTTTGGCTTGTGTTGAAACTTGAGATTAGTTATAAAGTTATAATATCTTGAAAGATTTTGGTTTTTCTTAGAGGATTTTTGAAGATTATATTTGTGCAAGGTGAAATATTTGAGTTTCCATAATTCTTCTTTTACCTCAAGATACTTCTTAATGCAAATGGCAAGGCCACATTGTGACAAACCCATTGTTTGTTTTTTTTTTTTTAAAAATCTAGTTTGTAAGGGTCAAGCAATTTCTTTCGGAACTTTGCCATCACAATTTTTTTCTTGTTATAAAGTAATGTAAGCTTTTGTTTCCCCAAAAATTGCACTACCTATTTCATGTTACCCATACCAAAAAAAGGCTCCTTCAAGCAGATAATACAACTTTCATAACATTTGATTAACTCAAAATGAGTTGAAAACCATATTACAAAAGAATGCACTTGTTTGTAATTTTTTTGATCACAAAGATTTTTTACAAGTGCCCAAGGCCTATTCGAATACTAGAATATTAATGTGTAAGCTCAAGAACTTCCTTCCCACATGATAGTTTCCCCTCTCCCATCCCGCCCCCAAGATACAATATTGTACAGAAAAAATTAGGTCGTCAACATGGCTTGAAGTCATGTGCCAAAACAAACACACACCACCCCTTTCCATCATGAAAACAAATATTTTTTTACAGATCCGCACATGCAAAGTTGGCAACACAGAACATGGTCTCGTTGTCAACTTCACTAGCCTTTTAGAACACAACACTTTTCAATTCTTCCTAGTAGTAGGGTAGATAGTGAGCTAACACTTAAGCTCGCAAACAACATGCATTCACTCTCTTATCGCCTCCAGGTTCAAAGGCTCTAGGTAGCCCGTCACTTGGGCACCACTATAACCATTTACGACCCTTCATTTGGGTTTGAAATGAGCAAGATAGGATCTCCCAAAAGAAGGGGGATCAAAAATAAATAAAAAGTCTTGACTCTTGTGATTACATATCCTTCCATGTGCAACTAAAGTGTATCCTATAACTAAACATGCCAAACTTTGAACAAAAAAATATCCCTTTTATTACCAAACAATGTGAAGTTTACTTGGAAAAAAATTGGTTTACAACTTTGTAATGTTGTAAACACTTGTGAATAGGCATGATTTGCCTTTCAAAAAGTTCTTAAATTTCAACAAACCCCATGAAATTTCTAAAAGGTCCAATATATGTCCAAATGTTGATTTACCCACTCAACACCAGTTGAACTTGCCACAAGGGGCCATTGCCATTGTGTCATGAGAAACTTGATCAGAGGAGTACAGTAATTGTGATTTAGACTCCAGGATGGTGTACAAGGGTGACATTATTAATAACTTGTATGAGGGACTTCATGAGAGAGAGGGGGATCAAAGGATACAACCCACATATATGCATTTTACATGGTTGCGAGAGCTAAAATGAGCTCATAGTAGTCTTCGTGCCTTTAGTTGGTGGGTCTTGTATGATTATGTCCATCTACATATGATTTGCATTCCTTTTTTTTCCTTTTTATTGTTACCTGATGCATACGACAGCTCAAAATCACTTTGTCAGTACTTGTCTGTCGATTGTAGCACGGGTTTTCCATTGCTGATAGCGAACTTCCAGCTTGATTGATTTATCTCACACGGGCTCTTTCAGTTGTGACAGTGAGCTTCCAGCCTGATTTTTTCATCTCTGGGCACAGTGGAAGTCATGATAATGTAATGTTCCCTTTGTTTATGAGCTCCTGCTACTTCAAAAATATTCAATTCCGTGATGGAATTTGCATCCTATCTATCTTCTTTAGACCCTACCTTTCCAACCTTCCTTTCCAACCTTCCACAATTTAAATTGGGGTACCTGCAGAAAATACCCTATTCAAATCCGTGATGGAATTCGCATCCTATCTTTCGACCCTACCTTTCCAACCTTCCGCAATTTAAATTGGGGTACCTGTAGAAAATACCCTTGCTTGGTCCACCGGCATTACCAAATGTAACACACTGGCAGAAAATTAATAAATAAATATTTAATCATTTTTTTCCTGTGATATACCCGGTGGATACCTGCCGGGTATCCTATTTCATTTACAAGATACAAGTTCTATTTTGCAAGGAATAGGGAACACCACTCTGCTTGGGTATAGTTTTTGTGTGTGATCTTTGTGTATACAATGGTAGGGAGCAATAGTGTGTGGCAATAGGTGTGCAGTAGTGTAATATCAAATTGGCAGCTTCAACACTAATTGTATAATTTGTAGAAATGTTGAAATTTTCACACACAAAGAAAAACCTTTTTTCAAAGAAAATAATTTTGTAAAAAAAAAAAAAAAAACCTAGAATTTTTGTATTCAGGAATTCAATTTTGGGCATGGAATCTTCAAAATTAATTCATTAAGTATTTGACAAACATGTGTTGAAGCTGGCCCTATGGCCTATACTTTGGTAATAAAGGGAATTGCAATGATAGGTCTCTTTGCCCTAATAACTACTTTGTCAAAGCCTCAAAAATAATACTATACCACTTGTCTTTTATGTGGTCAAGGATCTTGTGAGAGGCAATTTACAATGTTGGGTGATTCTCTCTTTTTTATCAGAACTATCGACTTCAGTTCTTCCCAACACTTTACAGAATCAACCTGATTTTTTTCAATTATTATTTTAGACTTATGATAAATAATTAGGGTAATCATTTATTTTTAAATTTTTAATCAGGCCAATTCTCAGATAAGACCATTTTCACAAATGTGATAACAGTTGATTTTCACAATCTGAATCTCAAATTATTTTCAATTTTTTAAAAATTAGTTAAGAAATAATTAGAAATAAATATAAACTTGCCTAAGGAATGATTAAAATGTTACACTTTTTTCTATCTTTTTCAAATGTTCCTTAAAATTCTTCTAATTCCTCCTCTAACTTTATATCAACTTCAATTAGCTCCATTAAACTAAAAAAGAGTTTACAACCAATCCTACAATTATTGTGTGGCATCAAAGTATGTGACTTGATAAAACTTTATACATTTTATTTGCAATAAACCAATTGATAGTCATAACGTGCTTTCATGTATATTGTCATATTTTGTAGAATAATGTAGTACCTTACCATTGCAACACATGTTTGTTGAAGAACTAATATATTTATTAATTTAAATTCATCAAGTATTTGTTAAGCATGCAGTTTCTCGTCATTTCAACTGTTTTTAAAAATATTAATAGTATTATATAAGAACCCTAGATATTTGGAGCATTGGTTGCACCAAGAATGATAATATGTTTAGAGTCAATAAATCATTGTTGATTCCCCAACAAATCATGCATGTGATGTGGCAAAAATATTCCATGACAAGGTGTGGAATATTTTGCCACATCACATATTAATTCCACATGGCAAACAAATATATTGGGAATATTCCATGATGTGGCATGGAATATTTTTTAAGGTTCTTTCCTGTTCAAGTGAACATGTTCACACTCACCTATTCACTTGTTCACCTGCTCACTTGCTAGCATCATTGGTTATATGCTTCCCACAAGTAGGGTTCACACAATGGGTAGCTCTTGATTCTCAATGTAAACTTGCACAAGACTCACGATATGTGCAACCACAAACAACACTAGAATGTTGTTGCAAACATAAAAATTTGAACAAATAGGCCAGGCTTTGACATGATGGCATTGGGACTTTTGACAAGCATGGACGTAAGGTTCTTCAAAGGCAACATGGAATAGTAGTGACACCAGCCCCCTTGGACATAAAGTAAATTTATTTTGCAAAACCCTTAGCCCATAACACATTGCACAAGACTTGGAATTCCATCACCTCTAAATGAGCAATTACATCTTTGAGCCTTAAAGAGACACAAGCATGTTCTTTCTCAAATTCATCAACTTTTTGACATCCCCTCTTTCACTAAGGACTTTTGCATACCCAAAATTTTCTCAAAGTCACTAAAATCTTTTGTCAACTTCTACACTAGGTCTTTTGACTTTTCTATAGTAGTTGGGTTAATGCAAGCATTCAAACTTTGAAATTGTGTTTAAATGCACTAAAAACTTCTCATTGTTTTTTCACCAATTTTGCCTCCATCTCAATGAGGCTAGATCTTCTTATTTTGCAAGTTTGAACAAAGCTAAATGGCCTTAATTTCCAGTGCCTCTTTCTTAGATTGTAAAACATATCTTCTCAAAGCTATTGAATATTTGGAGATCTTTGCTTCTTCCAATAGTTCCTTCATTATTACAACTTGGTTTGGTTAAAAAACATAATTTTTTTGAGGCCCCTCCAACACTATGCAACCTTCACTATCACTAAGTTCCAAGCCCCTTTTAGATTGATTCATTTGCTTTGAATCTAAAGTGGTGTTTCAGTTCCCTTTTGAAAAGGAGGGTTTTCTAATATTTTCATTTGCTCTTGTGTGGTATTGTACACATATGTGCCTAATTAATCAAAAACCCCTTGCATTTAGCTAACCAATTGTGTAGGAAAATGGCCCTTGTGGGAGTGTGCATACACATTGATATACAACTTTAAAAACTTGTCACATTCATGTTCATTCAAATGTTCATTCACTCATACTTTCCAGCCATTTTATTATCTTTTGCCAAACACAAAAACCAAATATTTAGATGTGGGGAAAGAATTTAGGTTTTTATAACAAAGGTTTAAACCTTCAACTTGAAGGTTAAGTGTTGATGCAAATTTAATGAATGTCCACTCAAAACAACCTAAAATATGACTAAAAAAAATTATTTTTCTAATCTTTTGGTCACATGTTTTTCTCTTGGATTTTTGCATTTGACAATAAAAAGCTCTCTTTTCATAGAGTTTGGGGCCTTAAATGCCATCCTTAGAACCAAAAACTTAAGCAACCGAAACCAAAATTTGAAATATAAAAAAACTCATAAGCTAAATCTAACAAGAGTGTGTGGTGCATTACTTTGTGACTACTCACTATTTTGCACAACAAATGTAATCATGCACTGAAACTCAAATTACTAAAGTTTGACCGTAAACAAATGAAAACTCAATGGGGAAGTTTGAAGCTTGATCCTCTTGCACATAATGCTTTACAAAAGGAAAGAAATTCAAAAGGTAGTAATGAAAATTTGAAAGATCTAAACAATATCCTACTTCAATGCAATTTTAACTTAACAAAACAAGTTACCTATGAAAAAACTTCAATGCAATAGTTCCAAGGGAAGGAAGCTCAAGAGGGAAGTAGGTAACTAATGTCAACGATAAAGGCAAATAGATTAGACATAGAATAAAGACATAGATCCTACTATGGTGAGAAACCCAATTTGAATTTGTCAAATGTTAAAGTTACTTGTATTTTATTTGTTGGGAAAAATGCAACGATCAAAAAATGTTTATTTTATTGTGCTTGGACCTTCCACATGCATGTTACACCCATCAAGTCCCAAGTGGTGCATGGATGGGAATGCAATTTAGTAGGATTTTTCCATTGAACATCCAATACAATGGAAATTGACAGTTGAATCCACCCAAGATGTTGTTCCATGTTGGTCTTTCCACTCAATACCTAGTTTGGTGGTCATCTTGAATGCAATAGGACATTATTTTTGGTAGTGTACGAATTTTCAAAGAAATCCCCAAATTGTTTTCCTTCACTTGATGTGGTGATGTGTTTGGTTACTATATGAATGAAACAATTTCACATCTAAATTATGGATGAAATGAAAATTTCATGAATGAAAAAATATCAAAAATGGTTTGAAAATGTTGAAATTCAAAACAAAAATTTAATTAAAATCTCCATGTGGCATGTTTGGATTAATGTTGAACCTTGAGTTTGGGATTTTTGAAAAAAATGGAAAAAAATAAGGGAGGTTTGGATTTTATCCTTTTTCACCATAGGGGCACTTGAAGCTTGCAAAGAAGTCAAACTTAGTAGGTTTGACCTAGGTTCAAACAAGCTTAGATTCTTGCAAACGATGGCGACAAAGTCCCACCATCAATCCTCCATTTTACACACCACCTTGCTTTCTTAATTCATTGTAATAGAAATTGTTGTGTTGTTCAATGAAAAAGATGACAATGATGGGGGGTAACTCCCTTCCTTGATGTTGTTACTATTAAAAGACCAACTAAGAGTTCAAACTCCCAATGATGGTGGTGGTGGTGACAACTTGATGTTATTGTTGCTACTATTATTATTGTTTATTCTAGGTAGGGATGTTCCTTCTTGTTGACATTTAAAGAGAAAGAAGGAGAGAAAAAAAAATTTTAAAAAAAGAAAAAGAAAGAGAGGGGGGGGGGGGGGGGGGGGTATATGGCAAAGAAAAGGGTTTTTCCTTGTGCCTATTTGTATAATCTTTTTTTCTCCTTCCAATTTTGAGGTATCAAGGCCTTATTTGGATTCAATTCCAAAGTGAGTTTTTGAACCAAATTAAATGTTGAAAACAACATACCAAGAAGTGCCCCCCCTAGTAGCAACTCCTACCCAATTACAAATTTGAAAACAAATCAAAATACACACTTCATAGAACATAATTACATGGCATTTGCCATAACACACTTTGAAAAACATGACCAAAACAAAAACCAATGCCTAGAACAATTGAATTTAGTTGCAAGATAACACAACAAGATTAGATTTTGATGATTGAAAATATGATTCACTTGCAAAACCCATAGGAATTCAAGCCCAAAAACACAAAATGAAATACACATAGCAATGTGTAGAAACAAAATCTGCATAAAAACACCAAAATTTTGATAAGAATAAACTTATTTGTTCTAAAATTTGAAATCACAAAAGGTGATTTGAGAACACAAAATTTGGGATTATATCATGAACCTATTTCGCACTTGAACCTATTTCAAACTAAATTTTTTTTAACTACAAGTTAACCCATTTTAATACTAACTTAATTAAGATTTATTTGGCAATTAAAAATAACATTCTTGACATGTGTCAAGTGGCTATTATTTTAATAGTTTTTACAAATGTGTCACCATTTAATGAAAAATCTATTTTGGGTTGTTCATCAATTTGACTCCATCATTGCCTTGGACCCATGTTGATGACAAACCATTTTTTCAATAACTAGCCAACATAGTTGCAAGGTCCCCATGTGAACATTCAATACCTAGATTCAAATTTGATACCAATTAATATCAATTTATCATGTTGATAGCCAACATCCCACCAAAGATGTAAGTTTTTATATAAGCCCGCATGATATGTCCATTCTAGGAAGATGTGAATACTCATGTTCATGCCTAATGTCCAAATTCAAAAAAACCTTAATACCATTACCTAGCTAACATGTTGAGACTTGAAATGGACATACCCACCCAACATTAGTCACGACCCTAGCTTGAGTTTGTGACCATTTAGTTAAAACATGCAAAGGGAAATGGGTTAGGAAAGTGTGTTAAAACTCAAACATAGTCCCATATGTGTCACAAGTATGGGAGAATAAGTCCCAACACTCCCAAGGTGTTCTCCCATGTTAGGTGTTGGAATCTTGGGGTGTCCCATGATGTTTTGAATCTCTGGGGAAAAAATGCATATAGAAACATTGTCCAAATTAAACCTTTGTAAAATAGATATCAAGAGTCAATTTTTGTTAAAAAAATCAACCATTAAAATCCAAGAAATAAGGGTCAAATGAATTTAAAATTGAACATGTGGTGTAATATTAAACATGTTTTTTCAAATGTTACAACTTTATTCTTGAAAACTTTTCAATTATAACGTGTATGTGAAAATTATGAGCCCACAAACTTTTGAAATACATAACTTATCACTTAAAAAATTTAGGATTCCCTCTTACAAGTTTTGAAAGTTTTTAACACTTTGTTGCAATCTTTGTTGTTGATTTTTATAATATATTATAAGGATGAAAATGTTGAACTCCTTTTGAGTCCATGTTGTGATGTGTCTTGTGAATTAGTTTGTTCATGGTTTGTTTATGCACCATTTGACTTCAATTTGCACTAATAATTCTCTTTCTTGGTTTGTGCAAATTGATTTCATCTTGAACTTGTGTGTGAATTCATCTTAACACTTTTGAAGTTCATACACCTTGGTTTGTTTTGGGAGTCAAAGATTCTTTTAAGGTTTGGATTCTATAACAAATTTAAGAATCAACAAGATTTTTTATTTAGTTCCATTCAAGGTTGGGGCTCCAAAAAAGGAAAAATAATTCTAGGACTTTTATAAGGCTATTTTTTGCAAATAACATTCAATTGAAACAAATTTAAGTCATAAAAATTGAATAGTCCAATTTAAGATAATTCATGTGACAATGGTGATTTTTCATATGCATAGATAATTGTGTATCAATACTTTAGTTTATAGTTAGAAACGTAAAAAATCCCAAAAATTCCTTAAATGAATTTCAATGGACAACCAAACATATTTTTTGACAATATTATTTTTTGCAAATGTGACTTGCATCTATAGCTAAAATTTTGAACCCATTGAACATAATGTTTTTGCCAAATGGTTAAAAAATCACGTCCTTTGCCTTGGAGCCCTTTCCTTTGAAATTTTTGTATGATTTGGTTTTTCATCAAGTTCACCCAATGGACTTCATAGAAGAAGACATGTTTAAAACCGAAAACTTTGAAATCAATTGTATGTTAATTTTATGCATTCTTTTTTATTATTCAAAAATGCAATTGGGACATTTGATATAATTAGTTTAAAGGACTCAAAATAAAATTACATACTATCCAAATTATTTTTAAAATAATTTTATTAATTTAACAAGACACCATTTTATCTATTGGCATACAACAATCCACCACAACTATAATAAAGTAATACAAACAAAAATCCAAAATTTCTTTTGCAATCTTTTAAAACTTGGTCCTCCTTTTTGGTACCCCAGATATGAATGGACCCATTCGATATCTCTTGACAAACCTAAGGATGCATCAATTATTTTGTTAATAATTCTCCATGTTGACTTTTGAATTATTCCCACATCAAAGAATGGTTATTTTTGGATGTTTGGGGGAAAAACTTCAAATTAAACAATTGCCAAAATTATGGTCATTTAATTTTTTTTAAAACCAACAAATTCTCATGAAATAGATGACAATGAACTAACAATTATAAAAGAAATTACTTTAATTTTTGAGAATTGTGGTTATATGTTCAATATTGGTTCTTTGATTTGATTTGCAGACCATGGTTCAAACTTTAAGAATTGTTATGATAACCATTCAAGGTTTGTTCTTTTGTTTAAAAACCACCTCAACATTGGTTGGAACAACCAATGTTGATTGGTTATTGAAAAAATAAATAAATTATCAACTAGGATATAAAGGACATTGGTTGTTGATAACCAATTTAAAAGGTATGAAAGCTTAATATTGAAAATATAATCTATGCATTTAATATGCATGCTATGTAATGTAGAAACCTTGTGAAACCCTTATGGGTTGTGTACTACTTTTATGAAATGAATTACCTACTTGCTTCCTTCTATCACTCCAACCCCTTTTAAAAGCCACCAACTAAGAAAAGTTTGTCATGAAAAAAACAATGACATTGTCAATCATGTATTCAAAAAATTAAAATTTGTTCAACATTGGTTTGAATTGGTCATATTTTGGGGAGAACATTATGTGATGAAGTATTTATTTATGAAAAATGTTAATATACAAACCTTCAAACATGGAAGTAGTTGATTTATAGAAAAATTATGACTTTGGCAATGTTTGTTTGGCCATATTACAAGATATCCAAGCAAGCAAGATATAATTAAATTACAATATGGAAGGTGCATTATTAAATTTGTGTAATTTTAAGCTTTTTTCTCATTACATGCTATTGTGATTAGAACAATTTAATAATGGAAAGTTGTTGAAATGGAGTTGTAACACTAAGATGGGTTACTAGGTGTACAAATTGTAAATAAAATAATATGTGACCTACGAGTAAGATGAGTAAACATGGAAATAAATAATTCAATTTATTTTCTTTATTTTTAGAATATTTGACTAGGGACATAAACTTTTTTTTTAGTTTCATGTTGATACTGTGTGTTAAGCCTTGGGATAAGTTTATTGTGTAATAAACTTATGTTGCAAATACATTTATGTGTCATTTTAAGTATGAAAATGTTCACAAGAGCAAACGTATGTGTTTTTGATAAGCAATTGTCATAAAACAAAGTCCCTAAACATGTGTGATGAACTTCTCAATGGGTGTAACCCACTTGAAAACTGAGTTCTAAATGTGTGAATGATCCTAGCTCAAAAATATGTAAGTTTCATCTCTTATATTTATTGAGTGTTGTATATGGTGTGAACATGTTGTGTGAGATTTTAATTGTGCAACTTACTTATGTGATAGTAAGGACTTAATTCAAAAGCAACCCTCATAGCTCAGACTCTTCCTAGGCTATAGAACCATAGTGAGCACTTTTCCATTGCAGGGTTGCATTTAGACATGAAATAAGCAAGCAATTAGTGCAAGGAAGGTTAGGAACGTTTCATATGCGAGGAACTTTCTAGAGTACTTTAAAAGCACACATATTCTCATCAAATTTTCTTGACAAATGTTTTCTAATGATTCACAATCGAACTCACATTGCACAGAGCTCACCCACTTGGTCAAATATTGACGTCTAAGATGTGAGGTGATTGTGAGCCCGAGTAGATGCAACAAATGTAATGAAAAGTTAATTGTTGGCGGCAGAATCTGTGATGAGAGATGATGGAAACTGATGGAAACAGGAGCTTTAGTTCTAGAGACCTTCATTTCTTTTACAGTGGCGGCCTTGATTAACACATTCAAACTCTTGCTGGTTTTCAAATGGGTTTCGCCAAACCTTCACTGACATGCAGGCTCGCACACATACAATTTGAAGTCGCCGGCGGCCCCCCACCAAATGGAACGGCATGGATAAATTCAGACGCATGAGAAAACTGCAGTTTTGGTTTTATTTATTTGTTTTATACAGTAGCAGTTCAACTAGAAAATAATTTTGACAGCTTTTTTGCACTCATCTAGGGTTTAAGGAGCAGGCTCACATTCAACACTGGACATCAGTTGAACACTAGTGGACACATTACTGTACTTCCTGATCAGATTCCACAACAAACTCTTGAATAATTAACTAAATTTTAATTCTTAACTTCAGGACTTGGTTTTTCTAATTCTGAAATTTTGGCAGGTAATGGTTATAAAAAATAAAAAATACAATTTTGTTATGTTTATGGGACAGTTTAGTGTGTCTCGATTGTCTCAGTCTTAAGTTCTTGAACTTTTATGGTCCCAGTTCAAACCAAACAGTAAAAAACCTGCAAAATTTTAATTTAATAATAATAATAATAATATTTTTTGGCACAAGTAATAAACAAAATTTTCAAAAATTTGGCAAAACGAAAAATAATTTAATTTGTGCCGAAACCATTCATGTACTGCGGTAGTCAGCTGGGTGTGTGCAGAATGCAGTGACCGGTGCACAGAAGAAGCTTTGGAAAATTGTAAATATCTCACACAGATATTATTTGGATTTTGGTGTTCCCACAAGGTTCCCAAATAATATCCCCAAGATGTTCCCAAGCTATCAATGTATTCCCCAAAATGTTCCCAATACCCCAGCACTTCATCCCATAATTTTTGCTCACAGTTTAACTTGCATTAACCAAAAAGGAGGGTAAATGGCAGCACCTTTTTACACACCTATTTTAGAGAGTGCACAATTTTATTTTATGTTGTAATGGGTTGTTAACTCAATTTTTTAATATGTTAATAGTAAGCGGTTGTTACCAACTAGTAACCAGTGAGGAAATATTATTTTGAGAGACTTAGTTCAACTATTATTGGATAATGAGTTCTTATGTTGATTGGTTTTATAAGTTAACTGGTAACATGTGTTAGGTTAATTGGTGAAGTATGTGAATTGGTGATGGATTTGTTTCAGTAATCGTTTGTTGACAGTAATAGGTTGTTTTCAAACTTAGTGACTAGTAGTAGCTGTAATTTAAATTTGAGTTTTTTGGCTGTTATATTGGTTAGTGATTGTTTAATTTAAAATAGTGCTATGTTTAGTATAAACAGGAAGATTGGAAGATGATTAAGAACTTTTTTTGGAACTTCTTTCTTTTGAAGATCATTTCTTTGCTTTTACTTTTGGTTTTAGGAATAACTTCACTTTTGAATTTTGAGGTCTTATTTTTAAACTTTGATTTTGAAGACTGATTTTTGTTTTGTCTTTGCACTTGTGAACAAGCATCTATGTCTTTGTATTTTTCATTTGCACAATTACAGATCTAAAGCAACTCACTTGTTGATGTTATCTAAAATCAAAAAAACAAAAATTTAAGAAAAAAAGAATCATTAATTTAAGAGAATAGAAAAAACCCTTAACATGGGCCAATCAAAAGTGGTTCCTATCAAAAAGAAAAGAAAACTTCAATTTACCCCCAACTAATTAATAGGTACAACCTGGGTATATAGTGCGGATATGAGCACTCAAATTGAAGAACATACCCATTGGGTATGTGACCTGAGATAGTATCAAGTATATAACTACATCATACCCATGCCAATATCAGGTTTATATCCGCCATACACGATGCCAAAATCGACCTTGGACCTGACCAGCTTAGTATGAAAGTTTTTAAAGGAGTACCCAATACCAATACCTGCCTGGTATGAATTGAAAGAAAAATAATCCAATATGAGGACCCAGTGTGGTATGTTCAAAAGTTGACACCAGTTCAACACTGGTCTTCATACTGGAACTTGCACTCCGGCAAAATTCCGCAATCTTGGAAGAGAAATGCACTAATAACATCTGTTGTGACTTTTATGTTCCCATGAAGTTCCCATAATGTTCTCACAATGTTCACATGAATTTTTCAAGATGTTCACATGATGTTCCCATGTTCTTCCTGTGATGGAAGAGGCTCGTGACTGCCCATTATGCTGGGTGCATGGCCTGTCTCACCGTACTGTGAAAGACAAGGGCAGTTTACGAAGCATAATGGACAGTAGTTTGTCCATTCTGTAGTACATTAGTAATTACGCTTTTTGATTGATAACAGCCACCCCGAGCATCAATCCACCAAACTCCACTTTCCAGTTTGTTGTGTTGTCTTTTGGGAGGAGCCCACAAGAACCTTCTTGCTTCTTCCTCTTTTTCTATGTTCTCCACTAGCCTTAACTTTTGATCAATAAGCGAATATGATGAAGAATCCAACCTAATCCTTTAAACAATTGCAACTAGAGTCCATGTTTTTGAGATTACTGTCCTTTCTGTTCTGGTCTTGATCTTCTACTCTAAAGGTTGCTTTTACGAGGCAGTGACATGTTGGGATTTTGTCCTTGGTTAACCATCCTAACACTTTCACCAAGGCAAGGTTGAAATGATGCGCACAATCCACCCCATTCCATATGTTCTTAATCTGTGTACATAATTGTTTCTAGTGTTGGAAATTTGCATATTTCTCTACTTGTTTACACTACATTCGAAGCCAATTGGATACACCTTTGCAATACACACAGATTGCATGGGTTGTCTTAAAATATGGGTTGTTTAGAAAGGTGTTCACCAATGATTTGGGCAAGTCACAACTTTATAGATGTTGGGGGATCACATTCTTCTTGCACTGTTGAGAATGTTTAAGGTAATTTTATCATGATTTTTTTGAGCTTTTACATCGTGTGGACTACTTTCTAACATGGTCACTAAGACTTTGACAAGCCATTAGTGGATGGAAATATTGGAGATAATACTTTCCTTTAGGTTGATGAGAATAATCAAACAAATCATTTGTGTTATTACATTTTGTTAGTCTATTGTACCTCCTAGAGTCCAATGTTAATTCATAAAAAGATCTATGGAAGAAAATCAAAATTTACCTTGTCCCAACCAAATTCTAAAGATTTTAAATTTCAAGTTCCTACTTTAAATTCTCTACCTTTTTGTGAAATTAGATACACATTTATGCTTCTCTTTAAAAAAAAATTCATAATGTTGGAAATTCAATTTTGAGTTGTTGAACCTTGTTTCTTGGTTTAATTATTTCAGTTTTTTTTTTGGCAATAATTGGCATCAAATATGGTAATAAATAGGTTGGCAAGTGTTTTGGTAAGGTTTTAAAAAGAAAAATAACATAAAATTTGGAAAATATTTTTTCATTGGAATTGATAATGAAAGGTTTTGGATTAAGACAAAACTTTTTTGAACATCAAATGTTTATTTTCATAAATGTGCACACACAATGATGAAAAGATTGTACTGTATTCAAGATGATAAGTTAGTTATATAATTCCTAGGAATATGAAACTAGGGTAGGCTTCAAACAACATAAAAAGTGCATATATAAAGGTTATTCTAATTTTTTTTTAAAGGTGGATTAATCATTAATTCATGTGATATTGTTGTACATAGCTTTTTGTGAAATTAAACTTGGAGACTTAGGTCACATGTGGATTTTGATTCCATTTAGTGGCATTTGTTGAAGTTTGTTTAACTTCATTAGTTAGGGTGATTATGGTTTTTCCTAGATATTGAATAGTGAATCATAAGTTGATTTTGAAAGCTAATGTCTTGGGTTTATTTAATCAATATCCACACTAAAGGCTCGATAAACAATTTTCCAATCTATAATCAATGTGATTTTTTATGACACATTGATTTGGTGACCTTGTTATTGTAGTTGGGTTGCATATAGTAATTAACATCTAATGTGAGCCTAGTGATGAATTGCATTTCCACCCAGTTCCAAGGGAGCCATGAGTATTTGGTGATAATGTTGGATGCCAACTTGTAACTTTCATTGCCTAAAACCAAATGCACAATTCCCAGTTCTCAAACAATTTTTGTAGCCATCATTGACATAGAAACGTCTATGTCTACAAGCCTTTGTATTAGCCCATCTTGCATTTCCACTATCAAATGTAATGTTTGACCCCATTGGTTCTTGTTGACACTCACTTTTTTGATGGTAGGTATCACAACAACTAAAGAAACATGAATCACTTGCTAAGCTTCTTCATCCTTTTTACCTCCTAGCCAACTTGACCAATCTTTCAAGGTATTCTAATTCACTAAGAATTGTCAAATTTGTCTCAAATGGGGCGAATGAAATCTTGCCTTTTAGGAAACATGTTAGAATTTTGGACTTGGCAGTATTCATTTCATTGCCAAGTCTCCCTTGTGCTGCAACATCTTCTTCAATTGTTTCTTTTATGTTTTTTTCAACTTTACAGGCAACAATTAGATTTTTGTGCTTGGGAACTTTGGTACTTGAAAATATGAATTTGAATTGAATCCTCACCATCATACACCCCATATTTAACCATCATCAAAATCCATAATGTCTACTAGTCAAGTGGTGTAGGGTTTAGTCTTTTGTACCAACAATTTGTTTTATCATGTAGGTTGAACTTGGCAATTTTAAATAGTTTTTCTTCATCATATTCTCAAACTTATGTTGCCATTTGAAGTCTTTCTACCCAATCAAAGACATCCTCCAAGTCCTTTCCCCAAAACGGTCCATCCATGTCGCAACCCCACTTTGGCCAAGTGTGGGGGTGAAGCCCAACACTCCCAAAGTTGGGGACTTGGAGTCCTCCGGGACTTTTGCATGTTTAGAGTTCGACAGAAAGGCCCAAAACACCTTGCATTAAGGCGTTCTTGGTGTCATTGGAAAGGTCTTGAAGATTAGATATCGAAAATGGCCTCGCATTGGTCATTTGGACATCTGCAGCCCAAGTTATGGGCAAAAGAAGGGCCGGGAGTCAAAGTGGCAGTTTGACTCCCGACCATTAAAAGTCGGTAATCGACCTCTTGTCGACATCCGATTTGAGAGTGCGACATGGCGTTGGAAAGATCTCAATAAGGGCTACAACTTTGATTTATATCTCGTTGCGATCGGACTCTGCAGTCGGGAGTTATGAGCTCCCAAAGTCCTGGGACTCCAACTGGGATAGTTTCGGGACAATTTCGAGACTCCAACTTGGGAGTCCCGGGAAAAAGAGCCATTTGGATGTAGCTTCGGTGGAAAGCTGTATGGGGGAAGGTGGTGGTTTCCCCTAAGTCTGGGCCGTGATGAGTCAAGTGAGTCCAAGGTTGCCCGTAGCTAGTCCCAACACCGAAAGGGTGCAGAAGGAGTTCTAATCAACTTGTGGTTGGTTTTGATGCAAATTTGAGTAAGTGAATAGCTTGACCTCTTCCTAGTCTAATTCCTGGGACTTCTAGCACAACCCTCTACCCCTTTCTAGTGCTGGAAGTCGGGAGCGTGCCCCAAGTCCCAACTTTCCGCAACTCCACAAAGTTGAACCCTCAAGTGGGTTCAATAAGGGACTTAGGAGCGTGTCAATCCATACCTTTAGGACTATTCATTTTGTGACAAATCAAAATAGATTTCCTAAATGGAAATATTTGTTTCAAATCATTAACTTTAAGTACTTCCTCTTTTTTCTTTTATCAATAGCTCTAACTTTATTGTCCCATATCCTAACATTAAAACACAAGTCACTTCTTCTAACAAAACCCCATCCTAATGTGCCATACAAACATTTGGAGAATATCTAACATAGTATATGAACGTATTTGCTTGAAAACATTGTGCTAATGATCATGTTTCCTACTTGTATTTTGTGATCAAGTTCAAGTTTCTAAAATTGGATGCAACAAGATTTTATTTCTACTTCCAAAGGTATCCAAATGTCTCCTAGCCTAAGAATTAATGAAGGTAACTCCTTAATTATTCTTTGTTGTTTAATGATCTCCAAAGGGCCATGAAAAAATGTAAAAGAACTTGGTTTTTTTTGTTTAAATGATGGTCCACTTCCTTCCATCTACCCTTTCCCTTGCCTTGATCCAAATTGTAGTTTTCATGAAAAGCCTAAAATACATAACTCCAATTGTCAAATCTCCAACTTTAGACACATGAGGATCAAATCCAATTATTATCACAAAAACAAATCCAGTGATCTTGATAATCGCAAAACCCACATCAGGTTCCTTGGCAAATGCAACATCATCTAAAGATAAAACTCCCATTTTGTTCCTAGAATTCATGATCAATTACCAACATGATTTTTCTTTTGTTGCATTTTTTAGTCAAAGAAATCTTGTTGTTGACCTTCAACAATAGGAACAATATCTTGAAATGCAATTGGTAAAAATGAGAAGGTTTGTTCAATTGAGTTGTTTAATTGTCATTGAAGTTGATAATTATTGTTTTCACAAAGTCTCCAACTCATAATGCACGATGTTAGCCTTGATGCTTTTACCTTTAAAGGCTTGTCCCCAACTTGAAACAATACTTCAATTCCCGGAATGAAGAAATAAGTAAAATGGTTAGGAAAAACTCCACATTGAGGTGTCCAACTATCTCATGTTTTAGGTAATCCAACTCTTTTCACAATTATAGAACCATCCCTTCTATGCAAGGTAGGTAATGAAATAGAACTATTGTTGAAACTACAAACATGTTCACCACTCAGGTTACTTGTTAGTGGGTGAAATTGTGACCCCCAATCATTACCCCTCCTTTAAGGTGTGAGACCAACAGACAAAGTTGACACCTTATTGTTTCACATAAAGAATTACCCTCCTTTTCTTATTTTATTACACTTACTCAAGTAGTAATAAGAGGTCGGAAATGGGGAAGGTAAGGGTCTACTATTTAAGATTAGACCTACCTTTATATCAATTTTCTAATCTAGGGAGTAGAAGTAAAATGGATAGAAGGTAAGATGAGAAAGAAGGAAAACTTGAGAACAATTACTTTCAATGTCCCTCATATATTGCCTAGGGGTCTAATGTTATTGTCCTTCCCTTCTCCATGCTTGCAAGTTCTCTAGTTGCTCTGCTTACCACTTGTAACCCTCGACATCCCTCCTTTGTGGCCTTTTTATTTGCAACCCACAGTTGTACCCTTTGATTTCCACCACTATGGAATGGTTGTTACCTTCCTATGGTAGTTAGTAGCTTAAGGTACATGGATTACTTAGGAGTTAACCTTTTTACTTTATGTCCTAAATGGAATGTAGAGATACTAGCTAAAGGAATCATCCTACTTTTATCATTAAAACGATTCTACCTTTCACATTTAATAGAACGTCAAAACAATATATGAAATTCTAATCTTTCAACCGTCTTCCATTAAAATCACACACAAAGTACACCTTTTTCCATTCCTTTCCTCCACACTCCAATTAAGTCTTTTCTATCCCCCAAAAGTCTCTAATGAACCTCCTCCTCCTCCTTCCTCTATCCCCCTTCCCCACGTAGCATACACAAGGCCCATATTGATTGTTAGAAAATAGGGTCTTTATTTTAATTTATTTTCCTAAAAATCTCCTAGATGATTGGGTGAATTATCCCAAACCACTCACTAAACTGAACTACCTAATCCCATTAGCTTCAACCTTTGAGCAAGGGATAATAAATCTACCATTAATAATTAGTAGTCACTAGGAGGCCTATGAAATTATTTAGTTTAGAGATTTCTACCTATTAACATTGCTCATTTTGCATTTTCACTTAGACTGCGATTTAGCCATAAACTTGTTGTGTGTGATTTTGACAACAAGATACCCGATTTGTGTTTTTGTTGGATTAAACCCTATCATAATCATAACACCAAAGCCAACTACCCTTAGAATAACTAATCCTACTTAAGGTTCTATAATGAACAATTTTATCAAAACAATTTTGACTCAAGAACAACCCACTCTAATACCAAGAAGGTGTTTAGTACTTTTATTGCACACCAATCATAATACAAAAAAATGTGAATAATTATTGTTTATAATAAATAGATTAACATGTTTACATACGACATTTATTCTTTCCACCAAAGTCTAACTAACAATTTTCTACATAACGTATTATTTGGACTTTGAGGAATCAACATTTTGTGGTTTTTTTCTCATGAGCCCACTAGTCTTTTCATTGGCAATTGACTTCCCAACCCAATACAATCACTGACTTTCCCCACCATATTGATATCTCGCTCAAAAAAAAAGTGTACAAAGAGAATGGAATCCCAAACAACCCAATCAAGAATTCTTTAAATGTCCCAAGTTTGCCCATAGGTTTCCCAATTCCCTTCAGAGCTCCCACACAAGTGAGTACTTTGTCCCATCCAAATGAATCCCAACTACATTTCACCCCACATTGATTTGTTAAACAAACTACTCATGAAACCTTTGTGGAGCTTCATCCTTTTCCTCAAGTGTTCCCTAACAATCCAAAAACAAAACACATTTTTTCTCTTGTGAAGATTGTAACGTAGTGGAGTTCTACTTTTTAGAAAAGAAGACTTGACAATGTGGCAAACCATTCCTCCCTAATCACTAGATCAGAAAGCCATTGAAAAACCACAACAAAAATCCAAAACAAAAAATAGTTTCTTCTTCATCATCACAAAAATAGAAAAAAACTGATAGATTGCAAAACTTTCATCCTTCAAATATTTGCAACTCTTCATCTTCCTATAATCCAAAGCACCAATCGGAGCCATACTCTCACGAGACTTCATGAATAACAAAAACCAACATAGATGAGCTTGCAAGCTCATAATCTAAACCTCATGAATGCACAACTTGCAAAACATAAAACACACAAAAAAAAGCAACATACTATTCCGAGCACCATATGGTTAGTGTGCTCATGACAATCATTGTTTTCCATCAACCACCATATTAGGGTAGTACTGTGGCAACTTTTTCACCTTAGGCCTCCTTTTAGGTCACAACTTCCATAAATTTGAAGAGAACTTAGGAGACATCCATAGTGCCTATTATGGTGTCTCCTAGCAATATATTCTTAAATGTTGTTTCCATAAATACATGAGTACTTCAGAAACATCCCAAAGCACACACCTAGATGTAGGCATTGCAAAAGATCAAGTCAATGGCAACTTCCAAGGACTTAGGTTGGAGGTTGGTAGAGAGGAAGGTAGGCCTAAAAGGATGAGTGACAAGTTTGAAACTTTGGAGGGGAAGGAAGAAAGTGTGTATGTATGTGAGCCTCATACAAATAGACATGCATTGTTTATTTCAAAATAAATTGTAGCTTCATTACTTAAATTTGTCTCCTTTAAAATGATTAACTAAACTTAGCGTTAAGAATATGGACTCCCAAAGTTTTCTACAACTATACTAGGTACTTGAAAGTTATGGGTCTCAACCAAAAAAAAACTTGGGGGGTGGGGTTGGCAGGGGTGGTACCAGAGCTAGGCTTTCAATACTTAATTTCATGCATTAGTTTAAGGAGTAATAATTCTAATGGACTGATGTTCCAGGTTCCTAGTTCCTCTTTTCCATCCGTCGTTTTTCTTGTAAATTTTCAAATTCTTTTGGGAAATTTCTGATATCACAAAATTGGAAAATTGAACAAAGAAAAAGTGTTGGAAATGACTTAATCACATGTTTCAGAATTGTTCTGCAGTATGGGGATCACAGAATTAGATGTTTGGTAAAAAGACTTGTTTGGAGCACCAATCTACTCAGGAATGCCTTCCATCTGGATATGGTTCTCAGGATATCCCAAAGAGCTTCTTCAGGAGGACACAAACCTTTGAACTGCAGCTTTGCATCCAAAACTGCAGAGAGGTACTATTATTGTGATGCAAAAAACAATTCTCCTCCTTTCACAATCAAACACTGTTGGTGTGTTGGGTATCATCAGATGCTAAGTGGAAAACATAACTTTGTACAAGTCTTTAACTATGGCAAAATCTTTCATGTGTTGGATGCTTCTAGCACAAACTCCACTTTGAAACATCTGGAACATTGGATGTCAAAAGCTGGAGGTCAAAATTCCTAAGCTGAAGGTGAAGCCTTTCAATGGAAAGATGTCCTTACAGGGAAAATCTCAGCAGTCATAGAATCAACCACAATGGCTGAAGGTTATACATTGAAAACCTCCCTCTGACAAAAACAGAAATCACATCTACCAGCCAGAAAGTGTCTGCTGGAGTATATACCTGATCAGTCAAAATCCCTGCAACAACTCAAAAACCCAAACTTCTATCCAACAACAGGAGCTCAGAAGAGAACTTCAACCTATGCAACTGAAATTCTCAACATAAATGTCTAAGGGTAGCTGAAGCCAAAGCTTCTTGACACTTGAATTCACTAATATGTCAAAATGTGGAGGGTTTCCCTAAGCCTCCTAGATAACAATAGATCTCATCTATTTCAACTGGATGAAAACTAGAAACACACATAAAATCAGGGTGAATTCTTGTCGCACATTAAATCCCCAATTTGATCATTTCATACAACAACATTGCTTCTTCAAATTCAAACTCTTGAATTTGATGTGCTGTTGATTAAAAGCTCTAAAATTCAATCACAACTCAAAGCAAGTCATGTTCCAAAAAATTACTTGTCCCTCAAGAAATTTCCTATTTTTTCTCCAGAAGATGATGGCATCTTCAATTCATTTCAAAGGTAAAGTCTCTAATGCATTGTGTGTTTTTTCCATGGAACGAAGAAGAAGAAGAAGAAGAAGAAGAGAGGTTTTGCTGAAGAGACTCTGCCAACGACAGCACCAGGAAAAGAAATTGATTGTGAGAAATGGGTTGCAACAAATGGTAGTAGGCATGATGAGGACAACAATAGGAAGCCAAGTCCAAATTTTCTTGAGGTTTTCGTTGGGGATTTTTTCCCCAATTGTTTGCTATTGCCATTGAGACAATAAGCTTGACATGGTTAGACATCATTCTCATCATACCTACCAAGATTGGCATATGTAAATCAAAGACAAGATGGACAATGGTATGTTAAAGTTTTAGTTTATGTTAAACCCTTGCATCTTATATTCAATCATGGGGTAAATTATCAATTTTCTGGTGAAGAAACTCGTTCAGTTTGTGGTTGCTTAAGTTATTAGTAATCTTAGATCACCACTAATCTTAGTGCATTATGGTGTTGTCAATGTTATCAAACTGCACCTCATGGGTTCCAAAGTTATATATCTTGCTTTACAATTCATATGAAATTATATATTTATGTGCTATCCTTCTACTATAATTGATTCAATTTTGTGCAAGGCAGGGGACCCAAGGTGGGGGCACTCCCAAGATAGGATGTCTACGATGAGGTTGTAACCTGCCTGAGCCCTGCCTCATATTTTTGGGTATCCCCCATGCACGCCTATAAGAAGAAGGCCTCCTAGACCTATAAGGTGCCCTACAAATCCAACAGCGAATTTCTCCAAGTGCTTCATGTCCTATAAGGTGTTAGATCAAGAGGTGGAGATTGTGGTATTGGAGGAAAACCTAAATTGGGTCAATTTCAGCAGTAAACTCTAATAGTGTTATAAGTTTGTGTCCTGTCTTAGATTTGCTATGATGTACTGAGGTGCATATATCTTGCATAAATACTAGTATACAATGAGAGACCCAATGATGGTTTTTGAATGTTTAGTACCTCAACAAAGGGTGCATGCTGCACATATGATGGATGGCCTCTGTCCCCACTGCTCGGTGGCGCAATCTCCAACAATGTGTATATCTTGTATCGTCAACAGTATTCAATGAGACACCCAAAAGGATGATTTTTGCATGTTCAGTCGTGAACAATAGAGTGCACGAGTACCATCGATGGCCTCTGTCCTGACTCCTCTGCGATTGATTCTGCAACAATGTCCAGATTTTAGAACAGAAAACACAATTATACATGTATGTCTGCACACATATATAGGTGGGTCTCATGAGAAAATGATAGTGGTCGTAACTGAAATTAAGGCAACACATTAGACTTCGAGGATTTGATGGCTCTGCGAAGAGTGTGTGATCATCTCCCCCACGCTCTGGATGATGCTCTTTTCACCCCCTTCTTCTGCTTCTTGATCGTCGTCGTTACGTTCGCCATCTGTTTGTTGGTTTCCAGGGTCCGAAGGTACGACCACACTAATAATATCCATGTTCGCTTCAGCACTAACTTTGTTCCAAGTCTTGGTGTCGTGGATTTCGTCTTCTCGGTGATCCGGAAGCGGTTCATTGTTGTCTTGGTCAATTTGTGCAAGAACCGCCTCCTTCACAGTGTGTGCAGAGAAGGAGATGATGTTCCCGACGTTCTGCAAGATACTCTTCTTCTTCTCCTCGTCAATCGCGTCTGCTGACAGAATAGCAGAATCGGTACTCAGCCCCTGAGCAGAATCGCGTTCATTTGCTGTCGCATCCGGCTCCGGAGAGGCTGCGACGTCACCAAAACCACCGAGCACGGACTGATATATCAGCTCTCCGACCGTACGCACGATCCACTTGTTATTCGTGGGCTTCTTTAAGAGGTCCGCTGGGGAAGAGTCGGTGGTGATATCAGCAGGAATGCTCACAACATCATACTCTTCCTCCTCCTTCTTTCTCCCGTCTTCATTGCCTTCTCCCAAATTCCCATTACCGTCTGTTTTCCTACCAACAAGAGCTTCATGATCATAATCAACCACCGTCTCCCGAAACTTTCTCAGGAAATCCATCTTTGACAATAACAACGGTACAAGCCAGCGATGAACACAAACAAATACCGCCAAAAAATGAATCTTCACCGATCGACTCCTCACTGCTTGGCATCAAATCCTCTGGAGAAACTGTCTCTTCAACCTCAAAATCAACGACCTCAGATCATTCCCACAATCTCTTACAACATCCAAAATTCGAAATTCTCGTACCTAATAATTTTCTAGTTGCAAACTAGTTGCATACTAATATGTAATTATTTTGCAACTAGAAAATTTATCCCATATATTTTGTCCTCCTTTAAATTTTCTAAAGTATATAAACATGTGTACTTTATTTGTCAGGAAGATATAAACAACGTCCAAAATTTGGGATGAGCCATTTTAAAAACTTTAACCCTAAGGGATGAACTTTAAATTGTTTTAAGAAATTCATTTACCTACATCTTCTTATGCACCTAAGTTTTTACCTCCCTAACCACCTACTTTCCTACCTATACACATACCTACCTACCTACCTACCTATCTACTTACTTAACTTAATGAAAATTTAAATTATTTTTAAAAAAATCTTCACCTTAGGCCACATGGCATGATATGATTGGTGCACATGGAACAATTTTAGACCATCCAATTTGGATGAATGAGATGAAAAGGGCTATCTAATTATTTTTATTTTTGTTTACATATGCTTTACAAGTGGCAATGTGTAATTGGTGGTATTGTAGTTGTAAATAATGGTGATTAATTACATTTAATTATACAATCAAAGGATGAAATATACATTTGAATATATACTTCATCCATGGGACTTGTGATGATGTAATGTTTTAATCATATTTGCAACTACATGTTGTGTGTGACTAGACTTATGTAACTAATAAAAAATTAAGTTGCAAGAATCATCTACAAGTAATTTTTAGTCACAAATTGCAGGTTGTGGCAATTCTTTATATTGTTTCAAGTGGTAACAACCTGGTAACAACCTTATGGCTATGAATAGACGTGACCTTTAGAGTTATAAATTTCTAGGATATAGATGTTAATAAGTGTCTCAATATATGTGTCGTTTTGATCATTATGAACAATTACATTATTGTATTCATCAGGCACATCATAATAATAATGAACAAGTACATCTGTCCCTATAATACTACCATGTGTTAAATAATTATTAATTGGTTCAAACTTTATAAGTTGAAAATCTTCTAGTTGAATAGGTAGTGGTTGAAGTTCCTTTGGTTGAATATGTTTAGTAGTAACCAGGTCATTAAAATTAACTAATATAGGTTGTAGAGTTCTATATCTAATGAACATGTATGGCTTCAACTTATTAATGTTGACAAGGATTGGGTTAGGATCAAACTTATCAAAAATGACAAGTAAAATTATATTATTGAGCAAACAATATTAAATTTTGTATGGTCCAAACCATCGTCTCTAAAATTTCGAAGCATGTTTGGAAACAATCCCTAGAAACCATAACACATAGTTTCCAAATTGAAACTTAATTTCAATGAATTGGTTCTGTGACCATAATGACATGTTCCATTAGTTAGAAACAACTAGATCTTGTGCAATCAACTTGTTCTTTTATCATTTCTCTAATTCAAATAGTCGGTTAGTTAAGACTCTAATAGGTTGTGGATTTTTGTTTTCACCAGGTTTGGATGGTAATAGGTGTTATGTAAGCAATAATCGATGTAATCCATACAAAGTTAAAATAAACTTTGTAGGTGGTTCAATATGAAAATAAATTTGCAAACATGTGTTCATCCCAATCATTTCTATTCTCATTAACCAATTTGGTTAATAAGGTTCCAAAAATCTTGTTTATTGACTCAACCTGTCCATTTCCTTATGGATAATAAATAGTAAAATTGATATGTCTAAGAATAAAATGGTGAATAAGACTCTAATCGCATCAATGATAAAATTAATATTTTGATTTGTCACAATTGTTAACAAACATCCAAATCTTGTAAAAATATGCTTGTACAAAAACTTGGTAGTTTTTGTAGTAGTGTTGGTGCGGAGTGCTTGTGTTTCCACCCACTTTGTTGCATAATTAATGGCCACCGTAATATATTGGTTGCCTAACATTTTGCTTGCAGGTTTAACATGTCCAATAAAATCCAATCCCCATTTTTCAAATGGTTCTTCAAGTAAAATAGTAACCAATTTGGCCAAATTTTGTGTCAACATGTTACTTGTTTTTTGACATTGATCATTGGTTTGGCAATATTCATGAACATCTCGATTCATTATCGGCCACCAATAAATAGCATCCAAGATTTTTTTCACAGTGATGTTCAAAGAAAAATGCCTTCCTGCAACTCCTCCATGCAATTCTTACAAAACCATGGGTATTTGTTTTGGTTACAAAATTTGATGAAACCTGTTGTTTTGTCCAAATTTGTATAATACTCCTGGAAGCACAAATGGTTTAGCCTTTTGAATTAAATATTGTTTTGGGATGTAATAAACCTCTCTGGCATCACTTTCTTTAATAAATACTCATAAACATTCTGTAACCATTCAAATTGTAATGTGAACATGTGAACATCACAAGTTTCATCAAGTATTATAACAAGTTCAATCTAATTGGGTAATTTACTCAATGCATCTGCCATTATATGGGATTTACCAGGTTTATAAACACTTTTGAAATCATACTCCAAAAGTAATAAGAGCCATTTAACTAACTTGCCAAAAACTTGTGGCTTGTTAATTAAATACATTAAAGCCATATGGTCTACGTAAAATGTGAACCTATTGCCTAACATGTAGAGCCTAAATTTGTGTAAGGCATAAACCACATCTAAAGCCTTTCTATCTATAGTAGTATAATTTCTCTCAGTAGAATTAAATAGTCTTGATGAATACATAACAAGTTGATCTAATTTACTTGCTAGGTTCTAGGCAAATATTGCCCCTACTACTAAGTGAGATGCATCAATATGAACATGAATTCAAGTTCCTAATTAGCACTAATGAGTATAGGAACTTGAATGTACTAGTTCTTAATGTTCTTAAGCAATTTGACATTTAATAGTCCACTCAAACACTTCAATTTTTTTGAGTAACTAGGTGATTGGTGCCATAACAAAAGAAAAATTTATGAGGAAGCATCTATAGATCTATGCCATTCCATTGAGGACTTGAATCTCTTGAGGTGTTTTGGGTACATATGGGCATCTTGACTAAAGCCTTTATTTTTTTAGGATAAGGTGTCTTTCCTTCTTTGGAGATTATAAATCTTGAAATAGTTCCAGAACTTACCATAAATGCACATGTTTTTAGATTCAAATTAATGCCATACTTTTTACATTTTAGAAAACAATTTCTGAGTTTTTCTAAATGTGTGGACAAGTCATTGAAAATTATAAAATCATCTTAAAAAATCTTCATGAATACATTAATGTATCCATGGAAAGCTTTGGCGATTACCATTTAATAAGTGGATGGTCAATCTTTGACCTCAAAAGGCATTACACACATACAAAAACCCTTTAATTAATTACAAAAATAGTTTTATACTGGTCTTTTGATGCTATGGAAATTTGATGGTATCCAGAAAACCATTTAAACATGTATAAACTTCATGTCCAGTTATAGTGTTGATAACCTCATCAATTAAAGGTAACGAGTATGGATCTTTCTTGGTAGCAACATTAAGATTTCTAAAGTCTACACAAATTTTTAGTTTCCTATTTTCTTAAGCACTATAACTATAGTTGATAGCCAAATTGCTTCTTCAACAAGTTTAATAAGACTTGCAACAAGCAACTTATTAATGTCATGTTTAACAATAGCTACATAGTAGGATTCAAATTTCAACTAGTACCTTGTTTGATGAACATGTGGTATCAATGTGTCCAATTTAATTTGATGTTGAACCATTTCGGGTGGTATGCCCTTCAAGTCCTTGTAAGTCCACATAAAGATGTCTTTGAATTCCTTTAGCAATTCAATTAGTTGGTAACTAATTACAAGTTTTAGATTAACACTGATTTTGACCTATTACAAGTTTTCTTTAGAACCTAGGTTGATATTAGTCAATTGTTCTTTAATGATCAGTATCCATCCAACAATGCAAAGATTTTGAGTTCTTATTTGAGCAGGTGTTTCATCAATTTCCATTTCTCCTACTTTAGGTTGGAAGAAAATCTTTAATGTTGTTTGAAAGTACTAAGGGGTATAACTATCTTAACAAGTAATATATATATATTAGTTTGATAGGTTATATCAAACGAAACAAGTAGTATAGATATAAGTTGAACAAGTACATATACTTGTTCAACTAGGTTCAAACATGTTGATATAATCAAATTAACATGTTGTTCTAACCTTACTGGTATAGGGACAACTATGGTTCCTATAGAAAACATTCCTACTTCTGTAGTAAACATTAAATCTTCTTCTTGTTAAATATCCCAAAATGGAAATCATAACAAACTAACACTTTTGGACATTTAGGTTGGTGCTCCAAGTTTCTTATTAACAAGTATAATTCTGATTATATTGGTTCCTTGTATAATGATAGTATTATTGCCCCAATCATGAGACACTTTAACATCCCTTAACTAAAGACAAACTAACATTGGGCTCATTCCTTCACGCTTTCTTGCACTCCCGAGAATGTGAATGTGACTCTTGGGTTACATTTTTGGCCCACACCTTTCCATGCCCTTGCCTTGGTCGTGAGCCCAAGGCTAAGGTCCTGACACTGTATCACTACCATCTAATGATCAATGGCAACTGAAACAACTATCAATTCTAGTAAAACAAGTTTTCATCATACTAAATTAAGAATGTAACGTTTGATATCAAGAATCATTCACAACAATTGACCCAAGTTCAATGTGTACTTGGTCTCCAAGACTTGTTTACAAATATCCTTTAGAATTTCTTTTGAAGTTTTTTCTATTGTAACTTTAACTGAAATCACAAGTTGTTAGTTTACATCATCGGTTTGATTATTCTCAATTTGTTGAGTTATAGTAAAATTATCAAGCAATCCAACCCAATTATTCTATAATGATTCTTCATTAATGGTAATAGGTTGTTTATCAGTCATCATGTTGTAATTGTTTGACAATTTCAATAAATGAATATCATAGATGTTTTTTTGGTTGCCAATCTTTGGTTCCTTTGGTTTTAACCAACTCTCTTTCTTTAAACACTTATTAGTTTGGTTGTTAACTATGAGTAATAACAATTAGGTCACATTCACTCACACATTGTCAGTTTTAGGTGGTTTAGGTGTTGTTGTAGCATTAAAACAGGTCTAGTTCTGAACATGTTCTATACCTCAATCGTTTTGGGACATTCTATGTTCTACATTAGAATAAATTATATAGGGATAACGAACAAATATTCTACCTGATTTAGCAAGTTGGGTTTTAATTTTTTATATAAGTTTTGTAGATTTAATCATGGTTGTTGGTACAATTGGTACGTTTCTTTTCCTGTTATGACAAGTCTCTAATGTATATAACCTATTTTACTACAATTGGTACAGGTTAATGTTGATTTAGCTATAACAACAGGTATTGTAGGTTTAACTACTATATTGGCTTCTAGTGTGGTTAGTAGAACATTGGAACTCAAACTAATAGGTCCATTTTCTTCACATACTACAACAACGTCCTTGTGTTCAATCAAGGTATCTCTCTTCATACGTGTAGTTGTTAATCTTAGGTAAGGTAATAAACCTACCTTGAAAACAGTGGTGAGAAAAACATTTGTTGCTTTAACTTGTAGATAGTTTGTTAATTTCAATAAGCGTTCATAGTAAACCTCAACACGTTCGACGATTTGTTGTATATTTTGCAATTACATGTAGACCTTTTCATTGTTCCTTATAATTCTAAATTGTTTAGCAAATATTTGTTCTAATTCTTCAAAATTGCAATTTGGATGGTCTTGAACATAATTTTCTCCCCATTCAAAAATATTATCCTTGATAATAAAACTAAATAGGTTGATGATGTCAATTTCCATTGTTTCACCATTAGATTTAATGACATTTTTTAACATTTTGATGTGAGCATTAGGATTAATGTCTTTGACATAGGTTGGATATTGTAGCTTGATATATGGCAGCTTGGTTGTTGGTTTTGGTACAAGTCGCATAATAGGTGGTTAATACCATGGTGGTATACACATGCGCGGGTCAAGTGTTGGCCATCCATAAGATCCAATAGGTGGATTGAATGGTGTTCCTCCAAGTCGATCTCCTTTGGGTGAACTTTCTTTAGGTGAGTCTCTAAGTTGTCCTCCATCCAGTGGTTGGTGAGCAGAACCTTTGGGTACATAAGTTGGAAAACTGGTATTACCATGTATAATGATTGGAACTAGTGTAATAACATGTTGTTGCACATGTTATCTATCTCTGCTGGTCACTAGTTGAACCATTGTAGGAAACTGATTTCCAATAAAATGTGCTGTATATGTTGGTGGTACAATAGGTTGTTCAGGTACTAGGTACACATTCCCAGGTACATAACTTATATAATTCCTAAAAATCAAAAAATCAAATCCTTTTGTTCTAGGTGGATATGTTGAATATAAACTAGGATCTAAAGGCACAAAAGGGGGTAGGACGTTATACCACATTGGGTATGTTGTAGTGGGTAACATACTAGTTTTGCTTAGTACAATTGGTGTAACAAGTTGTCACCAAGTTGTTTGATGGTTAACGAGTATTGTCGTATGACCTATACTAAGATTCATGGCTTGAGTTCATAATACAATCACATTGGGTATTACTATTATAGTGGTTGGAAGAACATGTTAATGAAGTATTCATCATTTCCTCCCTTAATAATTGCCTTAATCTATCATCAATAAATGGATAGTAGTTGAACCAGTGTCCCACATGTTGATCATATGAATAGGTTACAATTCCAGCACCTTGGTTTCTTCTTGAAATTGGTTTGTGATGTGGAACTTATGATCTTTCACTTAAACCAAGTATTGATTTAATAAGCTAGGTGCTTTGTGGATATGTAACTCCTTGCTGAGCAATTATGGATGTTGTTTGAGGTTCAACATGTTCTAAATGTGGTATAAAAATTAATTGATTCAAGGGTCTTTAGTCAATGTCACAAAGCTACTCCAACTTGTTAAATAGGTGAAATTGTTCCATCTTTGAATTAGTGGGTACCAAATTGATATTGATGTTTGGTGAGTGGTTTTGAAAACTAGAAGATGTTGCAATTAATGTAAATGCATTGGTTTTGGGTAAATTATAACATGGGGTTGTAGATCGCCATGGTTGTCATGCGAAGACAACTTTATCAAATGGCTAAACATGTTCTTGATTATCATGATAAACACTCACTACATGTGGTTGGGTTATTGTTCATGGTGTTCTTGATGAGTGGTTGAGAACAATACTAGGTATTTTTGCACTAGCAATTTTGCTACATTTTGATGTGATTGACTTCTCCCCTTTGTGTTACATTCATGTTTTGCACATTCACAAGTTCATTTCCCATAGGTTGCACTTGTTCATCTTGTTATTGTGCAAGTTTTAAAACATGTTAATGTCTAACATGTTCTAGTTATTTTCTAAAACTTCTAATGACCACTCTTGACATCTTCTAAAATTAATAGGTTCTAGGAAGTCCCTTGCATTATTTTTTAACATAAAATTTTCAAAATGACCCCTTCTAACAATCGGGAATTTATGGAAAACTTCTTTTACAAATTGGGCGCTTGTTTTATTTCAAAAGCTTTACGTTAACCTCACCCTATTCCTAATGTTTTCAAAGTAAATCAAGAAACAACAACGTGAATCCTCAAAATTACATAAAAATAAGCAAAACATGAAACAAATCAGAATTTCAAACGTGATTACTTTTCAAACCTAATCTACTAAAACTACTAAATCAAACCAAAAATTCTAAACATGATTGCTTCTGAATTTTGATCCACTACATGGTCACCAAATGTTAACATGTTTTTTTATTCCCATTAAGGTTATTCAACTTCTGATTTTTTCCAACAACAAATTTTTGAAACAACAACAAATACATTTAAAACTAACAAAACTAAAACTAACTATAATTCCTAACTAACATGTACAAAAATTACTCAAAGTTTCAAGAAAGTTGGCTGAAAAAATGTTTCATGTTCTCAAGTGAAAAATAAAAACATTAAATAAAAATTAAAAATTCCTTTAAATTGATATGCCTCCTAGTCTTATATTAGCTAATTCAAAAATGAAATAATCATAATTAACTATTAAAACATTCATTGAGGCAGTACTTAAACTAATAATCCAAAATTTCAAAGAACTACACCTTGTTATTACCTATTCAACTACATGTTTTGCAACCTATTGGTTAACTAACTTGTCAACATATTTACTAACACAATATAATATTACCTATCAGCTCTGGTAATCGGTTAGCTTAATGCCACAAGCTAGGTTAAATAATAGGTTAAATCATTTGTTAAATTTAACAATTTGCCTAATTTATAACCTATTAAGTCACTTGTTATTAATTCTAGGGAACCTAAGTACACTTCTGGGAATTAGAAATGGTTGTTTTAATCTAAAAGTTGGTATTCTAATGGGATGCTAGGGCTATTCTTGTTGCTCAAAAAGTGGCACCAATTATGATTGAATAATGTCAATTGCATATCTTTCCTTTCTTTTGGAAATCAATGGATCAAGTTCTTTAATTGTAAAATAATATGAAAAATACATGTTAGGATCCATGGGTACAAAAGATGGTATTGTATTATACCACATTAGATATGGTGGATAAGGTACAACTCCATGTTGTGTTATCAATAGTGTAACAAATTGTTGCCAACCTAGGTGTTGACTAATCAGTGTTGGGTGAGTAGTCAAACTCAATTGTGATCAAATTTATGGCACGGATACACCAACCTATGTCATTGGTTTGTTCATTGCAGTAGGTGGTAAAGAAGTTTTGAGTTCTTTCATCAATTGTTTCAATTTATCATCCATAAAGGGAAAATTCTTGAATTCATGTCCAACCTATTGACAATATGCACATGCTAATGTAATTTCATTAGTGGGTTTTGGGGTTGTAACCAATATACCTTGCTAACCAAATGCTTGTTCAACGATTGCCATAATAGGTATATTCGGCCAAACACCTTGAGTAAAAGGTTGTGTTTGTCGAACAACAATAGGTGCTACGATTACGTCCATTGGTTTTGTATGTTGTTGAAAATTAGGTTGGCGTGGAGGTTTTCACTTTAAGTTGCGTAGCTATTATAACTACTTTAAAAGTTGATTACGTTCCAATTCTGAATTTGTTGTAGTTGGATTCAAAATAAGAATCAGTTTAAATGTGTAATACCCAATAACCAATGTTAATTGAGATGGTATAGTAGTTTGGAAATTAGTAATCAAGTGTTGCAAACTACCACCTTTGTGCTATAGAGGCTAGTTCATCAGCATGTCGAATACGTGTAGTGTTTTGTTCACTTGATTGTGCATTTAACCTTCGTTGTTGGGATGACTACTTGGGTGTCAAAAATTGACTAGTTGAAGGTACCTATGGTTTCCTTCTTTTTTCTTACTTTGCCAATATCTAATGAAGAGGTAAATCTACCATAGATGGTTGTTGAAGCTCATTGCTAGGAACATCAACTAATTGAATTCCCTTGGATTGATAATTTAGTTGTTCTTGTGACTAAACTGCCTCATGAATGGGTTGTGGTACTCCTAATGTTAATTGCCTTCTAAAACCCCTTGTGACCACTCTTGACATCTTTTATACTAATTCAAAACAATTGTTAATTCAAGTTCTTTTGATCAACAAGTTGCTATAAAAATCACCAAGCACAAAACACTTTTTGAAAACTATTAAAACTATTACAAACTTAAAATTTCAAAACAAAAGAATCATTGAAAACCAGAAAGTGTAAATGTGATTATTTATAATTCCATTTTATCGCATGGTCGCCATATGTTATAGGTGTTTTTTATTCTTTAGACTACATATTTCCCTCTTTTATATTTTTAATTTTGATTTATTAAAATCAACAACATGTGTGGTTTATTCCCAATCTAAAAATATGGATAAATAATATCAATAAAATTTCGTTTACCTGTTCACCAAGAACAAAACTAATATCAATCCTCCATATAAAATTAAAAAGGAAAAACTTTAAAAATTAGAATTATATTGATTCAGAAATAAAAACTCTAAGAGTTACAAAAATAAATAAAGATAGATTTCTTATCATTCTCAAAATCCTCCTATTTGTACCAAATCATAGTGTTATTTCAACTTTAACAATCACTAGCTGGTACAAACTCAAAATGAAATTCTAGGAATTACTAATCACAAGTTTAAATCAACATGTTTTGTTAACAACTAATTATTGTAACAAATCGGTTCATTTAAATACTCATTATCCAATAATAGCTAAAATAGTCTCAAAATAATATTGTTTCACAAGTTACTAATTGGTATCAATTGGGTTAACAATTTACCTCTTACCTACTCACCCACCTATTTACCTAGTAGCTACTTACCTACTTATAACCACCCACCCACCCACCTACCTACTACTTACCTACCTACCTACCTATCTACTTGTACCTTCTCACCTACTTACCCACCTACATGCATATTACCTATGTCATACACACCCACTTACTTACTTAAGTTTAACCACTAGGTTTAGCCATTAGATTTCACTATGAAAAAAATGGTGTTTTGCAATTGGTCTTGCAACTCAATTTTTGAGTTGCAAAGGACACTAGCAATTCACTATATTTATACATTGTGAGTGCTAACGAACAAGTTACACGAGTTGTAGAATTGCAATTCACCATACATACAGTGCAACTCATTGCAATTCAATTACAATTCAATCAAAACAATTCATGTTCAACTACTATGCAACTACATTATAACTACACCAATAATGTCATATTGATGTCATTAATTGTCATCCATATATTAAAATTTGACACATGACATTATGAAGATTTTTGGACATAAATTTATTTATTTTTTGAAATATTGACCTGCATTGTCCATTATGATAGTTAATGATGGTCTTAAATTGTGACATGTGGCACAATAAAAAATTGCCAAATGGCACATTAATTATATTTTAGAATATATATATATATATATATAAGTGGTTTGATAGGTTGTACATAACCATAGGTAGGTTGGTAGGTCTTAAAACCTCCATACCTATATATTTACCTAGGTCCTCACTACCTACCTATTTACTTACCTAGGTAAAGTAGGTAGGAAACCACAAGACTAAATGTACTAAAGAATTTCCATGAAATTTTATTTTTTATTTTATGTTTTACCTCTAGGTTAAGTTTTTTTTAATTCATCCCAAAATGGCACATGTATTTTAATGTGAAAACATAAGAAAATAAGCCTTATTAATATAGTTTGTAACATGGGATTCGAAATCAAAACATATGGCTTAATTCTTTTAGTTGTTCATTAGTTGCAATTTGATTACAACTATAACACTTAAGCATTTAAGGCATGCTAAATCTGAAGGGAAGGTTCCATTGTTTTTTTTGTCTAAACAAAATTTGAACCCTTCCTACTGGCACATCTGGTGCATTAAAATTATCAAAAAAAAAAGAATTTAGAAAGTTATGGCCCCTCAAAGTAAAGGGGGTCAAGAACTCAAAAAAACAAACCACCGAATGCTACAAAGGCCAGTTCCCACAGACCCACAATTTTTTTTGTATGTTGATATATTGTTATTAGAGTTCAAAGATGATTTGTAAGACTTCAAATGACATTCCTATAACATTTTTAATTGTTTAAAATGAATAAGAAATAAAAAAATTATGAGGTTTAAAGTAGGAGGGGTCTTAAGAATAAATAAATAAATAAATAAACATGTTTTGTAAGTTGGAAATCTTTTTTTTGTTTATTTTTTCATGACTCATTTTCCTTCACGATTCAAAAATGATTTTTAAAACTTGAGGTAACGCTCCCATAACATTTTAAATCGCTCAAAATGAAACACACATGATGAAGATATAAATAACTACTGAATATGTGTTCTTTTTAAGTTATAAATAGTTGTATTATAATCGTAACATAATTGAACAATAGTACTTTAGTAGTGGTGCACTAGTGGCCATATTAATTATATCAATGGGAATCATAATCAAAAATTAGTTACAAATGTACCCATAATGGGTGATGGAGATGTGGACACATGGCATGGTCACATGTATGTAAATTTTACATTAATTGCAATGTAGTTGTTGCTTTAGTGACACATTTACAATAGTTCTAAAATAGTTACCACATGCAACTACAATATAACTCTTGAAAAAGTCAAACATGGTTGACTACATATGTATGTACAATGTGTATAAATTATTGTATATAAGACTCATTTTCAATTCACTTGCAACTATAATATAATTAATTGATTTTTTGACATGGCAATTTATTTGTTAATACACCATATTTTTAAAGGGATAGTTGCACAATAGTTGTAATACCCAAGGGATAATTGCAAATAGTTATATATGAATTGTTTTTGAGTTTTAATTGTAGGTTAATATGGTTTTGTGGATGCAATTTTCATAGTGTTTTAACCATTATGTTTAACCATTAGATTTAACCATTATGTTTACTCAAAATTTAACCAAAATTTAACAATTAAGTTTAATTTAAAAATTTAACCATTAAGTTTAGCCATTATGTTTAGCCAATATATTTAGCATTAGGTTTAATTTAAGTTGAACCATTAAATTTGACCATTTGGTACAACCTAAATTGCCACAAGTTATAGCCATTAAGTATAACCTAGGTTTAACCATTATGTTAAAACATTAAAATTACCCATTAAAATTAACATAAGTTTAAACATTATGTTTAGCCATTAAGTTTAATCTATAATTAATCATTATGTTGAGCCTATGTTTAGCCAAAGTTTAGTCATTATGCTTAACCATTAGATTTAACCACTAGGTTTAGCTTAAATTTAGCCATTATATTTAACCAAGGTTTAATCATTATGTTTAACCATTAAATTTAGTCACTAAATTTAGTTGTGTTATGTTTAACCATGAATTTTAACCATTATGTTCATCTTTTATGTTTAGCCATTATATATGTTTAATCAAAATTTAGTCATTATGTTTAACCACTAAATTTAATCACTAGATTTATCCAAAGTTTAACCATGATGTTTAGCCATTATGTTTATTAACTAGGTTTAGCCATTATATTTAACCAAGGTTTAATTATTATGTTTAGTCATTAAATTATTCACTAGATTTAACCACTAGATTTAACCAAAGTTTAACCACTAGGTTAGCCAAAATTTAGCCACGAGGTTTAACCATTAGGTTTAACCATATGTTTAGTCATTAATCAATAGCTTGAACCATAATTAAGTTTAGCCACTACATTAAACCAGTAAGTTTAACCGCTATCATTAATCAATAGCTTGAGCCATAATTAAGTTTAGCCACTACATTAAACCAGTAAGTTTAACCGCTATCATTAATCAATAGCTTGAGCCATAATTAAGTTTAGCCACTACATTAAACCAGTAAGTTTAACCGCTATCATTAATCAATAGCTTGAGCCATAATTAAACTTAACCACTTGATTTAGCCATTAGTTGTCACATACATTTAACCACTATGTTTAATGATATGAAATAAACATATGAAATAAAAAACTTAACAGAAGTTGAACACCTTTGATGGTGTAGTCCATTGGTAAAGATTTGATTTATCATTATTGACGTTTGGGGTTCAATTTCTAATACTTGTAACTTATATACATGCTTAAAGGTTATGGTAATTATGTTAAGTTAGGTTAGGTTAAGTTAGGAAAGTTAAATAGACCAAACTAGATTAGGTTAGGCTACCACCTACCTACTTGCCTTTTTACGACCTACTTAAACATGTATACAACCTACCTACCTAATTACCTACACCTATATACACCAAAATGTTTTTTGGTAATAATCCAAAAAATAATTGGTAGAAATTTGACTAGTCAAATGGTTCACTATCTAGTAATCAAAATGACCACTCAAAATGATTAGTCAAATGGTTCAATAATCTACCAATCAAAATGACCATCCCCCAATCACACAAGATATGGCCAAAACAATTTATTCAAATAACAAGATGGTTTTTTTAACACTTGTCCAAATGGGGTCCTTTTTTATTGGATTCTTCAATCAAAACAACATGTTTTTGTAGTAGTGGTAGTATGTCAAACACCATTGTTTTCCACCATAAATTTGGATGTTTTCAATTTTCAATCAACAATAATGTTTTATTTGGTGGTCACATTATGTGAAGATGGGAACATCATAATGATGTTAGCTAAACCAATTGATGAATCAAGATTAGTAATCCCAAGATGTTTCTAGAACCAATCCATGATTTGTTGTGGAAATGCCACCTCGGTAGGTTTCAATAGCCAAACTCCAAGAGCTCCCAGTGTGACCACCCATTGACTTTGTAAACATTATTCTTGGTGTGGTCATGCCACATAATGAAAATGGAGTTTTTCAATTGAAGGGGATAGTGGGACAACATTGTTGACCTTAAAGGATTTTGTTGGATTTAGGTGTTTAACCTTTGATGTTGGGCAAAGAGACATGGAGGTTCTAAGTTTGACCAAGGATGATTTGAAACCATGCTTGTACCAAATTTTGATGTCAATGGGTGGGTTAAAAAGTGCTTAAAGTTTAACCAAACATCAAATTGTCATACAATTTAATTTATCCCACTAGATTGGTAAACTGTAATGTGGGCCCATGTGGTAATTACACATGTTACATCATATGATGTATTGGTTGAAGGGGTAGTTTGTACCCCATGGAGGGTTACTTTGGATTTTTGGGAGAAATTGCCCATTACTAACCATGATGGAAAATAAGAGATAACCATAAAACTTTTTTGCTAGTCATTTTCATTAGGGGTAAATAGGAAAATTTAGCAAATCAACTATGTTGGCTAGATTTTCAAGGCTTCATCATGGGTTTGATTTAATGGAGGGCGATATCCATGATCAAGATAGACCCCTTAGTACTAAGCTAGAGATGTCACATGCTTGCAGAAGGCCATTCAAGCTTTGCCACTTGATCCCATTCCACCAAGGGGATTTTGTTAGAGTTGCATGCATCAACTAACAATTTCATCCATTAGGCTTGCCAAACTCTATTATCACCAAGCCCACAATCACCCATGGATCCAAGACCAAGACCACTAGGTTTCAAGCCATTAAACACCAGGGTTATATAATGGAATATTCCTACGAATGGGATATGTTTGTTGGAAATTTTTGGTTTAGGATTCTTGGTCTTGCGATTCTTTAATCCAACAACATAGTATGGCAATATCATTACATAGAAAAGGATCCACAAGTTCGACAAGTATCCATGTGCCACATTATGATGTTACAACAATAACATATGGATTTGTTTCCCACATTGGGAGTTCAAAGTTACCAATGTTCCTTATTAAACAACATCACCTTGCTAAGGGTGCAAGTTTTAGACATGATTGGGCCAATAGTTCTAGTCATTTCAAAATGGTCATGTTAGGGTCTTTCACATGTTGGCATGGATTAAAGCCTTTTAGATACTACCCAAAACACTAAAGCCATCAAAAAGCCTTAAACCCAATCATGGTCTACACTAGATTAGGATTTTTTTAATAGTTGATTCGTGTGTTGCAATATTTGCAAACCACGCAAATGCATCTATGTGCATGCATGTGAAGAATGTCCCACCTTTGGAGGATTTGCGACCAATTGTATTGGTAAGATGGCACCATTTTAAGCTTGGATCAAAGAGCCAATAGAGGTGGGTGTTGCATTAGTTGGTTTACGATCCTATCAATTCCAATGGATGTGAATTAACCTAGCACCACTATAGGTGACTCAAAGTGCATCTTATTAGTTCATTGTGAGGTCACCCACATGTTTGGTGGATGGAATATTAGATTTGGGTCATCATTCATGTGCAATCCATTATGATGACCGACCACTTTTAGCTATGGTCAATAGGGCCTTAAACTTCCATAGGCATCCCTATTAATTTTTTTTGAATTTCCCAAATTCTCATGCATTTCAAGATGGAAGATTTGGGACATTTTGGGAAGTTCCAAATCCTTGTGCATGGAGGAACCCAAGGTGGATGAGAAGGTACAAGCCATGGGTTTTCACATCAACACCACCACTGTGCTTGATCTTGTAAAGGGAGGTCATAGGTGGATTTTGGGGTAGGTCATGGATTTCAATTGCCTCACACGGATATTCCATTTATGCTGAGCATAATAGAAATGTTTTCCTCATTATTACCCACCCACCCGCCCGCCCACCCTCTTTTTTCTATTGTTGCACCCACATTTAGGACATTTATGTTAATGCCGCGGGGGGGGGGGGGGGGGGGGTCATCCCTAGCAATTATGGGGTCATTTAGGATGCCAAGAAGGGTTTTTAGATGTTGGGAAAGGAGTTAGTGATGTAAGGGCACCATGACATTTTGGCACCCTCCCATATTTTATGTAACAATCACAAGCAATGACTTCAACCTTGAAGATTAAGGACAATCCATCACCCCAACTCAAAATGCACGTGATTGTAAAGATTAAGGATAGATATTGGCCCAACAATTATAAGAGGTGAAGCATAGGAAATAAAATGATTATTATAAAATTATATTAGATGTTTTGCCTCTAGTTTGAAGGATTTAGGCCAATTGAAAGGACAAGAGGTTCAAATTGTATCAAAGAAGGAGATAATCTAATTTCTAGGTGGAGAGGCCCTTAGTTCAAGTATGGACAACAAAGTTCTAAAATACTAGTTTGGTAGAAATGTCTAGGGGTGAAAATGAATTAACAATATTGATGTTAACCAAGAAAGATATTTTTGGCAATTGAATTGAACCTCACATGTGTGGTGACCATCATGTGAATAAATAAACCCATTGAAATAAATAAAACATGCCCTTGCTGGAGGAAATTTTTGATGCCCTTGGATAGGTTATGGTCTTCAATATTTTGGGCCTACAATCTAATTACCATTAGATACCATTGAGGAAGGTTGTTAACCATATTTCTTTGTGACCAATACTTTAACTAGTAGTTGATGAACTAATATTGATTGTATAATCGATAATAACTTAACCAATGACACATGTTGAACTAGTAGTTTACAGAGCTTGTAATTGACAGAATAGGTAGTTAGTAGAACATGTAGTAGATTTTGAAAAAAAATTATTGTTTATAACAATTTTACTAGCTAATTTCTATTAGTTGATTATAACAAAATGTTTTATCAATTAGTTATTATTTAGGTGATTTGCACAAAACATTTCAAAGTTCAAACTTAGAGTATAAAGGAAGGATGGTACATAGAACATGAAAGACATTAGATCTTTATTTTCCATACTTACTTTCTGAATCTCTAATGTACAAACTTGGAATTCTGATTTCTTAATACAATTTTGTATTTCAAAATGAATTGGAGTACTTGTCAGCATTGGGTAGTTTATATCTATTTAGAACTTAGGAAAGGAGATTTCCATCAAGTGGGAAACATTAACAAAGGTGACAAGGTCAAGATGACATTTTGGGGAATTAATCATCATGGTAGTGATTTTTTGTACTAATGGTGGTTTTTACTAATTGGTTTGAAAACCGCCCTTATAGAATTTTAAAAGGTAATGGATTGGGTGGTGTCATGTTTCACATTCAACAAATGTTACATTGATGCGCCCCCAAGTTCCTTGTTAAACCCAAAGAGGGTCCAACTATGTTAAAATGTGGAATTAGTTGGAACTTGGTGCCATTCCCAACTTCCAACACTAAAGGGGGGTGAGAGGGGGGTGTTGAAAGCTCCAAAATTACACTAGAAAGAGGGGCAATTTAGTTAGCTATTCGATCCTACATCAAAACCAACCACAAGTTGGTTAATCTTCATTTTGGATCAACTTTAGTGTTGGGACAAACCACGGGCAACACAGATTCACTTGATTCACCACGGCCCGAACTCGAGGGAAGCCACCATTGTCCCCCATATAGTATTCTCTACATTTGCCCACTGGACCTACATCCTAATGGTTGTCCCAGGATTCCCAAGGAGGAGTCCCGAAACTATCCCTGTTTGGACTCCCAAGACTTTGGGAGCTCATAACTCCTAGCTCAGACCTTTGATTGGGATGAAGTCTAAAGCAAAGTTGTAGATATCCTCAAGAGCTTTCTAATGGTATGTCTCACTCCACCTTCACACACCGGGATTGGGTTGATTCCTGACTTTTAGTGGTCAGGAGTCAAATTGTCAATTTGATTCCTGGCTTTTCTTTTGACCATAACTTGTGTTATAGATGTCCAAATGGCTCATGCGAAGCCATTTTGGATATCTACACTTCAAGACCTTTTCAACAGTATAAAAAACACCTTAATGTAAGGTTTTTTGACCCTTGCAATTAAGCTCTGAATTTTTGGGAGTCCCAGAGGACTCCAAGTTCCCACTTTTGGGAGTGTGAGTTTCATCCTCACACTTGCTTCAAAGTGGGGTTGCGACAATCAAGATGACATTTTGGGGAATTGATCATCATGGGAGTGATTTTTTGTACTAATGGTGGTTTTTACTAATTGGTTTGAAAACCACCCTTATAAAATTTTAAAAGGTAATGGATTGGGTGGTGTCATGTTTCACATTCAACAAACGTTACATTGATGACATCATCATTTTCAGATTGACATCCAAGGATCATATGCATCATTTGTAAGAGATGTTTGGAATACTTTAGGATCATAACCCTAAGTTTCACCCATGCAAATTTTGATTATTTCATATTAAGGTGGAATACCTAGGTCATATGATTTATCTAGGTGGATTAGGGTTTTAAAAGGCCAAGGTTGAACTATTTCATAGGTTCCTCAACCAACATATGTTAATCAATTATGAGCCTTCTTAAACTTGTGTAATTATTATTGAAGATTTGTTAAAAGGTTTAATAACATAACCAAACCTTTGATCTAATTGATGTAGCTTGATTAAGAATATGTTTGGGATGAAGCGCAAAAATAAACCTTTCAAGAGTTGAAAGTTTAGTTATCATTAGCTTTTATTTTGCAACAACCCATACGAGGACAATATTTCCAATTAAATGTTGATTAAAAAACTTTAAAGTTAGGAGCCATGCTTACCCAACTATAGTGATGGTCAAAAGTTTATGGTGGCATATGCCAATTTATCCAACAATTAGACAAAGGCCAAATAAAGCTCATATGAAGGGGAGTGATTCATAATTATTTGGGTAGTTTCATCATTTTGATGTTATATTCATGGTAGCCCATTCAAGGCAAATTTATCCTTGGGTGGTACCATTAGGAATGGTACACCCTAAATTTCTAAGACCCATCCAACTTCAGGACATCATAGGACTCACATAAAGAAAACATTTCATTCCAAATTATTTATCAAAAGGTTACCCAAGTCTTGTAGAATTCAAATTTTTAATTATTTATATTAAAAAAATTGATGTGGAAAATGAATGCAAAAGGAAAAAGTTTTTGCAATTTCATATGAGGGATATTTTTTATCAAGAACACAAAAGGAATCTATTTTTTGGGAATTTTTTTTGGATGGTAAATTTTTTAAATACTTTGAATGTTAACCTACTTGAATTTTTTTTTAAGATAATTGATTGAATCAATTTTCATTTAGTTATGAATTTTTGAAGTCAAGATCATGAAGTCTCAAAAAGCCATTGATGTCAAAAACACAAATGATAACTATTTTCACCTTTTGTTGTTTTAATGACTAGTTTGGACCATTCCCTTGTGCATGCACTAAATAAACAAATATATATATCTAATGTGTAAGTGTAAAGACACTTAAAAGAAAAATTCATAAATTGGGTCAGGAATGGGTTAGGAATGGTTCAGGAATCAATATGTTAATGCATCTTACAAGTTTTTGGGTGCTCGTTATTTTTCTTGAGTGTGTGCATAGGTGGGGAAAACATAGCCCACCTAGTCCAATTAAATAAACCATTGTATAAGTAGATGTATGGAATTTTATTTCTTAAATTGGGTCCAACTTTCTTGTGATTTTGGCAAGGTGTTCCTAATGGTACCACCCAAGGAAAAGTTTGTCATTCACCTTGGTTATTGATCACCATCCATTCGAGTTTTTGATGGAATCAAATTGATTCATAAGAAAGTTGGCCACATGGGCACTTATCATGTAGATATTATTCACAATGTTGGTAGTGTTAAATGAAATGTTGATGGGTTGAATCAAAACCCAAATTCCAACGAAAAGACCATAGGGGCTTGGTGGCATGGTGATATGGATTTTGAGGCGGTACCACGATGACATGTTTTTGCATACCTATGTATTTTAAACAGTGGGATGTTTTAAGGAGGTACCTTAAGTGGGAATGGGTAATGGTGATTCCCAAAAGGAGGACATTGAATTGGAGGGCAATGGTGCCTAAGATATACATGATGATTCATGAATTATTGCATATTTACAAGCAAATGAAATTTTGGTCGAAATGACACCCAAGGAACAAAATCATGTTGTGCATAGGGCCTACAAGTAGTTCAAATTGGAAGGTAATTCCTTGCTACATGTGTGGATAGATGGATGAATATGGTTAGTACTTTGCCTTGAATAATGTGAGGGCCTTGTACAACATGTTCATGAAAAATTGGGTCATTTTGGGATCCAACAAATAATAGTTTGTTCCAAATGCAATATTGGTGGCAAGGGATGCAACTATATGTTTAGTAGTTTGTTTTTTGGTGTATGGGTGTGTGACGAAATTCAAGCATCATTCAATGCACCTACACTTCATTTATAGCCTTTACCCATTACAGGGTTAGGTTATTGGTGGAATTTGGATATTGCAAGCCTATTGAGTTTGACACCTTGAGATAGTCGATATGTTTTGGTTATGGTCGAACATTTTTCCAAATGGATGGAGTTGGTGTTGAATCACTTACACTAGTGAGGGAGTTGCATATGCATTTATAAATAGAATGTTCAATAGGTTTGGTATTTAAATTAAGGTTTTCATTAATCAAGAGATGGAATTCCATGGGAGATCCCAAGAATTGTGTGAGAAGGCATTGATAGATCATTGAATGATTTTATAAAATGATTCTAAAGTGGAGAGGTTAGTCAAAAGGATGATGGAAATAGTGAAGTAAAGATTGTGCAAGTATGGCCTCCAAAGGGCCATATTAAATATTGGGACATGTAATTACCATAGTTGGCCATGGGATATATGTTTAATTGGTAGGCCTCCCTTGCATAATTTTCACCATATTTTTTTATTGTTCGGTCATGATCGTGAGCTATTGACCTCCATTCGACATGGTGTTATGGCAGTAGTGAATTCAAATGATCTTATAATGTGGCTTTAAGCATGTGAACATATAAAAAATTTATTCAAACATGTGATGCTTATGGATATGGAGGATCTAAAATTGCTCAACACCAAAATAATTTTTATTATGCATAGTTCATGGAGGTTGTTATCAACCTTGAGTCTGTAGGTTCAAGCTTGGAGATTTTGTGTACTTATATTAGACAACGCCAATTACTTTGGATGTGATTGTAAGACATGTCATTTTGTGTGTGAAAGGTTCTACCTTTTGAAATGTTGTTCTTGGAGGGCCAAGATGGTCAAACATGGAAGCACCATGTGTGCATGTAGAAAATGACACAACACATTATAGCCTATTTAACCTCACCTAACCTCACCTCACCTAATTTAACCTCACCAAACTACTTTAGTCTAACTTACTTGAATTTTTTAAGCATGCACATAGGTTGCAAGTATAAGGAATTGAACCCCAAACTATCACAATAATAAATCAAGTCCTTGCCAATGAACCACATCATGAAAAGTGTTCAACTTTTGTCAAGTTTTTTATTTTGCATGTTTATTTCACATCATTTAACATAATGGCTAGACCTAGATGACAACTATGGTTAAAATTAAGCTAAATATAATGGCTAAATTAAGCGACTAAACTTAATGGTTTAATGTACTAGTTAAACATAATGGCTAAATCTAGTGGCTAAACATAATGACTAAACTTAGTTGATAGACCTAATGGTTAAACTTCATGGCCAACATAATGACTAAACCTTATATAAACATAATGATTAAACCTAGTGGTTAAATCTAATAACTAAACATAATGATTCAATTTTAGCTAAACATCATGGCCAAATTTAAATTAAACCTAGTAGTTAACTTTAATGGTTAAACATAGTGATTAAACCTATTGTTAAATCTAATAGCTAAACATAATTACAAAACTTTGGCAAAACATAATGGCCAAATTTTAACTAAACCTAATAGTTAAACATAGTGACTAAACCTAGTGGCTAAATTCAATAGCTAAACATAATTATTAAATTTTGGCTAAACATAGTGTCCAAATTTAAGTTAAACCTAGTAGTTAATCTAGTGGCTAAACATAATGACTAAACCTAGTGGGTAAATCTAATAATCAAACATAATGACAAAACTTTGGTTAAACATTATGGCCAATTTAAACTTAGTAGTTAAATCTAGTGATTAAGTATAATGATTAAACTTTGGCAAACGTTAGGTTTAACCTATGTTTAACCACTGTGATTAAATTTAATGGTTAAACATAATGACTAAAATTTAACTAAACATAATAGTTAAACTTAAATAAAACCTAGCGATTAAACTTAGGCTATGCCTAATGACCAAATCTAATGGTTCAATTTAGGCTATACTTAGTGCCAAATTTAGTGGTTAAATATAATGGTTAAATTTAAATTAAACCTAATGGTTAAAATTTGGGTAAACCTAGTGGCTACACTTAGTGGTTAAACTTAGGTAAGTAGGTGGGTAAGTAAGTAAGGGCAAACTTATCCTTGAGTGGTACCACTAGGAATGTCACACCCCAAAGTTCTGAAACCCATTCAACTTCAGGACAACATATGATTCACATAAAAAAAAAATTTCATTCCAAATTGTCGAAAGGTTACCTAGGCCATGCATAATTCAAAATTTTAATTAAATTTACAAAAAACGTGTTTCGATGTGGAAAATGAATGCATAAAAAACAAATTTCAAAAATGTACATGAAATTTTTTTTGATCATGAACACAAAAGGAATCTATTTTCTGGGAATTGTTTTTGGGTGTTAATTTTTAATAATACTTCAAATGCTAACCTACTTGATGTCTTTTATAGATAATTGATTGAATCAATTTTCATTTAGTTATGAATTTTAAAAATAAAGATCATGAAGTTTCAAAGGGCCATTGATGTCAAGAACACAAATGATAACTATTTTCACTTTTTAAAATTTTAATGAAGTTAGTTTGGATCTTTCCCTTATTCATGTACCAAATAGACAAGAAAAAATGTCTAATGTGTAAATGTAAAGACATTTTAAAAAAAAGTTAGGAACAAAAATGGTTATGGAATCAAAATTTTAATGCATATTATAAGTTTTTGGGTGTTCATTATTTTTCATGAGGGTGTGCAAAGGTGGGGAAAACATAGCCCACATAATCCAATCAAATAAACTAATGTATAAGTAAATGGAATTGTATTTCTTAAATTGGATCCAATTTTCTTGTGATTTTGGCAAGGTGGTTCCTAGTGGTACCACCCAAGGATATTTTCGCCCATAAATATGTTGTATGAAGGTGAAAAAATATAGGTAAGTACATAGGTAGGTAAGTGAGAAAGTAATAGGTAGATAAATAGATATGTAGGTAAGTAAGTAATAGCTACATGAATAGGTGGGTGAGTAAGTTGGAGGTAAATATATAAGGTAGTAAACCATGTTGCATTTGACTAAAGATCTTTGGCTATTTTGATTAAATGTTCCACTTGACTTAAGACAATTGGTCATTTTGATTAAATGTTTCATTTCACTAAAAACCATTGGTCATTTTTACTAAGGTTATATAACTTGATTATATATATTTAATCAAGTAAATCATTTTAGTCAAGTTGATTAATCAAAAAATACATGTATCATTCAAGCCCTTGACTTAGTCTAAATGTACATGTTCATAGTAAAAAATGACAAATTAGTGACCTTAAATCTTTTAAAAATCACGATTTGTAATAATGATAAAATGCATTAAGTTTATGAGGTTCTATGTTTAGTTGATGTGTGTTGATAACAATGGTTATAAATGTCGACATTGAAATACACAAGAAGTGTTAGGAGTTTTATAATAATTTTATGTTTTTATCCTACTGATTCTAGTTAAACTTAAGGCAAGTAGGGTTGAAGTTAATTCTAGTGTGAATGCAATTTTAAACTTTTCATGTTTGGTTGGGATAAGTAAGGATTTGGGTGATCACAATTTAATATTTTGGATTTTGAAACCAATGTGTTGTGTGTTTGCAAGAATATTTATGTTTGGTTTTGTTTTTTTTCTTTTTGGCAAGATGTATGGTATTTGAATTCTTTTGATTACGTTGTGTGGCAGGTACTTGTGCAAGTGAATAGAGTTTGGATAGGATGTATTGAATTTATCAAATTTTGTGTCGCTTAGTTTATGTCTGTTGATAGCAATGGTTGTAGGTGCTGAAATTGAAGCACACAAGAAACAAAAAGAATTATAATTTTTTTGTAGGATTCCATGAAATTAGGTCAGGACTTTCCATGAACTCCCCATCTAGGTGCTACAACTAGCTTCCAGTGTTTGCTGATCACTAAACCTTTTGCTTTTACAACATTACCTACAACCTTGCAAAGGCTGAGCAAAGAACTAAATATCATTGTCTTAAACCATCTCCCTCTCCCAATGTAAATGGGGGGCCAGAGAGACCCTAATGCAGTGGGTTTCTATCACATACCGAGAGAAATTACAAAACCAAAAGAAGGAAATTACAAAGTTTAAACTTTTGTTTTGTAGTTTCCCTCCATATGTTCATAAGAGCCTACGCTGCCATTGAACAAATCATTACTGTCAATTCTGTACAGGGCTGCTAAATCCAGTGTTTGAGATTATATTCAGCAATCAAGGTGGAAAAAAGGTTTAGTGATGAGCAAGCATGGTAAGCTTCTGTTGCATATACAAAAGATGGCTTCCGCAACTGGTGAACTGATGAAGCTCTTAGAAGCTCTGAACAGGGATTCATGCTACAATGTGTGACACCAATTGCAAAATCAGTAATGCATCCCAAGTTGTCAGTTTGGTGCACATGTTGCATACTGGTACTATACAGACACAAATGTTTTCTCACTGGACATAAATCCATCAAAATTCATTCCATCAACATCAAACTCTACACCTATGTTTGTGGCCCCTCCAACTAACTGCTCATAGCTCTGACTATGTTCAGAAGATCACTTCTTAGAATCCCACAATGACCCAATACTGCACTTGCTCCTGCATCAAACCCAACCAAAAGATACAAAGAACATTAAAAGAAGATGGACCATACTTGGTGTCAGCCATGTATGACAACATACCTCCATATTTGGCATGGAATACTGAGCCAAGTATGACAAAATACTTACGATACAGCATGGGAGCGGCCAGCAAACTGGGGCCTGCATTCAGGCATAAACAATGTATGGAAAATCAATGACAATCATACCCCTCACAAAATCATATTATTTACCAACCCACAAGGTTGATGGATGCCCAAAAGCAGTCCTTTGAAGGACATCCCGTCAAGGTATGGAGGCACCAAAGGCTAAATGCCTCACAACAATTGTTGGGAATCATCTTCAAGCTGGAGAAACACAAACCAAAATACCATTGAGCAATGGAGCCATGAACAGGAAAGGACTAAGATCTCCAAACCGATCCAATGCCAAATCTTGTAATACATTTTATCCACATGGAATGAAGAACCAACTCTCATTTTCATATGTCATATACTTTGCAAACTAATTCAAAAGAGGAACTTGATAATGCAAAGTTCCAACAGAACCCAGGGACAACAGGCCAGGCCATCAAATTTTGTAAGAATACAGCACAACAGCAAGGTGACAATGACAACCACAGGACTCTAACAAACAACTAAAACCTCAAGACACATTAGAAGCATATAAAGCCTTTCTTCTACACACTCATTTGGTCTCCAATTTGGTTATTTTGACCAAGTTGAGACCTAGTTTTCATATTCCTCCGTAGACAGACTTCTATCTTTTCATGATGTAGGTTGGCATTGTTAGATCAAGTAAAAACCTTCAAACAATGCAATAAAAACCTCATGCCCAAACCCGAACCCACCTCAACAGATCAATTGATCTCTTCCAGGAGGTGAGTAGAGGGTTTCTTTCCAGTTGGCTTTGGATGGAAGCTTGCACCCAAGCACATTATTTGAAATCTCAACAATTCATTTTCTCCTGTCAAACAGCAATTTCACTAGCTTGACTTAGAATATTTTTTAAACTGAAGGAAGTTCCATATGCAAATGTTCATGATTATGGCAAAAAAAGCCTATGCAGCTTATGTGAGCCTGCTGACATAGTCGAAACTCTCATACAGTCATGCAAATGCAAATATGGAAAGGTATGTCAGATGAGTTAGTGGATAATTTATGTACGAAACTTCTGTGAACCAAGTACCATATCCAGAAGCAAAGATGCAACATACAGCCACATAACAATTATTTGGAGTCCCATGACAAATTTACAACTGAGAGACATCTGCAGATGTACAAGAAAGAACACGGCCAAAGGAGCAGAAGCCTACCAGGCTTCACCATATATACCTCCAAGCTTTTCTGCTATGAAGGGTTCCTGCCAACTTCATCACTTTCTTGCCCATTCAACTGAACAACAGATTCTGCAGATTTGTTTGAGGAGGGGGCTGGTCATCAATACACAAGGATTCAAGAATCATCTCTGCTGTATTCTTGCCCCCTTAACTCAGCCACAATGTTGGTGAGTTCCTGTACTTTTTTCTGGAGAGACCTGATGTATTCTACAGCTTCATCAAGCATCTCTGAGGTATTTGTCTGCTTGTCCATATTGGGAACCACTTCTTGCAACTTTTTCATACGCTCACTGATTCGTGTCCGTCGAACACGCTCTGCAATACTGCGAGGATGTGTTGCACACCCACGCTTGGCTCGAGTGCCACTAACTGTTTCAAGAAAGGAGGTATCCTCCACAACAGGTCTCATCTGCATTCTACCTACTGGCAGGCTCATATGCCTTGTGAGGCTGCCAGCCACTCTTGGCCTGCTTCTGATTGAACCTTCTGCTATCTGACCCGATGTGTTAGCTCCTCCACCTGGGACACCACGGTGACGCTTGCCACTCATACTACCTGCACTACAAGCACTTGATTAGACAGATATATAAAAATTCCATTACTATAATATACTGCTAAGAAGCAGCAGCATGAGCTCACCTTAGTGATTCACTCATGTTAAGACAAAGCAAAGCGGTGGCACAAGGCTGGGCACAAAGAGACTGACGGTTTCCCCAACATGCGCTATTGACTAACTAATCCCTTTACATGTCCTGCACAACACAGAGCAGAGCATATGGACCATTACCAGTGGTGGATGGAAAAGAACTGGTAGTCAACAACTTAGTTTCAAGGCAAGTCTATTTGTGCACATCAAAGTTGTGGTAGAGAGTCACATCAGTTAAAATCTTTGGAAGGTTAAACTGTCTTATTTGGAAAGAAAGGTACAAACAGGTTTTGCATTGAGTAATATACCAGGACTTGTTGGCAGATTTACAGAAGTGTCACTGAGAAGAAAAGAATCGTCTCTTGAGTACATAGGAGTTTTACTGCCATGGCCATAGTTGGTGTCTTCAGATGTCCCTGATAAGCTCTCCTCTGAAGACATCATGGATTGAATGGCCATACCTGTCGGACTTCTCTCATTCACTTCTTGCATAGCAGCAGCACTCAGCTGTGCAGGTGAGTTGTTTTTTGGAGCTGGGAAAAAACTTTGAAAATTATCTGTCATATCACACAAATGCAAACCATAAGAAAAACAAGGAGCACCACGTGCACAATACATGACAAGAAAAACCCTACTTTTCAACAGATTCTGAAAATGTTCACAGACTCATCATGGATGGAGGACTTCATCTGGCAATTCCAATGCACAAAAGCATAGCTCTGAAAACGTCAGCAGACTTATTTGCTGGTGCAGAGAAACACATTAATGCATACACTGCCTCCCAACATTGCTTAAACACAAAACTTGCTATCAAGCACAAAAAGGATCGCTTATGTGCATGACTTGCAACCTGAGTAAGTTTTCTCCACATTACTGCTCAATAGTATCTTTCTGTAATAACCATTCAGAGACAAGACGCTTCTCAGGTGAAATGACAGACACATTTTCCAGAGCAAGTACAAAAGCTTTGTGGACTTGGTGGGTCTGCCAAAGCTCTTTCTAATTGGAAATCTGAGCCATCAAAAGAATGTTGCAGACATTACACAGGGAATGGCATCACCTGTGGGATGAAAGGTGAAGTATTGAAAGGGGGAGGGGTGAGGCAAAGTACCAGGAATGAAAGCCTCAGTGGGAACTTGCCAGTTTGTATCTGGCTTTCCAGTCTGCAACATGGCAGTAGAAAGAGCAGCTTGCTTCCCGTAATCATGTCTAGCAGCGTCCATGTAGGGATCGAATTCTTCATTTAAATTTGTGCTACTAGTGCCAAGCTTCTCATTCTCCATCTGCTCTATGATTGCCGTAAGTCCCTCAGGGAAAAAGGGAGCTATGAAGGAGTTACCGGTCCGACTGTTGCTACTGCTATCCAATGGACTTGATACTTGGAGGAAGGCATCATCGTTAAGGCTGTGCAAAAATGAGCTAGGTGCTGAGTGATAGCGCTGAAGACCAGACGGAACAAGTGGAGCAGGAGGAAGTGAAGGATTTACGAAAGCTTGAACAGGAGACTCGAGCATCACACCAAAATTGGATATGTCGGACTTCATGTCTATATCTATGACCTCGCTCTTGACTGTGAGGAACAATCCCTTCTCGTCAGAAGGAGCGGCGTCCATCGCTGTTTTGTCTGCGGTGATGCTGCGCGTTCGGGTCATCCACGTGAGAGGAGGAGGAGGACGACAAGGGGCAGCTATGCTTCATTTTATTTTTCACCGTTCTTCCAGGCCCGACGTGCTGGCCGAGCCGCCTTCCATCGCTATTCTAGAAACAGGACCTCGTCGTAGTCACCACTCCTGAAAGGAGAAAGTTTCTCCGCTCTCCAAATCCCCGTTCCTGCACAAAAGAAAGATCTAGATTGTAAGCTTCAGTTCTGAAGGTCTCTCACCAATCCGTCCATTCTGTGGCAAGTCTCCCACTCTACAACAACAAACACGTCTCGTAAAAGAAGCTGGCAATCTTCCAATTGGCTTGCAGAGGCGGTCTAGAGCTTCTCCCGGGAGATCCTTGTCGAGCTTCAACCTCGAGCAAACTTGCTGTCAAAAAGGATTTCCTCTTTGAACACTCAAATTCACACTCTCTGCAACAGAAGTGTTGGTCCTGGTGGTTTAGCAGCAAAATCTTGGAGCTCTTTCCTTTTTGAAAGCTCTAGAATACAAGGTTTGAAGACGAATTGTAGGAAGGAAACTCTGTTGTGCAGGCGGTAACCTTTCTCTTTCCCGCACTCCTCTTCTTCCTCGCTTTCTCAAAAAAAGAACCTGCGAACCGCGACTTGGAACAATCCGATCCTAAGAGAGAAAAGAACTCCACCAGAATGCGGGTGACGACAATTTGACACCTGACATCGTTTGACAAGCTCATAAACGAAAGCGAAACTGAGCTAAGATGCAGGAACAAAAACACAGACATCCGTCCTCCAAAAACCGTCTTGGAACCTTAAGAGTCTCTTCGTAAGAAACCTTAAGAGTCTCTTCGTAAGAACACAAAGAGTTCAATTCCCGAACAAGCCATGAACGACACAAGTCGAAGGTTGTCGCCGAAAAAAATTGCTTTTTTCTCTGTTCCTCTCTCTCTCTACCCAAACACAAAAGAGTTGCCATGCAAACACATTGCAAAAACGAACGTAGTGAAAAGCCCGATCCGGACAAGAAACAATCTCTCTCCGAAAATCAATCGGCACGGATTCCGAAAATTCCAATACCGGCCTGGAAGCCTTGCAACTTCTTTTTCCCAAAAAAAATAAAAATAAAATCAACAACAGCAGAAGTGCACAACAGAGATGCAGGCAACAAACACCGAACTGTCTTCCGGCTTGCGAGACCGTTCCCGCAGATCAGGCGACCGAAACCCTTGGTACAAAAACTCAATTTTCGAAAGAAAAAAACAATAACGCGAAACCTGAAGCGCCACTGAAAATTACCCGCTAAAATCTTTGCTTCGCCGTCATCAACACGCGCACCTATGCAGTTTGTGTGTGCGTCTCTTCTCTCTCGCGCGCGCGCTCTCTCTCTCGCTCGTACTCGCGCGACCAAAGCGTCTCTCCGACCGCGCACACAGACTTCAGCGACAAGGCTGTGACGGACCGCTGGTTACACAAGTATATATCAACAACCATGTCATCGTACCGTTGTGTTAAATCCCGGACCGCTGGATAGAGATTTCGAAAGATCGCTTGAATCGGATTATATCCGCTGTATTATAACCCAGACCGATGGATTGAGGTCTCTGGCGATACGATTAAGCACATAAAATCCAACAGTCTGAAGCCGCCTCTCGTCGAGCCCCTGGGTATTGAGTAAGCGGTATGGCGCACGTAGCTGTTCCTGTTTTTTAGCTTTTTACTTCAACCGTAGACTCCTTTTTTTTAAACCTTTATTATTAATATTATTACCATTATTTTACTCATTTTCTGGGGACTCTAGCGGTGAAAAAAGTAGGCTTTTTTTTCGTTTTTCTGAAAAAAAAAATGGGGAACTTTTTGGAAACTTTTTTTTCCTAGTGTAAATTTAACTTTTTTTCTATTTTTCTGGAAAATTGTGCCAAAAACTTATATTAAAAAAGCTTTGGGATTTAGGGTGGTTTGTTCAAAGTGAAAATTTCATTGACTTAAAAAATGCTACCAGTGGGCCCGTATGCCATTGGGCCAAGTGGATTAAACCTCCAGTACGTTGGCTTATGAAAAAACCATTTAATTCTGAGAGAGAACAATCACGCTAAATTCAATATATTTTGCTCCTTTCGGTTCAAAGAATTGTGAAAATGACAAATGTGCATACCACCTCACCAAGAGCTTTCTCTTGGGGAGGGTTACAACATGATCACATCCAAACAAACAAGGGGTGTGTCACACTCTTTGGCCTTGCCATTTACAATAAAAAGCATCTCAAGTCAAAAGACGAATGATGAAAATTCAAACATTTCACCATGCAAAAATATAAGCCTTGAAAAAATCCTCTGAAAGAAACCAAAATCCTGCAAGACATCATAACTCTATAACTAATCTCAAGTTTTAACAACACAAGCCAAAATATCATCTTTCAAAAATCCTCATATAAAAAATAGACCTAGTACTTATTATCTAGGGGCCAAAATCCCTTAAGCCACTATACTCTATAATGAATCTAAACACAATATCCTTGCCTTGGTAGGCAAGGCCAACAAACAAACATCTATCTTAAGTGTGGTGCTATTGGTAATAACTTGGGGAACACATTGGGAGCATTATTGGGAACTTGGTGGGAACACAATAAAAATAGGTTAGGAACTATCAAAATCCCTAAAAAAATCTACCAATTGGGTAATGTATATTTACCATGTTTTACATTTGTATCACTCTAAATTCAATAACTTTTGCTCCATTGGTCTGAGAATTGTGAAACAACAAACACGCACAATGTCTCATGAGGGCCTTTTGGTGCTTCAAAGATGCAGAGGAAGGGGCCCCCCCAGTGTGCCATCCATAACTCTCCCAAACCACGGGCCCTCTACCAAACAAACAAACACACATATTTAAAATATGTATATCGAGGCTAGTGAGTGCATCCAAAGTTGGGAAAAACAGAATTTTGGGAGGGGCATCACTGACTTGGCCGATAAGAAATTAAAATGTTTCCAGACTTTGGGCACTCCAAAAATAGTATTGGGATAACCTTTCCATGTGGTCCACCTAAGCAAAAGCCTAATAGAGTGGGACTTTGGGCAGGGATCATGGGGTAAAGTGTTGAATATTGGGAACAAAAATGAGAGACACACGGGAACTATGGGAGCAAACTAACAAAAACATTTGGCAAAGGATAATTGATAAAAAAAAATTAAAAAAAACATACATAAATAAATAAGGCACACATGAGAACTATGGGAACAACATAAGGAACATATTTACAAAGCATTTTACAAATATCTTTCTTACTTACTCTCGTCAGCATAGCCTACCATTTTGGTTGAAGAGGAAATTCCAGGGAGCAATATTGTGGGGGCTACAATTAAACTATCTGGTAAAGAAGGACATTAGGTCTATATGGGTAGGAGGTAAATATATCTTTCAATTCTGGAACACAAGGGGATAAGTCTATATAGGCAAGGAAGATAGGTAGGTAGGTAGGTAAGTAGGCTTACTCTTTATGGAAGGAAGGAAGGAAGGAAGGAAAGAGTAGGTTTGTAAGCTTCACACAAAACAGAGATATTCAGATATGATTATTTTTTATTATATAGAAATACATGGGTTTTAATTAATATTTAATTTATGAAATGACAAGTGGCTCTCTCCTGTACAGACTATGTACTTCTTCTGTCACTGCCTAGATGTTAAGTCCACGTGTTGGCTGTGCCACCGGCTCTAAAAAGGGCACCTGTTGGGATTCGTAATGACCTGCTAGAAATTTGATTTTGCAGTGTCATACAAACAAACAGACCTTCAAGGGTCGTCTCACCTTTGCTATGGCCTGTCGTAGGGCCTTATACAGGACGAGAGCCTTACCAGAAGAAGGGGGGGCTGTGCAAGGCGGTCCCTGCCTCTTGTAATGCCCCCTACAAGGGCCTTACCCATAAACCCATTCTTTGTCAGCCTTATGTGGTGTGTACTTTGCTAAAGCTCTCCCCTTTTCCTTGGCTTTTTGAAAATGTGACAAATTTTTTCAATTAAGAATACTTAGAAGCCCTTAAAGGCATCTCTAAGTTTCACGGCTTATGCTCCTTTGTAACTACATTTTCGAGGTCATTCTAGTTCTAAATAGTGCCTTAGCTGGTTTTTTCACCCTCACATGATACATCAACACACTACTCCCTCATTTGTTGCATTAGCCATGAGTTATTCCCACCCATTAATGTTCACTAGTGTTATGTGAGTATATTGTAATTGATATATCCAAGGGTAAAAATATTAAAACTTTCAATTTATTTAGGGTCTGGCTAACGCAACACACCTCGATGATAGAAAAACACACCTCTTAACCCGATCTGCCCTCTTTCTCCCTGACTAACCTGACCAGCTAATACTCTCCTTACCTGGTCAGGTTAGTCAGGGAGAAAGAGGATTCCCACATCCACGAATTGTCAGTGAGAGGAAAAATCACTCAGGGTATCGGTATCACTCAGTGTAATGGGTATCCTCTTGGGTGTGTCCGTAATGGGTATCACTCAGTGTCAGGGTATCCCTCAATGTCAGGGTATCACTCAGTGTAATGGGTATCCTCTTGGGTGTGCCCGGGTTTAGGGTTTAGGGTTTCTGCACTAAATCGTGTGTGTCCATCTGTCTGTCGGTCCGTCCGTCCGTCTGTCCAATATCCTATTGGCTAGAAGATTGTCCGACGTGTGATTGGACGGAAGGGAGGTGAGTTCTCTCTCTCACTCATAAACACTGAGTGATACCCATTTATGAGTGAGAGAGAGAACTCACCTCCCTTCCGCCCTTCCGTCCAATCACATGTCGGACAATCTTCTAACCAATAGGATATTGGACAGACGAACGAACCCAGACACACCCAAGAGGATACCCATTACACTGAGTGATACCCTAGTTGTTAAACCCATTTACACATGTAAATGAATGTGTGTGTGTGTGTGTGTGTGTGTGAGAGAGGGAACTCACCTCCTCATTTGTGTTTATGAGTGAGAGAGAGAACTCACCTCCCTTCCGCCCTTCCGTCCAATCACACATCGGACAATCTTCTAGCCAATAGGATATTGGATGGACGGACGGACTGACAGACGGACACACACGATTTAGTGCAGAAACCCTAAACCCGGACACACCCAAGAGGATACCCATTGCACTGAGTGATACCCTGACACTGAGTGATACCCATTACGGACACACCCAAGCTGATACCCATTACACTGAGTGATACCGATACCCTGAGTGATTTTTCCTCTCACTGACAATTCGTGGATGTGGGAATCCTCTTTCTCCCTGACTAACCTGACCAGGTAAGGAGAGTATTAGCTGGTCAGGTTAGTCAGGGAGAAAGAGGGCAGATCGGGTTAAGAGGTGTGTTTTTCTATCATCGAGGTGTGTTGCGTTAGCCAGACCCTTTATTTACCTTGAAGGTAAGGGTATATTAACATTTCCTTTTTTGATCAGGTTAAAGTCCGAGTATCCAAGAATTAGGTTTTTTCGTAGATGGGTAAGGTCCAAGTACCCTTTATCATATACCCTAGGTTGGGGTAAAAAATGGGTATGTATTTTATTTTAATTAATCAAAATTTTAGCAAATTTTTCACATATTTTATTTTAGAGGTGCAAATTCAATGGGATATAATGCACAAATCCAATGTCAAAATGCAAGAATAAAATTTAAATTCCCAATTCATTTTCTAATGCTAAACATACACATGATAAAATCATGATTACGTGAAAGTTTTTGTGGATTAAATATACACTTTGTGTTGGGGATTCTGCATCACCATGTTCATAGTTTATTGACCTCACATCCTTCACTCTAAATTACAATACATAATGCATAAAATACTTTTGCAATCCCCCATGAGCATTAAATTTAATTAGCATATTCACAATAACATCATTTTTTAAATTGACACAAGTTTATGGTTTATAAAGCAACAATCCAAATACAACAAATCTTGGCAAGATGAATCAAGCAACAATTTGCCCTCCCAAATGTGCACATTACATCATGCAATCTAGGTCATCAACATTGTATAACAAATTTGCCTTACAAAAGTTGAAGCTTACATTTGCAACATAAGTGCAAATCTACAAATCAAAGTTTGTTGGATCAACAAGTTCAACATAATCACCAAGTTGGTCTTCAAACTCCTCTTCCATTTGCTCAAACAAATTTGCTTCGAGGTCCTTAAAATCATCAAAACATTTAGCTACAAATGTCTCGCAACCAAATTGTGAATCATTTAGCCAATTCTTAGAAATCATCATTAGTTGATTTAAGTTGTGAATTCCAAGCAGTATTTGCATAGCCCTATTAGAATCCTAGCAATGGAAAAGAAATCTTTCTAATTCAATTTGACTTCCCACAATATTCAAAATTTGATGGGCCAAATATCCAATGATAGGAAATTAGGCATCAATAGCCTTCCACTACTTTAATGGATCTTAACAAAATTTTACCTCTAATTACAAATTCTGAAAACAAAAGAGTTTTTGTTTCATTTAGAATCAAAAACACAAATAAGCAAACAGCTAGTCATGTTTATGGTTAAGCACATCACATATACGATTGAATTGGATATATTGTAACTTTGAATAGAATTATGATGCAAAAACCAAAGATTTTGAATTTTGAATACATAAACCAAGTTCTAAAAATTGTAAACCAAAAATTACAAATGACAAAACAAAAATCCAAAAACCAATTTTTTTTCATTTTGAATGCAGAACTCAAACTTGTGAATGTGGCCACTTACATGCTCAATTGCAATGTCCTTTACATACAAATATGCACCAAACATAGTTAGTGGTTTTTCTTGGGCAACATAATAATTTGTTATTGGCTCTAGAAACACATTCAATTTCTAGGAAGTTGAACACAAAAAGGGAATCAGGGTTTCATAATCATATTTTTTTTGTTGTAATTATGGTTTTTTTTTTCCCCACATAATTGTTCACAATAAACAAATCCTTGAATCTGGGGTCAAACATTATAACCAACATTATGTGTACATTTTTTAGATCAAATTCATGTAAATGATCCAATAATGGAACAAGCACACAATTGACTTCCAATTACATAGTATTTGCTAACAAGAGCAATTTTGCATCAAATTGAGATGGTGGGACAAATATGATTTGGATTTCTAACTCAAGTCTCACTTAGGTCAATTTGACACAAATATTGAGTGCATTTGCAAGTGCATTGTTAAGCAACTAGTGACCATGGCATTGATTGACCATGCAACTCGACACAACCAAGGCCAAAGTTGATGCAATTATTTGTGTGATGGTCCATATTTGTGCCGTTACAATTTTACCTTACAAAGCTAATGTTTGTCAGCTATAATAAAAATGGATAACAACCTTAAATTATAACATTGTCATTTTGGAAACAAACCTTGATTTCATTGGTGTGTTGAACTTTTGTGGTTGCAAACCTATTTCCAAATAAGCATTTGTCCCCCTACCCTTCCTTTGCCAAAACGTTTTGGCCATGTTATAATTATGGATTGTAATCTTGTCAACAATTTTTCATATGGATTATCATAGTCCAATCATTTATGATGTGTTGTTTTGGGACTTGATTTTGATTAAATAACATATTTGAATAACTATGTTTGAAAAGCTTTGCATATTTATAAGATTTTAGCTATGAATTTGTAAATAATCTAAAAAAAATGTCTTTTCAAAAGTCCATAAAATATCAAAAAAAAGGTTTTTGAATTATTCTTATGCACATGTGTTAAGAAAAGGGATTTCTAAATGGGCTTTGGATTAAATGGAAAAAATGCTTATGGAACCAATGGAAAACCTTCATAATTTTCTTTAACCCATAAAAAATACCCTTATTTTCAACTTTAAAAATGGTAATTTCTTATAGGCCATCAGTCCACTCATTCTTGCACTCACCCAAAAGTGAATTGAAAGTTAACTAAAAGTGAATTGGGGGTTAACTAGGAGTTAATTAAAATTGAATTAAAAATTAACTATGAATCATAGATGAACATCCATATGAATGAATTCCATCCATCATGTGAAAGTGGTGTTCATGACATATTTATTCCTTTAATTCGTATGGCTAGTGACCCATTTGACATTACAACTCGGCATGCATTTTATTTTTATTTTTTAATGTTTGTTTTTTCTTTCATGAGGTGGTGAGAAATGCCACCAAAAGATTCACCCCTACCTTCATCAATATATAGTAGGCAATTGGGAGACATTATAGGAAAAACACTCAATTAGAACCCAATATCTAACTTCTTGGAAATTCTTGAAGATGGCTTTAGATCCTTCTCCACCTCCATCGACACAACTACATTGCACATGAACACTTACACATGTAAGAGAGTATGTTGGAATAATGTGTGCATTAGTTTTGAACATTTAGGTGATCCCATCTAATGAGTCCACGGAAATCTTTCGCATTTTTCACCCATTGACAAAGGTCAACCTCCCCCCTTTTTGTCAATGATTTTCATTTAGAGACAAATGTTACTTTAAACCAAAAGGCATTTATTTTACTTCAACATGTTCACCATGTCTTTTATCTAGTAGCCCTTCAAGTATGGTGTATGAACTTTTACTAGATTATTTTGTCCTAGATGACTTTAGTTTTGATTATTTTTTGAAGTATGTGGGCACAATGGCTTGCAGTCATGTTTCACCATTTATATTGTGTTTGTTTATAGCATCATGATTATTAACTTTGGAAAAATAGATCAACAACATTTGAACCATCATGATTAGAAAGGTGACATATCAAGTAATTGCCCATTCTTTTATCATTCAGTTCAAGGATATATTTGTAAAACATTTTAGTCATCATTAATTTGGTGTGGCAACACTTGGTGGGTGTGAAATGATGGTTCGTGTAAGGTTCACATTCTGTTGGATTTACATCCAAATTGGATGGTACTACAAGTGAACATTTGTAATGCCTTTAATTTTGTACCACCAAAAACCAATTTTCAAGAATTATAGTCTTTTATTAATACCTTGAATTAGTTTTTTCCATTTGTTCAATGATTTTATGCATGCCATCCCCATTATATTTATCATAAGCTTAAAACTTGACATGGGGATTTCATAATCATTTCATTTGAATCTGATACATGACAGGGAAATCCTTTAGGTGGAATGTTGTTTCCCTTAGCACATATTTATGTTCTCCACCCTATTGCACCAACCTTACATGCAAAGTTTGTAGCATTAGGACTTTCCACTTAGTTGACAAAATGTGTAGTTTGGTTTCCAAATGGATTAGACCCATCCATATCATTTTTTCCAAAAAAAATTACATTCAACACAAGTTTCCATGTTATATGTGCATTAATGTATTTTATGCCATTTGTGGAGTCTTTTCTTGTAGAAGCATTTTAAGAGGATTTCAACACCATAATTAATCTTCTTATGTTTGTAGATCCACACATAGGTTTTGTAATGTTTTTGTATTATTATGTTCAACACCTAAGCTATTTACTATGTTATTTTTGTTTCCAAATAACTTATAACATTACATTGGGTTTGATTTGCATGCCATAGTTAGGTTGGAGAATTTATTGGGTGTGAGATCTTTTGGCACTATGCGGGTCATTTGGTTCATCTTCAAATCACTTTACCTATTTTTTCAAGGGTGATTGACCTTCCCTTAGTGGTTTGATTTGTTGTCCCCACCTTCTTGGGATGTTAGGTTTTGATTGTTTTTGCATTTGTCATTCGTTTTATAACAAGATGATCACCTTATTCTTTTCAATGAAATGGCACATGTTGAAAGCAAAAAAAATTCCCTTTTATCTGGCACTACAAGATACCCAAGTTTTATTACTTTAAATTTTTTGTTCTTAGGTCCCCTTTTTTGAAAGGCTTATGATATAAACATATTATCATTTATAGGCTTCTTTGCTGGACCATTTACATGAATAAAAATTTGCCACATTTATAATAAATGTTCCTTTGGACACCATGTGAACACATTTCTAATCTTGTGCAAGTTTAACTACAAGTGTTTGGTTATTAACTCATCTTATCACACTTGCATTTTGTTTGTCCTCGACTTAGTTCTTTACAATATTACATGCTTGCTTTGGCTTGTCACATCCTACAGTTGCACATCTTTCATGTTGTCAATGTGAACATACCATTGATGATTTGGGTATCCATTTATTTCGATGCCCATGCAGGAATAAACACATCATAGCCCACAATACTTTGAGGGATATCATTGGGACTATCATTTTGGAGAGCACAACACACACACAAGTTTCTCACCTTTTCTTCCGTCACACTTGATGGTGAATTCATATTTTTATCATCAACTTTCAAACTTTAATGAATGTTGTCATAGTTTATTTGACTCACCAAGATATGGTGTAACAGGTATCATCCACAACAACACATGCAACAACAGTTGCCATTCAAGAAAAGACATAATCATATTTGGAACACACATTAGGAGATGACCTCATTCCTCTTACCATAAAAACTTAAGGTTGTTTTCATTCTCATTTTGACTACTTTTTTATTTCTTGTGCTTAGATCATTATAGCCCATCATCGATGGTCATCTTTAGTTCCTTTGATGTTTATTTCTTGTTATTGACAACTTGTGTCTAGAGCCTTTCAACTTGCATAGGCCATTAGTTTTTCAATGCATTATCGCATTTAAAAAACATTTCTCATCTCTTCCACACATCATAGCCAATGCACCTCCATCACTAATCGATTTGTAAAAAATGACAGCATTTTAGTTTATGATCTTATATTTTATTAGTGTATTAGTGATGTCCTGATTATTATGTTCTTTCATCACATGTGTTCTCTTGTTTTTATTTGCCTCGTAGTTCTTGTCAATGGGTTTCCATCCCTTCCTTTTTTACATATACATGGTTTTTCTTCACATTACACAGGTAAATGTGTGCAAAGTTGGTCTTAAACCAGCCACAAATGAACCAGCACCTACCAGTGCACCATCCACTGGATGCATATGCTATAACTCAGTTGTGGATGAACCTCACCTGAGTTAATATTTGGTTTCACCTCCTGACCTATTCTATAAGAAACAGGTCTCATGTATAGGTAGAAAATAGGTGACTGGTAAGTGAATAGTTGATTTTATCGTTTGAACACAGGTAAGTGCTGTTTTTACTACCTACCTACTAACAACAAACACAGAAGAAGGGCAACTGAGCTAACCAAGATAACAAAGTATGTAAGTGGGTAAGTATACTAGGTAGGCAAGTAGATAGAGCACTTGGTGCCTATGAGGTAGGTACATAGCTAACCACTGTGGTTAGCTTTGGGACAGGAATACCAATGAAAAACTGTTTTCTTTTCCTCTTTCCACATCATCCATCATGCAAGGTGCGCTGGTGGGTGCTGGTTCACTCTGGCCCATTAATGCATTGGAATATGTGGGTTTATATACAGTCACAATGGCTGTTCTTGGTGCAGTTCCAATTGACCCTTTTTTCAATTACCTTTTGGAACGTACTAGGAGTTCCATAATAAATACTGCCCATGCTCTTAGGAAGGGGAAAATAGAGCCAAAAAAAGGCTGCCATTTAGTAGGCAGCAGACAGGTTCAGTAGTTTGTTGATGGGATTTTTCAACTGACTTTTTTTAATGCTTCAATGGCAGCAGAAGCTCAGATACCTTACAATAATCCTCCATCTTCGTGGCAAATAGGTGTGGTGCCTAGTATGGAGCTAGCTGTAAGCCTTCCAGCAATTTGCACTTTGCACTTTGCACACCCAGACTCTTGGATACCTACTTGTTTAAAACTGAATTTGATGTTGGTGAGAAAACCATCATCATCATCATCATCATCATGGTGAGAAGTGTCAAACACCAACTCCAACACCTCAATCACAAAAAGCTTTTTGCCACCAGATTCCAAATGTAGCCTAGGTATCAATGTTTTCTCTAGGAATTTTTTCATGTAGCCTAGGTGGCGATCATCAAGAGGAAGATGTAGATACAATCTAGATCTATGAAGTACAAATTTTTAAATCCATCTCTTATATTTTATGGTTCCACACTTAAAACCAAATATAGAGATTTGGCAATTTTCACCCTCTTTTCACTTCTAGCAATTGAAACCTTCTACTTTTTCACTTAAAAAAGACATTTTTATTTTATATTTTTGGGGCAATATTTTTTTCAGTAAAAAGAAGGCTACTAAATATGAAGTAAGTTAGCTTTTTTGGTGTCACATAAGCACATGGTAAAGTTCTTTATTAGGCCCTTCCCCGTGATGCATTATATCTTTTGTGGTACCCCATTATACCATTCAACAATGGTGTTGGGCATTATGTTGAACAATAACATTCAGATCGAAACGTTTGAGGTATAGTTTGGACATGTTCACACTAAGGGTGTTTCTAGGATGATTAGGCCTGTTGATGTTACACTAGTTGTGGTTCAATTGCATTCTTTGTAAAAAATGATAACATTAATCTCCACGGTTTACCTCTTAACATCCACACTTGGGAATCATTATGTGTTAATTTTCTATTATATGTGTTAAAAAGAGTTTTTTTTAAGCAATTATGTGAGGGATTTTTTTTCCATTTTATTATTATTTAAAATTTAAACTAATATTCACATAATTATACAGCTTTAAATTAGTTTAAATTTTATGTTTGCATTGAAATTTGACACCCTATATTTTTTTGATTTTTTTTGTTTTAGTTAAAGGTATGAGGAATGATGAAATAAGGTGATTATATATGATTAAAAAAATATCATGCATGAAATGCTCAAATTAAGTTTTAGAAACGCTTCAACAAACATTTCAATACCTAATCATATTTCAAATAACAAAAACTATATATGGCACTCACAAAATCATTATAGACAATGAACATTTGGTTTGTTTTATTAGAAAAAATTATAAAAATGATTTTTTTGAGTTTCAAAATAAAAACAAACAAGGTGCACATTGCAACCCAAATAAATGAACAATTAAGTTATTACATTTGGGTCTTCATCAACTCCTTATCCTAACCAAGTAAATATTATTTCATTAATGTTACTTCTTGTATTTTGAGTTTTCAATATAAATTATATCTTTTTAATCCTATTAATTGAACCTACCTATAGCAACTAATATTTAGATCATAAATTTTTTCTACATATGTTATTATTATTATTATTATTATTATCTATTATAATGCATACCTCATATTAATTATATTTAAATTTTGATAATAAACTTAACACTAGTATAAAATTAATTGAGTTATTATTTTTACACCAACCAATATATGGGACCCTATATTTTACACACATAGTTCTTAATACAAATGTTTTTGACAAACCCCCAAACATACACAAAAAGGGCATTTCCAATCACACGCCCTATTTGACCTACCATTCTTAATCACATTCAAAATAGAGTGCTAATTGTTTCCCTATCTCCACACTAAATATGAAATATTAAACAATATAAATTGAGAGACCATTTAAATATCATGACATGGGTGTCATTGTGACCAAGCAATCACAAGTAATCAATTTCTTTTAATGGCCCTTTTGTGGATCATTACACATGTACAATCTAAACTCTCAATTCCACACCATTTAAATGGTGTGCTTCATCCAAAACATTGTGTACAAGTCATTGTATTGTTACCATTGGTGTCATGTGCTACTAGATCATGACCTAATACTATTGAAACTAACAAAATCACACACATCAAAACACGCACACAAATAAAAAATGAGTTGTGTTTAAAAAAACACTCACCTAGAAATTGCAAGAGTCCAAATTCAATTTAAAAAATAACACAAAACAAATATGACATTAAACCAACATCGTTTTATTTTTCATGTGTGTTTTCGAAGTTCAAAACAAAAAGAATGATACAGATGAAACTCCAAAACCACATCCTAGGATAACCCCCTCAAGCATTAATGCACTTACACTAAACTAAGTTCCAACAACAACTAAATCCTTATAAAAAAATATTATCATGTAATAAATACTTGACACTTGAAATGTTCTCGTGACCAAAAGTGAAACCTTCCCAAACATTACAAAAGAATGTGGTTTTTTCGCACAAAAAGTTGTGGTTCATGACACATGTTTTTTCATAAAATTCCTCAATGTCAAGTTGTCATTTTAAAATAATATATGCCATAATAAACACCACATATTATACATTATAATGAATGAAACTACAAAGTTTGCTTCACACATATGCTATGAATTGCAGTTTTTTGTATGAGACAACTCACAATCTTTTGTAATGAAAGTTGTATTTGGATTCTTAAAATTTTACATAAAGCTATTGAAATTGGAACTCCCCATTCCAGTTTTGATCTTATTGTACATGGAGAATTATAGTCATTTTAAATGGTCCTACTCGCTTTATAGATGTAAACCTACAATAGTCTATAAAAGAATGTAACAAGAAGGATGAAATGAAAAGGCCCAAAACAAGGCATGGAAGTCTATGAAATTGAATAATAGTTACATTATTCCAATTACTCTACTAAATTAATAAGCTTGCAAGAAATTGTAATTTCATTGGAATTTATTGCTTGAAAAAGGTTGTGATGTTGAAAAAGACCTTTGGTGTTTGAAGCTTTGTTATGCAAGATTTCAAGCATGATTGGAATTGAAATTTTGCATAGGTGTAGAAAAAAATGAAAACATGGGCATAAAAAGGCTTAAATTTTTTTCTTAGGCTCTTATTATTGAATCAAAGTCTAAAAAGATGCAAGTTTGATTAACATTAAATGTCACATCGTTAGAAATGTTAGATGAGATGTGATGACGTAAATATCTTTCCAAATTGTGTTTTGACATTGGTACAACCCTTTACTTTGAATTGTTCAAAATGAAAGGAAATAAGCTCAACTTGAAAATGTATAAAAAGCTTAAGTTGCTTCTACTACCATTGCGCAAATGTGTTAAAAAAATTCTTTGAGAATTTTTTTAAAAATAGAATATGAAGTTACAAGTGCCCAACATCCCAAGAATGTAGTTAAGGTAAATGGTTAAAATTAAAAATGCTTCAATACCAATTGAAAATATGGGACAATAAACCTAACAACAAGCTTATCTAAAACTTAAATTAATCCCTCAGAGATTTTAGAATTGTACACAAATTGCATAATTTAATACAAATTGGTAAAATGTGTTTATAAACCTTCACGTAATATATTGGACATATTGAACTTCTTCATTTGTTTATCAAAGGGTCAAAGGATGTAAAAAGTTGATGGGTGACTTTTGGATTCATATAAGTTTATTTTGTTTTATTTATCTATAAAATAATAAAAGTGGTGTATGCTTGGTTGTGTAGTTTCAACTTACCACTTCCAACCCTAACTACCTCACTTGTTTTCCCTACCCACTTACATGAATATGGAAGGTGCATATTATGTGGCATATTAGCATGTCTTTATATAGGTTCATGTTATTTACATTAAAATAATCTAGTAACTTATCTCTTCCAAGCCTAACTACCTAATCCCTTTCCCTTACCCACCTACATGGACATGAAATTAGACTTGTATTCCCAACACATTACATTGTAATATATTATTAAGTCTATTGGCATATATTTAGAAAAGTAAAAGGGAAGTAGCATGACCCTAGCCTTGCACTTGTGACTAATGTTATGGTATGACGAGGAAAGCAAGTTGAAAGAATGTTATGAGATTCAAACACATTCTCATGGAGTGTGGGATAATGAGCCCCAACAATCCTTTCATAATTGGAATATTATGGTGTTTTAAATTTTTGGAACAAAGTTTGGGTGACCAAACCTTGTCCAAATTAAACCATGTTTTAAATGTTTTAGACCATTGGAAAGGTCTTGAAAAGTAAACATATAAATGTAGTCACATTTATCATTTGAAAATCTAAAATACAAATTATGTCCAACTGGCAATTTGATTCCTAGCAACTAAAACAACTAGTAGAGGGGTCAATTGAATTCCAATTGGAGCATGTGATACACCATTGGAAAGATATTTCAAAGGCTATAACTTTTCTTTTGGAACTTTTAAATCAAAGTCTATATGTGAAAGTTATGTGAATACACAAAATAGTGAAACTCATCATTTGTTAATTTTGAAAACTTATGCTACTTTGATGTAATCTACCTTGTCATTTACAAAATATATTATAGGGAGGATTTTGGTTTATATTGAATCATGTGAATGTATGTCTCTTGTGAATTAATCAGTGTGACAACTTAGCTCCAATTTTCATCAACCATTCTTTTTTTCATTTGTACAAATTGACTTCATTTCAAGAACTTACTTATTTAGTTCATCGACCTAGTCCCATCTTGAAAAGTTTTGTTTTTTTTTCCTTGTGGGAGTTATGGAACACACTTTGAGTATGACTTCCATTACAAAATCAATAATCAACTAACTATTTCATTTTTGATATTGGTCGAAAAACCTAAAGTGCATCAATAAAGGTGCAAGTGTTTATAAATTTTATGTATTCAACTTGGATTTGATCAATGTTGTAAAATTACTATTGAATAATTATGTGAACTTGAATTAATATTTGAGAAATAACACAATCAAATAACTACATTTGATTATATTTGCATGTTCATATTCAAATAATGGCCAAGTAATGAAAAACATATATGATATCAATGGAAAAAAATCACTTGAAATTCCAATGTGAATCATAGGGCAATTTTTCCAAATGAAAGGATTTGCATGAAGTGAAATGCCCAAAATTTAAAAATGTTTTAGCCATGAGAGAAAAATATGGGTAATATGAAAAAAAATTAACATTATGCCAAAACCCAACATATGGGACTAAGACATTTTGCAAGTATGCCCCACTTCTAGTCATGAAGTCATGGGTGCCATTTTAGTTGTGCATGCATAATCATCATCCCCTAATCATTATTGAAACTACATGACTAATGTCATTATTCCTTATGATTGTCATTGGGACCACATGACAACAACAACTTGAAAATTATCATATTGACCCCATTTGATCCATTTAAATGAAAATTTATATTAAAACATTGTAAGGTCTATTTCTAACAAATGTGCAAAATAGATTGAAAACTCCAAGTGCAATCACATATAAAACAATTGGTTTTTAGATCATTTAGGACCTGTCATGAGGACCCAATTTTAACAATTATGAGATTAAACATAATATTAAAAGATAATTTCATGAATTACAAATCAAAACATCACTATGCCAAAAATTGTCTTTTGCGACTTAACACTACAACAAAAGGTGTCCTCATACGCTAAGTGATTTCACTCGATTTTGAGTGAATTCACTAGTTATAGTGAACAGGGACCAGTAAAGAAGTGGTGAATTTACTTGGTCTAGTGAATTGCACCCACATTTTGTAGTAGTGTGATTTAAGATTAGGTTATTAGTCATGAAAGTCATCCATGATTGCATGACTATCTAGTCGAATAGGACATGTTGTTTAAAACACCTAGTCACTACTGTGGCTTAGTCACAAAACAACATATTACTATGACTTTTGCGACTATAAAGTCATGGAGGTCATTAGTGTTTGATGAGATCCACAATTATGGCCATTGGATATAATTCATTACATATGAAATAAATATGTTCTCCACCCATGACTAGGTTGCCACATGGTATAAAAGTTAAAAACCCAACTTATATTTTAGAAATGTAGGCCTTAACCTACTTAGGAATGTAGGTTAATTTAGCTAGCAAATTAAGCTAGTTAGGCTAGTTCACTAAGTTACAAATGTGAGGACTTCAACCCCTCACCTCCACATTGAAGGAAGAAATTTCTAACCCCCACTTAACCATTGCACCACATGATTTTCACATGACAAAAAATTTCACCATATTGTTATAAACATTTTTTTCTAACCTACTTTATAAGCAGCCTAGTTTAGCTACCTTAGTTATAACAACTTAAAACCTACCTAGTAGCCTAGTAGGTAGCTAGATTGGTAGGTAATAAGTAAGTAATACCTACAAGTAATAGTAGGTAGGTAGGTAGTAATAAGTAGTAGGTAATTAGGTAGATATGTACTACCTACCTAGTAGGCAGGTAAGTAGATATGTAGGTGTTTATGTATGTACTACCTATCTAGTACGTAGGTAGTAGGTAGGTACCTAGTAGAAAGTAATAGATAAGTAAGTACATATTTATGTACTACATAGTAGGTAATATTAGCTCATAAGTACTAGCTCAATTTAATAGGTAGCTAGTAAATAGTTAATAGCTAGCTAACACATAGTTAAACTACTAACATAGGTAGGTAATGTATGTAGGCTAATCATGTAGTCGCAATGTAGTTACAAAATAGTTTTAATTTAGTCATGTAATCATAATGCAATTGTAATGTAATTACAAAATTAAATAAAATTATATGATTAAAGACATATGACTACATGACTAAATTAGAACATTAGTCATAAAAATTCAAGTCATGAAAGACAAGTTTTGGCATTGTACATTATATGAATTTTTTAAAATAATTACTTCAATATATATATATATATATATATATGCATTTTGAAACTAAAAATATGACAAAACTATATGTAATAACATGAAAATATAAACCTTTGAGATTAATGTCATTACAAAAGAACAAGACATTTTGATTTGATTAAAAGCACTGTATTTGAATAAATATCCCAAATAATTACGATTTAACTTTTGAAATAAATAACTAGAGTTAATCTAATCTCAAAATTAAAAATCAAAGCCAACCAGAATCAATTTAATTTTGAATTTATTAAATGTAATTATGAAAGAAATGTATAATTACATTAATCAATTATGAAGTAGGTGAATAAACATATGAAATTGATTTCATTATGTAATTGATTTCGTTATGTAATTATAATATAACATTTGCATGATATTTGATGTATACATGTAGGTTTATATTAATGTGATGACATCATTTGTGAAGTTAAAATGATGGTTAGATGGTTCAAAAGTTGGTTGGGGGCCAGAAAAGTGGAGGGTTCAATTCCTATGAAACATTCTTAAAATATTTGAAATATTCCTAACCTGTGGGTTTAGGGTTTAAGGTTGCATCAATGTTCTTGAGCCTTCTTCATGTTCATCCAAAATTTTCAAAACAAAGGGTTTAGACTTGACCAACTCTTGTTCTTCAAAACTCCCTTTTCTTTAAGTGTAGAGTGCATATAGGGTAAACCAGCCCATCATTGATCGCCTGCCCATCATCAAACATTTATTTATATTTTCATCATATGTGCTGTTGTATTATTTTGAGTGATTTAAAATGTCATGGGAGCACTACCTCAAGCTTTAGAAATAATTCTTTGAAGTGCAAAGGAAAAAGAGTAATGAAAAAATAACAAGAAGAAAAATGAGCTTCCAACTTTTAAAACACTTTTTTTTTTTCCCTCTTTGGACCCCTCCTACTTTCAAACCTCATAATCTTTTTATTTTTTATTCATTTTAAACGATTTAAAGTGCTATAGGAAGGCCACCTGAAGTTCTACAAATCATCTTTAAACCCTAGTAACAATAGAGCAACATACAAAGAATTTTTTGGATGTTCAAGAACCGGTATTTGTTGTGTTTGGTGGTTTTTTTTTAAAGTTCTTGATTATCTTTACTTTGAGGGATCATAACTTTCTCATTTCTAATCTGTTTTTGACAATTGTTAATGTGTCAAATGTGCCAAAAGGAGCGGTTCAAATTTTGTTTGGACATTAGAAACAATGGAGCTCTGCCCTTTGATCCAGCTTACCCTGAGCACTTTAATGTTCGGTCACCAACCAATCTACCCTACTAGGGCTCACCACCCCCATCCTCTCAAGAATTTCCCAAAGTTCCTCCTTAATCAAATGCTTCTTATGTTGTATGTCCTATTCAAAACATTTGTCCTCAACTGAACCAAAAACTTTTCAACTCTATATTCTAGACAATGACTTAGCAGCACCTATGTGAAAAATCAACCCTCTTGGTGCCTACCAAGTTATGCAGAATTCAACCCAAAAACATGTGTGACATGAAATGGCGTTTCACCTATCCCCACATTTAACATTCTGACATCTTCATAAACAATTTTTTTAAAAATGGCGATAAATTTTTTTTTTTTTTGTGAAATTATTACAATTGAGATGGGGGGAAAAATGTCATGTAACTTTGCAGTATTTAGGTGCATCATACCACCAACCTTTAGGGTAGGCATTCAATAATAATAATGTGTTTTTAGAACTTTTGACATTACAAAATTTTGAAAAAATAAAATAAAATAGCATTTATTAAAATTTAATTAATTACTACCATAATGGTAAAGGTACTATAGTATCTCTTAGAGACCCAACTTTCTTGTCCTTGGACTTTTAATTAAAAAAAAGGGAATGAGAAATCATTGACACTCCATAACATACTTAGGGCTTGAAGTTCAGAGGGATGTGGTTGGTTTTCAGGTTACCCAGAAGTGTCCCCATATCATTTTTTTAAGGGAGAAATCTTTCAATCCTCTGTTTTTCTAATGAACACAAGAATGGTGATTTACTTGAGGACGAATATTTTAGAGACATACAGGTGGTTTTAATTGGCCTTGTTTGGACTTTTTCTAGCCACTTAAGTGGTTTAATATAAAAGGTTACAATTCTTGTGATGTTTGCCACCTTAGGCAATCACCCCCACTTTGGCCCACCTATGTCAAGGGCCTAACTCCTTGCCATCCAACACCCACCACTTGTATCTTTTACAAATTTGAATCATATACAACCACTTAAAATATGTTGGTTTGGCAACCAAAATTTGAACCACATCTATTCTTGTTTAGTAGATTGTATTAGTGATTTGGGGGAAGTTTATTATATTGTTTGTGAGCACAAAGATTCTTTTTGAAGTAACTTTGTTACATTTTTATTTTTTTTGAGACTCTAGTTGATAGTTATGTGGGAAAGTGCATTGCAAGTTGTGGACCGTTCACATTGGGGTGCAATGCAGCTTGAGTTTGATTTTGGGTTCATATTCATATATGTGTTTTTATGTGATTTGGTGGCCTAAGTGTTGGGGCCAATGATTTTGAAATTTGTTTCACATTAGATTCTTGTATTAAACTATTTTGTGTTTTTTCATCTTCACTTGAACAAACTAAATCTTTAAACCTTTTTACATGTGAATCATAATCCTAATGCTTCAAATTATTTCAAAAACATGGACTTGAACTCTTCAATCACTAGAAGAATTTTTTTATAAAAAAAACTATCATTTGTAACTATATTTTAGATGTAAAAAATATTTGCTATTAAAAATTGCTTAATTGCATTAAACAAGTTACATAAAACATTAGTTGCAAATGCAGATGAAATCAAAGGTCAACAAAATACTTTAGCATTTGTATATTATTGTATGTCATCTATATATTATTATAAAAATCAACAACTTACATAATAACATGTGGCAAATGAAAAAGGTTTGAATTTTTTTTGTTTTAAAAATAGATGATGGATCCTCATCATCTATTTTAATGTTTTTTGATTGTGACATGTGGCATTTTTGAATTTTAGTAAAAATAAATTTAAATCAATATTTAGGTGTGTAGGTGTGACTAGGTAGGTAGGTAGGTTGACAAAATTTTAAATTTTTTTTAGGTTTGACTTGTAGGGTTAAACTTCTTAAAGAATTCAGTTTATTTGATTGATTCATCCCAATTGACATGTGTGTTTTATATGAAAGTGTAGGACAAAGCCTCCTTATTATATAGTTTTCAAAATGGAAGTGCATGACAAAACATATGGGATAAAAATTGAAGTCGCAGTTTAAAGTTTATTTCATATCTATTGTCCTCATTTTTAATTTTGTAAATTATACAACTAAGTAGATAAGTAAGTAACTAACTTATTAGTTATAAATTTTCATTAATAATTTTAAGTAATCAAATAAATAACGAAAGTAATATTTAAATAATAACCAACTAACATAATAGTTATACATTAGTAACTAATAATTCACAAATTAAAACATTAAAGATTTAAAATAATAAGTAAAAATATAATTAACCAATTTATTAATTATGAGTTATTAAATAATAATGTTAAATAATTTTAAATTAATTAATTATCATTATATAAATATGAATTAATTAACTATCTCATTAGTTATAAGATTTCATTAATGGTTTTTAAATAATCAAATAAATAACTAATATATTGAATCATATCAAAATATTAATTATAAATAATAAGTATGAACTATTAATTATTAATTAATTATAAATAATTGTAACTAATTAATGAGTAGGTAACTTAGGTTTAATAGGTAGGTAAACCTATAAGTATATAGGTTGATAAAGTAATCTACGTAGGTAAAAAATGATATATAAGTAGGTAGTTAGTTAATTTGCTTAAATACAAGCTAAATACAACTTTATAAATACACCAATGGAAACATACTTTCACTACACCCCTAATAAAACTTAGCAAAAGTACACATACTCTTTCAAAGTTTCTTCATACACCTCTATATACCACTAGGGGCTATTTTGACACCCTAGTGATGTAACTAAGTTTGGTTCCATTTGTAATTAATGGGACATGTGGACATGATTATGGATGAAAAAAAAATTAATGTGTAGGATGAAGAAGGCATTAATTGCAAATGTAGTTGTAGTAGAATTGCAAGAATGGTCAAAGGTGCAAACTGGTTGCACAAATAATTAAAGCTAGTTGCAAATGTATTGGTTGCATTTTTGAGGATTTTTCTAGTGAATTTATTTATCACAATGAGTTGTTTTCAATGCCTAATCATTCAAAACAATTATAATTACAAAAACATTCACACGCAAGTTCCCTCTTACCTTGACAATGAGGGAGCAAAAGCAAATAACAAGTAGCGACGAAACCCCCTCTAGTAACAAAAGTTGCATTTGCAACAAAACCCATTTCATTGTGTGCATTGTGTAGGTAACCATTTCATGATGAAAAATGTTCACCAATATATGAAAAGAACAATCTATTATCTTACCCACAAGTATGATTAACACAATACAAATTTTATGATAATCTAATCCCATCACTTAATGCAACCTCAAGGCTAGTTGTCTAGGAAACATTCATGAATCAATTCAAAGTAAAATAAAAAAGTTTACCAAAAATTGAACTTAAACAATTCAAACTTTGAACTGAGCTTTTGTAGAGTCATGTTCATCATCAAACAACAACTAGTAATTGAAGGAAACAAGAAAACAACCTAAAACCCCATTATGGATTGATGAATAATTTGATCAACATTCAATGTGTGCCCCATGATCAAACAAATGATGTAAGAAAAATGTGTTTAGATTTTCTTATTGCCCACACACAAAGCTTTTTTTTGTTCAATTATGAGAGAAAATTATCATTTTATGCACCCATTGGGCCCCACTTGGAATAAGGAAATGTTTGATGATGGAAAGAACATTATGCAACTTGGTCACCCGTTGGGTCCTTACCACAAATAACAATTTTTTTGTTGATAGGGAGAAGAGTGTGCATCAAAGCACCCACTAAGCCACCCTTGGACAAAAAAATTGTTTAGTGAGGGGGAAAAAACTATGTCAATTTGATCACTCATTGGTTTTGTAACGGGGGTGGTTTAATCAAAGGTAAGAGATTTATGATTGAGCAGCTCAAACTTGGAGTTCTCAAAATTTGAATCCTAAATAAACCACATTCATGACTACTTTAAAAGAACATGCAAATTTCAAATTTCTATTTACATTGCATTCCTATAAAAAACATGTAGGTTTTTCAAGCACAAGTAAACCAACAAAACACAATATAATTGATTAAACATTTAAAGTTTTTAAATGTGGCAACATTATTTCAAGTATGCCATCATTAACAAAATCTATACAACAATACCAAATCAATGTTTTCAAGAGCTTCTAGTTCCTAGTTTAAAGAGATTGAGATCTAGAGTAGATGAAACCCAAGTAGATTTTAAACCAAAAGAGAAAAAAGGATATGTGATAATAGAATTTAGTTTAAAAGATGAACAAATACAAGCAAGTTTACAAGATCACAAAATATAAGCAAAATTTGAAAAAGAGGAACATCTTATGTAAATCAAGTATTCAAGGACAATCAGAACAAGTTTTTATATTAGCATTGCTAGATCCAACAATTTGTAGTCCCTAAAGTAGCAAGGAAATCCAATAGTTTCAAATTTCATACATTTCAACAAGTTACAACTTGTTGTAGCATGACCTTCACATCTATGGCCTACACATCAAGTTTATATGAACTTATCTTTTCTAAGTTAGTTTTTGAAAATCATGTACTTTTAAATTATCTAAACTTAACACACTTTTCGCAATCTTAGAATGTGTGTATGTGATTGAAATGCATGTCTCTTTGTAGGTCTAAAAAATATTCCACCAACTTGTCGGAAATTACATCCATGATACATCATTACCTTATAGGTGTTGAAATGGAATATTCGACTAGCTAACAATAGAAAGAATATCCACCTACATTGACAACAAAAGAAAGATAACAACAACAAAAAAACAAAAATTATTACCCACCACAATGAGGGTGATGGACAATTAATTCATTGGAACAAACAACAAATGCAATGGAAAGAATGCAAATTACTTTGAGAACATAAACAAACATTGACACACATTTCTAACCTTTTTTTCATATCATTTAGATGGAAAAGCCATATCAAGGAAAAAGACTATAATGACCCCCTTCAAAGATAAAATTTTAAGAAATGGTTGGTTGTATTATTATTTCAAGTAGCAAAATCAAAAGTCAAATATTTGAAACTTGAAAAAGGATTGGAGGTTTGTAAGGCACAATGTTTGACAAGCTAATCATGCAATTCATTCCAACAAAACTTGAAAATTTTATACATTTCACACAAGTATAGTGAAAATCACATATGGAATTTAAATGAATCAAGGATTCAAGCATGAAGCAATCAAGGGCAAGATTTTTAGTAAAGATGAACAAGTTTACAACATCATCCCTATATCAAGGAAATGGCTAATTATACATTGTGTTGTTAATGTAGAAGATGATTACTTACCAAGGTTCTACATAATTAGGGGCAAAAGGATTAAAGATGATTACATCAAGCATTAATAAACAAGAACGTGCATGATGATGCAAAATAAATGATGGATGACAATTTTTTTATTCAAAGAATTTCTATCATTCTTCAAAAAGTTAGTTTTAGGTGGTATTCCATTCTAATCAACATTTATGAATTCTAAATAGGCATGGTTCTCATATTATGATAGAACAATATAATGAGCATAACATTTGGGTTAAACATGGTCACATCATCATTTTACACATCCCATGCTTTACAACCACTAGATGGCCAGTGTTTTAAACCTTTCAAAACAATTTTCAAGAAATATATGCAATGGTTAGAAACACACTCACTGGCTAGGTAAACAAGGCAAAGGACCAATATTTGTCGAAAAAAGAATCAATAATGGGTTTAAAGCTATAAGAATCTAACCATTCAATCCCAGAGGCATGGATGAAAAGACCAAACCAAGTGAGGTATATATAGCAACAATAGTTATTACATATTAGATGAAGACATTGATCATTTTGATGGAGCAATTAATGACATTGAGCAATTGGGGGAAGATGGGGCTATCACACAATTGTTAAACATAATAGTTATAGTTGAAAATGTTGGAATAGGGGTTGATGTCGATGTCCATGATTAACCAATCTTAAGGTACTATGTGGAAATACCCAAAAGTCTTATTATCAAACAAGAAACACCAATAGAAGCTTCATGATCTAATAACATATAGATTGCGCCACAAGTGACGTTCAATGTTGCTAAATTACTTTAGTTGCAATTTAGGATGTTGCACCTTTTGTAATATTTTATCCTTGCCACATTTGCATACAAGGAAAACAAAGGGTGAAAAATCCATTAGTAGATAATAGCTAGTCACATGTGGTAACTCTAATGAGTATGCAAAAATTTGTGGAAAAACATGTTGCTAAAGAAATCAAAGAATTATGGAAGATGGAGAAGGAGAACAAAAAAACTAAACATGTTGACTCCTTTACCACATCTAAGGAAACCACTCAAAGGTTTAAAAAAATAGTATAAGAACAAGTTTCAATTTAACTTGATATATATCCAACATTAATACGAAAGATCAATGATAAATTTCATTAGAACTTTGCAAGAAGTCTATGAGCCCATCATCTATTATACAAAGGTGTGAACCTTGGTTTTAATTTTAAAAGTCAAAGAGAGGCTAAGGTTCAAACAAGGGCTAAATGTAGGCAAAGGGAGATGTTCTAGCATTTTGTCACAACAAACCAAATTAGAAACCACTTGTATACATAGCATGACATGGAGGTGCAAGGAAGGGGATGGACACAATAGGACAAGGATGCACAATAACACGATGATAAACACAACAAGAGGAAAACAAACACAATAGGAAGAAGATGATAACAACAAGATCATGAGGATGGAAATCACACAAGAAAAAAATGAGGATGGGTTGGAAGAAAGAAGGTAACAAGGATAGATCATAAGAACTTGGAAGTAACAAGAAAGATAATGAATTCATGATAATTCATTTGTATAGCTTCAAAAACACATGACCAATGAAGGCAGATAGGAACCCATGAAGGAAATGATGAAGAAGGGGATGAACCCAACACACAACCAAGGAAGGAAACCTCACAAGGCGAACAATGAAAGGATAAACTAAACACAAACTAGGCCAAAAGTTGTAGTAGTTTACTAGTTTAAATTACTATGGGACTTTAAAAATGAATTAAGTTCATTCCACCCTAATCATTTCACCTCACTTAAAGTTATGTCAATATAAGGTCATTATGTACTCATCATGTTTCGTTACTAATTGACATAATTCAATATTAATTGAAGTAATTCATTATGGTAAATATGTGTTTTTTTAATGTCGTTGATTTTAATACCATAAATTGTTGTAATTTAAGTTATTATAATTAATTTACCCTATGTTATTTTAAGTTACATACTTAAGGTGTGTCTTGTTTATTTTAAGTTTTTTCACCTTTGATTATTCTATTTTATTTTTTATTAATTTCCATTATTTCACCTTAGGTCATTATACCTTGAATTGTTACATATTATACCCTAGAATATTTTAAGGTTATAATTTATAACAACCTATGGTTACATAACCTAAAATAACTTATATTTAAAATTTTAAAAAATAATCCAAGGTGGAATTGATTGGAATAACCCATCATAACTTTAAATAGTGGAGAATAATTTGAGGAAAATTAACTTAGAATGACATTGGGTGGAATAACCTAAAATAATCAATAATAACTTATGGTAAAATAACTTAAAATAGTTGATAATAACTTAAGGTAGAATAACTTATTATAACATAGGGTGGAATAACTAAGAAGAACCAATAAAAGCCTAAAATAATTTAAAGTGAAATAAACTAAATAACCTAAAGTGCATTCATTAATAATAATTTTAAAAAATTTAGAATAACCTAGGGTGAAATAACCTATAATAGATAAAGGTGGAATTGTTGAAAATAAAATAAGATAAAATAACCTAAATATCATAACGTAAATAATCTAAAATAATCAATAATAGCTTATGGTAGCTTACATTAACCTAGGAATAACATATAGTAACATACATTAATTTAAAAAAATCCTATGACTAACATAGGAACCTAGCCTATGGTAAGTACACATGTATAAATTAAAAAATAATGTCTTAATAATATGTGATGACAAATCATTTTCCTTATTTAAATAATGATCCAATGGTAAAAACTTATTCCTTAAGCATGGAAATGAAAGGTTCAAACTTTCACACTTGCACCCTAAGTTGGTGAACTAAGTGCCTTAGGTTAAAGTAGGTTTTCAAATGTTTATCCTAATAGGTTAGTAGGTGTTCAACCTTGCATGGGTTATTAGATGCCTAACTTAAAGGTTAACTTAAGTTTCTATTCTAAATGGTTATGTGTTTAGCACAACTTAATTATGAATGAGGAAATTCATATAGTGAATTAATTATTAAATTTGATTAGTTATTTGTGAATTAACTATTAATGAATTCACTTATCCGCAACAATTAATTCTTGTTCACGAAAAGGTTGACCATTTTCACCATAATACATTTGTCCAAGTTCACTCACTATTGAAATATAGAGTGAACTTGAACACATATTGATGTAATTACAAAATCAAATAAATAAGCTTTTGAAAACATAACATGAAAATGACCAAACAAGAACCCATAAAAAAATGATGAGGAAGGGAATGAATTTGGTCTTCTAAGTTTTAGTTCTCTTGGGAATTGGTAAGGGGGTGATGAACTCAAGGATGAACCCACTTCCTTTGGGTTTTGTTGCTTGTGGAAACAAAAAGTGGCAATGAAATAACACAAATTTGGTGAAAAAAATTAGCAATGAATTTGAGGACGTTAAACCCAACTCCTTTAGGTTTTGCAACTTATGAACACACAACATAACAATGTGATAACAAAGTTTGGTGAAACTCGGTGACAAACTTGAAGACATCGAAGTCAATTCCTTTAAGTTTTGTATTTCATGAAAATAAAACATGATAATGAAATCAAAAAGTTTGATGAGCCTTAGCCACAAACCCAAGGACATCAAACTTGGTTCCTTTGGGTTTTGTAGTTTGTGAAAACATAACACTATGACAACTTTAGTTTGGTCATAAGAAGGTGACAAGGAAGGGGACAAACCTAGCTCTTCTAGGTTTTGGAGCTCGTGAAAACATAACATGAGGATGACGAAGGAAAATTTAGAAAAAGATGACAAACTCAAGGACAAACAAGTTTTACAACTCTTAAAAAACACAACAAAGAAAAAAACGAGGATAATTTAAAATGAAAGTGATGAACACGTGAACTTGGGTTTTGTAAGCTCCAAAAAGACAAGGAGGTGATTGTTAGGCCCACCTAGTGAATTCCCGAGTGTTTTTGGGTACTTGATTGAAAATCGGTATAGACTTGAACATTCAAGTCTACTAGTGTTTAGTGACAAATAGCCACTTTAAAGCATGTGGAAAACAATTAGGCAAATAACCTACCACTTTTTCTTAAGAAAAACAAGTAAATAATAAGAAATAATGTTGAAGCATCACTAAAGCTGATAGTCAAACAACAAGTAGGAAATACAATTTCAACACGCTTTGCAAAGCAAAAACTTGAACCAAAACAAAACTCATTTCATTCGAAAGGCTTCAAAGTGCAAAAAAATACATTATAATTGCATCAAACAAAGAATAGGAAAAAAAAAAAAACTTTCAAGCTTGCCCAAAATAAGACTTCAATCCTGTACAAAAATGATGGGAGTCCTAAAAAATTGAAAATCCTTAAAATCTTCCTAAACTCCAAGTTACCCAACATTATCCTACATTTATAATCTAGAATTAAAATCAGAGGTGACATCTATTTTTTTGGTTTGATTAATAAATAACTTTTCAAAATCAATTATGTATAATTTTGGTTCTTTCGTAAAATCGGTTTTAACATAAAATCAGTAGTAACATAAAATTGGTGGTAACATAAAGTCAGTAAAGTTTGATTTTCTATTTGAAAATTACAATTCTCAAAATTGGCCTAAAAAACTTTCTAGCCTTAACATTGTCCCCCCTTTTATTTTGGATCACGTCTTTAAGGTCAAATAGTCCTATTTTATAATCCTACCAGAAAAACCTATTCTACCATAGTACTCATTTTGGTTTCATCCCCCTGTTAAAGGTTTTCGGTAACCTCTTTTGTTTCTACAATGGTAAATAGGGTTGAGGGATGCAGAATTTTGATGGCAACCACAATAGTGTCAAGTGCAACTTAAGTACTTTTGGTTGCCACTTTTATAGAAATGGAAACCACTTCCATTGTGGTTTTGGTTCCTTCATCTATTCCTCCCATATTGATTGTCCTAGACTTAATTATTGACAACATCTTGGCTAGAGAAGGGGCAACAAACGAAGGTAAGACAAAAGTCAATGAAAGTTTGGGCATAAGTAGTTAATTGAAGTTTGTACAAGTCCTCGTCTTTTTGGTAATTAAAAAGGCCTCATTTAGAATTTTGGTTACCCATGCCTTGTAAAATTCCCACTATTGAGTTCGGTTCTTCCTAACTTTTTACTAATAAATGAAAAGTTCTACCTTCATGAACGCGTTTTCAATTCTAATCCTTTCCGACTTAGCCATTTGGTGAATGGTGTAAGTTGCTTCCTTGGTCTTTTGGGTAAACAACCAAATTTGCTGCTATAGGTCCTCCAATTGTTTTTTAGTGATGGGAGCATGGCACAAGAGCTCTTAGATACTTAGTTATAGGTGCTTAATAGTTTCAATAAACTCTTTCAAATTGTCAGCTTAAGAGAGCAACTTCGCATTTAAGTTTACATTGTCCTTTGCAAGACAGTCGACTTATTCCGTTGCAATTCTGAACTCGCACGCATCCATGGCGGTAGCTAGATCCAATGATTTTTGGTTCATTTCCACTTTTTGGTGCTCAACCTCCAACTCCTGCCTTTTGACATGTAAACTATATAGATCAACTTGAACAATGGACAACTTATTTTGGAGGGTAGGAAGTTGAGTTTGATATTCCTCATTTTTAGCAAAAATCTTGTCCAACTGAGTTTACATATCCACAAAGTTGGACTTGGTAAACTCTAATGCCTAGATCATCAAGGCATATTGCTAAACTTGCATTTCTGCTTGGTATAATTTGTTTTTCAAATGTAAGACCTCGACCTTTGTGTTGAGAGCATCTTCAAACATAACCTTTTATTTGGTACTGGTTGTTTCAAAAGTGTGTTTCAACATGCGTATCCTTTGCACATAGGTACTAGAAACGCACAAGTGGTCTTCCAAATGTTGTAGAAAGGACTACCAGGGAAAAGATTCCTATTTTGGTGGAGGTATTGTTCCCACCGAACCAGGGGTCTGAAAGAGGTGTACTAAAAATGATGCCTTTGCATCTCGGGGGTGGGGGGGGACCTTGCTTAGGTACTACCAAAATTGAAGCTCAAGGGAATGTCCATTTTTGGTATACGATCAATGGGATTACCTTCACCTTGCAACCTATCATGCAACCTCTAAGACAAAAACTAGGTGTGTGAGGGTATGGTATCGGAAAATGTGAGGGCAAGTTTTAGAGGTGAAGTTTTTGGTGGTGTGTTCGAATTTGGACTATTGGTCTTGTCCTGTTTCATCCAACTAGACTTTCAAAATGGGAATCACTCAACAATCCTCCTCTTCCCTGGTGAGGGAGCTAGAGGTCATTGTTGTAGACATCCCATGTATAAACTGCCCAATACTATCAATATGTCCTTTTTCAATGCAAAATTAGAAAATGGTGGTTGGTTTGATTAATCAACTTTTAGTTGAATTTGGGGAGGACTATCAAGGTTGATAAGCTTGGCCTAAGAAGACATTTTTGGCCCCTTCCTCTTCACATCAATATCAATTTCTATTAAAGAGTTATCATCCTCTCCATCTTTGTCTTCAAATTTCGATATCTAGAAAGTGGGGTCAACTAAAAACCAGTTTTGAAGGATGATATTGATAACTTAGGTTGCACCAAATTTGGCCTCCTTCCCAAGGTTTTTTTTTTTTTTCAATTTGATTGTTGTGGACAGATCCCACAACTTGGAATGCAAGTTGTTAAAACAAACTTGAGCCCAATTCATCAAATTTTGAAGTTTGGTGAGGGCCACCAAAAGCATGAGCTTTTGTCCACAACTCCCCTTCAACCAAATAGTTTGAATCAAGATTGAAAGTCGAGCAACATACTTCCCCTTCAATTGGGAAACTCTCCAACCTTCCTTCTACATGACTACATTAAGTGACAACATTTGAATGCAAATGTTCACCACTTCTATAGATCACACTGTAGGTGGCTTCGTGATTTTGGCGTGAGGTAGACATAACATTTTCATGACAACATTTTTGGTAATGATTACCAAAATTCCTTGCACAACAAATTTTATCACATCAACATTCAACCAAACTATCAACTGCAAAAAACTCCTTGATCGGATGGGGTATGGGTGTCAACTTGAGGGTCATCAAATTGAAAAGCCCAATCATATGTGCCCATGCTACATCTGTTAGCTACCCAATGCTAGAACTTGTCCATTTGGCTAAACATGATCCTACCTTCGTCGAAATAATATCATTATCTTCTTCTCTATTTTCGGTTTTGTCTCCATTTCGATTCCCTCCTCTTCATATTTATGTTTTGTAGCAACTTTCTACCTATCCCTCTTTTGCTAAGATAACCTTTCTGCCTCTATTTACTCCTCTTTTCATTTGTTGAAAACTAACGTCCTAGTAGACCTACCGAATGTTTGCACTCTAAGAGGCATTCGAGAGGAATGAAAGAAAATAAAATGCAAAGGGTGAAATGGAAGAGAAGGTCCCACATTTATACTTGGTGGGCCAACTGAATTGTTTCCATAAATAATCACGTTGTTTGCGAAACACAACATCAGTTCTTAAATATTGATTTGGGTGACATGTATTTTTTCATTGGATTTCAAAAACGTGTTGTTATAAAAACGTGGCATTGGTTTGTTACTGGCATTCCCACATTCTTTTTCATTGGATATTGTTTCAACGAAGAGATAGAATGTGCCAATGGATGCAGGAAGGCATGTTTTACTTTCATCCATCGATTTTACATCGACAAAATTGATGATTGATTTTGTAGTGTAAGAATTAGCTCTTGGATATTCCAAAATTGGAATTTGACTAGTATTCTCCAACCTAGCAATTTCGGTTGACTTGTGTAATGGCCTTGAATTATAAATTTTGGACGTTCACTTTGAATATCAGATTTTGGTTTTGGGACACAAAATTCTTGATTGGCAACAAATTTTTGGTTTCGATCCCTATGTGATGGATTCTAATTCCATCTGCTTCTTCCTAATTTTCAGTTCTAGCTAGTGAATCTTGGATTTTGGTTCCAACTATCAAATCTTTGACTTTAATTCCAAGTCATGACTCTTGGATTTTGGTTCTATCCACCAAAAATAAAACTTTTTTGCATGTACCTTGTGCATTATCTAGGGTTGCAATGTTGAAATCTACTTTGGTGTTGGTTGTATTCCTCCCATTTTCGACTATTGATTCAAATCCTTTAAAAGTAATTGTGTCCTGGAATCAATAAGGCTTCAATTTGTTGATGTTAACTAAGATGGGGATGGGATCAAATTTTTCTATAGTCACTAGAAATGATGTATTGTTAGGTAAACAATATTGAATCTTGTATGGTTCAAATGAATGTTGTTTGAACTTGCTTCAGTAGTGATTCTGTGCCCATAGTGCATGATTCCATTGTTGTTGGCTTGTGGTTTTTGTTACAAGTGTTTGGGATTCCTCCAACTTTTCTAATTCGAACAATTGGGAATTAAATAACCATGTAATGGCAAAATCCTAAGATGTTGCAAAATTGTTCATAGGTAGCAAATATTTAATAAACATTAACACATGTAATCCATACACCAACTGAAAAGGGGTATGACCTATGCCCACCTTGAAAATCCTGTAAATAATAGAACGGTATGAAGATGTTCATCCCAATTTGTAAAATTTTTGTTGAATAACTTGATGAATAGTAGCCTAATAACCTTATTAGTAGAGTTGATTTGACCATTTCCCTGAGGGTAGTAAGTTGTAAAACTAGTGTGCTGAAACAAAAAAATGAATGTTAAAGATCAGAATGGCATCATTAATAAAATGGGTACCTTGGTTGTTAACCAAAGTGAAAGGGTAACCAAACCTAGTCAAAATGAATTGAGCTTTGATTGTAGTTGTGTTGGTCCTTAACACCTTTGCTTCCACCCACTTTGTTGCATAATCAATAGTAACCAAAATGTATTTGTTTCCATGTGAACAATTGATGGGCTTAATGGGGCCAATGAAGTCCGAACCCCATTTCATGAATGGTTTAGCTAGGAGCATGGTGATCAACTTCACCATTCAGGTATGTAAGAGATTTCCGGTTCGTTGGCAAGCACCACAAGATTAGTAGTTTTATTGTGCATCCTTGTGCAGAGTTAGCCACCAGTACTTGGCATCCTACATGTTTCGAATTATGATGTCAATCAAAAAATGTCCACCACCAACTCCTTGTGCATCTCCCATGATTACCAAAATCTTGTCATCATGTAAACATTGATGCAAGATTTGATCTTGCCTTTATTTGTATAACTATCCATCGATGATGGTAAAGGGTAATGCCTTCAACACTAGGTTCTTCCATTGTTTTATGGAATATCCCTTTAGAAAATTTATAGTATAGATGTAGGTATGCATTTCATGTAGGTATTATGGTTGAAGTATTAACAATGAGGCGTCAATAGTTCTTTCAAGTATACCTAGATTTTTAGTGGCATTAAAAAGTCGTAAAAAAATGTCTGCCATAGAATGAGAGCACCCTAGTTTGTACATTATTGAAAAATCATATTTTAGAAATAATAATAGGCACCTCACAATTTGTCTTGATAGGTGAAGTTTTTTAATGAAGTACAACAATTCCTATGTGGTCCACGCATAAAATAAACTTATTTCCCAACAGATAATGTCTAAATTTATGCAAAACATAAATTGTGGCAAGTGCTTCGCTTTCAATGGGTGTAGTTTTCCTTTGCATTGTTTAAAAGTTTGAAGGCATACACAATTGGTTGATCACATTTTTTGGTAGGATTTTGATCTAGCATAGCCATGATTGCCAAATTCAATGCATATGTGTGGACGTGAAACTCCATGTCCCATTTGGGTGTAATTAAAATCAGTGCATCCAAATATTGTTGCTTTATGGCCTCCCATGTTTATTAACATTTCGTAATACATTCAAACACCTTTGTTTTGTGCAAGAGCTTTATGATGGGGGCCATAATGAAGGCAAAGTTTTTGATGAAACATTGATAGAATTGGGCCATTCCATAGAAGAGTTGTATGTCATTTGGTGTGGGCACATTCATGATTGTTGAAATATTTTCACTATTAGAAAAAGGGGTGTTTTACAATTGGCCTTGCAACTTAATTTCTGAGTTATAGAAAACACTTGTAACTAACATATTTATACGCCATGAGTGCCAGTGGACAAGTTACATGAATTGCAAAGTTGCAACTCACCATATATACGGTGCAATTCATTACAACTCAATTGCAATTCAATCAAAACAATTCATTTTCAAGTACTATGTAACTCCATTATAACTACACCCATGATGTCATGTTGACGTCATTAATTGTCATCCATCTATTAAAATCTAACATGTGGCATTATGAAATTTTTTTGACATAATGTTTTTTCAAAATATTGATTTCCATCATTCATTGTGATTGTTGATGATGGTTCGAAATTGTGACATGTGACACAATAAAAAATTGCCACATGGTATATTAATTATATTTTGGAAAAATAAAAATATACAAACATTTATTTTAGTAGCTAGGTAGGTCATACATAACCATAGGTAGGTAGGTAGGTTGGTAGGTTTTAAGACTTGCATACCTACGTATTTACCTAAGATCTATTTACGTACCTACATAGGCAAGTAAGTAGGTAGGAAAGCACAAGACTAAATGCACTAAAAAATAGCCATGAAATTGTATTTTTTATTTTATGTTTTGCCATCAGGTTAAACTTTTTTATGTTCATCCCAAAATGGCACATGTATTTTAATGTGAGAACATAAAAGAATAAACCTTTTTTATATAGTTTGTAACATTGGATTCAAAGGAAAAAAATATGGGTTAAATTTTTTAGTTGTTCATTAGTTGCAAATTGAATTGCAACTATAACACTTAAGTACTCAAAGTAGGCTAAATCCAAGGGGAGGGCTCCATTATTTTTGGTGTTTAAACAAAACTTGAACCCTTCCTATTGTGCATCTAATAGTCGTAAAAAAATAATAAAATTGAAAAAGTTATGGCCCCTCAAAGTAGAGGGTGTCAAGAATTCAAAAACAAACCACCACAAGCTTCAAAAGCTAGTTCCCAAACACCAAAAAAATTCCTTATATGTTGTTCTATTGTTATTATAATTCAAATATGATTTGTAGAATTTCAGGTGGCGTTCCTATAACATTTAAAAACATTTAAAATGAATAAGAAATAAGAAAGTAATGAGGTTTGAAAATAGGAAGGGTTTAAAGAGGAAAGAAAAAGGAAAAAAACATATTTTGTAAGTTGGAAATCTAATTTCTCTTCTTGTTATTTTTCATTAGTCATTTTCCTTTGCACTTCAAAAATGATTTATAGAACTTGAGGTAGCAATCCATAACATTTTAAATCACTCAAAATGAAACACATATGTTGAAGATATATATAATTGATGAATATGCATTTTTATTAATTTATAAGTATTATAGTCGTAACATAGTTGAATAGTAGTACTTTAGTAGTGGCGCACTAATGGCCATATATTAATTGTATCAATGTGAATCATAATTGAAAACTAATTGCAAATGTATCCCATAATGGGTGGTGGACATGTGGCATGATTGCATGTATGTACATCATACACTAGTTGCAACATAATTTTTGTTTTAGTGACATATTTATAATAGCTTTGAAATAATTGCCACATGTAACTACAATGCAACTCTTGAAAAAATCAAACATGGTTGACTACATATGTATGTAAGATGTATATAATTAACTACCATATAGAAGACCCTTTTTCAACTCACTTGAATATATAATACAACTAATTTTTTGATGTGGCAATTCATTTATTAATACATCATATTTTTAAAGGGAGTTGCACAATAGTTGTAATACCCAAAGGATAGTTGCATAACAATTGTATATGAACTGTTTTTTGAATTTTTGTTACAAGGTATTGTGGTTTCAGAGGATGTGATTTCTCATAGTGTTTTCAGATCAAGTAATTTCATTACCTTGGAAATGACATACCCAAGTATGACCCCTGAATAAACCAAAAACATGCACCTCTCCAAATTCAGAGTAATACCGTATTCTTGGCATTTGTCAAAACACAAATAAAGTTTGGTAAAGTGTGTTAAGGTTGTTGAATACATTGAAGTCATCCAGGAACATTTCATGAACACCTAAAGGTATTCATGAAATGTCGTATTCACTACTCGCTAGCAGGTTTCAATCTAAAGGGCATGACTATCCAAACGAACGATCCCCAATCCGTAATGAAGGCAATTTTATACTTATTTTTAAGGGCAATCATTGTTTGATGATAAGTTAAAAAACCATCTAGAAATGAGTATATTCATGCCCTACTACCATGTATAATACTTATTTCGTAAAAGGTAAAAGATAAGGATCCTTTTTCGTGGCAACATTCAATTTTTGAAAATCCATGCAAATTTAAAGCCTTTCGTTTTTTTTTGGTACCACCACAAATGGGAGAAAGCCAAGCTGCCTCCTCCATTGGAAGAATGAATCTTGCAATTGTCCAAATCTTGTTTCACAACCATAACATAATTCGGATTCATCCAATACTGTATTTGAAGTGATGCAAGAATATTAGTATTGAACTAAATTTAGTGTTGTGCTAGGTGAGGTGGAATACCTTTTAGATCCTTGTATGTCTACGCAAAGAAATCTTTATACTTTTTCAATAATTGTTCTGCTTCATTTGCTATAGAAGAGTCCAAATTAGAATTTAACTTCACCAATTGGGTTCATCATGAATACCCAAATTTAGAGGGCGAATTTGGACCTATTCTTATATATTCCATTTTGATGCATTGTGTCTATCGAAATTTCTCCTAGTGTGTGGGGGAAGTCAAAAATCAAAATTTTGATATCGATTTTAATACCAATATCAATTTTAGTATTACTGCCAATTTTGGTATTAATAATGATTTTTGCATCAACCACCACCACCACCACCAAGATTTTCAGTTTTTGCAAAATAATGGTGCCGATTGCAAACAAATTCGGTTCAATTGCCAATAGCACGTCTTCCTTGGTAAATACATAATTCCTAATCCTATATTTTAATCTAAACTAGATTGAAACATATCATAAGACTAATTCTAATCAAATTTGTACATTCAAATCTATTCATATCTAGTTTCAGAACTTAAATCCAGTAATGAAAATATGATAATAACATCAAAACAACAAATCTAGCTATGGAATTGAAGCTTTTCCCAAAACAAAAAAATGGTTTTGTTTTATACACCATCAAAATTCAATGTTCTACAATGATCCTTTCTCTTCCTATTTTCAAAATATATTCATTAAAAAAAAGCAGTCCTATGTTATATTCAAATTCAAATGGTGATAAAAAAAAACTATGAAATCTAATTAGTATTTCTTAAAACAATAATTAGGTAAGTAGAAATATACTAATTAATTATTCCCTTCACATTACCCCACTTGTACTCCAAATTACATCATAGAATTCTGGATAAAACATTATGTTTAAAAAACTAAATCTAATGTTGTTTATGATCCTATGATTCAAAAATCTGATGTTGATATTGCTATATTATAGTTTGAATTATTTAACTACAATTTGATTTGTTTGTGGTTGTTGTACTTTAGATTGAACCAATGTCTGATTCATTGTTGTACACAATTTATTATTACTCTTTTGGTGCTTCTGTTGATAATTATGCAATTATCTAATGATGTGTTGATGTCTATTCTAGTGATTGTAATTTTGATGTCACTTATGGTTGTTACTGTGACTATAGATTTGATGTAATCTAAGGGCAAAAACACAATAGGGTGTAACAATTTCAATAGATTAAAGTCCCTTTTCAAAGTCTTGTTCTAGTGTAGTTGAAAACTAGTTTAAAATATGAATATGTAGATAATATTGAAAATAATTGTTTTCCATTTCCAATTTCAAGTCATGATGTTATAAAACATATAAAAATATCTTGAAAAAACTATTAATTTTTTTAAATGCTTAATTTTTAAAAAAAATAATTACAATTTTTGAAAATTTTAAAAGTTCATAACATAGTAAATTAAATTCACATTCCATTCATTTAATGGATCTCCAAATTCTTAAACATAATTCATCCAATGTCTCAAAGTTTCAAACACATAAATTTAACACATTGTAAAATAAAAGTCCATATCCATGAGTTTTGCAAATGTGACAAAAAATGTGGGCAAATTTCAAAAGTCCATTAGTAATTGGCTATCCATAATTTTGACTTCATGTTTTCATTTTTGAAAGGTTGATTATGATAACTTTAGATAAATGAGCCCCTTTTTTGTTATTTCGATGGATTTTATTTTATTTTATTTTTTGTACCTAAGGAATATAGGAAAAATTGCCATTATACATCCATATAAGGTCACCATAATGCATAAACACCCTTAAATCTACTCATGTTGTTGCAACTATGATGTAAGCTCAATTTGATCTTGTTGAACTTTTTGAGTTCTATGGTTTTCAATTTGTATTTACTCCCCTATTTATTGGTTGTAGATGCAGACTCCTAATAATTAACCTCCTATAAAATAGATCCAATTGGTTCTAGAGTCTGTTGTGATGCATGTCATACCACCATCCTCCTTCTGAGGGTTATCCTTCCCTCTTTTGAGGTGTCTTGGTTCCTCCTCTTCTATTCTTGTACTTGATGGTCTTGCAACATCAATATTTCCTTTGTTTTATTCTTCATCTTAGGTTTCTAGTTCTGGAAAGAGGATTAAAGGTTCATACTCAAATGATTATATGACCTTTTCTATTTGAGATATCCTATGCATATACTACCTTTCATTTCTCTCATACTCTCTATTGTCCTTTCCAATATCTTTCTGGATAGTATATTGCATTGCACCCCACCACAAATCTGCATCTTTTTTCGCCATTGACAATGCCTTGAGTTTTACCTAAAGTAAAGTATGTTGCTTCTTAAATTCATTGTTTTCTCTAAAGACACTCATAATTGAAAGGCTTGACTCCCTAAGCCTCCTCTAGAAGTTTTTGCAAGTTTTCATTAAAGGCCATCTATTTATGCAAATTTCTATTCATCTATGCTTGCCTTTGGTTAGATTGTATTTGTATGTCATTCTTGGCATGATATACATTACCAATGTCCACTTTGAGCTCCTCCAACTCCTTCTACTGCTTCAAGAGGGTATGCTACATATTCTTGTAGTCTTTCTAAGTTTGTTATGCTCTACACTCCAAGTATCCTTTTATGCCTTTAAGTTATAATAATTGGCATTCGTCTACTTTAGAGTTGCCTGAAGAAAATCCTTTTCCATTCTAATGTTCTCCATATCCTTGTGTTTTTTCCATGTTATTAATCTTTTGTTTGGTTGTTTATACTTTTGTTAATATTTCATTATTCTTTCTCTTCCTAACTTGCAACTCGGCTTTGAGCTTTTGCTCCTTCTCCAAAGCCCCTTGCTGACTTTGGATAGATATGTCCTTCTCTTTTATAATCTACTTATTTTTTATTTCCAAATTAGAAAATCTAAGCAAAATATTGGTCGTTTGTACACTATACTATGCTGCATGTTGAAACATACTAGCAACTCTCCTGTGTTCATCCAAGTATGTTTCTAGCCTTTACACAAATCCTAATGTATGAATCCTTGGAATCTAACCTCTAGAACTTGTACTTGATGAACCTAGATTCCTATGTGTAGTCCAAAAATTTCCAAATACATTTGAGCTTGTTGCAAAACTTAGTTTCGAAGGTGGCATACCTTCATTATTCTATGGTACTAGAACATATTGTTGTAATTCTAGTGGATCTAGTCCAGATTTTGTATATATTCCTTTGTTGCTTGTTGAGCTTGAAATTTGGCTCCTTCTTGGGCCTTCTCTGATGCTCCTGCCCATTTGATCTTTGTTCTTGCTTGGAGAGGTATGTGGTCTTGGATTAGGCCTAGGAGATATGGATTTCTCCTTTTGTCTCTAATGTTGTTATTGTTGCTTCCTTAGCAATTATCTTGCATGTTGAAGATTAATATTGCCCCTCATTGCAATATCCTATTATCTTATTTGCTTCTTTTGTAGAGTCTCCCTCTCTTCATCATCATTAGATTAAGATGTCAAAATTGGTTTTTTGGTTGTCCAAGTTTTTGGTTGTTTCTTTTTTTTAGGATAAATGTGTGTAGGGTTCAGAGGTCTTTTATTTTTGATAAACCTTTCCCTCATGCTCTCCTTCTTCTCTTGTCCTCTTGTGATTGTTCTACTTATTTCTTCCTCTCATGTGGCTCTACTCCTTCTAGTGGAAACCACTTTTGAAACAAAACTTGTAGGACTATGGTAGAATGCCATATAATTTTTTTGGTTCTCTTTTAGTTGTTCCCTCATCATGTTTTTCTAACACTTCCCATCTTATGAATTCCTTGACCAATTGAGAATACATAATTGTAGCCCAATTGACTAACTCTCCATGATTTATTCTAGAGATCATCATGGTAGAATTATTGCTAAAATATTGCACCTTATCTTTCTAGTAGATAATGGGCAAAATTGCAACAATTCTATTTACATACTCTAACTTTATCTTCTTTACAACCCACCCTTCATTAGTGTTCTAAGTATTTGGAAGTTTATTAGTTATGTTTGCCAATGCCATTTTGGCATTTAACATCTCTACTTGGTCAGCCTCTATTTCTCTTGTATGGTAGATTTTTAAAACCTTTGCCAAAAGATGTTTGTTTATAATTCTATGCTCTTCTTCTAGCATGACCTTGATTATGTTATGTTTAGAATCCAACTTCCAGTAATTTGAAATTCAACTAGAATGTTGTGATGAGGAGTCTTCCATTCAACCTAACACATACTTACTAATCTAACTTTGTTTACCTAGGTCCTTTCTTCCTCTTTAAAACTTGTCCAAAGCAAAATATTCTTCAAATTTTTATTATAACTTTGTTCTGTAGGAGTAAAAAATGTATCTAACCTCATCATCTTGGTGAGTCTACACCTCTTCCCACGCAAGTTTGCGGCCATTGCTTACCAATTTGTTCTTTTCGTGTGCTTTTTGTTGGGAATGTAAACTTTCTCTAGAAGCTGCTCTTGGGTAGGTTCTTCTTGATGTAATGGAACTTCCTAATCTTGTTATAACTCATCCTTCTATTTCTTGTTTTTCAAGTCAAAAATGGAAATTGGCCCAAGTTGTTCATTATGACTTACCTATTTGTTGGGCTTCCTAAAACTATATCTCCTCAAAATTTCCTTACAATCTCTCTCATTTTTTCTAATTGCTTCAAAGCTTTCTCAAACTTAAATATTGAAGAAGATTTAAAAGGAAGAAGAATAAACAGGAGAAGGAAATGGCAGACCTCTTTTTGGAGACCTAATCTATAAAGGCAAAATATTTGCAAAATTTTGTTGTTCTTTCTATCTTTCTTGCTTTTCCTCTTAACTTTTGTAATTTCTCTCTAGATTGTCTCCACAAAACTTTTTTTTTCACTCATCATTCTATAAACAAAAAAAAATAGAAACATGTTTGTAGAAAAAAAAATGAAGAGGCATTATGTTGTTTGCCACCTTTTGAAACGTAATCATCTTGTTTCATGAAGTGATGTTTCATTTTTCACTTTAAGGTTAACATTTTAATGATGTGTCCCTTTTTTTACTTTTTTGACATTTTTTGTCTCTTGTTAAAGTTCATACTAACAACAACATGGGCCACAATTAATGCTTGCTGACTTAGGAACTCTATGGACATGGCATTTAGTTGTTTTGATGACAACTTTAAATTTAATAACTTGGTGTTTTTTACACTATAAACTTCCTTTGTCTTATGTTGAGTCATCAAATGGATATAATTTTGTTTTGATGTGACACACTTATTTAACCCATAATCTAATAATTATGAAATTGTATAATCATGATCTATGAATATTTTCATAACTAGTTGATTCATAAGATTTATTGAGGGTTTAAAAAATATTATTGTTTGATCAATACCAATGATCTTTGTTTTTCTCTAACCTTTTCAATTTTCATCACATTTCTTTTCCATGTGGTCTGAATCATGGATTTTAAAAATGTCTAATTCTTTGAACTCTGAATCCCCTTCAATGTTTGATCCACATATTTGTATGGTTTCAATTTGTTAACATTGAACATACTAGATTTGGTTCAAAATTATTAATAGAAACAAGAATAACAATATTATTGGGTAAGTAATATTGTACCCTGAATGGACCAAACCATCTTTTTTTGAATTTGCCCAAATGTGTATTTTCTCCTTTGGGAAATCACAAAACATAGTTTCCAAATTGGAATTTTTTCTTTGTGTTTTTTGTTGATTCCACATAAATTTGCTCCACTAATTTGCTCCACATTGTTCTTAGCCTCTAATCTATTATGTTGTAACTTCTCCAATTTTGTAATTTTGGCAATTAATACTCTGGTTGGTTTTGCATCTTTGGGGTCCCCACTAATAACCAATAAAACATATTCTATTGGCATTAGAGGATGCAAACCATAGACTAACTAGTAAGGTGTATAACATGTTGCCACCTTGTAAGTAGTCTTATATGAAAACAAAATTGTGGACAAATGTTCATCCCAATCTGTTATTTTATCATTGATTAATTTGGTCAATAATCTACCAATGACTTTGTTAGTAGATTTTGCTTGTATGTTTCCTTGTGGATAATAGGTAGTTGAACTAACATGTTTTAACAAAATTTGTTCTATTAGATGTTTTATTATATCATTGATAAAATGTACTCCTTAATTTATAACTATGGTAAATGGACATCCAAATTTGGTCAAAATATATTTATATAGGAATTTAGCTATAACTACTGCAATATTGGTTTTGAGTGCCTTTGCCTCTACCCACTAAGTTGCATAATCTGTAACTACTATACTATATTTGTTGTTTCGTAGTCTTCCTGTTGGTTTAATTGGATCTATAAAATCTAGACCCCATTTCATGAAAGGTTCATCTAGAAATATTGTTACCAACTTGGCTAGACTTTTTGTTTTTAGTCCTCCGATTTTCTAACAATTGTCATAGCTTTTGCAAAATTTATGAATATTTTTGAATAGTGTTGGCCACTAATATTTTGCATCTAGAATTTTCTTTGCATGAATATTTGTAGCAAAATGTCCTCTTGCCACTCCTTCATGTAACTCCTTCAAAACAATCTATGTTTTTGAATTGGTCAAACATTTGCACATTTTTATTGTCTTGTCCCACTCTATACATTATTTCCTCTTTTAGAGTAAAGGGTTATGCCTTTCTAGCCAACTTCTATTTCTGAGCTAAGTTTGGAGTTTTTGACATTTAAATTATCTTTAGATAGTTTCTTACTCTTACATCCATATAGGTTATACATAAAATAATGATGCATCCATAGTCGGATTTGAGATTCTCAATGGTTTTGAACTATTTGGTAATCTGGATAAAACATCAACAACTACATGTGTTCTACTAGGCTTGTAGATTACTATGAATTCATAGTCCAAAAATAATGACAACCATTTGGCTATCCTTCTAAATACATGTGGTTTGTTGACCAAGTATACCAAAGCCATGTGGTCTACATGAAAAACAAATTTGTTCCCCAACAAAAAAATATGAACTTATGTAAAGCATAAACCATTGCTAAGGCTTCCTTCTCTCTAGTAATATAATTTTGTTCTTCTTTATTTAATAATCTTTATTCAATAATGAGGCATATATGTGCACATGAAACTTTAACTACCAATTTGGAGGTATTAGAATTGGTGCTTCCATATATTTCTGCTTGATACGATCCCAAGCTTCTTAACACTTTGTGGTCCAAATAAAGGGTTTTGTTTCCCTCATCAACTCATTGATTGGTGCCATGATGAAGGCAAAATGCTTAATGAAACATCTATAAAACTAAGCCATACCATTAAAGACTTGAAGTACTTGAGTATCAACATTGATTTGATATCTGGTTGGGGCACATTGGAACATGGGGAAATGTGCAGCTGCTCAAAGATAGGAGTCTTGAATTCCCCAGTTCACACCATCCATGGCATTAATAGTTTGATATACAGTAGGATAAGCATCAGCCACAAACAAGACTTCAGAGAAGTTGTAAACGATTTGCAACTCTAGCAAGCAAACATGTTGAAGAATGGCTTCATGCAATAGAGACACTCCAAATTTTGTCCTCATGTCTAGACCTGATAATGCAGATCGTCAACAGTGTAATAAAGATGGCCAAAGAAGCCTGACATAAATTCACCATGGTGCTATAGGGGGCTGAGATGGAGAGTGGGGTGTGGGGAGGGACTTGTGAGTTCACTGAACACAAGGAGAGAAGAAAAGCATGAAGAAGATTGAGTGAAGGCACTGGGATCTGGGTGTCAACAAAATGAGATAGAAAAGGTGAAGTGCAGACATTGCCTTGCTTGCCAATGCTAGATGCAAGGACTTTTTAAACAAAACCACCACCCTCACCAGACATTTGTGCAGACATTCATATTGCCCAAACCCTAGTAAACAAGACTGAATGTATTTAAGGGGAATTCAGTGATTGGTAGTTCATAGGCACAGTTTATCACAAGAGAGTTCCCCCCAAAAAAGATCATCTCCTGTGAAAAAAACAATATACAAAAGAGGATACACTGGAAGTTAAAATAACAACATAAAATTGACCTTCATACTAAGAGAAATTATTCACAGCATACCAACATGTCTGCAGTGACAAGAGGAATCCACAAGACAGTATAGATTGCTCCCACCTTTGAATCATTGAATCTCCTCCACAAGTAGAGAAGAACAGCATCAGCTTCTGAATAAAATAAACACAGATCACATACCAATTTCACAGAGCCATTAGTGAAATGAGCATCTGAAGGCAACATCCTACAATCTGAGCAAATGAATAGTGATGGACATTCTAAAGACAATAAACACAAGCTCCACAACTTTCTAGTACCATGTTGGGTTCAATCATCAAAACAAAAGAAATGCATTTCAAGAAAAGACAAGTTCAAATATGATCCTGAACTCACTCCTTGGGGTCCTTTCTGAGTCATTCCCAAAAATCAAAACAGTTCAGTGTCCTCAGCAACATCAAAACCAATCTAGATTTTCAGTGATGGCACTTTTACTATAGCAAAAATATTTTTCATTTCTCACATGCCACATTGCCTGCAGAAATGAAGAGAATCACAAACCCTTTAGCTCGTATGATACAAGCCTTGAACAGGTAGATAGCCTTCCAAGTGGAATATGTTGTTGCCTCACTATGGAGAAGGATGCAGATGGTTTAGATGACTTTCAAAACACTCTGTGCAGTCTTTCTAAGCTTCAACCCTCTGCAATCCTTACACTATGCTTTGTACAAAAGACTCCCAAGAACCCCCCTATCTCATTCATGGTACGTCAATGCTCCTTCTGTCCCACGATACAATGACTTCGCTCGCACACTCCCTCAACTCCCAGTCGTCTCCCGTGGGGCTTAAGACCGGTGGTACGTAGAGGCAGTTTACGAGAAGTCTCGATGGCCGCTATTCCTTTATTCAGCCAGCACCCCGCAAACGCAAACAGCAGAAACCAAATTCAGTGTTGGTATCGTCTGTGGCCATGACTCTGAGACGCAACAATATTGGAAGATATGAATTAGACGAAGCAGAAGAGTCCCGTCAGTAAAGCTAACAAGAAAATCAAAGCGTTGCTAAAACTTTCAAAAAAGCAGCAAGAAAAATCGACCAAGAACCCCAGCGATGGGGGCGTAAGACTAACAAAAAGAACTTGGCACCATACTAGGCAATCATTCGGCTGTCACCGCTTCACCAATGCTGGACGATTTCAACATCTCCAGCAGCAACGGCGTTCTTTCGGCGGTCCTTCCCCAAGACTTGGACATGTCGACCTCCTCCGCTATGGAGCCGGTTAGAATCTTGGCAAAAAGTTCGTTGGATATGACGAACTTCATAGTCCCGTTACCTTGTCGTTGTTGCTGAGGGTCATCAGCTCGACAAGGAGAAGAAGAAGAGGCACTGCCCAAGTCGTCACAGTTGGATTTTCTGCTCGCGGGAAAGGGAAGAAGGAAGTAAGTTTCCCAGGGCGTGAGGATCGTATGAGGCGGTAAGAGCTTCACCTCGTGCATGAGCAAGAGAGAACTGGAGTGGCACACAAAGTGGCCGGGATATTCTTGAAGCAAGTCAGCGACTCGCATGGGGCTAAAAAATGTCAAAACTGCCCCGTTCCCTCGCAAGACTGTCACGAATGGTTCGTCCCCCTTAGCACCACAAAAGGAAGCGTTTCCCATGATGAAAAAAGAATCTCTCTCTCTCTCTCTCTCTCTCTGAGAATACGACTTCTGCCGAAGGCTCAACCCTTTGAAGCCAAAGCAGGTAGAACACGCCGTAACCAACCTCCGCCGAAGCGGTGGATTACCAGTCCCCAAGAAGCAAAACCACGGTTTTACTTACTGCTCCGGCCATTGAAGAAGCGCCCAGACCCGTTTGCAAAGACACCACACAAACGAGACAAACAGAACATATACGCAACCAAATAACACAAGTACTTGGGATCTCAAAACCCCGCGAAATGACAACCGATTTGTCAAGCAGCAAAAAGAAAAAAAAGAAAAGCGAGAGAGAGAGAGAGAGAGAGAGAGAGAGAGAGAGAGAGAACTTTTAAGGATGCTTAAAGTGATTGGAGCTTCACAAGGTGACAGAAATAGTGAGAATAATAAAATTCAAAAGGTCATATCGAAACCCGTCCTCATTTTGCAAAAGCAAGACAAAGACCTGAACCTACCGTCAAGGAAAAAAAAAAACACCAACTGATCGCAGCTTCAACACAGTTCCAACCTAATGATAATAATAATCTGCTAAGCAAAAAACAACCGATTAAACAAACCTGTCACCGAAAGGCATAAGCAATAGACGGACATTTTTAGAACATCTTGATTTTCACGCAACACTTGAAAAATATAGAAGACTCGATCGCAGTAATACACACACTCTTCCAAATGGGTGGAGAGGTTTAGGGTATTAACCATCTCGGGGTCCATGGACACCCCATGTTCATTGGAGTATTGGATTTACTTGGGGTGGGTAGCAGCATGGCAGCACCTGCCTTGTTCGTAAGGAGGGCTCTTGTCAACTTCGTAAAGAGACAAGTCCAACCGGTTGCTACATACAATACATTAATATGCCACTGTGAGGCCTTGTATCCTTAATCTCTACCAATAGAAATTTGTAAACATTCAAATTGGGTTCCAATTTATTTATTTATTTTTAAAAATTAGGGCCGCCTGACCCATGTTATATTCCTACCGTATGGCCAAGAAACTTTGCAAAATGTAAATTTCCACATGGGAGGGAGATTACTTTTTTTCGACCGTTTTACAGATACCCCTCCATCGGCTACCACGTCAGGTGGGCCACTTATACCGATAATGCACTCAACCTACGACTTTACTATACCCGACACAAAATGCTAGGAGTTAAATGAATGCTTGCAAATAGTAAAATTTGGAGTAGTATGTTTTCTTGACTTCCTGCAGCGACTTCGTGACTCTTGACTTTTCTAAACATGTTTTCTATGGGTAAGTAGGTGAGGCTACATGGTTTGCCGTTCAGATCAAAATCAGGTTGGCCCTGCTAATAATATCATGTGTGAAAGAAAGGTTGTTTCAGATAACTTTAGTACTTTAAGTTAATAATTCTTTAAACAAATGCTTGTGCTCACTGCTTGAAATAGGATCGGTTCTTGTGCAGAAGGATGTTTCTCATTGCCCTAAACGAGAAAGCTTCTCCTTTACAGGACAAAAACACACTTTTAACTTAGATACCATGCATGGACATGTGATTCGCATACTAGTCCCAACGCCGCAAAGTCCCCATTCCCCAGCCTCTACCTTCCAACGTGTTCACATGAAACCAGAGATTGTGATCATTGTAATACAAAACCTTTGGCCACCAGAATTTGACACGGTTGTTCTTGGGTACATTCCAGTGAACCAGCCCACCGGCCACTGGATGCCCATTATGACTTATGACTCAGATGTGGATGAACCTCATCTGAGTTAACATTGGTAACCCATTCTAAAAATCTGGTGCTAGACATTGGTAAATAGTAGATAGGTACAAAAATAGGCAACAACTAGGTAAGTAGGTGGTGTATCATCAAGGATTTGTAAAGCTTTATTAAGAAACACACCGTAGATTATGGAAATGTACAAAGGAGTAAAATAAAGGAAAAGGGAGAAGTAATAGGACATCAAGTTCGCTCAAAGTAGCCGTGAAAATCTCTCCATGTCCGTAACTGATCACCTGTGGAAGGTTGGCCATATTTATATGTCCAAAATCGACAACTTGCAATAGATCGATTGTGGTGATGGGAGGTGTGTTTTGAAGGGGTGGAAGTCGGGAAATAGCTAAACCTACGACTATCACCCGATTTAAGATGGAAGACACTTGCATCCTTTGTAATGTGATTGAAACTTTTTGACGAAAAAAATGACCAAGCTAGAAAGATGAGGGCCTTCTGTCCCCTTCAAGCTCCAAATGGCATTAGCACAATCGTGTAAAAACATGTCCACATGTTTGTGTAAGAAACCAAATACCTCAATTGCTAAAAGGAGGAATTGATCAATGGGGTGTCGGTTGTGATAACTCTTTTCCTTGGCTTGAGTTACATCGAAAACAACAAATCCTTGAATTGTGTAAGATTGGGGAAGTAAATCCGCTCGTGTTTGGTCATCAATGACAATGTTGGCTAAAATGTGAATGTTATATTTGGTAAGCACAATGTCGATTTGTTGACGAAAGGAATTGAATGTGGTTGGAAGAAGCACATGTAATTGTTTTTGTTTCGCATGGAAACCAACATCTCATGTAATGGCAACAAAGATGTCACAAATTGCATGATGGGTTCTAATGCAATCGTTGTTGTGAACATAAGGTAAGAAGTGGATACCCATAGGGTCGATGGGATGTGTGCATACACATCGAAGGATGTTTACAATTGAGGGATGGGGTAATCCAAGTCACGTACAAAATGCCATGTAAAAAATTGAGGAAAATAATCAAAAGGATGGGAATATTAGTTGAGTTGAAAACCAAGTGTCTACCTTGGGCTATAACATGATAAAATTTAAGCGAGATGGGCTTCAAATGTCCTGTTAGAAAGCATGTTGGAAAGGGTATGATGGTGCAAATGCTTCAAGATGGAATCTTAAAGTTGAACCATTTGTTGCCTAATGAATTATTCAAATGGAAGAAGACACACATGGGTTGGGGGTGGTAGAAGATCACATGTCGTTTTGAGGTGTTGATGGAAAGGAAATGTGTTGTTATCGACTCATGTTCACACACCCCCAAACTTTTTAAAAGATTCAAATGTGAATCTAAATGTGAAAACAACGAAAGAAGAAGTTGGGGTATGCTCCATAGTTCACAACACTTCAGGGGTAAGAAATGTGTGTTATAATTTTGAAATGAAGATTAAGACCAATTCCAAGCAAGTCAATTATTCATATGGACTTACACAAACCTAATAATAAGTTGATTAGTGCATAATTGGAACACTTTTGGTGCACAAACAAACCATAGGCATACACAAACTCACAAGACTCATCACAGCTCGGACTTAAAGGAAGCCACCACCTCCTTTCTTGTAGTATTCTTTATGATTAGCCATGGGGTTGCATCCAAATGTCATTTTTCCTCGAGACTCCCAAGTTTCAAAATTCCTTAAATTGGGATTCCTGCCACTTTAAAGGCCCATAACTTCATGTTCAGACCTTTGATTGAGGTGAGGTTTAAAGCAAAGTTGTACCCATGGTTAAAAAATTTCCAACAATATGAGGCACGTTACTTGCACGGATGTAATTCAAGGTGATTCTTGACTTTTAATGGTCAAAAGTCAAATTGACACTTTGACTCTTAAACCTTCTTTTGGCCATAACTTGTGTTGTAAACACTCAAATGGATCATGCAAACCCATTTTAAACATTTATGTTTCAAGAGCTTTCCAATGGTATAAATAATTATTCAATATAATGAGTTTTGACCTTTCAAATTATTCTTTAAAAATTTGGGAATCCATCCAGACTCCAACTCCCAAAGTGGGAGTCCATTTGGGAGTGTGTAGACTCATGGTTCACACTCCTTTGCACTCATGAGAATGTGAATGTAATTCCTGGGTTGCATTTTTGGCCTGCATTTTTCTATGCCCTTGCTTTAATTGGGAGCCCAAAGTTAAGGTTGTGACATGTGCTAAGGTTTCAAAAAGGAAAGGACGTTGATTAGCCATAAACCTAGTAGTTATGACTAAAACAACAAGGGCCCAACTCCCTAAATAGGTTATTGGGGCAATGGTGGATGTCAATATGAGCCCGATACCACCAAAAGTTATTGGGAAAGATGACACGCTCCCAAGCTTTTTGAAAGACCCAAGATGGGTCTAAGGTAATAAACAACGGAATTATTAAGAGTTCGGGGCATGCTCCCAACTTTCAGCACTAAAAGGAGGTAGAGGGGCGTGCTAAAGCTTCGGGATGGGATTAGGAAGAATGACAAGTTTCTAGTTACTCACTCGAATTTGCATCAAACCAACCGATAAGTTAGTTAGTTCACTTTTTGGAACACCTTTAGTGTTAGGACAAGCCACGGGCGACTTTAGACTCACAAGACTCACCACGACCCAGATTCAAGGGAAGCCACCACCTTCCCCCATATAGTATTTTATGCGCCTCTCTACAACACCTACATTCAAATGTTTTTTTGTCTCGGGATTCCCAAAGAGGAGTCCTGAAACTCCCACGATTTGGACTCCCGCAACTTTGCAAGGCTATAATGTTTTATTCAGACTTCTGATCGGGATGAGGTCTAAAGCAAAGTTGTAGCTTTCGTTGAGAGCTTTCTAACAGTGTGTTGCACTCCACCTAAACGCATAGGGGTCAAGTCGATTCCCGACTTTTTGTGGTCAAGAGTCAAACTGCGAGTTTGACTCTCGGCCTTTCTTTTTGCCATAACTTGTTTTGCAAATGTCCAAATGGTCATTCGAGCCCATTTCAAACATTTGCACTTCAATAGCTTTTCAATGATATAAAGAGCTCCCTAATGCGAGGTGTTTTGATTATTGTAATCGCTCTCTGAAGTTTCGGGAGTCCCAACGGACTTCCAAGTTCCCATTTCAGGAGTGTGACTCTTCATCCTCACACTCTCTCAAGATTGGGGTTGCGACAAAGGAGGTTTGTTTATGAGCTAAATGTCTTTCTAAACTATTAAAGGATCTGGGATTCAAAAGGCATCCAAACACTTTAGGGGGGAGGAAGCAAAAGAAATAAGGGGCTTTATGAAAGTGGAAGATGCAGGTGTGCATTGTAAAAAATATAATGGGCGTTCCAAGAAACAACAAATTATAATTCCAAAAGCCACTTAAACATGACCCATTCGAAGGAAAAGGTCCACATGTCGAACATCCTTTTGTAAGGCATCTTTGATGAAAGATCATGTGAAAGTTAAAATGCCCAATGAAAACCCCAAGACTATAATTCCTTTGGATGGGGTGGTAAATTGGGATGGGGTGTTTAAGTCTAGTGGTAGGCTGAAGGGTGACCATGTAATGCATTTCTGAGGTTGGATAGAAAACCTATCACACAAAGTTAGATTTAAAAATGTTCATAGGTAGATGATATGATTGAAAATAGACCTATGATGTGATTGTCATCTACAATGGATGGAAATAGATAAGATGAAAAATGATTAGTTGTAGATGTTAAGCCCTAAAATGAGCTAAAACGAATAATCCCTCCCCCCCCCCCTAAGGATCATCTTGACGAGTTCGCATGGCAGATGGGATGATTGTGACATCGCCTTTGTGATTATAATGATTGTAAAAAAAAAAAAATCGAATGCATAAAATGCACAAACAAAAGGGATCGGTTATATGATGTCCCCATTTATTACATGAATTTTTTGAAATATGACCTTTTTTTACACTAAATTGAATGTGTTTGCCACATTTAATTGAAGAGCAACCCAATCAATGTGAAGGTCCAAGGTGCACTTAATGTTGTGGAGTACTGTTTCACAACCACCTTTAGTTACAACTCCAAATTGGTGTGGGGAAAAATGTGTTGTAAAAGCTTCACGAAATTGAAGACATCAAGTGCGGTTTATGAATATATACAATGTTTCCCGCACTACAATGGGATGAACTCCACCTAAAGGCTTGGTCATGGTTACGAAACGAACTATTCCAAAGACGTGTGCAATTTGAGGTGGAATGTGACCTTGTGCAATATGAAAACAAAGTTGGACCATTGAAGAAATTATTGATGAATTTTCAAGCTGCAAACAATTTTGAAGGTGCTCAAAAACCATCCCAAAAAGACCATTTGTCAATAAATGCAGCATGTGTTGGAACGCTAACTTGAAATAATTGAAAGAAAATTTGAGGTCCCAGTCTAGTTCGTAGTTTTCGAGGAAAAACAAGAAACAACCATTTAATTTGGGGTTTAATGGGCTGAAAGTTGAGGTGGTGTTGAAGGACATGGGTGCAAGAAAAATGGTGTTAAAACACAAACTACCCGAGAATTTCCCATGCATAACCAAAAACTAAATTATGCAACAAACATTTGTGAGTTCGAGGATCATATTGGGGAAAAAGGATCGAATTCAAATTGATCGACAAAACTCGGGCCTACAAAAAAAATTCCTTTTGCAAATTTTCCCAATCGCTTACTATAAAGCACTTGAGTCAAATCTATGTTTCCTTATGCCTTGTCGCCTTACCACGAGGGGGCAAAACGAAACACCATTGGGGTAGTAAAAGGAATAAATGCCAAACTGCCACATTGTACGGGTCTTGTGCTAATTTATCCAATGGAAAATGAAATGCCATTTCTACATCATGTCGTTGAACAATGGGGATGTGCTTATACAAACGAGGAAGACAAAGGCCTAAATGAAAGGACCTAATGACATATAATGTTGAAACCCAAATTTAAGCTGATGTAGGTGGAGTGGGAGCAAAGGAAGGTATTGGGTTAAGATGATCACAATGGTTTAGATTGGATGAATTAAATGTCTAACATGAATGCTTATGATGAACTAACCCTTAATTAATAAATTGGCACCTACAAGTGGGGCACAAAACTTTAAATGGAGGTTGAGGGCATGTTGAAAAAATGGGGGTAGGTTAAGGGGTATGATCATGGCCAACTATAGAGACCAATAGAGTGGGAGTGGGAAAATGTCATAGTTATGCATGATTGAAGGGGTTTGGGAAAGTGTAAAGTTGGGACCTCGCATTCATATGAAGGGTTGGAAGTTGGTAAGGGGGCACTAGTAGGTGGTGTATGATTTGTTAGAATTGGAAAGGTAATTAGTGGGTGGTTTGTCATTTGCATGGGGGATAAGGTGGAAGATAGGTTGATGGTGGCACATGATGAAGCGAATGGGGGATGGTAACTATGAGGTTTGATGAGATGTGATGAGTTACAGGACATGGGATGTTTGGTGCCCATGAGGTAGGAGGTCTATTATGAACATACACCCCATTTTCTAAAAATTGCCTACCGCTATAAAACAATCCTAAATCTACAAAATTAATCACACAATATTAAATAAAACAAAAAAATAAGTAAGAAATTTTCCAAGGAATTTTTTTCTAGGGCATTATGCCAAGGCCAAACCCTAACTTCGTTATAAGCCTATGTGTCATGATCATCAAACTATTAGATTCAACAAGACCTAAACACTCTAATACCAAAATATTAGATTGGGACTTATTTGCGCAATTGCAAATAAGTCGCACGTTTTAAAGATTACCTATTTCAACACAATAATTTTAAACCTATAAAAGCAACCACATAAGACTAAATAGATCAAATGGAAAAAAATAATGAACTATTATAAATAAGCAAGTCTTATTTCAAAAAATAGACAATCTTTAATTTTGCCATAACCTTTGACATCATCATTTTTACTCTACTAGGTTTGACACAACTTATATACTTAAAAAAAACTATTGTGCAAGAATTAGGGGCCCACAAACTTTTAATCTTTTATTCTTTGGACTACCCAACTAATGTAACACCCAACTTTAATAACAGAAAAATACTCTAGATTTAATCTTTTGCTTTAAAAAAAACATCTTAGAAAACATATTATTGGTGAATGACTAGCCATTAAATATTGACATGTTCACACTTACAATGCATTTTTATTTAATTATATGTAAATTTTTTTTAATATAAATTTTTCTTCATTTGTTTTTTCTAAGACTATGACAAAAACAAAGAAAAAAGAAGATTGAAATAAAGTTTCTCTTTGTGTAAGCAAAAATTTCTACTATGCTTAATTTGAATAAAATGATTACATTTTTGGTGATTAAAAACAAATTAAACTTGACACACCAAAAAAGAAAACTCAAACAAAAGAAAAGCAAAAAGACACAAAACCTATTTTCCCTTAGCCTATTTACCTTTGTTGTCTTGTTATTTGTTGATGTTGGTGTTGTTATTGTCACTCCTCTTCTCCTTTGCTCCAAAAAGTGATTGTTCTCATATCTCCCATCATGCTAAAAAAATCTAGAAAGTTTAAAGGACCTAAACCCTCATTGCCACTGGTTCTTCTTTTCCTTTTTGATTTTTTTTTAGGGAAGGGGTTGGATGTGGGTTTCAACGTGATTGAGTTTGTTGGCTGCTTTGTCAACAAACCCATATGAACTAAGACAAAACCCTAAATGAAAATCCTAACTCTTTGCAAAATAATTCAAGCTAACTTAATCACTAAAATGACATTGCCATCAACTCAAGATCCAAACCAGAAGTGCTTTTTACTTACTGTTGTGTGAAGATCAAAAGAGATCAAATAGTGTTGACAAGCTTTTTAGATGGACTATATCCCATGGCGTTAATAGAAGTAACATGAGCAATTTAAGTGGGATTCCGTTGATTATTGCAATGGTGTTGCTGGTAGTGGCGGCAATGAAAATAAAGAAGGACATCATATTGTGGCACATTCCCACCACCTTGCACATTCCCATCCCTCCTCCTCCCCCTACCACGGTTGTTGCTCCTCCTCCTCCTACTGATTTTTTTCACATCCCATTAACAATGGTCATTCCCTCTTTCCTTTTTCTTGAACACCTCCATTGTTGGTCTTCTTGTTGTATAGTCTACACTTTTGGTGAGTGATTGGTGGATGCCACAATGTGATGTCCTCCCCATCTAGATGTAACATGACATTTGTTGCAACCCTAGCCTTGGGCTCGTAACCAAGGCAAGGGTTTACAAAGGTGTAGGCCAATAATGAGCCCAAGAGTCACATTTCATGCTCCAAGAGTGCAAGGCAGTGTGAGGGAATGAACCCCACACTCCCAAGTGAGCTCCCATTTTGGGAGTTGAAGTCCTAATGGACTTTCAAAATTTCAAAGGGCAATTGCAGGGGTCAAAATTCATTGGATTGAAGAGTTCCTTATATCATTGGAAAGATCTTACAACATAGATGTCTAAAATGGTCTTGTATGACCCATTTAGGTATCTAAAACACAAGTTATGACCAAAAGAAGCGCCAAAAGTCAAATTGCCAATTTGATTCCCGACCATTAAAAGTCAGGAATCACCCTGATTCCTTTGCATGAATGTGGCGTGTCACATATCATTGGAAAGTTTTCAATAAGGATTACAACTTTGCTTGAGACCTTGGTTTAATTGGTCTACACACAAAGTTATGGGATTCCAAAGTTACAGGAGTCCCCATTTTGGGAATTTGGGAGTCCCGAAACAAAATGACATTTGGGTGTTGGTTTTGTGGCCAGGCACAAAGTATACTATAAAAGGGAAGGTGGTGGCTTCCCCCAAGTCTAAGCTGTGGTGAGTCTTGTGAGTCCGTGTTTGCCCATGCACCAAAAATGTTCCAACTATGCATTGACCAACTTATTGTTAGGTTTGCACAGGTATGTGTGAGTAATTGAGTTGCTTGTCAATCTTCCTAGTCCCCATCCTAGAGCTCCAACACACCACGCTACCCTCGAAGTGCTACAAGCCAGGGAGCACACCCCAACTCTTTCTCCTTTCGTTATCTTCACCTTTGGACTTGTAGTGAGTCCATTGAAGACCTTGGGAGTGCGTCAACATTTCTGTCTAAAATATCATGGGCTTTTTGTACACTGCTAACAACAAGGCATTTTTTGTTTCATACAAATCCAAAGATTTTGCATTGCACACCATATTAATAATGTGTTTATCATCACCAACCAAAAGGTAAATCAACCAATCCATTATATGCCCAGTGAACCTTTCTCTTGAAGAATATAATTTTTTTTTCATGTTGCTATGGAATGATTCCACAAAGAAGTTGGTGTCCTACCTTGCATGTGGAATGTTTCGATTCCCAACACATCACATCCTTGCTTTCAACAACTAATGTTCTTTGAGGTATTGAATGAAACAAACAACATTAGGGAAACTTGTTTTTAACAAATTAATTTGTTGTTCTGCCCATAGAACAAGGTAAGAATTAATGGGACATCCCTACGAATACATTATCCTCCTGAGGGCACATAAGACTTTTGATTGCTCTTATGCAAATCCAATATGTTTTACAACATTTTTAGTCCATGTTTGCGCACATGCCACAAACATACAAAGACTTTCATTCTTGGCCAAATATTGGTGCATGGAAAAACAAGATTAATAAGATATATTAACATTTATAAAAACAACAACACAATGGCAAGAACAAACTAAATCCACATTGAATTCAACATTGTTCTACAATGGAAAATGGGCTTAAAAGTAAGTCACAAAATAACATTTGATGATTAAATGTTCTATTTCAAAACATTTGTTAAAAATGTTGTATAGATTACAATGGTTTTTTGCATTTGTACATGAAATTGCAATGGTGAACATGTTGTATTATATTGTTAATGAGATATTGTGCATATCAATACCATTAACATACACATGAGATTTTGTTTTGTAGTAAACTATTGACACATAGTTTGTACTTCGAAGTATTGAACAAGAACTTTTAGGACACAATACTTGTGAACACAAGTTGACAACTTGTAATATAGTTTAATTGAAAATATGTAATGGAAAATATGATTGATGTTTGATGGTAGAACTAGAAACACTATGGGTGTCAAAAATTCCCAAATAAGCACATATAGCTTTGAGGACTTATTTGTAGAAGTAATAACCTTACCTCAAGACCTTGATTTCAACTTGAGCATGTCCACAATGATAGAGCAAATGACATCCAATCATTTGGCATTCTATGTGATAGTGATTGCAGGACCAAATGGAGGTCATTTTTTTGGCTTTTCCCCATGACAATGAATGCAATGGGTAATCCATTCTGCCATTCATCAAACACCATCAAAGTTATGAACCCAAAACATGATGAATCCAAAAAACATTTTTCCCATGGCATAGTTCACCCATTTTGTTCATATGTTCTACATGCAAGTATATCAATTGGCAATTACTATGGTCCAAATAGGGTTGCTTTGCAATAAAAGATCTTTGGCAACCACATTTAATGGACATACATGCCATTGTCTTCCCAATCTTACTCATTCGTTGTGATTATTGACTAGATTTTGAGGACTCCATCATGGGTTTCTTCCCTTTCTTCTTGGTGGATGTATCATGGACTTTATTTTGTTTTTGCTTCTATCGTGTAGTCAAGCTTGTATATGTCCTTAGGAAGTACATCGGTTCTGTCTTCGGGTCCAAAGTTACATGAAAACCTATAGAACAATGAAATTGGGAATGAAGTTTTACATTTATTGTGAATTTGAAAAATTGATAATTGAAGAAAAAAAAAGAAAATATATTGCTATAATTAAAACATCCAAGAACCAATACAAAAACCAATACAAAAATAAGTTGCATAACATAAAGTGTAGAGCGGACAATGGTCATGAGAAGGCTTTGGTTGTCACTTTGTTTTGAATTAATAGATTGTGAACATGAATAATTCATTTCTAAATGAAAATAATATCTAGAAGAAAAATAATAAAAAATAGTTTCTCGATTAGGTTGAAAATATAACTTATACTCATTGATGTAAAATGATATACATAATTACAATTTGAAACATTGTAGTCCATCAAAACGAAACATTACAAAGTTGCATACATTTACAAACAATATAGTGGCAGTTGCATTAAATGTATGTTATCTTAAATCTTGTTTCATTTATAAATAAGTGTTGTAGAATTTGGTCGAGGGTGTGTCAATATGTTTGGGGCAAATGACCTACCGTGGTCTTTTGTCTTCATAAATTTGCATGGGAAGTTGAGATTGTTTTGCTCACCTTCTATGAAATCATTAAGATGATCCCATTGGATGATTGCAATTTTAGCACTATTGTACAATCCATGTCCACTTGTAACATGAGGTAGCCATAGAATATTAGATTTTTGAAACGATCCGGGGAAGGGTTTTGCATGATTGCTTGGAGAAAGCTTGTAACAAATCTTTTTCTCTAGAAGGAATGAAAGGTGTGTCCTCAATAATCACTAGGATTCCACCATCATTATACTTTGGGCCTCCCATTACAAAATTTGAACCCTAAATCTTCGGACATAAAAATTAACAAAAAGTTGAAATGGCACACAAAACTTTTGCAGAACCTAGAATACATTGGAGAGAATTAAAACATTATCAAGAAGAAATGTACATGCAAATGCCATTTTCAATGGGATTCCCCACTAAGTGATTGAACCTTTGAACCCTAGTTGAGAGTCTCACTTAAAATAGGAGGGCAATGTAAGCTTCAACCAAGACATTTCTCAACAAATTGCTCACTATTTCTTTGAAATTTTGTGTCAAAGGTTCTACAAACATACTAAAAATTTGCATCTTGAAGAATACAAAGAACAAGAAAAATCTGAAGAAAGTTGTGGCTACCTATGGAAGGTTGTGGGCTGTTGCAATGTCTGGTTTGAGGCATGCCATGGAGCTTATTTGTAATCAGCTAAAATTAGCCATCACTTCAAAACATGGCTCTAAGTGGCTAGAGCTTTGTAGAGCTTTCTTATGCAGAGCAAAAGTTTGCTTGGATGGGTTCCAGTTGATGGCGGAGAAATGAATGGTGGGTTGACGGCGCTGGGGAAATTCTGTCAACGATGAAAGGAGGGCTCGGCTACGGCTCGGCTACGGTGGTGGGGTCAAGACAGGCGGTGGGTCAGGGGGCCGGATGCTACGTTGGAAAGAGCTCGTTAGGGGGTATTTAGCGTTGTGCCTGTAAGAGCCCTTACACTCTTAAGCATAGGCATAATTGTATGCCTCCTCTTTTCTAGGAAGGATATTCACAGATACAAGCTTGGTGCCCGGCTCTTTCTTAGGAAGGAAGGATATTCACGGATATAAGCCTGGTGCCGCCTCTTTTCTAGGAAGGATATTCATGGATATAAGCTTGGTGCCCTTGAAATGCACTTCTGAAATTTCTCTGAATGGTATACAAGTTAAAAGGCTTGTTTTCCATTGGAAAAGAAAACGAAGTGCATGTTGTTGTTGTTGTGCTGGATTTACACACCATACATGCGGTTATGGACACGTACCTGCACAACAGGTCAAGTGAGCACCTCTCATTCACAGTGAACTGATTACTTTCACTTTTTGGACCAATCAAATCAACACAGCTAGCCTGAAAATGTGTATGTATACGTAGACGTATATTACGAAAGAGTATGTTACAGAATTCGTATTTATTTGCATCTAGCGTACGGGAATTGTGTGTATTCGTATCCCTCAGTTTGCGAAGAGATCGCGGGTTCGAATCCAGATGGCGAAATTTCTTCGAGTCTCGATGTTTTCCCTTCGTGATGTGACAGAAACCCTAGTCCGCCACCGTTGGCTGTTGCTGCGCTTGCCTTCTGCGGCAGCAAATAAAGTAGTTGTTGCGATTTTGTATTCGAAGTGTGCGCTCAAGGCGCGGCGCAGAGCTGCGGTTCAGTTTCTCGATGAGATGAAATGAGAGGTACGCATGCTGCTGTGCTTATTTTTGAAGCGATCTTTTCTGCTTGATTCGAAAAGATATCGGTTCCAAGTCTCGACGAGAAATGGTTGACAATCTATCTCGATTCACGTCGGATCTACCTGTCTTGCTCTTTTCTTGTTGAGTGCCTGTGTGCTGCAACGATCTGAGAAGAAGAAGAAGAAGAAATGCTGCTGAGGTTATTTTGAAGAGCTCTTTTTCACTTGATGCGAAGAGATATTGGTTCCAAATCTCGACAAGAAATGGTGGACAATCGATCTCGATTCACGTCGGATCTAGGTGTCTTGTTCCTTTCTTGTTGAGTGCCTGTGTGCTGCAACGATCTGAGAAGAAGGAAAAGAAAACAGAAGAAGGAGTAGGAGGGGAATCAAGCAGCGGAAGAAGCAGAAGCGGAAGAGAAGAGGAAGAAAACAAGAACAAGAAGCACAGGGACGTGAGTTTGCGGTGTTGTTGTTGAGAATGTGTGGATCGGGGGATCATGCATGTTAGGAAGAGAATATAGTGGATTGCAGGAGGAATCTGGACATGATTTGCTTCTATGTATATGGGAGTTTGCTTTCCGTTGAGTTCCAAGAGTATTATGGACTTGAACTCAGTAATGTGATACTATCTCTTTCAATTCGAGGTTCTTATTAGTCTATTTGTTTGAAGAGACCGGTCTATGCAGTTTTTGGTGTTTCTTAGCTTGTGAGAGAGTGAGATCTGAGATAACAACAACAGGTTTTGCGAGGGAGAAACGGATTTGACATACAGATCTTGGCTGCTAAACTAGAAAGGATTTTGTGTTGATCAAAAGAGGATCCTTCTTCATGTATGCAACTTCGATTGCAATGGAGAACAATGAACGGAAACAAGAATCGCAATGGATAGCCAACATGCGAGCCACGAAAGAAAGCATCAAGGACAGATTCCGCGTCGCCATCGCCTCACGTCGGTTTCTGAGACAGAAGTCTCGAAGGCCTGGGCTGGTTCCTGTTCCCGGTAGCCCGGCTCTGCGAGCCACAGCCACTGGTTTAGTAGTTGCCCGCGTTTTTCAAGGAAATGTCGTGTTTGCAAGATTTGCTCACAGCATGGCAAAGCAAGAATGGCAGAAAAGTGTGCGCTGGATGTCTTCTCTCAGGCCAACCTCGATTTTTCCCATCTCCATCGCTTCTAGGGTTTGGTCCTTGTTTGGATACTCAACAGCAGGAGCATCCGCCTTGGCTCTGACACAGCAGCAGCAGCCTGCAGAGGCAGAAGCCATTGTTGCTTTGGGACCACAGCCAGTACCTTTGTATGCACCGGCCACAACAGAAGAGCTTCCTCTTCGCAAGCTAAAATCCAAGAAAGCAGCATACTATGAAGGTTTGATGCTACAAAACCCTAATGTCAATGTGTTTCTAAGATGCATTTTGTTCAGATATCTCTGTTGTCATTTTGGTTTGTTTGAGCAAGGAATTCACATTCACAGCTGTGCACCTTAACAGATAAAGCAATTGCAAATGCAAATGAGAATTCACTAGTTGATCAAGTGCTTCAAGCTGTGGTGCTACCGACTGTGGCTAATGCTTGCCATGCGTTCATGCATGGCTTAAACATCACTGAGGTGGAATTCCTATCTCTCCCTTATCCTCTTCCTGTTTCATGATATGCTTTACCCACTTATAGTAGCTACAAAGTTGGAGTACCTTCTACAGGTAAACCCTAAATCTTATCATGATTCTTTCTGGGTTTATGGGTTTTCTTCTGATTCTTAATCATTGTGATGGATGCATGTGCATTAACAAGAGCAAAAAAAAATATTGCAGATACATGGGGCAGATAAGTTGGAACAGGCCATTTCTCAAAGACCGGAAGGCCAATCTTTAATCACGGTATTGCTCATGCTCTATTACCACTTGTTATTCATCATATGCATTTCTGCACATTTTTTATTTGGAAAAAACTGACATAACTGTTCCAAAATGTTTATGATGGAGTTTTCTCTGTCTATAGTTTCAAAAATATGTTCACTCCAGTGCATCTGGAGTGCTTTAAAAATGGAAAATGTCAACTTCTTTTGCCATTACTTCTGTTGCATTTTATTCATGGGTACCTTGAAATGTAACCCTCAGAAGTTTCAGTCTGACTTCCTGAAACTGCAGACATGCTCAAGTAATTTGGCACTGAGCCTTTCAGATTTTGCTTCTGCTGAGCTTCAGGTCTGTAATCATGTGGCGTCTATGGATGATCCACTGGTAATGGCTGCCTTGCTGCCCCCAAGCATCTTAATTCAGGCTAAAAACTTGCGGTGGACTCTTTGTGCAACTGATCGCTGCTTTACAAATGCTGCTTTCTCTGCTTTTTTCCGGAGCGTTAAAGTTTTGCCTCTGAGACGTGGAGCTGGGCTTCAGCAAGAGGTTACCACTTCCACTTCCTGGAAAAATGCTATTGCTATCTAAAACTGTGTTTCACAAGTGACATGCTGCATGAAGAAACCATGAGATCTCTGCATGGGGGTTTTTCTTCTGTTTGTGATTAGGTGTTGGGTGTTGTATCTCTATGCATGTGAATGCCATATCAATTTGTCTAGATAAATAGAGGGTTGACCTGATAATGGATGTGTATCAATGCAGGGAATAGACATAGCTTTGTCAAAACTGAAGAATGGTGATTGGGTGCACATATTTCCAGAGGGAAGTCGCTCTCGAGATGGCGGCAAAACCATTGGTGCCATTAGACGAGGAATTGGCAGGTGTCTGTCTGGAAAAGCATTGAAGGGCTTGCTATCTTGCAAGTGTGGTGTTCTCCATGTGCAATTTTCTTTTTTGAAGATGGGTGTCATATTGGAGAACAAGTTTCTAGTAAAAGTAGTGAGCCATAGAAGAGTGTAAATTGGAGTTTACAATAGCAGTCAATGTCAATGAGCGAGTTGTTGATCTCATTCATTCCCAAGAAGGGTCTGAAATTTGAGGTTCTGGGTCCAGCCAGTCCTATAGGTTGCAGGCTTAGTATTTAAAGTATCACTGGTTTTCTTATGCTTGGGTTCTGTTGTTGGCAATTGCTTCTCCCAGGCTTGTCACAGATGTGGAAAAGACACCTGTGGTCATTCCTTTTGTTCACACTGGCATGCAGGAGATGATGCCAATAGGCAGCAAATTTCCCTCCATCCACAAGAAGGTACGCTCTGTAGTCATAAATCTTTTAGGGGTTTGTCCCACTGCCTGTCTACTCCCTTGTTCATTCTGAGTATATTCAGTATACCAGTAAATCAAAGTAGTAACTTTCATGGTTACAGTGTGGAGCAAATGTTAATGGGTTTGAAATGGTTTCTAATGTAACTGTGGGTGGAAGTGCTTTGATGTCACCTTTGTATTATTCTATTCTTTTGTTTTAGTGATTTCCTTTCACTCTTCTTAAAAGCACTTCATATCATGACCTTGCCTGATATTTTGTGTTAAGAGAACAGTGAGAAATTGAATATCATGGGTTCTATATGCAATATCCTCAGAATTTTCTGGTTGGGTTCTGCCAAACTATTTTTCCACCCGGTGATCTGAGTGATTTTTTGGTTTATGACTTGTGATTACTGGAATGAATTGAAGTTGGCTGATTTGCAGGTGAATCTTGGTGAAGGCCCTGGACCCTACACTAATCTCTGGATCTCCTTTTTAATCCTAAAAATTACTTTTATACCTGTCCTGCATACGCAATCCTGGCATTACTACTGGCACTATTCTAGCCACTGTTAAGTCTCCATTTAACCTAAGTCTTTTGTATGCTCCAGGTAACTGTGCTGGTGGGTGATCCCATTGAATTGGATGATATCATCAATCAGAGTTCAAGACAGTGCCTTTCAAAGGAAGCCGTTTATGATGCTATAACTGTGCGGGTGGGTGAACGGATGCGGGTTATGAAAGCAGAGCTTGATGAGCTGGTGCTGACACAAAGATCTGAAGAAAAGGCCACATTGGAGCAAAGAGGTGTTGTGATTAGTAGGGCTGAGAATCTGCTCCAATATATTGATTGGGAGTCTCAAGGACTCTTGCTGGATAATGGCCTTGAAATGTTGGAGACCTTCGATCTGACCTCAGCATTGAAGAGCTCAACAGCATTAGACAGGGAAAGTCACTCAGTTTTGCATGGTAAGGAACTCCTGTGTTTGTCCTGTATACCAATCTGTCTTCAGCAAGTTGGAGGTTGTATATGTCTAAATTCAGTGTGTAACAATCACCTGCTTTTTGGCCTGAAGTACATGAATTCTGAAGCTATCTGTGCTGGAGGTTTCCTGTATGTAGAAGAGTTCAGATACAGCTTTGGACCTCTATCTTAAGCTCTCCAGGGTAATGAGAAGTGGTCAAGAGCAGAATATCCTATTGTACTGATTTGGTCTGTTTCGCAACAATGTATTTCCTTCTGATTTGTCAGCTCCCAGGATTCTAACTGCTGGTGTAATTTGCCCTGCAGAGAAGGATATGGTGGGTCCAGTGGGCATGACAGCTAGTGGAGTAGAGACACTGGATATAGACAGAGACGAATTTCTCGATTTTGAAGAGGATGATGATATGTCCATGATTGCATATGGGAGTTTACTTTCAAGGTTTCAGGGCTTTGTAGACACTCCTACATTTTTGGGAGTAGGCTTTGCAGCTCGTGGGCTCTTAAGCAGTGGAAACAAGAAATCATTGTACACTTTTAGGGGTGCCTATGTGTGAGTGAGGGGGATTGAGCATCTGTTACTGAACCAGCACATGGGAGCTAATCTCAAGAGACGTCAACTTGCATTGACACAGGAATCATGCAAGACCCCATATTTGGAGATGATGGAAAGCAAAAGTGAGATTTCAGGCTCAGCAAAGGTTTTTCTATGGAGCATTGGAATTGGGAGGAGTTGCCCCACCAATTACTGTTCTCCTGTCCCATGGTTCAAGCTTTCCTTATGAGCGTGCTGTCCTGCAATCCCAGATCCACATTTTCAACTAAAGTCCTCTACTCTACAAAGCAAGATCTAACCCTGAACTGGACTGCGCTTTAAATGCTAGACCTCAGTTGGGTAAGTATGGATGTGGATAATTGGCACTGCTGATGGGATTACCTACATGTAAGTGGAGGGATTGTACAGTCTTTTCTTAAGCCTTGATCTAGTAGGGCTATGAAAGCAAGTCTCGGATTTCTCAAAGAGCATGTTTTGTCTGGGCTTTTGGTGACCCAAGCAAAGGAGTCCTGTGAGAAAGCTATACACTTATGTTTTTCAAAGTGTAAGCAGTGAGTCTGTGTGCTAGTTAAGATATGCACAGTGAGATTTGGTGACAAAGTCCAATATTCTGTCTGTCTGTATGTGGATGCTTACCCTCAGGGACAACACATGTGATGGTTGTGTGGATCCAACATTACAATTTTTTTTGTGACATGATGGCAGTGGATCCAATGTTGCAAATATTTGGTGAGTCTCTCTTTTCCATCTCTTGATGTAGAGTAACTATCATGTGTACCATTTCTTCGTTGCAGAAAGATTTGGTCTTGAATGTAATAAATGCATTCATCCAGTAGAGTCAAAGCTTTTCATTGAAGCTTTGTCCTGTTGTTTACTTGGGTTAATTTATGCACTCACTCTTGGAGCTCTCTAACATAGGATTTCGAAGCATTTGGGTTGCAGGCAATTCATGAACTGAATTGTCAATTGTCTTTTTTCAAACTTCAACATACTAGTTCGAAATCATTTGCTTTTAAAAGGGAAATTGGAATGGGCAACCAAAGGTTCAAACCCCAAAAAAATTCGTCATCATTCAGTTTTAAAATAATTCTCCCTTTACTATCATTCACAACTCTGGGTTTTTGCTTGAGTGGTTGGGCTGAAGCTCATGTAGTTGTTTTACAAAAAAAACTATAGAATTTGAGTTGTAGAAATCATGAGGAAGATGAGATTGGGACCCAAATTTTGCTGTCCACAGAAGAACTGGAAAGAGATGGTTAACTGGTTTTTTTCTCTCATTTACAAAAACCATGGTCATGAGTCCTAAGAACTGGTCAATCGAAACCTCGCGAAACCTCAAAACCAACCTCTTGAAGCGCGAAAAACAACGGAGGTCTCACACTGACTCATAATCCACCTAAATAGACTAAAATCTGCAATGCTGGAGTTTCAGGAGGTGTCACACTGATTCATAATCCAACTAATAAAAATAAAATCTGCAATACTGGAGTTTCTGCAACAGAACGATGTAAACAGTACACTACGATCATCAAGGTTCGGAATTCCAAGAACTACTGCATTCATAGTAACCTTAAATCAGTGGGTTTCCCAGGAATCAGCTTTCTCCGACCTGACTCTCTTGAGCTTCAACAGATCATGATTTTGTATCTCATTACGACAAATCCACCGATTACCATACTGACAACACTTGTTCCCATACCACAATACAAAAATTGAAGGACCTAGACAGCTTCTTCACTCAGAAACTCAACACTCTGATCAACTCGGCACAAACACATGCATAACAAAGAAAACAATTAAAATACCGCACAATCAACTCAGAAAGTTTGATAACGAATACTTAACACCCCTCAAAAACCCCCACCAGAACACAACTTGCTGCAGAAACCTCATGCTCCCTCGGCGTTCTCAAAAACCTAGGTGCTCTCTCTCTTTTTATACAGCAAATTGACAAACAACACACAAGACAACAGACTCCCATAATGATAAGACACCTCGTGACCGCTCTCGAGATCCCTGAAGCTTTTCATCACTTTCCTGTCATCAACCCATATCTCCTACAAACAATGCATCCTTCCTAAAAGAAATACATAGCGCAGCGGAAACTACTACTTCCCTAGGATGCAATACATGCTTCACTAATTCTCCAGACAACCAAAATTAAAGCTCAGACTACTAACATTCCAAAACCCGCAATTCAACCCATCCAACTTAGCTCTGTGTCTGTGGTCTTTGAAACAATAGCCCCCTTTTATCTCCAGCTTAAGCTCCATATCTTGACAGACAGCCATCAATGCAAACAGCGAGGAAACAACAACACCCACAAAAGATGCACCCAAAGAAAGCATCCCACGATACAGTGAGCGCCATCAAGAGTAAACTCAGCCTTGCTCATAACAAGCAAGAAACAGAAACCGTGAGAAAAAGCCACAAAAAGACCAAATTCCGCTTCACATGTTTTCTCATCACACTCCAATTTGGCGGTCATTTGGTTCAGAATGCGGTTCTTTGATTTTGGGGAACCAGGGGCATGAACCCTAAGAACCACCATGATAGCCGCCTGGGGTCCGTTCGTCTGTTCCCGGTTTTTCTGATAACCGCCCTACCCTTGTCAAAGGCTTCTTTTTTGTTTCCCATTTTTGGTGATTTGTTTTTTGCCTTGGATTACTGACCGAGGAATAGCAGCTTCCTGGATGATGAATGTGGATGTGGATAAGGGGGCATGGGTCATCGAAAGATGGATGTGAAAGAAGCAAGTGTGTAAACGATCAGAGAGAGAGAGACACAGCGCGCTTGGGAGGTGAGGCGAGAGGCGAGGTCGCGAGGTTTGCAGGTCTGTGCAGCGATGGCGGACGCGGTGCGGTCTCGACTCTGCTGCAGCAGAAGCAGCAACAGCTCTACTGCCTGCCTCACTAACTTCCCTCGCTACCCATTCCGTTGCTCCGCGTACAATTCATCTCTCCCCTCGTGCTCGCGTCTTTGCGTCCAGACACACGTGACCCGTTCGCGATCGTCAGATGCTGGTGCTGCTCCCAAGCTGCGGAGCTTCTGTGAGCTGAGGCACAGAAGGTCCAATGGAGCCTCGGATTTCTCGTCTAGTAGAAGATTGGGGCTGAATTCCGAGGTGGGTTTTGCACCCTTGCCTTCTGCTTCTGCTTCTGCTGAGGAGGAGGAGGAGGACGAGGAAGAAGATGAGGAACTTGATTATGAGGAAGTGGGTGAAGACGATGGGGAGGAAGAGGATACGGAGGATTTTCCAGAAGAGGTATATGAGCGAGAAGCCTCAGGTGTGGTCCGGGAGTACACTCTCAATTTGTTTGAGCAGATGCAAGAGGAGGATGAGGGACGGGAGACGGAAAAGAGGGAGAAAAAGAAGAAGAAGAAGAGAAGGGGAGGAGCTTGGGAGCTCGAGCCGCAGGTGCCGGACCATCTCCTGCCGAAAGTGGCCATTGTGGGTAGACCTAATGTGGGTAAGTCTGCTCTCTTCAACCGTATTGCGGGTGGCGATGTCGCAATTGTGAACGATGAAGCTGGGGTGACACGAGATCGGCTCTACACTAGAGCTTTTTGGAGCACCCATGAGTTTATGATCGTGGACACGGGTGGGGTGCTCACCATCCCAGGAGCAGGCTCTGATGCAGTGGCCATCACTGAAGGGGGAGGCTCTGAAGCTGTAGAAAGAGCTGTGAAACAAGCTTCTACAGCTGGATTGCCTGCCATGGTTGAACGCCAGGCCGCCGCTGCTGTGGACACTGCGGATTCCATCATCTTTGTCGTTGATGGGCAAGCTGGATTGACAGCTGCAGACACTGACATTGCAGATTGGCTGCGGAAGAAACACTCCAATAAGAGAATCACTCTGGCTGTCAATAAATGTGAGTCACCCACAAGAGGCCTCCTTCAAGCTGCTGAGTTCTGGTCATTAGGGTTTACTCCCATTCCAGTTTCAGCAATTTCTGGCACAGGGACAGGAGATTTGCTTGATAGTGTGTGTGCAGAGCTGAAGGCTCTTGAGGCTGACGATTTCATAGACGAAGATGATGACAAGCCTATGGCAATTGCCATTGTTGGGAAACCCAATGTGGGTAAGAGCAGCATTTTGAATGCATTGGTTGGTGAAGAGCGCACAATTGTAAGTCCTGTGAGTGGCACCACACGAGATGCCATCGATACTGACTTCACATCTCCAAATGGCCAGGTTTACAAGCTGATTGACACTGCAGGAATCCGGCGAAGATCAGCTGTTGCATCAGCAGGTAGCCGGACTGAGTTGTTGTCAGTGAACCGTGCTTTCAGGGCAATTCGAAGGTCGGATGTAGTGGCTCTTGTGATTGATGCCATGGATTGTGTGACTGAGCAAGATTTCAGGCTAGGTGAGAGGATAGAGACAGAGGGGAAGGCTTGTGTCATTGTTGTGAACAAGTGGGATACAGTGCCAGACAAAGATGCACAGAGCACTGTGTGGTATGATCGTGATGTACGAGAGAAGTTGCGCATACTAGATTGGGCACCCATTGTTTACTGCTCTGCTTCGAGTGGCCAACGAATCCACAAGATTCTTGAAGCAGCCGTCCAAGCTGGAGAACAGAGGTGTAGACGTCTACCAACAGCTACTTTGAATCAAGTCATCCGCGATGCGGTGACTTTGAAGCAGCCACCTACAGGCCGAGGTGGCAAGAAAGGTCGCATTTACTACTGTACACAAGCTGCAATTCGGCCACCTACCTTTGTCTATTTTGTGAATGATTCAAGGCTTTTCCCTGAAATCTACAGGCGCTATATGGAGAAACAGCTGCGACAGAATGTTGGATATCCAGGCACACCTGTTCGGCTGCTATGGCGTAGCAAGCCAAAAGCTGAGCGGGGGAAAGCCATCAAGGGTGCAGCAGGGTCTGCCAGTAAAGAGAAGCGGAAGCCAGCAGAGATGGCAGCAGGAACTCTCACAGAGGCTTCCAGATGAAATTCTCCTTCTCTAGTTGCAAGTAACCTCAATTTTGCCTTCACTCCTTTTAGTCTTTTGTGTCCTTAATTTCATCTTTCCTTCACTGCCAACATTTCTGGATGATGGATGGTAAAACAGAAAATTTTTGATCAGTAGTTTTATGATGGTGTGTTATTGTATCCAGCAGCTGCAAAAACAACAGTGGAAGATCCTGTTTTCTCCTCCCATGTTTTGTCCTTGTAAATGCAACTGGTAGTCCATATGAATATGCTTGCTCCAGAACTCCAATTCATCTCAGATAGAAAGCAGTTTGATCCTTCAAACTTGTTGAGCTGATCAGGTGGTTCCCATTTGCAGGCAGAAATTAGTGGGAGCAGCACTTGCAAGAGGTTTTGTTGCATCATGACCTATGGGTACACCTACCCTTGTACTACCCTTGTTTTGAATAGGACCTTGGAGGCTGTGTTGCACAATGACTTCTGAGGACATGCTTCTACTACTCAGGTTTTGAAATTGGACACCTGGGAGGTGCTGCAAGCTTAGTAACTTCATTCATGCAGAACTTAAGGGCTCAATTCCAGGCAAATGAACACTGGGTATGTCAGATACTGAATCTGTGTCATATTGGAGAGAAGGAAAGGCATTCTGTTTCTGTTTCTGTTCCCACCATGGAAGCTGGCCATTGTGCTTGGACTGGTCGTTGCACCTCCCTGTACCCATCTCTGCAACTTGAAGGATTCCAATTTGTGGCAACTGTAAATGGACAATGCCACCAAGACCATTGCAAAGACAGCTGGGAGAACATTAATACTAAGGTATCCAAACATTTTCCTGTATTGGAGATGAATTGTTCTCTTGTGTTTTCTTGCAGGGATTGTCAATGGTGGCCAAGCAGTGTTTCTCAGCATTTCCCTGGTTGGTATAGAATTATTTTTGATGGAACTCCTGCCTATAGATGGCAGTTATGATAGTTGAGGTGCTCTACAGAAAGTACTAGGCTTGAAAATAACACTAACCTTTTGCATTGCTCTTTGCTCTGCATTTCTATATGAAGAAAGCGCTGCTGTAGTACACAGAATTTTGACTACCTACTTTTTGTTCCACGTTCCCAATACAGAGTTAGTGATTCTCCTCACAGTTGTCATTTGTAGCAGTGTTGTGAAAGCTAAGATTCTCTCCTCACCAAGTTTCATACCTCTTGCACTTATGTGATTTTTGAGTTAAGCCTGTCAGATGGGAGCTTTTGTATTGTCGAACATTGGGGATTTCTTTGTGCCACTATTGTACTGACAGCTCCTTGATTCAGTACACTTGTTTACTCCTTCCTTCCTGGTCATTGCAAATTATTTGGGACTTTGCTGGGCCATCTGGAGGAGGCGGAGGATCTGATGAGGACAATGCCTTGCAAACCCAATGCTTCTATGTGGAGGGCTCCAGCTTGATGCTTGCAGAGTTTATGGTTATATGGATATGGGAAAATGTCCAGGTCTTTCCTTTAGATTGTGATACTAAAGTGTGTGCCTGATGAGAAGACTGAGTATACAGGACAAAACCTGTGGGCTGTCTTTGTGGGAATAAATTGCCAGGCCTGCATCTCCTGTACAATTTTTGCAAGAAAATCTCTCACGCGAGAGGAATCTTTTGTGTTTTTCTTCTCCCCATCTTCCAATGCACCCTTCATCTCTTCATACATGTTGCTCCAAGAGAATTACTCCCACACTCAGAATCACTCTTTTGTGTTGGATACCACGGCCTTGGTTTATCATCATATCAAGTGATCAGCAGGTGGGTTGGTGGCATTTGCTTAATGGTGTGTGTTCTTGGCTGTCTGGAATTGAGGTGTTAATGGTAGTGGTGCCAAGAAGAAGATTTTGTACCACTCCTGAAATCTTGGCATGCATGTGTGCCCACAAAAGGCCAAGACTGTTTGGTGGGACTTAGATATCAGAAGTGCAGGTTGAATGGGACTTGGCTTGTCCGGTGGTTTTTTTTTCCCCTACCATTTGTGGGAACTTGGGAAGTGAAAGAGCAGCAGTTGTGTGTTGTGTCTGCAAGAAAAAAAGGGGAGTGCGTGTGTGCATACAGAGAGGAGAGGGATGGGGAAAAAATCCAGCCTTGTTGCTCATCGAATTCTGTCACAGCGGAAGCTGGTGCCAGAGTTGCATGATGACAGAGGAGGAGGACTCTGTAAGGAGCCCACTCCATCAACTGACAGCTGCAGCAAGGATGTGCTGCACTCTGAGCTCTTGCCAAAGAAAAGAGATGATGAAGGTGGTTCTAAGTTAGGACCCATCAAAGAACAGCAGGAGAATGCTGCACACCAACAAGCCATCCTTCAGAGCCTTGCTTCGTAAGTGACCAGTGCACCTCTTCTGTTTTTTTTTCCTTTTTGCCTTCAGACTTTTGCATGTTTAACTTTCCTGCTAGTGTGCGTCCCATCTGTGGAAGTGCCACCAAGAAGCAATATGTGGTGGGGGGGACTCCTTGCTGTCTTGCAAGAACTTTTGGCCGCTCAAACCTCCAAGAAATCTTGTATTGTTGCTTAGTGAATTTGCCTAAACACCCAAAGTGTTGGAATTTGGGAGCTCTGGAGTCCTTTTGTGGGGGAGAATTGGTTGTAATAGAATTAGAAGTGGGCAACCAAGATGTGCATCTGTTTACCAACATAGTAGTTCCTGAGGAGAGTGGAGTGACACCATTTATCACCATGTGTTTGGTAGTGACTCATCCCTCTTCTTCCTCCACAGAGGGGTTTTTTTGTGTTGTGGTAGTCCTCGGTTTCTACTTGCTTTTTTTAGGAGCTTTGAGTAGTTTCTTGCATCATTCTTACTCTTGTTCTTCATGTTTAGCATGAGCTATTTGCAAAGGGAGTTTGATGGCACATATGCAATCTTTCAGGTTTCTGGTTTCTCTTTTGGGGAAGAGCTTTTGGGTTAGTTTCTTTCATTGTTCTCAACCTTGTATTTCTTAATCTGGTTCTTGGTTTGGCATAGGTATTTGGAAGGGGAGTTGATGACACGTCTGCAATCTTACTCAACAAGTCTAGCTGAGGTGCTGGCACTTGGGAGCCTGCTATTTTCCTTGATAACAAGTGTTGTCTCAGCAACACAGCAGGAGAGATAAAAAATCTCTCTGTTCCATAAGGGAGAGGAGGAATTCAGTCGTGGGGGGTAATGAGATTCTCAAGAACCCAAAAGTGTTCAGAGAAATCCATCAAACAAGGGGGATTTCTTTTAGCTGAACATGAAGTACATAACAGCAGCAAGGCTTCAATCTGCATGTTTCTCTTGCTAGAAACTAGTCTAACAACTTTGTGGGGTACAATTTTGTGTACTCTCAAGCAGGTTGAGGCCATCAACAAGGAGCGTTTGTTTTATCACAACAAGCTAATTCAGATTGAGAAGGTAAATTGTCAGAGCCACTTCTGCCTCTAATTCATTTCAGCTGTTTGGATATTCAATTTATTACTCTTCAATCTGAATCAACCAGTTTCCCATGCAACCCATATATCTGTCTGTCTGTCGGGCTGTCTGTCTGTCATGGCTGCAGCATTCTTACAGCTGCTTCAGTGCAATTGGGTAGTTGATAAATACTGCACATACACCAACACAGACAAGTGGAGAGAGAAAATAGATGGTGGAATCAAGCCCAATGGTCGTCAACCGAGAAAAGGCGGAAGCTGTCATGTGTATAGACATGAATTTTTATAGAATGACCATGTCCTCCTCCACTTCATGCTAAATGCTTTTTACCCAGAGCAAAAACCTTGATGAAGTTGGTCACCCTTTTGGGAGTGCAGATGTGTGAACGTGCACAGCCATATGCATCAACTGCACCTCTGGTGGAATCAGTAATATCTATCTTAGGGTCTACCACTGACCGTCCAAGTCCTTGCTAGAAACGTTGACATCATTGATGAGGTATGTTTGAGGACTGGATTGAAAGTGCAAAAAACAGCAAGGATGTGGTAAAGATGCTAAGGAGAAGCTTGCCAAGAGATGCTTGGGAGAAGCAACTTATCTTGCTGCAAGAATGGAACATCATCACATAACCAAAAAAGAAAGAAAAAGTGGTGGGTGAATTCCCAAACTCTGTAGTTGATGTACAGAAACAGTTTTGTGTTGGGGGACCACTCTTCCCTCTTCTCTCCATGGAACATTTACTCCTACATGGGGATGCACTTGTGAAGCTGCATATTCAGAGCTCAAAAACTGCATCAAAGCGCGAGTTGGGTTTTGCATGGATGCAATTTGTACTTGTGCAAATTCAAGCTCGAATAGCACAAGCAAGAAGACTTCTGTTATACCTGAAAACACTGGATTATGGAGACTTCGTCATCTTATTAGACACAATATTCTTCGTGATTATTGTGGAGGAGTTTTTGTCTGCATGCTCAATCCAATACCAAAAAGTTTTTTGTACATTCTTTGCTTGTGATGGAAGGAAATTCACCATCAAATTCAATTATTTGCAATTACTAATCTTTTGAATTCAGATCCATATGCAATGTAGATCATTTTTGTTGTTGGCCATCTTAATAATTGTGGCATTTCATGATTGGAAGCGGAAGAAAAACGTATGTCACCATGATAATCATGAAGTCAACAATCGCAATTTTGACACATTAAAATTCTTCTACTGTAAGTAATAAATGTAGTTCATCTAGTTGTTTTCACAAAAGAAGGTGGAAGGTGACCTTCAAGACGGAAAGCAAAAGGTATTAATAGTATTGAAGAAACAAAGTTGGTAAGTGTTTTCATACATATTCCTTAACAAATATATGTCAAGGTGTACAAAATAGGTGGAATTCTACAAAGAAGTTCATTTGGATGGAAGTTATTTAATGAAATGTATTTATATTTTTTTTGTGTTTTATATGTGTGCTAGTGTTAACTTTTTGTTTGTAACGAATGTAGCTACATTTTTTTTTTTAATGTTATAAATAATAGTAATTTTACAATCTTTGGTTTCAACGATAAATTGTTTTGTTTTGTTTTTAAATTTTAGTTTGGATTTGTACTAGTTTTAGTAGTTTTTTAAACTGTGTTTTGTGTCTTTAGAAATTAGTTTTTTTTAATTCTTGAGATTTGCATGTCTATTTTTGTGTTTTAGAATAGCTTGTTGTAAATGAAATCTGAGATTTATAAATTGTTTTAAATTAATAAATGATGTCAAGAGTAGTCGCAAGGGGCCTTAGTTAGAAGGCAATTAGAATCAGGAGCACCCCAATAGCTTGTCCATGAGTGGATTCGACCCCAAGAACAAACACATTCTCAAGTCAAAGGAATTCAATCTTAGGTCAAGTTTAATTTGGTACACAAAGAGCACCCAAATCCCACAATAAGCATACACAAGAGTCGGATGCCAATGATGGACTCAACTATTCATGAAATGGTGAAACATGAATGATGGTAGGTACTAAACATGTGATAATTATCAAAATTTTATTTGATTTGTTGATTTTAAAATATTCATTGTTTTAGCAAGTTGCATGACCTTTAAAAACGAACAAATTATTGATGTCTAATTTTGTATTGTGTAATTGTTATCAAAACCATAACACTAAAACAACTCTTGAGCTTCTACTTAATGTTCCAATTGCAAAGATATGTCCTTTAGGATTTGGTACTTTTGATTTATCTTGTCAATATGTGTACTTAATTTCTCATTTTGGTGTACTTCAAGCTAATATATAAACTTGCCCAATCAAGTTTTGTGACTTTATTTTTATTTGTCTTATGTTATTCAGGGTTATTTTAATATTGAAAGTTTATGTTGGATTAGAGGTTTGAACTTGTGGTAAGACACAAACAATTCAACGATTGTCCATGTCTATATATGAACATTGTGTATGGGAATGTTGAACTATTTATCATTGTTTGCAAATGTTTTTGGTGATGACTACAAGTTCATTTAACCAAAAGCAAGTTGGTTTGTTAAATTGTGTACTTCATCTTAGTGGTATTTTGACTCTTGTAAATATCTTTTATGTTGGTGGGCTCAAGCACCCATATGTAATTTCAAGAAATGAGATGTATTACAAGGATCGATAAGGAATAAACAACATGTTGGTACAAATCTTGGAGATTTGGATGGACTAGTTTCATAGCAAGTTACCTAGAGATATCAATCTTTGATGTAAGTTCTTTTTCCTAGTATTAATATATTAGACATGTCTATTTCTCAACTTTATGATCCGATTTGTTGTATCTTGTGATTTCATCTAGGGATTTGAGCTTGTTCTTAGTTTGATTTATGATGATATTTCTATATAAATTATGTAATTTTTTTGACCATGTAAGGTGACATAATATTTTGGTGGTGATCATACACATGTGATAGTGATTTAAATTTCTACTATACGTATTTTTTCCCTTAAAATTGACACTTTCACAGATTCAAAAGCAATGTTCATGTGACATTTTACATGACATGCCAATGTCGTTACAACATGGGTTTTCATTTGAGAATTCATGTTATTTCAACATGGCCATGTCATTACAGATGTTGAATGAAATGTCATATGCACAATGTCAAGAGGGCATTTTTTAAAACAATGTGAACTATTCATGTCAATTGGATGAATCTTTGTCTTTTTGACATGCTTATGAAATGTCCATTTTACATCAACATAGATGTCAAATGGATGTAACATATGTCCATTTGACATGTGTTGATGTTGAATGGACTTATAAAATGTCCATTTGACATCGACATGGATGTTGAATGGACTTATGTGATGTCCATTCAACATCAACAGAAATGTCAAATGGATGTATGTGATGTCCATTTGAAACCAACATGGATGTTGAATGGACTTGTTTTATGTCCATTTGACATCCATGTTGATGTTGAATGGACTTACATGATGTTCATTAAACATGCACATGGGACTTGAAAATAACAATGCCTTTAGGACTTGGGTTGGTTATGAAAATAGGATAAATCAGCTATCCATCAACTTGAAATAAATTTATTATTTTATATCAAACAAAAGCTAGAAATCACATAACTCCAATACATACCCCAATCTTGTAGGGAGAATTTAGCTCATGTAGTGTATCCATGTTTCTCCCAGGAAACATGTTTCTATTTGTGCTAAATATATGTTGAAAAATTCTTCTTAGTTCAACATATAAAATCTTTCAAACCCATCCATTAGGTTTTACAAATTTAAGGGAAAATTTTGTAATTTGCTACATGTTTCATAATCCTAGTAGGAAGAATTTTTCAACATATATCTAGCACAAATAGAAAATTGGATCCTATTCAACCCTTACTAATTTCCAATCTAATTTTTCCATAATAAAGCACAATTTTTTGTCTCATACCATAGAGCATAGTCATCAAATCACATATATTCCTTCTTTGGTTTTCACTTGATCACCAAACTATAGAGTTGTTTTGACAAATGTATTGATTTTGCTAAAGTAACAAAAATGTAGAAGTCAAAGCCATTCATATGGAGATGACGCAACCAAAAGTAAAAGACAAAAGGGGAGCTAGAAGGATCAATAAGAAATATTCAAATCACCTTGTGTTCGTCTATAATAGGTTGTGTCCAAATACACTAAATTGTCCTTCAATACTAGCTTCAAAACAAATGGGCCACACAAATGCAAAATAGACATATAAGGTAGACATTTGTCCTTTCCACCACTCTTGTTCACCAACTGCTTGCCATCAATCCGATGCAAATACATAACAAAAAATCTTGAGTTTCACCATTATGGATGGCAAATAAAAACAACATAATGAACAAATTATAAAACTAGTTATTACTTATAGACCTTTTTGCATGAGCTGAATTTGAAGTTGAAGGAAAAAATAGGGGGACTTCTCCAACAACCTGTTGAACAAGAAATAGCCCTCCATGTCTCCTTATTACTCCACCCACTGATGTTGGTTTCCCTAGATCTGTAGATTGCTAATGATTCATATTTATATGCTACATGTGGGACCTTTGGCAAAGTTTCTCCACATTGTTTCAAAATGAATCTAGAAAAGAATATGAAGATAGTAGAAATTCACAACCTCTTTTGACAAGCATGCAAAAAGCTACCCCACACCATTTTGGATCATCATCTGGAAACAACATTCCAATGCAACTATCAAGTGCAACAAATTTGCCAACATGACACATCATTAGAATTAGCCTTGCAGTTGTAATCATGGGGAATATTATTTCCACCATTGATGAAGGACAAATTGGGTTTTAAGCAATGTAGGTCAAATCCATGCCCTATTGTGAATGGATGAATTGTCATTTCTTTAACTACAAACATTTCCACATTCAAGTTTGTGTGCAATATTGACTACCTTTCATTCCCTTCTCCCTCCCGTCTGATCATGTTTCAGAAAACCCATAAAATAAGTCAATAACTATTCAACTTGTCCTTACCATGATAGGGAAACATGAACATGAAAATCATTAGGTAGAACCAAGGAGAGCACACAACAATTGATTGTGCATGCTCGTGATGACCAACATAAAATCCATATATTGTGGGAAGATTACAAAACATCCATGATGTTTTGATACACATTATGATGCATGACACAAGGACTTTGCATATTCATATCTAATGGAAGTGCTATAGATTGTTCAAATAAATGAAAATATAACATTATATTCATCTTTCTACAAATAAGTTGTTGGCTCCATACCTTTCTCCACGATCACTATAACTACCTCAAGAAAGGCATGAAACCCCAAAAAGGACATGTATGAATAGTTTTGAACATAGTGGAAGCAAAGTTGTGTGCAAATGCTACTCTTGGCCAATGGTTACATTGAGTTTCTACACATTCACATGAGATTTGCGTCACAAAAGAATGAAAAAGTGTCATTTATAGTTAGGTCCTCTTTATGTTTGCTAGTTGCAACAATATTGAAAGGAAGAAACAACAAACCCATGATTCTTGTGCTCTTGTGTACTTATCATAATCCTCATCCTATGCATTTTTTTTGTTTCTTCTTTTTTTGTCTCCGCAAGGAATATCTTTTTGTTCATCACAAATAGCCATGAAAAACATGGATAGATAGCCAAAAACATCACAAAGAAGAAGAAACAAAGAAATCCATAGTGAACTAAAATTCGCACAAGAGTCTTTGAGAAACAAACTTTGAGAAATTCACCAAACAAACATTTATAGAAACAAAAACAAAAACTTCAACAAACTTCACAAAATCCTTGACTTGATTTCCTAATTAGGTTTCATATCCCATAACTAGATAGGTTTGGTTACAAACCAAAACTGGAACTGGTAATTATAACCCTCCAAACCATGTTTTTGCACAACAATAATTCAAACCCCCTAAATCCAACCTTTTTTAATGGTGATTTTTTTAATGAAAAAATAAAAAATGAAATTATTTTGGGGAGTGACAATTACCATAAGTGAGAAGAACATATAGGAAAAATTGACAAATTTCTATACTTTGATTCCAATGAGCAACAAGAAATATGAATGAATGATCAAAATTGTGTGCTTCAATTGGCTTACAATGAGATTTGGTTAAATCTACATTCCTTAACAAGGGGTTTTTTCTTTTTCAATTTTTTGTTCTCAAAAATTGGCAATTTTTTCCCAATGTTTGTGACCTAAAAAAATTTCATTGTTCCTAAACATTTTTGCACTATGGTTAAAAAAATTGGAAAAATTGGAAATTTTCGTTTGTTTAGTGTAAATTCAAGAAACAGTGCCCCAAAAAAATGGGAAAATTGCCAAAGGTTTCAAATCTACAAAATTGAAAAAGAAAAACCATTAATTTGAAATTCTAACTATTATTATTTTCTTCAGTATGCATCTTATCGATCATCCAATGCACCCATGTGGATAATTAAAATATTTTGTTTTTCTTGTCTTTGCTTGAAGATTTCAAAGCTAATGTAGGAAATATTTTTGTTTAAGATTTAGGAGTATGTTTTTTTTCTTTCCTTTTTTGGGCGAATTTTTTCATTATTGCTAGAAATTTTGAATTTGTTTTGGAATTTAAAAATTAAAAATTAAAAATTCGAAAATTTAACTAAAAATTTGGATGAAAATCATACAAGTTTCTAAAGCTCAAAATTAGAAAGGAAAACAAATTTAGTTTTAAGTTTTGGAATCATTATATGTCAAAAACACTGAAGGCAAAAATTAAATAAATAAGTTAACATAGTGTTTGGATTTTGTTTGGGGGCGTTAGAAGTTTGGTTCTAAGCTATAAAAAATAGACGTTTGTGAGTTACAAATGCCAAAAAAAGAAATTGGTTGGGAGTTGGGCTCCTTTTGGCCCCTTATAGGGGTGAAAAGAAGAAATAACATTTTTTTATAATTTAAAAAGTGGCTACCTATTTTTGGAGTTAATGTCTATAAGCCAAGAATCCTTGCCAAGTCTTGTATCCTTACTTACTTACTTACTTACTTACAATTTAACATCATTAAGTGGGCCAAACAACGCCCGAGCCAGAGAAACGTTAAATTTAATGAAGCAATTTAGATCTAATCGTGTGACATTGCACTAAGAATCTAACAAGGATGCCTTGCTGCTGACAGCTCAACAATTCAACCAAAGGTGTGATGGTAGTTAGTGGCAATGAACCTCTAAACCTCTCTCAAACACTTTGATAAGTAGGACAAACCAATAAGAAGTGGTCCTCATCCTCAACCGCACCCCAGTTGCACAATTTGTAGTAACGCTGTTGCACCGACATCATCACTGGGTTGACTTGCCTTCCTAGCTCAATTTGCAACTTGTGATTTGCACAACGAAAACATGCCAAGCTTCTCCTAAGCTGTGCATTGTCTACCCTGGAAATGTATTCTTTGTACCCATATTGTGCCGAGCTATTCAACCCCAGATAGGCTCTCACCTTACTAGAGTCAGCAGTAGCCACTTGATGGTGTACAATGTATTGCCTTTCAGTCAATTGCTTGAGGCGAACACATGGTGGCAGTTGATCGCTATCGATGCACAAATTGTATGTCGACAGTCGTTCATCTACTTGTGCTAGCCAATAAGTAGGCAATCGACTCTTTCTACCCATATCACTTTAATTCCCGAGTAAGACTTTTCGCCTGGTTGCAAGCAACTGTAGCTGTACATCATAAGCTAGCTTGAGCATGCGATTTGAATCTACCTCAGAATTGACACGTGAGAGAAAGCGCATGGTCTGTTGCCATTAAAATATTTATAGGGGAAACTTGCCAAACTTTGCCAGCACGATGTAACTAAATCTACTCAAAATAATATTATAGCATTCACTTAACTTGTTGAATATGATGTCATTACCTCACTCATTTCTTTTGTACTTTATTATTATTAGTTTAAAAATACTTACACTTTATAACTTGTAATATATATTACAATGAATATTATAGGCATTCCATTGTAAGCTATTTTTATAATAAGTTATTATAAATTATAATTTGCTTGAACCTACCTTATAACTTCCTAATATACCTAGGTAATAATACTAGGTACAAACATAGCTTAAGGTGGAATAATTTATAATATTCATTAGAATTAGGTGAAATTTGGTGTAGGTGATAAAAATACATTTAGGTTACAAAATATGTTATGTGAATTTGAAGTCCCTTCTACCAAATAAACAAGTAATGTCAAGTGTATTTTTGGCTCTTTCTAATTGTGGTTGTCTCCTTACCAATAATATATAGTCTTTTTTCTTTACTATAACTTAGTTTTGTTATTTTTAGATTCAATGTTTAGAGATGACTTATTTAACTATTAGGCATAATGTTTTGAATTTTGTTCAATGCATGCAAAATGATACACCTATGGTTGCATTATTTTTCAATCTTCAATAAGATTAACTCGACCCATATTTCAAACCTTTGTGACATTAGAATTGTCAACATATGTAAACAAACCTTGAAAACTTATGCACTTTGTATGTGGTTTGGAATTAGGATTTTTTTCAGTTTGAAAGTTTCGAAAGATTTGCAATTTTTTTCAAAATCTTCAACATTTTCCCTCAAATGTACATTATGAAAACAAAAGTTTCAATTTTTTCCAAATATTTTTGTTCCCAAGTGACAAAAATTCACCAATTTTTTTTCTATTGTTTGGAATATATATATATATATATATATATGCACATATTAAGTATTTTTATACCCCAAATGTGTGATTTAACTAACATGGGAATGCATAACCCAATTAACCTAACAAAGAGCCAAAAGGTATTTAACATGGTTATCTCAATAATTTAAAGTTCTAGGGATGTAACATTGGGCCCAAGGTATATTTAAGAAACATTTAGGAAACATAGTTAAGAGTGGTTCAAGGGGGTTAAGGAGATTTTATCTTATTTTTTTGAATTACAATTTTATGGTTTCTTTTAAGGTTTAGGGGCTAATCATTTTGAATTTGAAGTTTTGTTGTTGCTTGGATTTGGAGTTTAAGGGGTTTAAAAAGTTAAGGTTTTAGGGGTTTAAAATTAACATTTTATGATTTAGGGTTTTAGTGATTTGAGGTTTAACCTTCAAGGAGTAGGATTTAAGTTTAAGGTTTAAAATTAAATTACACCAATCCTATTATTCACATCTACCATTGTTCCATGCCAACAACACACGTGTATTTCAAATGAGCATGTTCATTCATTTATTTAACACAAATTTAAATTTGACATGCATATGTCGACATACGAACATTAATTTGTTCATTCAACATGTATTTTACATCCATATTCATTTGACATCTCAATATCAAAAATGATAATAATGTCCATTGAACATTTGGAAACTTATTCAACATGCTTAAATGTTGATTTGTAAATGTGAATGTTGAATGAGCAAATTGTGAATCAACATGCTTATGTCATTTGCACATGTGAATGTCTAATGCACAAATTGTTCATTCAACATGGATTTTTTTTCCATCTTCTTTTGACATGTGTTCATGAGATGTCAAATGCATGTGTTGAATTAACACCCTTTTTGTATCTATGTTTAAGAACTAAGTGCTTCATGTACTTTTAAAATATTGATACTTAGGCAAGGCAATGGAATATACGCAAAGTAGGTCTTCAAAAGTCTATTTATCTACTATAAGTAGTACAAGTTTTTCAACAAGCTTCTAGAAACTTCTAAATGAATATGATCAATATTAGATTTTATGTTAATAGAAATAAGGTGGTTGTTGCATAATGGAAATCTCTAGTGGAAAGCAAAAACTTATTTTCACATAAATAAAAGGGCCCAAGCTTTCACTTCAGTCCCACTTTTCTCCATACTTCAAGTGATTTTGAAATTGTGTGTATTGAGGCTATTGAAATGTAGAACATTACCTTAATATTTTCATTCTAGGCATTGAAATCACAAACACACATCCTTTAACACAAACCAAAATGCAAGAACTTGCTTAATAAAATAATTGTTATGTGATAGAAAGCATCTTCTTAAAACATTATTAAATATCACCTCAACCACCCTAAACATGAAATGGAAATTCAAGGTTCTACTTGATATTCAAAAGTAAATTTAAAAATACTTTATTTATATGCCAGAAGAAGTGATGTGATGTTACTCCAAAATGTTCATTACACATGAACATGCATCATCTCAACAACCTTAACCATGATAAGGAAAACTCAAAACTCCTATTCTAAGTTTAAATAACACAAACTTAACATTTGTATCCTAAAGGAAGTGAATGTGTTGTTATTCCAAAATGCACTTATGCGTATATGCATTGATGTCAACAATTGGAAACATTTCTAATAATAGCACATAACCCAAGTATTTATTTGATGTTATTCAAAGATGCTTATTACACATGAACAAACATTAATCTCAACAACCCTAAACAAAATAATATTTGGGTTTTGTGTTGGTATGCACTACCAATGACAATAAACTAATCAATTTAAGAAAAAAAATTGATTTTGTGACAATTAAGTTCCATTTGAATGAAAATATTGAATGACATTTGCTTGCAACTTGAGTTGAATTGAATCCAAATACATTAAATGGAATTTGAATTCAATTCAATCTTAATAAAAATTGAATTTCAAATTCAATCAATTTAAATTTAACAATTCGATTAAATTTCAAATGAATTCAAATTCAAATTGGAAAATAAAATAGGATGCAAATTGAGGGAAAAAGGTATTGAAAATTTGTTCATGAATACACAGTTGAAGCTTTTGTTTAAATTGAAGTCCAAAATCCAAAAGGACATTTTTCCATGCCTCTTTACTTAGGAATGAGATAAATAGACTATGGTTTGAAATTGTCCAAGTGACAATTTATGAATTATGAAACTTAAAGTTGCCCTACTAAATCCAAGTCTAATGAATCATCCTCATTAGAATCGCAATGAAAATTAACTTTAAAAATCAATATGATGTCATTCCAAAATATTCATTACATATAAACAATCAATCTCTACAATCCTAAACATGATTATTTCAATGAAAATTTATAAAAAAAACACTCATTACACATAAACACACATTGAATTCATAAAATCTAAAATTATTACAATCAAAATTGATATTCTATTTTAGGCTATAAAACATCACAAATTTTGACCAAAAAAGAAATTTTCAAAAATTCAAAATGAAAAGATTTTGGAGGGTTTTACTTGTCAAATTTCTATGACTAATTTTCAATGTGTAGTCATATATGTAGTCTAAAATTGATTAAAGATTTATACTCCATATTTGGTTTAAAGCCCAATTTGACTAAATCTTTGTAAAGATGGTCATCATTTTTTCCTACATCTTCCTATGGATGATTGCCACTTTAACTACATTAAAAAAGTCCTTAAAGAAAACATTGATGTAAAATGTCGCAAACTCCACCACTCAAAACTCACAAGGAAGAAAATAAAATTACCATCATATAGGTAGGTACTAGGTACCCATTCCACAAGGTTCTAAATCTAACCTAATAATGGTGCATTCACACTTGATGTTCAATCAATGTTAAACCTAAAGCTAGGTGACATCCTAGGTGGCACCCAATGTTTAATGGGCTATAGCTTAATGTTAAGCAAATGTTAGTTTAACATAAAATCTTATTGATAATTAAGTAAGTTTTAAGTCTTAAAATGACTAATATGGTGATAATGGACTCAAACACTAGAGTCCCTAACACCAAGTGTGAATGCACTTTAAGTAAACCCCGACCGCGGCAAACCCCCATCCACTCACCAACATTTTCATCCACATTAAAGTGGATGTAAAACATAAGACCAATAGAAAAAAGGGTTAATTTATTCCTCTTATTTCCCCCATCCCCACAGTCTATGGTTCAATCCCTTCTTCTTATTCTTCTTCATCAAGATTGTGGTTTCCAGTTGAATTTGGTGTTGGAATTTTGTAGAAAAGATGATGAATTTTGTGTGTGTGTGTGTGTGTGTGAGAGAGAGAGAGAGAGAGAACAGATTTGGAGCAGATTTTGTGAAGGGAAAAAAGTTTGCTTGTGAAATGTGAGCGACCCATCCATCCAAAAGGTTGTGTAGGTACTAGGCGGGCGGTGGAAGCGTCTCCTCTCCTTGATGAGAGAGAGAGAGAGAGAGAGAGAGAGCCTGAGAGATTTGATTTGAGAAATTGGTTTTCTTGAGTTCGCAACGCCGGCTTCAGATCCCTCAACTCAAAGCGGATTTTTGTTTGTGGGTGGTGCTTTTTTTTTGGCCAGAAAAAAATGTTGGGGAACAAATAAAAGTAAGTCCTTTCTTGTCTTGAGTCTTGAGTCTTGTCTTGTCTTTCCTGAGCACCAACCCACCCACGCACCCATCCACCCACTCCCCCTCTTCAAACTCTGATAAACTACACTCCATTTATGTTTTGATTTGGGAGATTTGTGATTTTTTTCTGGATGAAAACCTCGGATGGTGTGAAGAAGTTTCTGGATGCAAACATTTCAGATGTGTGAAGAAGTTTCTGGGAGGCCAAAACTTTTCAGATTTGTGAAGAAGGTTCTGGGAGCAAATTTTTAGACGTGTTTCTACATGGGTTTCCAAGGATTTCCCAATTCAAAAAATGGGTCTTCAATCATTTTCAAGGTTTTGAAGGGTTTGCTTGCTCGCATGCATTTTGCAAAAGTAGTAGTAGTAGTAATAGTAGTAGTAGGTCTTCTTCTTCTTCTTCTTCTTCTTCTTCAAGGTTTTGATTGAAAGTGATTTCCATTATGGGATCTGTGTTTGGAGAAGATGTTGTTGCAGTTGCATTGAGAGGAAAATCGGTGATGAAGAAAATTGTACCAATTATACAACTCAAATGGGCATCTTGCGGAAACTATTTGGATAATAAAACTACCACCACCACCCCCCACATACTAAAAAGTACCTGAAGCAAAATGTAGGTTGCAGAGAGCTATGCCCCTTGAAACTGAAAGAGTCATGTGTTGACATGTGGTACCATGTGATGTTGTAACCTGATGATGGATGATGGCATTGAAAGGGGATGGCTCGATTGATTGATTGGTGTCCTAGTTTTGTGACCAGATTTGGGTTGTTGGTTGAGTGGAAGGGGACTGATGGGTGGTAGTGTATGTGTATGATTTTGTGAGAGGAAATTGGTAAACTGACAGATTTCTGGAGAAACCCTAACTCATGGATATCATCTTGCTCACTCACCCTCACAAAAAAAGTCAAGAAGCTGTGATTTACCGAGCATCTTCACTGGAGATAATACACGGCATCTACAAGCATTCTGAATATTGAAACTAAGTACAGATACATACTGTGATGATAATAGCATAACCTTAGGGCAATGCGTTGTTTTGATTGTTTTGAGGGTACGGGTGCAGTGTAGAAATATGAGAAAAAGAACATATGACATTGTTGGTGCAAGGAAGGTGGTGTGTGCTCTTAAAAATAACCGATACTAGATATGGTATTCAATACACAACACCAGGGTCCATGATATGACAAGAGTTGGCAAGGGCAGGCTAGTAAGTACTGAAGCTGGCCTAGTAGTGGAAGGCCAACCAAATGTGCATGTGACAAGAGAAGGTGGATGGATGGCCACAACAAGAACCCGTCTTGTACACCAGAGTCACACAATGAATTCTCGTTTTGATTGGCAAGGTCAACATTGATTGCCTGTTCGTATCATAAATCTCGGAATTTTATTTATGGCTTCAAAAGTTGATAATCTGAAATAGTATTTGTCGTTGTTCACAGTGTTGTAATGAAGACAATGATGGAAATGTACCGATGCTATGAAGTGCAATTTTATTCATTTCTAGAAATTGTGCACAAGGTTTTTGCTGAAAAGTTGATTTAAACAATATGGGTCAGTGGGGGGGTGGTTGGGCAGATGCTCAAGTCAACAACATGCTGAAGGTGGATCTGAAGGAATCCATGGATGCCACTGGGAGTACCCATTTTTCGGGTTTGTTTAATGTAGATGATGACAGCAAATCAGCAGTTTCTGCATTCAAAGGATCCGCCAAGCAACCATTTGTGATTGGTAAGCTGGTTTGAATTTGGTGAAGGGACATGCAAAGTGCAGGTAGTAGCAGTGTTGTCACCAGGTGGTGGTTCTTACACAAATGTGGTGTTAAACAAATTTTGTTTGTTCAGGTGTAGCTGGTGGAACAGCCTCGGGCAAGACCACAGTGTGTGATATGATCATTCAACAACTCCATGATCATCGGGTTATCCTTGTCAACCAGGTTTACACTACCCTTTGTAGTCCTTTATCCAAGAACAGGTCCTGTTCAGTAGGAAACTCCTGTCATACTTTTGCAAATCATGGACAATTGTAGCTCAAAACTTCGGCACTCCATAATTTATGTTTATACAAAGCCAAGCCAGGGACAGGTACCTGTCCCGCCCATTTCAGTTTCTCTTTGCCAAGATTGGGAGGGACTTAGTAAGTCTGTAAGAGAGAAGGGTTAGGTTTATAGGTAGGTAGGTATATAGAGGGAAAGTGTAGGTTTGTAGGTAGGTATGAAGTCTTCAGACAGACAGATAGACAGACACCACTATTTTTTGTTATGTAGATTGTCAAAAGTCTGTGATGATTGGTGTGCACATGGATCCATGCCAATTCTTACCTGTTGATTCCTAGTTGGTTGTGATAGGACTCCTTTTACCGGGGATTGACACTGGAGGAGTTGGAAAATGTGGGAGAATACAACTTTGATCATCCAGGTATGTCATTCCCTGGCTGTTAACAGTATGTACTGTAACATCTTGGACTTGCTCTGTTGCATTTGCAACCATGTTCTTCTTCTCCTTCTTCTCCTAGGAATGGAAAACCTTTTCCAGATAGGGTTAAAAATTTCTTTCTGTAAGTCAGTCAACCCTTTGGGTGGTCATAGCTCCCAAACACTAACACTTTGTCCTCAGTGTGTTGGCTTGAATCAAAAGGAGAGGAGATTCTGTGGGTCTGGCAGTTTGCTTTTGAGAGTGACACAGGTTGAGTGATATGTCTCTGCATTTGTGAAAAGATGATGATAAGAAGTTGGGTGTTCATGTTACCTGCAGATGCATTTGACACTGAGGAGCTCTTGAGCTGCTTGGAAAATATGCTCCATTGTCAGCCTGTCCAGATTCCCGTGTATGACTTCAAGCGGCATAGACGATCATCAGAAACATTCCGCAAGGTCGGTCTCATTTTTACATCCACTTCTCATCAACTTCTCCAACATGAAGCTGAAACTTTTGATTATTGAACAAACTTTTTGCCTTCACTATGTATCTATGAGAGAGAGAATGGTAAACCTCATTTCAGAGGGCAATCGACTATGGTTGAAAAGAGACAGTTTTTATGGGCACATTTTTGCAGGTGAATGCAGCGGATGTGATTATCATGGAGGGTATACTTGTGTTCCATGATTCACGAGTTCGTGACCTCATGAACATGAAGATCTTTGTGGATACAGGTTCAGCATTTGATGTGCTTCTTCTCCACATACATATTTGTGAAATTTACCAATCCTTCAATTCTTTTTGGATTTGCATATCTACAGAATTGGGTTATGCCACAAAGATCTTCAAAGCTCTGCTTTTGGAGCAATAATCAGCTGACATAGAAATGAATGACCCATTTCATGCAGATGCGTTTTCTATGATTACAATATGGTCTTCAAACTTCTTTTTTCAATTTCCTGACGTTATTGTCATATCGTGACATAGCTTGAATAACTCTGGCTGTTTTTTTCTTATGGGTGCAGACGCTGATGTCAGGCTTGCAAGAAGGATAAGAAGGGACACAATGGAGAGAGGTCGAGATGTGAATGGAGTTATTGAGCAGGCAAGATAAAAGCTGCACTCTTCTCTCTTTGTGGCACCAAATGGGTGTTGTTGCAATCCTCTTCCTTGTGATCATTTTGCTCTCACGGAAAAATTCTAACATTTAAAAGTGATTGGATATGACTTTGGTTGTCACCATGAAGATAGATGCTCATTCTCAGATTTTTTAAGTCCATAGCCAAATTGTTCCATTGTTGAGTTATTTACACCAGGATTGTATTATCCTCATACTTCAATGTTGCAGTATGCCAAGTTCGTGAAACCGGCTTTCGATGATTTTGTGTTGCCATCCAAGAAGTATGCGGATGTTATAATCCCTCGGGGAGGAGACAACCATGTGGCCATTGATCTCATTGTGCAACACATCCGTACTAAGCTTGGCCAGCATGATCTCCGCAAAATATACCCGAATGTGTATGTGATCCAGTCCACATTCCAGGTACTTGATGTACTTGATGTCCAAAGCAGTATTGATGCAATGTGCCGTATTTGACATCATGTAAATTCCTAGTCCTGAGCCTTGAGCGAGAGTCTATTGTTTTTTCGAAGAAAATCTATGGTGGACTATATCAGTGGTTGAAATGGGATTCCTAACTGGGACAATATTTTTTCTGTTAAAGGTAGCTAGTGTGCTTAACATTTCTATTTAATTCGTCATAGATTCGGGGGATGCACACTCTAATACGTGATCAGGAGACAACAAAGCATGACTTTGTGTTCTATGCAGACCGCCTTATACGACTGGTACGTGGACTGTGTTTTCCTGCACCTATTTCTGTGCTGAATGCAGTGTGCGTTTTTGTTTTATGTTTCTTCTTTCTGTGACTAATGTGGTGTGTTTTATTCTTCTCTCCACTACATTTGAGACCTCGGTTGAGAATATACGATTACACACAAAACAAAAACTTTGATGTTATAACTGAAGCTTGCATAAGCAAGAGTCTCTTCCCAAGATGCCAATTAATTGCTTCTTCCTTCAGGAGGTTTTGATCTATTTCATTGCAGTGTGTATGGAACCATTGTGTGCAAAGTTTTACACATCCAGGAGATTCAGTGTTGGGAATTTGTACCGTAGGTGGTGGAGCATGGGTTAGGGCATCTGCCATTTACAGAGAAGCAGGTTATCACACCCACAGGTGTGCATTACCACTATCATATTTTCACTCTAGAAGTGGTGATTTTTTTGAAATTTTGATTTAATTTAGTTTTTTCCAGCAGACTGATTATGAAGCTGGCTTTGTGGTATGTACTGCTTAGCATGATGACAAAGTGTGTCTACCAAGTAAGTTTCATAGTCAAAATACTCACTGTCATGTTTATGGGTTTTGGGTAGGCTCTGTTTACATTGGTGTGGACTTTTGCAAAAAGCTATGTGGTGTTTCCATAATTCGCAGGTAAGATCTCCACTTGCCAACTCTTGATCTGGTCTCTGGTTGTGCAGTGGGTGATCTCATCTCAATTTTTGACTTGGAAGTAGCTGTTTTTGTGAGTGATTTAACATGGAGTTGAAATTCAATTCCATCTTGTAATTGTGGAAGTTCAGCTTACCTTCCATTGCATTTATATGTGAAGCTCAAAAACTCGATTGTTGGAGTCACCATCTAGTCATAGTTCTTCAGCATTCACATGTCTGTCTTTTTTAATGCAGTGGTGAGAGTATGGAAAATGCATTGCGTGCATGCTGCAAAGGAATCAAGATTGGGAAGATTTTGATCCACCGGGAGGGAGATAATGGTAAACAGGTAGTTTAATGTTGTGGGTGCATCCATCAATTTCTTTGAAATGTTTCCAGAGGATCTCTTTAATTTGTGCTGTGCATAAGGCTTCTGGATTTTGTGGTTCTTTCTTCATCTCATGAACACATGAACAAACTCTACACTTTGGGTGTTTTTGTTTGATGCCCATAGGAGCCCCTTTTATTCATTCCAGAGCTTCCTTTAATTGTGACTTGTAGGATTGAAGAGAAAGGAGATCTTGATTTTATATGAAGTGCAAAGGTGTCTTATTGGGTTTTGGAAATTTCTTGCATTTTCGCAGCTTGTGTATGAAAAGCTGCCACGTGACATTGCTGATCGCCATGTTTTGCTCCTGGACCCAATTCTTGCAACAGGTTGTCTTTTTCTTCATTTTCACTATGTGATTTGTGGATCATAGACAACAACAACAAAATTGAAAACAAGACCTGATTTGGTCAGATTTTTCCTTTATGAGTCTTTTGAATGTTCCAGAATGTGTTTGATTGCAGATGTTTGTGTACACTAATGAAATTCAATCCATAGCTTCCTCATGAGCCCCAATTGTTGTGAGGGTCTCATAAGCTTTTTGAAGTAGTCTTTGTTTTCATACCACTGCTTGAGAGCTGACAAAGAGCTCGGGGATCTGGACATGGAGCCCCATTCCTTGCTATTTGGCAGGCAACTCTGCTGTACAAGCCATTGCATTGTTGATGCAAAAAGGAGTTCCAGAGTCACACATCATCTTTCTAAACCTGATTTCTGTGAGTTTCCATAATATCTAACCCTTTTCTCAGGCGAGAGGATTATACAAGACAAGATCAACAGCTGTTTCACCATTGTTTTACCATGAGATTGTCGATGATAAGGTAAGTGAATTAATTAATGCCAAAAGAAACTTATATTGCAGGCACCAGAAGGAATTCATCTTGTGTGCAAGCGTTTCCCTCTTTTGAAGATTGTGACATCGGAGATTGATGCTGGATTGAATGCTGAATTCCGGGTGGTACCGGGAATGGGTGGTTTTGGAGATCGCTACTTTGGCACAGATGTAGATGGGCCAGACCAATCAGAGTTCAAGAGGCCTGTTCCCAGCTCCCAAGTATGCAACAACAATGCAACAACCCAAGTATACAATGGACCTTTGAAGAGTTCATGGTAGCTACCACAGAGGTAGGTACAAAAGGGTGTTGTTCATGCTTGGTGCAAAGGGGCTCATAGCACCATTCTATTCAAGTAATGTAGCTTCTACCTACGAAGTGCCATCTGACATTCTGAGTTGCATATGACCGTTGTTGCTTCAGGAGTTGGCACAGAAACTCAGGATGCTGATTTTATGTATAATTTTTTGAGCAGATTATATGATGGAAACTTATCTATGCCTAAAATTATTAGGAGGAGCTGAAGAGCATTGGTGTGGCAGAAAACTGCAACTTTTCACTGGCCTTCATGATGAAGGTCATGATAAATGGTCTGATATGGTGGGAGTGACTCAAGGTTATGATCATTGTAAACTTTTTTTTTCAAAACCAGACAGGTTTTAAAGCCCTCAGGGCAAGGCTTTACCCTACACATAATAGGCTTCCAATAGATGGTGCATTGGTTCAATCTGTCCAAGTCGCAATGCACTCTTGCCATGTTCTGATCTATCTCAATGTTGATTTTCACTCTGGCCATGTTCTGATCCTTCTCAATATTGGTCAATGCAATTCATGATTGGAAATGAACCAAAATGTGGGAAATCTAGGTGCAAAATTTGAGTCCATGTGGGAACAAACGGCCAAACCCTTTGATCTGGTTATGACCAATAGAAAGTGTCCACCAGTGTTTGTCTTGTCCCAGGCTTTGAAGAGAACCTTGGATCCCTGACTCCATTTCCAATTTGTAGCTGAGAACTGGCCAAATCTGGTTTCATTAATTGAATAGCAATTAGGAACCAAGAACTGGACAACACTGGTTTCATTAGTTTCAACTAATGTTGTGTACAGAAGTGTACATCATGTGTAAAATGGTCATATATAACCAACACTGGTTTCAATGGTTACAATTGCTGTTGTGAGTGAAGTGAAAATCACAGTGGAATAGTTAACTTCTCAAATCAATCCAAGGCTCCCATCTCATTGGCCATATAGGTTTTTCTTCATCCCTAAACATAAACCAGTTCCATAGACATTACAAGGATCTTTGGGTGTGTACTTCAGAGCTACAGATTTGACAAACAGTAAGCCCTGGGTTTGCCTAAAAAACCATTTCTGTGAACTCCAGAATTACAAATGGGTTAACTACAAGATTGAACATACAATATTGAGAACTCTCTGATACCAAGATTCAGAGCCTTCTGAATCCTCATCAATGTTTCAAGAGTTCAAATTCTCCAAGCTTTCTGTCATTTCAGTGGTTTTCCATATTGAGAAAAAAGAAGTTTCCTAAAGTTGCTTCATGTAATACATCACTTGTCTTCTTTCTAATCATGCATTAATGGTGGAATGGGATTCCAGAACACTCATGACAAGGAAAAGATTAAAAAGATACAGATGAGGTTATTGTACAAAATCTTAGAAATGGAATGATTCTAGTGGAACCCCAAAAGAAATATGAATATCTACCAGAGATGTGGAAACTCATCAAGATCCAGAGTTTGTTGGGTTCCAACTAGAAGACTACATAATACCAGGTTCAGCATTAGAGGAGTTCAGGGTTAAGGGAAGATAAGTTCGTGGAGGGATAGTTGGTAAATAGAGCATATTGATATACCAAGTGTGGAATGGATGGTGCAAATAATTGTGGCTCCACTTCCAAAAGTCCCTTCAACATTTCTCCATTCTCTTCTATTGTGCTCAAGATGATTTTCCCTGCATGACCAACACTCACATAGTTAGAATCTTGCACGAGACAAACACATTTGGGGAAAAGCAAAGGTTGTCATTGATAACTCACTTGCATGCAGGACAATAGGGCAAGCACTCTGACACTATTTGCATGAATACAAGGTAAGAGGTGCAGACTTCTGCCACTACAAACAGTTGGATGCCAATAACAACAGAAACACAGAGCAGAAAATTGTGAATGAAAATGGAAGGGACAATGAAATGTTGAAGGACTTTCACTTGACATTTCAGCAAACATAAGGGGCAAGTACTGACCTCCTTCTGAGAGTAGAAGTAGAGCAGCCTGGGCATATTTGGCCCAGACCTGGGGCGTAATGAAAGGAGGGTCTATTACCACACAATCGAAGGCATGGTGCATTGATTTGTCGAATCCCTCTGGCTCATTGTAGTCCCATTTCACAAAATTTGGGCACCAGGCCCACTGCATATCCACCTGCCCAAAAGAGAAAATACATTGCTTAGCAGACCAATCTTGAGTACAATGTCTGGCCTGGCATAGATAGGGTCCCCCTTGGGCTGGGAATTTCCACTTCCTTTACAGCCTGACTTAAAGTTCCACTCCTGTCCAGTCTCCCAGCGAAGCACCTTATGGAAGGCAGGCTTTTAGAGCACCAGGATCTGAAATTTGGAGGGTTTGAAGACGTCATAAGAGAGTTAAGATAAGATCCACAGTCTGCAATGCAAAATTTCATCGTCAGACACTACATAAAAGATTGGATTTTTTTGAACTCTCTGAATGGTACATTCGATCACGTATCTCCTTCGTAGGCACAGATGCTAGGATGATTAACCTTGCGTCGCAGGACACCTGTTACATTATGTGATGATAATCGAAAAAGGAAAATAGGCTACATATTCCCTCATGACATTTAGTGAATTGAAGTAAGAGCCTTGAGTGAGAATAACAGAGATTCTGTAATTAATTTTGAAAAAGATGGCATTAAAGAAGAACTTACATCAAAGAAGAAGCTGCGTTGTTTGAGCTCTGATTCTTTCAAGGAGAACCACAGACTTGGAGTCGACAAAAAAGCCACTTTTGTTGCATGCTCCTCTATTTCCTGCAACATAACAATAACACATGCTTATATATCACTCCTAAAACATCCAGTTTTGAAAGATGAATGTCAGCATTCACACATCCTTTATTCTCATGTGCATTCTCAGTTCTCTAATTACTTTAGAGGCAAACACACACAACTCACTTCATCTCTCTCAAATTACTGAAACAAGTCCACAACAATGTCAGTTTGTCAGTCACACAACACTGAGTGCAGTCATAATAACCTTATGAGAGTTAGAGCTCACAAAGTGACTGCCATCCGGTTCATCATGAATAGCAGTGGATGAATAGCAGTGACAAGCTGCCATGACAACCCACTGACATCACTAGCTCCCGACAGTGGGCATAGATAAGTATATAAAAATTTGCTGCCAATGCCAGGCAAACCATTATTATACAAAGTCTGTGTCCTGAGTTTTCTCTCCTATTTCTGGGAGCAACAGGAAGATTCAGTCATGTTAGCTGTCACTTAAGAGACATAGACGATAAAAACAAAGAGTCAATAGTATCCACTACAAAAAAGCTTGCGAGGGTTAGCTTCATTTCATTTCATTTAGCTTGTCCCTGTAAAAGCAAAGCAGCAGCTAAGTCAAAGACATAGAGAAGAAGCACAAATAGAGCATAGTGGTTGGTTGGGGCCTTCTGCACACTGAACATACCCTTTACACTCAACACCAGTGACAACTTGGATGTTCCAAAAATCCACATAAATCAACCAGAACAGACATTATCAAAATTGTGGAGAAACCTCCACAACAACAACAATGATTGGAAGGTGGGTATCAAGATATCACCACAATGGGTGTAGTCATAACCTTATGGAAGTAAGAGCTCTAAAAGGAATCAGACTACTGGGTCCACAATTGATCTATTGTAACATTTTCCCTTGTTCCATCAATGACTATCTCAAAATCTGCTTGCTTGTCTGTGATCAGTTGCAACATTTGATTGTCATATTGATCTCCAGCACCATCGACTACTACATTACCCATTTCAGAACCTCATAGCAAAATAGTTTGCATGAACAAACTTCTAGACAAAGAACAGCAGCGGCAGTGGACATGACATGACATGACATATCTGCTCTCCTCAATTGGACATGGATTTCTTTCTTTGCAGGCAGCTTTATCATTACAAGAGATACCAATACCAATCCTTGGATTGCTGGACTCGATGGATCTCACAGGAAGCTGTCCATTGTGATGGTTCTGGCATGAACAACTGTTTTTTACCAGATACTCATCACATACAGCACAACACAGCACAGCACAGCACAGCAGCAGTTGTTGATCTGGAACTGATCCTCACGAAGCTTGGTATGCAGAATGTTACGAATGTCAGAAGAAGAATCGACAAAAGGAGAAAAGTGAACCTAAAGCTCCTGTGCAACAACAGAACTGAAGCGTGCTTGAAAAAACAACATGAAAACAGTTGGATCTGGAACTGACTGATCCCCACAACAACAAACTCAGATCTCGAAAAGAACAACAAAGAGATTTCTGGTCTCAAAAACACAAAAGGAAAACGGTTGTGGATCCTTCGGAGTTCGATCTTCCACATTAAAAAGAAAAGCAAAGAGAAAAACAGAGTAGTTTTCTTCTCCAAATAAAACAAAAACAAAACGCACACCTGAAACAACTGCGAAGAAAACAGAAGCAGAAAGAAGCAGACGAAGCAGTTTGAGGAGAAGAAGAAGAAGAGGCAGAAGGAGGAGGAGGAGGAGAAGAAGAAGAACAGGACGAGGTCGATACCTGAACCATGACGGCGATGGTATGGGGAGAATACCAATACTGGTTCAAGTCCCTCTTCTCCACTGTCCCTGCCACAAATCTGTTCTTCTTGTCCGACAAAATGAACTCCATCGCCCCCGCAAGCAAACAAACCTCCGTCCCTTCCTCCCTCCTCTTCTTCCCCACCTCCACTCTACCAAAAACAGACCAAACTGACCTTTGAGAAGATCACCGCTCAAACAACAACCACTGTCATCGCCGCAAACTTTTCCGCAACAGAAGAAGCACACAAACAGCAATAAAGACTGCAAGACAGCTGCTCGCCGCACAAAATCAAGTTCGGCCACAGCAAGACCTAGAGCTAGGGGTTTCCTACAGTTAGGGCAATGATATTGTTTCTTGTTTATTTCTCTTGAGTGATGATGATGGTGATGATGATGAGGTGCAAGAGGGAATGGATACAGGAGTTGAAGCAAATGTGTAGGTATGGTGGCAACAGTTGTTGCAACGGGAAAAAATTCACTATGGGAGCATGAAGCAACTCTTGTTCTTGGGAGAAGAAGTTCCAAAGGAGGAGGAGGAGCAGAGCAGAGCAGAGCAGAAGCAGGAGCAGGAGAAGTTTCCAAGGGGGGAGCAGAGCAAGAGTTAGCAAGCAGGGTAAGTGCCCATATGGAGTTTTCTTGACCTTGAAGTCAGTCACCTGAACCCTTTGTTGCATCATCAACAGCCCTGACAATTGCTTGCTGCTGCAAAAGAAATGTGTATTTTCTGAGAATACCTGGCATGATCATCATCATCATCATCATCATCATCATCATCTCTGGCATATGTATTATATATTGCACAGTTCAAGCACATCTGCTGCTCATGATCCTGCATTGTATCTGTTGCTAAAACAAGCATGGGATTTGGTAATGGGGAGCTATTCTCAGCACAACATCATTCTTCTTCTTTTTGGCGACTCCCATTGAATACCAAAAACATCAGTTGGAGATAGATACGTCCAATGTGCGCTGTCTACTTGATAGTGCCTAGATGGCTGCTTGATGGTACATAGATGGCTGCTTGATGGTACCTGGATGGCTGCTTGATGGTAGATCTCGATCCAATGGGAAGGTTGTGACATGATGGGAATTGGAGCGGAATCAAACTGAGGAGTGGTGGTGTTGTTGTTGTTGTTGTTGGTGGTGGTGGTGAGAAGTGCAGCAGATATCCATCCAGTTGCCCACATCTGTTTTTTGCCCCCAACATGCAGATATGTACCTCCTTTGATGAGGTTTTTTTTTGGTGCTGTGGGTTGATTGATGCACACACAGGCAAGCAGCATTGTTGAAGGTGCTCAAGCAAAGAATTGGAAGAGTTTACTACCAAGTTTTCAGCATTAAAATTATGCGAAATAATACAAGCTTTCTGTAATTCTCTTGAAGACTAAGGACCAAGTCCCAAAAAAAAAATTGCATTTGTCTCTTTTCCCCCTTGGGCCTTTTGTCTTTTTTGTGTGTGTTAAGGAATTAGGTTTCAGCAAAAGGGCAGTGAGTGGAACATGAGATAACATCAGCAAGGTCCTTGCCTCAAGATCCAAGGATCGCTTGGTCCTTGGTCATTGAGGTTGGTTTGTTTTCCCCAGATATTTTACAGAAAATGCTGCTGCTTCTTCACTGAACTAAAATGCAAAATAGAAGAATGATGACTGCTTGAGCTACATATATGATGATAGTCTCTTCATTCACATCCACCCAAAATGGAAAATTTTGATTCTGCTACACTTGCATCCACTCTCTGTTGCAAATGTAATTTTCAAATTAAATGACCCCTTGTTGATACTACAGATTTGGATGTTTGTTCTCAGCAGATGGGTTTGGTCTGCAAATTGCTAGAAAAGGGTGATGTTTGATCCATCAGATGGTATCGGCGCCCTTTAAGCATCATGTGGTATTGTCGCCCTTCAAGCATCAGATAGTATCATTGCCCTTCAATCATCAGATGGTATCGTTGCCCTTCAATCATTAGATGGTATTGTCACCCTTCAATCATCAAATCATACATCTCTGAACTTTGATCATTCAATTGTGGATCCTGTTTCCACATAATTACTACTGGTTAGAGGTTTTGCCAGGGAACCCCGCATAATGCTCACTCTATCCACTTTGTGTTTGTAAATGCTTGCAAAGTAAAGAAAGGCCATGAGGTTGATCACACTCAAAACAGCCAACAACCAGAAGTAGTAATCAATATGGCCACTGCTGATTGTATTACTGATCCGTGACCTCCTCCCGTTTCTCCCTGTGAGTTTCATTGTTGCTGCCACCAGAAAACTTCCCAAGTATGCACCTAAGCCAGAGGTTGCAGCTAAGAAAGCTGCTCCCAAGCTGTGCATGCTATTGGGAGCTTGCTCATAGAAAAACTCAAGCCGCCCAATTGATGCCAAAACCTCCCCGAGGCCAATTAATGCATGAGGAATGATGAGCCAGCCTGCAGAGAGTGCAACTGTTGCTGCTGGGTGTCCAGGCACAGTGCTTGTATCCCATGACATCTGATTTCCAAAAGGGCGAACACCATGCACACAAAATACAGCAATGTACCCAGGTAAGGCTAAACACCTGTTCTTTGTTATTTTCGTTCCCAATTGCAAAACACATGAGTGAATGAATTTTGGTGGGTGGGGTTTTTTCTTTCTTTACCTGGCGTCGTTTTCTCTCAACACAGGCTGCAACGGTTGCAGCCAAAATGGAGATGAAAGGACCAATGCCAATTCTTTGAAGAAATGAAATGCCTCAGGGAATTTTTGTATAGCGGCTCACAAATGGCATGAGGACTTGATCGTAGATCAGTATGAACAACAAGATGAAAATTACATCCACCACAGGTATAGATGCAGCCGGAACTAAGAATCTCCCAAGTCTCCTATCCATAGTCAGGGCTTCCTGAGCTCCAAAGTTGATAATTTGGAGAAACACAGTATTGATGAAAATTGTAGTTGCAAATATGGGTATTAATCGCACCAAGATTTTCAGCTCCTCCACCTGGTCATTTGAATATGGATCAAGTTTTTTAATACTAGGTTGTGTTATCCATAATAGAACAGAGTATAAAGCTAGATAGTTAAAGTGGTTGGAACGCATCACCACCTTGCAAGTGGAATTTGGGGGAGTGATGACGAGTTCCACAGTAAGGGATTTTTGTTACCACCTTGTAAGCATACTAACCCTTATGTCTTCCTATACCTGACAAGGGCTAGTAAGCTCCCCATATTCAACAGAAAACCTGCCAGAGGCTAATGTCTACAAAACCATCGTTTCTTGTTGCTAACGACCGTGGGATCCAAGGGTTTCATACCTGGGTTATTGTGCATAGTCTCCATGGAGTTGGAGGCGTCTCTGGATTCTCATCTTTGTCAAAAAATCTGCATCACGAAATAGGGTAAAATGCTTGAAAGAGCATGGAGTGAGTTGCTTCAACCACTCTTGTTTCCTTCAGATTGATCCTTGAAGTTAATGATTCCCAATCTGCAGTCATGAAATTCAAAGGGTTGGTTGGGTAGGGAGAACTGCCTATAATAGATACTATTTTTTTTTTTGGGGAATTTGGTATTTGCATACTGGAGATCATTCATGTGATGCAGTTTGCGGTTACTCACAATGGCAGATGCATTATCATGAACTTCATGGAGAAGGCTTTCATCACTTGGAACCTGCACTTTCCATTTGCATATCGATGCAACCAACACTTGGCAAAGATGGGTTACAGGACTACCACTAGGGAGTTTATGGCGATAAAAGGGAGTACCCATGAAGAAGGTAATATTTGCAACTCCCATGGCAGTAGCCAAAGTCCCAAATCCCTACCCCCAACTTACGTAATTGGAGATATAAACAACTACAGTTAGTGCAAGTAGAACTCCCAAGGTGATTGTGAAGTAGAACCAATTAAAGAAATGTGCAAGTTGGAGCTTTTCTTTTGGATCCTCAACATCAAATTGGTCGGCCCCAAACGATGAAACACATGGCCAAATTCCTCCTGACCCCAATGCCATTGTGTATAATGATATGTATATGAAAGCCATTTGTTGAGTTGAGGGTGGTGTACATGAGCCCAAATAGAGTGTTTGAGCACCACATCCAGAATCCAAAGGTCTTAAGCCTGGTAAAACCAAGGTGAGTGTCAAAAGAACAATACCCTACACATCACACACATCATGAACTTGTTAGGGGAACAACCAACTGGGAAATCGAATACCGTAAGACTTCACAAATCAACAAGAACGCATCTTTACACCTGAAATTTGTGAGAATGCATCCTCAAATGTGGTTAGAAGTAAAGGTTATATATTATGCATAAGATATAGTGAAGAATCAAAGATGCTTTCATGCACACTTCCCTCACTATTTTGTGCCCAAAATCCACTTTGACAATGATAATAACAATTTATGAAATTTCAGCAATAAATGTAGGCAGCTTCTTCCTTGGCATGCTCTTGAAACTTTGCTAACATAATGAGACCTTTTACAACATACTTTATTGCTTCATTTTGCAAAAAAATGGGGAGAGATAAACTTTCACCAAATTATAGGACAAATAAATGTTATTAATCATTAAACACTTACATTGCAATGCAATGGTGTACAAGCCTAAAGCAAGAAGCTCCTTGGGTTTCCACCATTTTTTTAAAATTTTGTATTGTCTTTGTATTTTTCCTTAAATTTCAGCATTTTAAACAAATAAATTTAGAAAAATTCGACGTGTTCAAAAATTAATTTAATTTACCACCAAACCTGAAAAGGTATAATAAACCCCATTTATAATCATGCCCATTTTCGTCACATTTTTGTTTGTGTCACACATTTCTTTTGGTAAGCATCTCTTTTAATAAGAAACACCAATTTTTTATAGTTACGTCAATAGCACAAAACATTTGCAAAGCTTTTTTTTTTGGTAAATGTGATTATAATGAGGAAATATAAGACAAATATTAAGGTTTTGTAAATTGTAGTTCCCTTTGGCAATGTTAATGTTGTTTTGTGTTCAAGTTGTGCAAACTAACTACAATGAATATGGTTGAAGAAGGGAAAAAAAACAACTTTCTAGTGCAACCAAACAAAAAAAAATGTGAATTTTGCCCCAAAAAAAACCCCCTTAATTAAAAAAATCTAGTTGACAAGATACACAAGATAATAGTTTAAAAACTCAAACTCAATACAAATCATCACATTAAAGAAAACAAAAATCACAATCTTCTTCAAGCCTAATACTGCATAGTGGAGATTAGAATAACTCGTGTAAGAAATTTAAACAATTAACACCTTTATTCTAGCATTAAAGGACTATTTTGTAAAGTTTTTTTTTTCGCCTGTAGTCTCACAATCATCTTGATGATCATGTGAAACCAAGTTCTTAAAGAACTAACAATATACCAATTCTCAACTATTCCCTATGCCAAATGTCATATGAGTTTCACCCCATGCAAAAAAGTAGTCATGTATTATAGAAATGACCTCTTGAACAAAAGAGGAAGAAATTTCTAAATTTGCCAACAACAAATGATTGAATGACTTTTGACCTTGTAATCCCAAAGATTGTCCAATTACTTTTCAATTTTCGAAAGTGGTCATATCCTAACCATTACAACATGGATGTCTGTGGTTACTTTATCCTCAACTTCTAAGGTTCCCAATATCCAAATGGTTATTATAACGATTAACTAATCCAATGATCATTTTATAATTACATTGGCACAAAGGATCCACATATGTGCTCCAATTTGTGAAAGCTTTTAAAAAGTTTCTTATTCCTCAAGGTCTTATGAGTGTTCTTATTATAATTCATCCATATTTAAATGTTTTAGGTCATTAGAATTGGAATTTCACAACTAATTTCTAATTGCAAGCTATGACACTTGTAATTGAAATTGCCCTTAAGTAGTTGGCTTAGACAAATTTCAATTGACTTTTAGTTATATGTGACAAATGTATGCAACAATTAGATACGATATGGTTATATGGTTTCATTCATCCATATAAAAATGAGAAAGCTACAAATGCAATTATATGCAACTAAAATGGAGGCTCTTCATTTGTGACATATGTTTATGGATTGACCAATTATTTAAAGACATGTGTCAAAATAATGTTAGCCTAGATAGGTAGCCTAGGTAAAGGCCCTATAAAAGGATCCTACTTTAATTTAGGTTAATTAACTTTTAGGGTTGAACCTCTTTTATTGGCTCATCCCAAATGGTATTTAATTTTTAATGTTTTTTGTGCATTTATTTATATAATTTCCAAAATTGAAATGGAGGACAAAGGATATGAGATTTTATGTTTTAATTTAACATAATCACAACTACTACTTAACATAACCTATTATCTATTAACCTAATTTACATACCTATTACCTAACCTATGTTTATCTTGCCTATAACTTAGCCTACCTACCTACCCAACCTAGCCTAAACCTAGGATATATATATACATAGGTAATAGGTACATAGCCTAACTAGCCTACCAAACCTAATGTACCTACCTATTTATTTAGGTTAATCTACCTACATGGGGGTAAGTTTCCTTGGGTGGTACCATTGGGAATGTCACACCTTGATTTTCTTGGACCTATCGAACTTTGAAAAATCATAGGAAACATTTAAATAGTTTTTTTAATATTTTTTTAATAAATACATTTATTAAGTTCCATATATTTTGAAATTTTAATAATATCAATAATAATTTTTTATTTTGATGTTCCTAATCATTGCATTTAGAAAAAGTTTCAAGAAACATAACTTTAATTCCTTTCTTTGAACTTTTTGGTTAAGAACACAAATTTGAAAAATGACTTGAAATTTTTCTTGAGATTTTTTTCCTAAGGTAATTTGGAAGTCATTTTAATTTTAATTTTTTATTAAGTAGTTAATTGAGTATGTGTAATTTAGTTATGAATTTCTAAAGGGGTCATTTTAATTAGGGATATAAATTTTTAACAATTAAAAAAATTTAATTCCAAAATAAGCTTCAAGCAATATATTAGTAGTGCATGTAATTGATAAACATGAGAAAATATATATATATAGTTGTGGGGGAAAAAAAAAGGCCTAGGAATATGATTTGGCCTTTTTTGGTTCCTTAAATACCATTCCTTGAAGTGATTCCTAGTAATACACAAGGATTTTTATGCTCACCGACCAAAGTTGTCATAAATGATGTTATGCAATTTTTTGCGTTGGTGATCATGTTGATGTCCATCCAAACACATTGGTTTTTTTTGTCAATCCCAGCACAAAAACCAATGTTGGCACAATAAACAATTTGACAAAAGTTTCTATTATAAATATTTACCTTTAATTAATGAGCAAATATTTAAATGACTTTGAAACTAACATACATCGAAATATGGGTCCACAATTTCCAAAAGAACCATAAATTGCCATGTGGATATTAAATATGCCATCGTAATTTTAATTTAATAAATAAAATTACATCCATTGTCCAAACTGCAACTGAATTTCAATTGTAATTTGAATTGTAAAAAATGAGTCCGTGAAACTAGGTGATTGAATTCAATTGCAAATTGGATAGGTTTGATTACATGCTATACAAGGTTGAAAACCATGAGTGACTTACGACCAAACTTGTCCAACATGTAACCAAACTTGTCCACTTTCAATTGTAAAATGGCAACATGTGCATGAATTGACTTTTGGTAGGGCATGTTTCGAGTAGCATGCACAAGCACAATTGGCTCAACCAAGGCTTATAGTTTTTGGATGGATGATGAAATAAACTTGAGGAAGATCTAAATTAAAAGACCTTTTTAAAACTTTAAAAAAGACATTATAAAAAAAGGAAGAAGTAGAAGATGATGTTAGACTTGGAGACACTAGAAGAAAGAGGCCAAAATGTAATTGCTTGATTTTAAGAAATATAATGTTAAATTAAAAAATGACACCATTAATTAATAAATATATATTTTTCCTCCTTTCAATACTATTAAATTATATTGTTTAATTATTTTCCCTTTATATATATATAGGTTCCATAACATTTCATTTACATATAACATAGATATGTAACTTAAGGTCTCTACAACTATGGGTTGGATTTTCTAATGACATTAAATAAAATTCTATTGAAAAAATGAAAATTTCCCCAAAAACATTGTGTGAAATTTTGAATTAGATAGAGATTTATTATATTTAAATTTAAAAATGTGTCCCAAATGGACTTCAAAACAAATTGCAACAATATTCATTATAAACATGCATCTTGAAATGTGGATGTACGTTACAAATCAAACATCATCTTAAATATTTGCAATCAAAATGTAACAAAACAAAATCCTATTAAAAAAAAGAATATAGACTCCATGTGTATGAATGTCAAAAACAATGATCTTGTGAAAGATGAATGTATTAATCTTTTATTGAGACAATCATCAAACAATGCTTCATTAAAAAAATGTTAAATATAATCAATTTCAGGAAAGCTAAAAAAAATAGAAATTGAAAAAACAAAATTTAAATGAAATTCCAAATACTCCAAAACATGTATATAATTGTTAGGTATGAAATTTTATTTAAAAAATTGTGAAGCATCAATATCATTTTTTAATTTCAATAATTATGTATTTAAATGTTTAAAAACACCTCAAGAACACTTCATCTTGCATTCACCTAAATTCTCAATCAAAAGGACATGACTAATACAAAGTACATGGAAATGTTGTAAATGTTCCAAAAAACTTAAATATTGTGTAACATGTGTTGCCACAAATATTGCATGATGACTATCCCAGTGTTGTTTTTCATAATTAAAAAAACTAGAATACAAATCTATATACATGTCATGTTATGTTCATCTAAACATAATGATTACGGATTTACAACAATTTTGTGAAACTCCTTAGTATATTGATGCAAACATTTTAGTAAGACAAAATTGGCACCAAATGCAAGTCCAAACAATAACTAGAAATAAGGTTCATTTGATAATTTTTTTAATTTGAATGCTTTTGATGAATTTATAGAAGTAGTAAACAAAGATATTACAAGCAAATTAGTAGAAAACATTGTAAATGTTGAACAAATTATTAATGATGATAAAACATTTGTAAAGATTGTTCCACGAGAAGGTTTTTGACCCATAGGATTATTTCATGACAATTTCCAATGCTATTGTTTAGCCATGGAAAAAAAGTTATTTTCAATAAATGTTTCATATAAGTTTCTAAACAACTTACTACACATGACCATGGATTATTATAGATAGAAAATGCTTCATGGGTGTTTGTTCAAATGAATTTAATTTGTTGAAAATATATTTAATAATTGATCAAACAATCTTTAAAAATGATGTTCAAAAATGTAAAACATGTAAAAAAATGGTCAACATATTTGGCAATTTCATTATCATTTAAATCTTTGCTGAAATGCACAAAAATATTATCACACAATTTTAAAAACTAAATTATATTTCAAACTTTCATAGAATAACTATTCGATTTTTAAAAAGAATGTTAGTATGGATTATGTGAAGAAATGTATTTTGATATGTTCATGATAGACTTACTAATAGATGAACATAATTACATTCTTGCATTATGATGTATATTACAAAGACCTAGACATTATTTTTAAAATGTAAACCAAATGAAATATACGTAAATATATTTTGCATACACACAAAACCTTTACAATAAGAAAATCCATATGTAGTATATTTTACTCCATTTTTAAAAAAAAATGACTAAAGTTGTAATTCAAAAAATGTAATCAATATTAAACAAATATAAACATGCACAACCAACAACATATGAACATGTCAAAAATAAAGCAATGTTATTTCAATAAACAACAAATGTTTATTCAACAAGCAAAACATATAACATTGTTTAGATCCCATTTTATCTTGCAACAAGATCATTTCAATCCAAAAAGACATGTGAAAAACATGATATAATGCTTGTAATGTTATCATAAAAAAATACATAATATAATTTCAACTTCAATTGATAGTGTAATAAGTTCAATTTTAGTTGATAACAATTGCAAATCAATAATTGATAGATCCAAAGATTGACATTATTGATAGTGATACATGTTTAGTAAAACATTTAGCTAATTATGAAACAAAAACATGTAATAATGAAAAAATGGTAACTTGGCATAAGGTTGATCTACCTCTAGTTGTAACTTTTCTTTGGTTACTTTAAAATGCCTTCCTTGTTCTGGTTGATATGTTAAGACTTTTGTTTTTAATCTATAATTCTCCACAACTCTCATGTTACTTTCCCTTTGTTGGTCTAGCCCATATGTTCTCAAAATGTTAATGAAAGATTTTAGACTAGTTCTTTCACAATTTGGAAGCTTTAACATGCTAAAAGAATTTTGCTTGTGAATTTCAAAGATAGGATTTAAAATCCAAACCTTGCACCATAGCCTTACGAATTTGGCAATTTAAGTTCGGTGGGAATGGGATGTGCTTGAGTTTGGGGGGAAATTGGAAATCCTTTCTTAATTAATGTGTAGTTGTTATTCTTGCATTGGATTCTTATAAGCCTTAATCCTTGTTTATGGTCAATTGTGTGTTATTTAACATGACCTTTGCCCCCATCACCATGGTGATACTCATTTTAGTGTGCACTCCAATTGCTTATAACCAAACATTCATTCCCACCCCAAAGTTGGGGTTGCTATAAAATTGGACCATTTTTTTCCCATGACCAAACATTAAAAGTAGCCCTCATGTTCCCCCTCTTGCATAATGAAAATTAACTCATGGCCTGACACGCTCCTAAGTCCCTTGTTAGACCCACTTGAAATTTTAAGTTTGTTGAATTGTAGAAAGTTGGGACTTGAGGGTCGCTCCTGACTTCCAGCACTAAAAGGGAGTAGAGGGGCATGCTAGAAGTCCCGGGATTAGACTAGGACGAAGGACAAGTATTTTCTCATTCGAATCTGCATCCAAAACCAACCGTAAGAGGTTTAGTTCACATTCGGGAACACCTTTGGGTGTTGGGACAAACCACGGGCACTTGGACACACTTGAGTCACCATGGCCCGGACTCGGGGGAAGCCAGCACCTTCCCCCGTATAGTATTCTCTGCAGCTCTCCACCGAGGCTACATCCAAATGGCTCTTTTTCCCAAGACTCCCAAGGAGGAGTCCCGAAACTATCCCGGGTTAGAGTCCCGGGACTTTGGGAGCTCATATCTCTCGACTGCGACATCCGATTGGAGCGAGGTCTGAAACAAAGTTGTAGCTCTCCTCGAGAGCTTTCCAACGCCATGTCGCACTCTTTCTGTAGACGTCGGAAAGAGGTCGATTCTCGACTTTTAGTGGTCAAGAGTCAAACTCTCTTCTTTTGCCCATAACTTGGGCTACAGATATCCAAATGGCACATGTGAGGCCATTTTGGACATCTACACTTCAAGACCTTTCCAATGACACCAAGAACACTCAAATGTGAGGAGATTTGATCCCTGCGATCGAGCTCTGAATTCTCGGGAGTACCGGAGGATTCCAATTTCTCACTTTTGGGAGTGTGGGCTTCACCCTACACTTAGCCCAAAGTGGGGTTGCGACATGGCCCATCACTAAATTAATACCTTGTAATATTATTCAATTTTTTTACAAATGTGCCCACCTAAAACCCCTAATACCAAACACTAAAATTTAATGGCTAGTCACCAATATGAAAAATCTAGAACAATTTGTTTATAAACCAAAGCGTTTGGTAATGGGTTAAAAAGACACTGCCCATAAAAATTATTTTTTAAAACATAAGTTAGTTCCTGCACTACATGGGTGCTCAACAACTAGCCTCTATTTGGTGATCGACCAATTTACCCTACTTCTAACATTGAAAAAAATTTGTAGCCCTCCAATTTGCAAGTTTAATGACACAAAAATCACTCAATTTGGTTAGGAATGAGGAAAATATTAGAAAATGTTCAGTGATAGGTCTGTGTTTGGTGATGAGAAGTTCTAGCCTACCAGTGGGAGTGTTGATTCACCCAAGGTGTTCAAGGAAGGATGAACAAGAGGTACAAAATGGGGACGGTTTTGTGGGGACACGATAGAAAGAATTACATGTAACCAAAAATAATAGTGACAAATAGAAGTATAAACTTGACAACATACAATAGGTTTAAGCAGAATTAGAGTCTTTGGCATTCTACAAAAAATAACACTTCTTGTCTTTTGTTGTGCCAATATCAAAAATGGCTTCTATTGTTTTAATTGGTTTAAACAGATCCTACTCTCACAACTTTTAGTTGATAGACATATTATAGATGTTTGAACTTCTAGCATGCATCCACTTAAATGGCTATGAACCATTAGCTACCTAACTTTAATGGATATCATCAAGAATCAACATTCTATTGAAGAATGGCCCTTGAGGTCAGAACTTTCAAGGTTCATTCGATCCATTGAGCCGTTAACCAATTCCCACTAAATGTAGCAATGTACCTCCACTCCTCTTATCTCAAAACCTAAAAGCCGGAGACCCTTTAATCTAAATGCTTCTGAAGAACCTAACTTGAGCAGTAGGTTCAAGGCTCGTCTAGAGCCTTTCAACGAGACAAACTTTTATGCAAGAATACATGATAGGTTTATAACTTCTAGTCCCTTTTCACTCTTGATCTAGTTTGTTCATTCTATCCACACTAAGGATACCCCTTGAGGTTTCTGGAACTCTCTCTCTCTTAGTTGCCTACAATATAGATCTAAGGTATTGCAACACATACTCCCCATCCCCAAATGCTCTTTATCTTCTATATGCCCTTCCTTTGATTTCTATGGCTCGAACCCTCAATTTTTCATCATTCCTCGGCATCATCCCTTCATATTTACTATTCTTATAGTGATCTACACGACTACTCTACTAAGTTATTGGCGCATCAGAGTATCATCAATAGCCAGCTAAGTAGTCTAAGAGCTACCAATACCCCCAAAAAAAAAAAAAACATGCTAGAAAAAACCCAGCTTTTTCCTTCATACTACCTCTTATGCTTACCTTCCTCCGTCTATTCCGCAAACCTTCTTCGATGTAGATGCTTCCTCCACCATCCATTGCACAACACAACTCCTGTCCTTCATAATACACAAACAAACATAATAGCCTACCCATGCATTCCTTGCAAGCAATGATGGATATATTCCTGCCGCAAGAATGCAGAAAGTGATGGATATATTCCTACCATGAGAATGCAGAAAGGTGATGGCTAATGAAAACAGGAAAACAAAAACGAAACCCTAAATATATGTTGTGTTCACACTACTGGGATGACCTGTTGTTCGGTCACATACAGACTCTATTCAAAATGAAAACCAGAACCCCTCGTGGACAGGACTGACGGTCCTTCCTTTCCTCACCTTTACTCTTTTAGCTCCCCCAACGACCACCACGGCAGCTGTAATCGTCCAGTGCTCGAGACCGGAAAACTTTTTGGTCTGACGATATGTGTCTGTGTGTCTGTGTGTGTGAAACAAGGGCTATGTCACACACTATGGGCTTACCATTTACATGAAAAAAAAGTATCTTAAGGCAAAAAAAAGAATTATGCAAACTCAAATATTTCATGCTGCAAAAATTATAATCTTCAAAAAATCCTCTGAAACAAAACCAAAATGCTTCAAGTTATTTATTAATAACTCTCTAACTAATCTCAAGTTTCAACAACACAAGCCAAAATATATGGTTTATATGCAAGAAGAAAAATCAATTGTTGATGTTACTTTCACTTCACTTCTTACTCATAACCTTTGGTCACACTTCTATAAATAAATAAATAAATGGAGTTATGTATATGGCACAAATTAATGTTTTTTTTTTCATTATAGTATCTTCATTGGGTTTTGCTCAATATACACAAAGACCCACATAATAATTATAGATAATTTTATTATTAATTAAATAATTTTAAAATTAAAAATGAAGCTTCATGGAAAGACACCTACATGATTAAAAAAAATACCATATTGAGATTTTTGGGACATAATTTGTTTACAAAATTAAACATAACTAATAAATATATTGATGAATGACACAATTTGCAATCACAAGTTAACTCCTAGAGGATGAAGTAGACGTCTATGTCCATTTATCAAAATTTTCATAACTTTTCCTTCATGGAAAAAAAAGACTTTATTTATTTATTTATTTTGCATCACATGCCTATGGAAGAAAAATAATTTGTGCAAACTTTTTGATGTCAAATATTCAAAATATTCTATTTTAAAAGTGGAGTTTACTTTTGACATTTGGATAAAAAAGGGTGGGAGAGGTTGGCCATACCTCATTTGTGGACATATCTCCTTTTAAAATAATTGGATGAAAATTTTAATTTTTAAATATTAAAATAATTAATAATTCGAGGATTAATAGTTAAATATTTAAAAATATTTCATCCAATTATTTTAATAATTAATTATCTAATTAATAATTATTTAATATTAGAGAGAGAGAGAGAGAGAGAGAGAGAGAGGTTGACCATACCACATTTGTTTATTTAAGGGACATATTTCCCTTTTAAAAAAAAATCATTTTCCACCCTTTTTTTTCTTCAAAGGTAGCCATTAAAGTTATCGACTACTGCCAAAGAATTTTTTTCCCCATTGATACCCGGAGGGTATTACAAAAAGGGCAAAAAAAAAAGGGGGGGGGGGGGGGGGGTGAAATAATTGGAGGAGGTCTTTATGCTCACTCGGTAAAGCCCCTACACTACTAAAATGTGGACACTCATTTTTGTTAGTTGGTGTGCTCCATGTGCACAACTCACCCGAACAAATTATTGTCATTGATGATAGGCAAGGCAGCCCATGTGCTTTGGCCTTTTAGGCACAACAACTACTCAGGCCATCGTCCATCATCCCCCAAAAAAAAACCACATCCATCCCAATTGAAAACACCCCATAATAATAATAACAATTATTATTATTATTATTACGAATTCCCAATAATAAATTAGACCTCCGGGTAATTACGAGGGGGTTCTTGAAAATTTTCAAAGAACCGGGTGTTTAAGGTAGGGTATGGATGCCCGGGTGGGGTTGAATTAGCATCAACACTTGTAACTTTCATCTTCTTGAGTATACGGCCTCTTATTCGAGATCATACTTAACCCACAAATTGTTAAAATTTGGAGACTCGGCGACCCTGGTTGAGTCTAGGGATGGGATATCTATAATTGGTTTTAGAGGCAACCCCAAAAAAAAATTTAGGGTTTCTAACCATGGCACAAACCCATGGTTAGAAACCCTAAAAACAATTTTGGGGTTCCTAACCATTTTTCACCTATTTTCAACAGTTTGGACAATTCTCTAGAAAAAACTAATGGCCAAATAATGTTAAATCTTTCTTGCGTGGGTTGCTTCCTAATTGATGATCCTACATTAGAAATTTGAAGAAGAAAACACACCCCCCCCCCCCCCCCCCATAAGGAAGGACACAAAAGCTCACAATAATTGCAAATACAGATTATTATAACTTATGTCCAATCAAAAAAAAGGTAGGAACTTAGGTACACAAATAACATTAGGTTTTTGTTTTGGGGGGGGGGGGGTGGTGATATTCTACACTAAATCACAATGGTTTGGGGAGTGAGGCCTAAATAAAGGAAAAATTGTTGGACTAAGTCAATAAATAAATAAGAAAATGGCCAGCCCTTAACTTAGGTTCCCAGCTATAAATAAAATTATTCGGAGCAATCTTCTTGTCATTTTGTGGAGTAAAATGACAAGAAGTTAGGTCTTCAATCATTTTTTATTTTGTGACCGGGTCAAGGGGGGATATTCCTTTCTTGTACAAGGTAAAAGCCCCAACGTGATGGCATTCCCAAAATAAATGGCCTAAGATGAGGCAAGGTGATAGTGGAGTCTTGGCCCCCACATTTTGGGAATGTCCCTTAGCTCCGGGCTTTACCCATTGTAAGTTGCCTAAGAGACTAAGTTCGTAGTGAACTTAAGCATGTGGAGATACTTAGGTCACAATACTAAGGAGAATAATGATGTTGAAGATATCTATAAAATCTTGAAAAGTTTAGGTGTGAAACCATGTATTTAACCACAAAACACGGGGCGTAGTGGTTTAAAACTTGAGGTCAACATAGTAGAAAGGAAAGAACAAACTTTGAGCAAAATTTGGAAATGCATTGGAATTGATACATTTTTTGAGTTTCACCCAAAGTTTGTGGTTCTTTTGAAGTCTAAGAGAGGAAAAATTAGTGTTGAGGTTTCATGTGTCAGGCAAGGGAGTCATGAGAGAGAGAGAGAGAAGCAAAAGTTTAGTGCAAGCCCCAAAACTTTCACAAGCTTTGAACTTCTTGTAATGAAAGATAGTTAAATGTGTGAGAAGGTGTGCAAAACGGTTCAAGAAGTGAGTTTTGGGCATTTTGATAGAGGTTGAAAAACGCATGAAAAAGCTTTTGGCAAAGGCTAAGAAGGTAAGGTATAGCAAAGCTTTGCAAAGGGTGGGTTTAGAAAAGCTCAATAGAGGGTATGTTTAGAGGATATTAACAAACGAACATGTAAAGATGTGTGTCATAGTTTGCTCATATGAGCAACATTCAATATAGTCTCTCTTTGAAAAGACATTTGTTAAACTAGCTTGATTTTGTTGTTGTTGTTGTTGTTGTTCTCGTCACCGATTATATAGTCTAATTTGTTTCCCATATTTTTTAAAATCTTCTTTTATGTTTTGTTTATTTTGATTCCAATAGGTCCATGAGAAGCAAGCTTGATTGTTTTTTGTCCCTTTTTTCAAAATAAATCACCTATATTCAAATTGTGTGTTTTTGATTGTGTCTTTAGAATGTGTTTTACATCCTTGTTTTGAAACCTTTTTGTTTTTTTTTTTTTTTTTTGGAAGGTACACTTGCTCACATTTTCTAGGGGACATAAGATTTTTGTTTTGTAGCTAAAGAAATTGTTGGCGATATAAACCAATTTTTTTGCTATTCCTCTTTAAATTTTTATGCCCACATGCCATCATCATAAGGTTCTTTTCTTATTTGCCCTCTTGTAATTCGATAAAGGACTATAAAGCAAAGGTTTTAATTTGAGGTTGCCACTCAAAACATGGAGGGTGCAAGTGAAATAACATGATTCACATCCATATGTTTTATGGAACTATTTTTGAGGGAGTATTTTTTGAAATATTTTCACAAAAGTTTTCAATTTTTTAAAAAAATCCTTGAATTATTTTTAAAATCTATTTATGTCAAGGTTTATGCAGAATATTTTAAGAAATATTTCATTTCCAAAAGTTGTGAACCCTATTTATCAAGTCATTTTTGTGCCTAAAAGCAATCGTTATAGTGTTTAATGATTATTTTTGGAAAAAAAAATCATTTAACATATTTCAAATTAGTTTATATGTTTCAATGATATATTGGGAACTTTAAAATATAATTTTCATTTAAAAATCAACACCAAATTAAATCATCACTTTTTAAATGTGAAAAATTAAGCAAGCATTACACTTGCTATGATTCATGTTTGTGTGATTGCACTTTGGAACATCATGTTATTGCTTTCACTAAATCAACTCTAAAATTAACTCATTGTTTTAGTTTTTCGCCCCGAGTTCCTTTCACTTTACAAATACTTATAAATAGGTATGCAAAAAAGGAAATGGGGTGAAATAAAGGGTGAAACTCCACTTCATTTTTATGGATATTTCTATTACACCACTTTTGAATAATGGGAAGGATATTAAGCCTAATAAGTAGGGATATTCATGGATAGAAGGTGCCCACCAAATAAACGATCATGATTTTTTCCATAATGTTTTATTTATTGTAGATTAAAAGTTGAAATTGTGAATGTTATGGGATTGGACCCAATATAGGCTAGTAAATAATGTCATGCAATGCAATGTGTTCCTCTTCAAGGGAACTTTGGAGAAAGTATATCCCCATTGGGACTATTGGATGACCATAGATGGAGTGGGCCAAACTAATATCTATTAAATGGGGGAGATCCAACTTTGGTGCACAATGTTGAGAAGAGGATATTAAAGGCCATACAAAATGACAAGATGAGTAAACAATAAATTAAAAAAACAAAAGGCATTCAAATTCAAACCTATGCAATATTTCAAGCATGTGCAATGAAAATTAACAATCATGTTAGAGATGATATTGAAAAAAAATAGGAAAAAAAAAACAAAAACAATTGAGAAATTTATACTTGAGAGATTTTTTAAAATTTTTAATTCAAATAAAAAACCTATAAAGGGCATAACACTTGAGAATTTTTAATTAATTTTTTTTAAAAAATTAAAAATTAATTAAAAAAACAACCTAAAGAAACTTTTTAAAAAACCATCCATTGCAATTTCTACTGCTAACCAACGGTCACAAACTCGGACCCACCGACGGTCTCTCCACCCGACCAACGGTCACAGAACCCGGTTTCTTTCCCGGAAAAGAAAGAGGTTAAATTATTTGGAGGCGGTCCCTTTTACCGCAAAGAGGTAAAAAAAAACCTAACGCGGTTTTATTTACCACGACGAGGTGAACGGTCAACACCACGTATCGTCGTTTTCAGCCTGCTAGTAGATAGGTACGTAGGTGGGACCCCGCATGGTCCAGACCCCCGGTTCCCACCCGCCCTCGTCTTCTTCTTCTTCTTCTTCCTAGACATCGCTTCTCCTCCTACATCACTTCCTCCTCCCCCACTCCTCGTCGTGTTCGTGCGGACAACACAAACGTCTTTTGCTTTCTTTTTATATATATTTCTTGCTTGGGTTACTCGAGGACGATAGCTCCTTGCCCGTTCGTTGCTTTTCTGCTTGCATATTCGCTCTGATAGAGAAAGAGGAAGAAAAGGAAAGAGTAAGAGTTTCTTTTGTGGAAGAGACAGCGAGAGAGAGAGAGAGCGCGAGAGCGAGAGCGAACAAGCAGCTTTGTGCAGCTAGGGAGAAGTATTTTGCCGTTCCTCTGCAACCTATTAGCTCAACATCATGGCTAGCCAAGGAGGGTATCCACCCCAAGGATACCCCCCCCAAGGGTACCCACCCCAGCAACCTTATGGATATCCCCCTCAAGGTATGTAATGCTCCGGATTCCTCAAGGTTTTGTTGAGTGAATGTTTCCAGGCTAAGCTCACAGACAGACAGACAGACAGACAGAGAGGGAGAGAAGGTATTTTTCAGTGGTTTTTAACATCCGTTGCTGTTTCTAGTTGGCTTTGTTGACTTGTTCTTGGCGAAGAAGGGTAATAGGTCTTCAGGATTTTTTGTGCATAGTTTTTGTGACTTGCTGTGGGTTGTTGCTTGTGCTCTCTCTTTCTTTAGGCTACGCACCTCAACCTCAGGGCTATTATCAACAAGGTCCACCAGTGGCACCACCACCAGTATATCAACAGCAACCTCCACGAAGAGGAGGAGGAGGAGGAGGCTTCATTGAAGGCTGGTATGTGGCATATCATTATTATATTAACTGCATTTTTTTCTGTGATGCTAATGTTTGGGGGGAAAAAATCACCCACTCCATTACTCATTCGATTCCCCTTCTCAAACATGAAATCTATTTCTTTTACAAAAGCTTGTTTTTGTGTTGATTGGAATTGTGCAGTCTGGCTGCTCTTTGCTGCTGCTGTTTATTGGACGAATGCTGCTGCGACCCAACAATCTTCATTAATTGAATTGTCACAATACTGGACTCCCAAAGACCTTTTGGCTACTCAGATCTATGGATTCAGGGAGTTGGGACAGTTCCCCTGGCAGTCTCTTTTGTTGTGATTTTATTGTGATTTGTGCTCCTCATTTGGAGTATTTCTAAATGCACTATTATTTGTAAATCTCATTCATGAAAGTAGGCCCTGCTGTTGTCAAAGGATGCAGAACCTTGCCCATGAGATTTTTAAGCACATTATCGGAACCCTGAAGCTTGAAACCTGAACTCTGAAATCAATCCATATTTCTCAGTTTTATGACTATTTTTGGGCAATAAGGCCCTGCTATTGTCATAGAATCGGAAACCTGCTGATGAGATTTTAACTGCATTTTTGGATTCTGAAGCTCAAATCTGAGAGCTCTGAAACGAATCCATAGTTCTCAGTTCTATGACAATTTAATACTTCCTGCAATAACGCTCTGCTATTGTCATAGAATCTGGAACCCTTCCACATGAAAATTTAAAGTACAATAATTGCATGATGTCAGGGGATGGTTGGTTACCCTCTAAATTCACGCAGTGTGCTTAAGAAATCTTTGGTAAATGAGCACAGGGGATAGACCTCTTGAATTTCTGTGGTTTTATAGATGCTCCCTTTTCAGTGCAACATGTACAAGGTGTTTTAAATGGAACCTCACCATCTTTTTTGATTCATTGAACAACACTCGAACTCTATTCATGTGATGACATCCCTTATGCTATCTAAATGGAGAGGCAAGTGACACAAATGCTTTCAAAACATAACCATCCTGTTCCCTAACTCACTCACTACACATCACAAGCAAAACCATTTTGTATTTCCCAAAACAATTTCCTCTCATTTGAGGCTTAGATAATTACATTCTACTAACATTGATTGTAGCTAGTAAAATTCTTATTGTTAAAAGACAGTTAAAGATTGTGTCTAGTCCACCCCCAAGAATTGCAAAATTGTATGGTAGTACACTTCTTGCCTAAGCTTCCCAAGTTCTGAAATGGCATAATGCACCATAATCTTGATGCTACTACTAGTATAACAATATTGATGTACACAATGAAAATCGTCTATGAGCACAAGATTTCAACTCACACTATTGACAAAACCTTACACCACATATTCCACATCCCAACCCATTTTAAGTGTATAAGACTAAAGATGTTGGAAAACCCTGTGTACTCAATGTCACAAGAGTGTGAAAATTGGGTTTAGCTCCCTTTAAAAACACATATGACATCATGGGTGTTAAAAAAAAACCCTAGAAAAGAAAATGAATGATGTTAGTTGCCTAACTATTGATTGCTATTGATTTGCCAACTACAATGATTGGCCCATATTGTGTGACAATTATATAGGTACTCTCTTAGTTATATGCTTTCCCATATATATTTTCTCATATGTTTATTGTTTTTCAATTGGGAGGGACAAGCATTTTAACACTAATTTCAGATGTGATAATATTCATGTTAAACCAGAGCTAATTTGATTGGCCTTGCCTACTACCAAGGCCCTTAAGGATATTGTGTTTAGATTCATTATAGAGTATAAGTAGCTTAAGGGATTTTGGCCCCTAGGTAATAATAATAATAATAATAGGTTTATTTATTTTTATACAAGGATTTTTGAAAAATGATAATTTTGCCTTGTATTGTTGAAACTTGAGATTAGTTATAATAGAGTTATGATATCTTGAAGGAATTTGGTTTCCTTTAGAGGATTTTTTTTGAAGATTATATTTTTGCATGGTGAAATATTTGAAAATTCCATAATTCTTCTTTTGCCTTAAGATACTTTTTTTAATGTAAATGGCAAGGCCACAGTGTGACACTCATCCCCTTGTTTACATTTGGGAATATGATTTATTTATTTATTTATTATTATTTAAAAAATTAATTTGAAGAACTGGATGCCAAACCATAGTCCTTGTTTAATTTATGTGAGGGTCTAGAAAATAGAACCAAGACAATGCTGATTTTTTGTATATTTTATTTTATTGAATTGGAACTAGAGGTTCTTCATAAGAAAATTTAAAAATCGCCCAATGTTGGTGTAAAGGTTAGGCAATAAATAATTATTGAAATCTAACATATGTTGAAACTTGACAAATGTAAAGAGATTTAGAGCACACTCGTATGTGCATTACAACAACAAGAAGTTTTGAATAAATAAGAATAAATATTATGCCAATTTGGGGTAACAAAATGGGTTTTGGCCCAACATTTGTACTAAGGATGCTATGGTTGGCACAAGGCACTAACAATCTAATGCCTATTATTGATTAGTTAGATTTTTTGGGTTTAAGTGGTTTGTTATTAATAATCTTCCACTTTTTATAATCCCAATATCATGTTTATGGATGGGGCAAGGGAAATAGTAAGCCAATGATCTTGGATGTGAGATTTATTGGATGAAAGACCCAAATACCCAAGTATTGGTGGAGTTGTTTGAAGATTTAAAATTACAATAACTAGTGCATAGAAGGTGCAAGTATATCATATATGGATTTTGTCAACATTAATTGATCATTATTCAATTTAGTCAAAGTGATAAAATTATAAATATTGAATTTCCACATGCTATTTCACACATTATATAACCAAAGTTCAAAAGGAAAAAGAAAGAAACATAGGGGAAAAAACATTAAAATTAACAAACTTATAACCTTGTCCATAATTTGCCTTTGCTAAATTGTTTAACAAGACTTACACTATATTACCCTCAATTGAGTCGGAGGGTCTTTTGCATTCTATAGTTCCTTGTTCATGTTGTACATGTCCAAAAAAGTCATGTTGTGTGTTTGTTTCACATGTGACAAATATTGTTATTAAAATTACTTAGGTGTCATCACTACATGGCTTGTGTGATTAAGGGATTTATGTTGGGAGATGTTAATGGGTATTTTGCATTGGAATTTTGAATGAAAAAGTTATTGCATAAGGTGAGGTTTGTGATCACCTTGCAATTTTGAGTGAGGAACAAGAATAATTTGAGTCTTCAACACTCAAATTATGAATGATTTTTTTAATAATGCTCATGAGAGGCAAAACCAACCTCTATTCAAGCCATGTGCATTCTAATGATGTGCGACCAACTAACCATGAGGCATGCAAATGGTGGGTCATTTTGTTTAAGTACATTTCTTGAATATTATTTTTTTCGGGGATTTGTGTCTTGTTCATACCTAATTTATTGTAAATGAGGTTCCAACCTCTTCATGTCTAAGGGATTATCTTCAAGGAATGTCCCATTATCCATGTTATGAACTTCAAAAGAACCTTGAAATAGGAGGCATGGTGGAACCTTAAGATTGGCTTGCTTTCCTTATTTATGTGTGTAGTTGAAGCTTAGATTTTCTTGTATTACAAATAAGTTATTGTGTAACACAAAAAATTGATCTAGTTCATGGTGCTTATATTAGTATTTTTTCCTATTACATTCAACAAAGTTGCAACACAAGAGGAAGTTGCAATTGCATAAGGTCTATTTGACAAGCTTTATATAATGAACTCCAAAATTGGAAGATTTTTAAAAGATCATCCTATGAGAAGTTGAATGTTATTTTGGTCCTAACCTTGGACATAAAAACATTGTGTGTGTAAAAAAAAGAAAAAAAAAGATGTGAAATTTCATGTATTTATTGCAAATTAATGGTGGAGATGACATTTTGATCTATAATTATTTCAAAAGTATGTTTAATTCATTTTTGAGTTTGAAAAAACATAGTTTTACAAGGTTTGGAAAACTAAGCTTGATAGCAAGCCCTTTTTTTTGGTTGAAAACTATTTATTCATAATTGAGGTGACAATTTCTTTTCATCCACATTGGTTTCTTAAAAACAAATGGGGAATGATTGGATACTTTTTCTCCACATTACTTTTATTAAATATACATATGGTTAATGGTTAATGCACAAATGAACTTGAACTTTCAAAAAATCTAAGTACAACTATTGTGAATGACACCCAATCAATCCCAACATGGATCATGTTCAAATTATATCAAGATTTAAAAACTTAATTATAAGACATATATATTTTATATGACAATTCATGTGAAATTTCATGTGATTTAGCTTTTCATGGATGAAGTTCATCCATCATCATTTAAAATGTGTTTCAATAAATGGAATTTCATCACCACCATTCACTTTTCATTCATAATATAATATTTTAAAAGGACCTAAGTTCATAATATAATGATCAACATTCGCCATTTAATTGTTTAAAAGAAATGGATGATGTGATGGAACATGATTAATTATTGTGGGAATTTTTTTAAAACTCATGGTTCACAAGCCTACACACAAATTGTTTTAATTGTTATGATTCAAACATTTGTTCCATTATATTATTGTGTAGAGGTGTATATCAATTATTTTGAAAAAAATCATGTTCAAATAATTTCAAAACATTTTAAAACAAGGATAAGTAATGAAAGCATTGGTTACAATGTTTTAATAATGTTTTTGGATATTTTTAATTTATTAATTTATGATTTCAAATTTATTCAAATGTTATCATAATATATTTAAAGCATTATTTTATAAAGGTTCATTCACACCTAGACTTATTTGATGGTACATGCCTAATTTTCAATCTGTAAGTTACTTCACATCTTCATTTGGTAGTGAACTTATAACCCATAAAACCAACTTACCGTTAAATATTACGACAAAAAATGATTACAAAGGTGGTTAATGATGCAAGACATTCATCTCTTTGACAAAATGGAGTTGCATGTAAAGACAAGTGGGATGTTATTTATGGTGATTTCAAAAGATTGTTCAATTACATGTTCAAAACATGTAACAACATTTTCTACTTGGATCTGACCCTTCAAAAGAATTTCATTTTTCATTTTTCTCACCATTACAACAAGAACGTGTATGAGATGATTGATGCCTTTCTTGGTAGCTGATCTATGTTACGTCCTCCTCATGTTTGGCACACCATGGCTATTAACAATTCTATCTACACACCATAGAGATTGAAGTCTACAAATCATGATGAGTGCATTCAAAACAATGGCTTGGCTACTAATATAATTGTAATTGAAAAGTAATTGCAACCTTAGTCTTGGACATAACATCTATCAAAAGTTTCCACATGTGGAACCTTTATCCCTTCTTGATAAAACAATCTATACATTCCAACTTTGGTACAAAAGCCATTTTCCATTGCATAATGAAATAATTAGTATTCTTACCAATCTTTTCATACTTTTTTTAATAAGTATATTTATTAGGTTCCATAGATTTTGACATGTCAATAATATCAATAATATTGTGTATTTTGATGTTTTTAATCATTGCATTTAGAAAAAAAGTCCTTAAACTTTTTGGTTAAGAACACAAATTAAAACATGATTTGGAATTATTACTTGGGAATCTTTTTCCTAAGGTAATATTGAGATTTTTTTATTATTATCTTATTAGTAGGAAATTAATGGAGTAAATATTATTTATTTATGCATTTCCAAAGTTAAGGAATGTGATTCTTGAAAAAAATCTCATTATTAAGAATACAAAATTTTAATATTTTTCTAAAATTCCAAAATAAACTTCAAGTCATATATTGAGGCATGTAATGAATAAACATAAGAAAAAAATATTTTATAGTTGTGAAAACATTTAAAAGAAAGGGCCCAAGAAAATGATTTGGCCACTTTCGATTCTTTAACCATCCTTTGAAGTGGTTCCTAATGGTAACACCTAGGGATGGGTTTGCCTATAAACTACAAAGTGCAATGTTAAGGTGTTGGTGGTCAAAATTGACAAGATATAGTTGAAAAATCTTGAAATTGAAGACCATTAGTTTCATCCATAATAAACATTACAAGCACAACATTTTGAATATAATTTGAAAGCAAATGGTGCAAAATTTAATCTCATTCAACAGTCTATGTTATTTGTTATTTTTGGGTTTAATTAGGTCACATGGATGGTTTATGCAAAAGACAAACGAATAATAAATTATGACCTTGTTACAAATTCTAAAAAGGCAACTCCATCTAATTGAATTTTGTTGATTTACATATTTGATGTTTACAAATGTTGTTATTAACTAATTAAACTATTCATGATACAATTGAAAATTTTGATAAATTATAATGACATTTCTTTCCTTTTATGTTAAACTATTTTTTCAATTTTCAAACAATTGATGTAGATTATTGTAAAACTAATTGAACAATATTTAATACCCAACAACCAATATATGGAACCTTATATTCTAACTTATATAATTGTCCAATTCCAAAAAGAGTGTTCTCCCATAGGTTTAATGTTAATTTGAAATATGAGTTACATTTGTGTTAAGACACGTTATACTTGTTCACCTTGTGTCATGCTTCAAACTTGATGTTATGAATAACATTTTGTTCCAATACTTCTTTACATATCCCATGTCCTTGATCAAGTTCAAATTTTGTGTAACTTGGATTTAGGTTTACATTTGTATTGTTGTACTTTGTTGTGATTGCTTTTGAACACATTAGAAAATATTTTCTAATGGTAGTGTTTGAGTCATTGGCAACAATAATCATATAAAATCAAGAAATGCACTATTTTGATCATTTGAGATTTTCATTCAAAAACTCATTGTGACCTCATACATGATCACAATTCAATTTTGTTTGCACCATTGAAGTTTGAGAGAAAGGGGCAACTTGTGAACTCAAAACTAGTTAATTCCAAGACAAAAGTTTATGAAGCTTATTCATAGGTGCAAAGAATATGTGAAGTGATCAAATGTGTCATAGGTTGTTGACATTTGTCTCATGTGTCTCTAAACATCACATTAATTGAACCCATAGCTATGGAGAGTTCCACCATTTCAACAATCATAGATAATTGTGTCGTTTACTTTTTTGTTGTTGTCATTGTTATAGTTTGTTATATCTAAAGGGCCAAACTTGTTCACATAGGAAGAGGGGAAATAACGGATCATAGTTGCATCATTGTTTTGTGATATTCTCCTCATTGTTTTTCTTCAACTAAATGTTCCTCCTCATTGTGTTGTTTGGGTAGTTATTTTTATTGTGTAGATAATATGGTTCAATAAAGGGTGTGACATTAATTATGATCCGAAATAAACACATTTTCTAGGATTGATATTTGACAAAATGTGTTTATTATGTAATGAATGAACCAAGGTGAGATGTTATTCATGAATCCTTTTGTATGTACAAGATAATGGTTTACCTTGAAACCCTTTTGGGATTTGATACATTTGTTGGAAGGAAGACAAACAAAATATATGTTGTCAAAAATCACATAACAAACAAAAAAAAATCCCTACATCAAGAAACATTACTTAACATAAACTTAACACTCACTTAACATTGTGTCTCACCTATGATTCTACCAAAGATTCAATGTTACCTAACATTCTAGATGTAAATATTAAAAAAAAGAAAGAAATATAAATCAATAATTTAAAAAATATTTAAAAAAAAAACTTGTCTCTCTTAACATCAACTTAACATTATATGTGATTATAATGACAAATAAATAGCTTTAAAATAAATTTTAAAAAAAAGAAAAAAAAAGAAAAGAAAAAAGCTACCAAACCAAAATCTGAGTAAAAAATGTGACAAAAATATTTCATCTATTTTTTTCAAAATTTGAGGAATCTTTTTTTGAACAGGGAATAATATTTATTTTATTTTATTTTATTTTATTCGCATTTGTTTGAAAAAAGACTTACTTTTCATCGGGCAATTGACAACAGGTGGGATGGAATCGCGGGTGAGGGGGCTGGGCCGGGTGGGGTGGCCAAAATGGAGCGGGTGGTCGCCGCCGCCGAACAGACGTGCTTGTACGACGCGGGGACGTCTATCGTCGTGTTCGCTTCAAAGCTGGAGCGTCGCAGGAGCCATCGCCGCCACCATGAACAAGGAAAAGCTCATGAAGATGGCCAGTGCTGTTCGCACTGGCGGAAAGGGCAGCGTTAGAAGGTGATTTACGTTCGCTGCCTTTGTTTGCCGTTATCGCTTTGTTTTTTCCCCCCCCCACATTGCCCACCTTTACCTGTTGCTGTTTCAGTAGCATTCTAGGGTTTAGAGTGATTTCAGTTCGCGGCAATGAGAAGCTTGGCTTTTCTTTCATAAGCTCGTGGTTTGCAGCCGCTTTCCTGGTATTATTTTCTGAATGTACAGCAGGTGTTCTGCCTTCGTCGTCTGCTTTTTGTTTGTTTGGTTTCGGTTCCGTGTACCATGTTTTAGGGTTCGAGCTTTTTTTTTCCTGGGTTCTATGATGGTTTCGGTTTTATGTAAGATGTTTTAGGGTTCGGAGCTTTTGTTGTTTGCTTCTATGTTGGTTTCGGTTTTGTGTAACATGTTTTAGGGTTTGGAGCTTTTTGTTTATGTTTTTTGGTGAATGCCTTTTCTTGGTAATGGAATTTATTCTGACGGGTTTAGTTGCAAAATTCATGGCAATTGTGTGCGGAATTAATTTTGTGTTGGAAGTCTGTAAGAAAACCAGTCTTTTTAAGGCATGCAGGTTTGTGATTCTATGAGTAAGAATTTTGTAGGCTTTGAAAAGACTGCGGTTATGGCTTCAGGAAGAAAAAAGCCGTGCATAAGACCACCACGACAGATGATAAGAGGTTGCAGAGCACACTGAAGAGGCTGGGGGTCAACACCATTCCCGGCATTGAAGAAGTCAATATCTTCAAGGATGAAACCGTTATCCACTTTGTAAATCCTAAGGGTAAAGCTTCTATCCTCAAGTCTCCAGACATCCTACACTTCCATCTCCAAATGCCTTTCTGATGCATACATGTGTCAGTAACCCTGCTGCTGCACATGAACCTTGTTGACAGTGTGGCCACATTGCATGCGAGGAACTAATACAATGGCATGTAGCATTTTTCAAACACAGCTTGTTTTCAGGATTCTATGTTCTTGTGCATTGTGTTCTTTTTCTAACCAAAATCCATCATGTTTTTTTTTCTCATTCTGGGTACTGACTTAGCAGAAATCAAACTCAATCTGATTCTATTTGGGTCTTCTTTCCTCTGTTCTCTGCAGTGCAAGCTTCCATAGCTGCTAATACATGGGTTGTGAGTGGGCCTTCACAAACAAAGAGTACATTCTCTGCCATGATTTTATAGGGAGAATTGGATTGTTTTATATGATCTGCAATGTGCTATGATTTTGGTATTTGCAAAATGCAGATTTAGGTTTAGGACTTGGCACCTGACTTTTTCCTGGTGGGTCTTTTTTCTTTGTAAAACAGAACTGCAGGAGCTTTTGCCAGGGATAATCAACCAGCTTGGTGAGTTCAACTCCAGTTTCTACCAGACACAGCGGTTACACTACCCAATTATCTTGCAAGTGGATCTCTTTTTTGCACTGGTGTAATTGAGATAACTACAAAGATGACTCTATGATCAGTAGTACCATGTGCTAGGTTCTGGTACTCAAGCTTTTGGGAAGACAAGTTTCCAGCATTATGACTGTCTGCAGCTTCTTAGTTGGTTTTGACATTGGTTGAACGAATTTGCAGGCCCAGACAACTTGGTCAATTTGAAGAAGATAGCACAGCAGTTTCAGAGGCAACAAAGTGCAGGTGCAGAAGATGAGGATGATGATGAAGTTCCTGATCTGGTAGAGGGTGAGACCTTTGAGGAAGCTTCAAAGCAGGAGGTTGCTGCCTAGGCAGCAGTCTCTTGTGTCTGCCATGTCTTCCTCAAAATAATGACTTAATTCAAAGCTTGAATAATCAGTTTTGTTTTCGGTTTATATATTTCTTGGTGTCACTGAAGAGCCTTTGATTTGAAGATAGTGGAAGAGACAAAATTTGTACCCTTGATGCACTGGTGACTGGTGTATCTGCAGGCAATGAAGGTAAATAGCTTGCTGCATACTGAGATACTCTGGGACTGTGGGGAATTCTTGCTTTATTTGTATTCTTGTTTTTGCTATTGTCTGCTCCATCCCTGGACCTGCTCATGACCAGATTCCATTTTCTTCAACAGATTGCTTTGACTTGGATGGATTGAATTGCTACCCTTCTCATCACTTGTTTGTGGATTGTAAGGACTGCAGAAACACTGCATGATGTTTGTCTCGGAAACTGCATACTCTATGAAAGTTTTGGAGCCGTTCAAGCTCTCTATGACTGAGGATGATGCATCAGAGAACCCCTAATATTTAATCACTATGCTGCACAATACTGTGTTTATTACTGGTAGAACTTGCAGTTGTGCACGTTGCTTGGTTCCATAGAGCAACATGTACAGTATACTAATTTGTCTATAGCATGTAAAATATGTGATTTGGCATGGTGAAATGTCAGTATCCTGATGATTATGTGAAGGGTGGGCCAGGGGAGATGCTTGAGGAGTGTTGATTGTTTGTGCTATCACATTAGTTCGCATTGTTCATTTAGTAGTTGTGTACTATATATAAAGCTCACCATACCTTGGAAGTATCATGTGCTTGTTATCCACAGATGACATGTTATATTGCAGCAGTATCAAAGTGGTATATTCCTCCACCAATATAATGTTGTTTCAAAATTGGGTTTGCAAATTTGGTAACATAGCTTGTTCTATCAGTCCTGCATCTGAGGAAGAACCAGAGAGGTTTGTCAGATGGCATTCACAAATATACCAGATTGCATGCATGATGTGGATGGTTGCATGTAACATGTATGCAGGTTGTCCTATTGGCATACAAAGGCATCACCTACACGTGCAAATATCGTTCCAAAAATGGATTCTGCAAGAATCTATGTCTGTTCCATAGTAGAATGCAGCACTCACCAAGGGATGTTCAGACAATATGCTCCTTTTGGATGGGTGGAGACATGGTGAAATGAGAAGGCTGATGATTGTATTCAGTAATCCTGAGTAAAACCCACCTACCTACCTCATGCCTAACCTCCTCCTTATCTAAACATCTGCATCCTTGTAATCAGATAAATGGGAAATCCATCCATAGATTCTTCAGAAGATTTTAGCCGATTTATTGAGTTGCAATTTCCAGTTTTTGGAAAGCTGCTCCTCCCCTGCCAATATCAAAGGGAAAAATTTCTCTAACCACCTTAGAGGTTGCTGCTGGACACATACCTCTAACCCATAAAAGTTCTCTCTCTCTATCTCCCGCTTTCAAGAAGACAATGACTATGAAGAATTCTAATTCTTCACCATCTTCCATCTCTCACCATGGGAAGTATCAAGAAGACTGCTGTGCTTGTTTGGAAGTATAAAAAGGAAGGTAGTTCCTCAATCCTAAGTTGAGAATCTATGCATAAAATTTTGCTTCAAGTGTGACTGATGTACCATAACTAAAATGACAAATTTTGGTTGAACAAAAGGTGAAGTTCACCCACTACTCCCTTTGGCAGCAGCCTAAGAAAAATGTGAAGCTCACCCACTGCCTTCGGCAGCCTGATCTGCAGCAGCAGCCTCTGCACTCTCATACCTTCCAAATTCCTCAATGAGCGATTGTTGGTGCTGATTGATACTGACAGGGATGACAACATTGATGTGCACATACTGATCACCGTAGTGTTTTGAGTTCAGCACTTTGATACCTTTGCCCCTCAGAACTTGCTTCTGACCAGGTTGTGTGCCAGCCTTCAGCTTGAGCACCACATCACCTGCCAAAGTGGGCACTTCCACTTGACCACCAAGAATTGCCTGAACAACACTCACAGTCGCATCCACATGAACATCTGCTCCTTCCCTCCTAAACACAGGATGGTTCATCACCTGAATTTGAATGTGGAGATTTCCAGGTCGAATACCTCTGGAACCTTGTCCTCCTTCCCCTCTCATTTGCAGAACTGTACCAGTTTCTACCCCTGCAGGTATGGTGACATCCACTTCTCTTGTACCTTTCACTGTTCCATGTCCCTTACAGGTGCGACAGCGATCCTTCACACTGTGGCCTGATCCACCACATGATGAGCAGGTTGACTCAAAAGTGAAGAAGCCTTGTTGCATCACCTGTCTACCCTTGCCTCTGCAAGCTTTACAGGGTTGGGGTTCGACTCCAGGTGGTAAGCCAGTGCCATGGCAGGAATGACATCGCACAGAGGTAGGGAATGATACCTTTTTGCTACATCCTTGGGCTGACTCCATGAATGTCAATAAGAGTGTGACTTGGACATGGCGCCGTCCTCCTCCCTGCTGATCTCCTCCAAACGCTTGTCTGAACATCTCATCCATACCGCCGGAAAACATGTCCCCGAAAATGGTTTCAGAGAAGCCTTCAAAACCGCCAGAAGCAGGAGCACCCCCAGCAGCGGTTTGCTGATAGGCATCATGCCCTAACTGGTCATACATGGCTCGTTTCTCGTCATCTTTCAGAACCTCATACGCTTGTTGCACTTCCTGGAACTGCTTCTCCGCACTCGGATTCTCCTTGTTCACATCCGGGTGATACGCCTTCGCCAACGAGTAGTAAGCCGTCTTGATTTCCTTCTGTGTGGCACCAGACTGCAACCCTAAAATCTCGTAGAAATCCTTCTTCTGCTGCGCCATCCTCTGCACACCTGAGCCATGAAACCTTCTTCTCCTTTCTTCCAAACACGACAGCCTACTACCCTGGTTTCCAAATGCTAATCCAATTACACGCGCACGAGTACTACAAGCGAATTCCGCATCCGAGACTCTCAAATTCCCACCGGCTGCCGTCCATAAATTCCTACTATGAGAGTACACACCAGACCCCACCGCAGCAGGATACACCCAGGACGAGGAGGACGCAGCTCCATGCAAATCCTCCGCAGCAAGGAGAGCAGACGAATTCAGAGGCCGACCCAACGAGAACCGATGCAGGATATGGAGAGAGCGACGCCAAGCTAAACCACCCATGTCTGAAATCGAGCGAGCGAGACCGCGCGCCCCCCCTCCTTCTCTCGCTCTTGTCTGGGACGGCTTTCGCGTTCGCTGTTTCGCGCTTCGGACCTAACGAAGTACCGCCACATACGACGACGTTCTGCCTACTACGTACAAATGCGAATCGACTATTACTCGTAGTTTCGTATTTCTACCTATTTTCCTTTTTATACCTAATGTCACACAAAAAAAATTGAATATTTTTTCTGTAGGTTAAGCACGCTCATCACCAAACAGAGGCCGGTGATCAAGCGCCCATATAGTGCAAGGGGCCTTTTTACTATAAATCCTGCAAACCCGCATGAGCAACATATAGTGTAGTACCTTGGTGGCTTCGGCATAAATTAAATTATTTTAAATTTTGTTGAATTTTCCAAAAAAGAAAGCTTACTATGCCGAATAATTCAAAACTTATTGGTAGCTTCAGCATAAACTAAATTATTTTTAATTTTGTCAAAATTTCCCCAAATTTTTAAAAATTATGCCAAATAATTCAAAACTTATTGTTAGATTCGAACCTTGGCTCTTTTCAATATAATAAAATTTCATGAGGACAATCCAACTAAAAAGACAACTAAAAACTTTTGGTAGTGAAGGTAATTTTATTATATCTATTTTTTACTTGTCAAAATATTCCAATCAAAACTAAGTTTTCGATTAAAATTCTCTAAATATATTAATTATTCAGCAAGTTATTGCCCAAGCTGCCAAGGTACTTAGGTATGATGATAAAAGCCCTAGCAAATTCCATAAAAGAAAATTTTTAAATAACTTATATATATATATAATCCACATATATATCACCTATGACCAACCCTTCAGTTGTGAGCACTCACATTTGTGTTCTGAAATTTTCAAACGTTCGACTAATGAGAACATTTTGTTTATTTGATCATAAGACTAAACTTGTTCGTGTGTGCAAGAGAAGTGGTCCACCTAAGAGTGTGATAGTGTTTGGCAATGGGTATAGGATGGGCTGGATTTACAACACTCCAAGTTTCAGGTGAAAAATGAGAGTTCGGTGATGGGCATTGAGTTGAACACAATGAAGGGCTCAAATAAGTGGGATCACACAAGGTCCCCACAGTGGAGGCTGTTTTTCTCCTTTGGGAAGGAGTTGGGACTATGTGACATATAATGGCATACAATTGTTCATAAATGTGGCAACCCTAAGAACATTCCAGTACAAAACATTGGATCCTTAATTAAGCATTGCATGCACCCTATGGATCTTCAAATCAACATATCAATTGGGGGGGCAGGGGGCGGGGAGGAGTGTTCCAAGTTCCCATTCATTTTGAGCACATTACATGTTCACTAAACCAATAGAGTACAATTTACATTGTTTTTTGCATAGAAACAAATGAGTCTTTTCAATTTTAGAACTCTTAATATCTTAGCATGTCAAAACTCCCAAGTAGTTATGAAGAGAGTTTACAATCTCTTTTAAACATTAACAATTGTGGTACAAATTTGAATAGATCACCAAGATGGGTTGGGGCAACAAGGATCAAGTTGCAAAGTAAAGGTAGAACTTCACAATTCAAACTTTCTAGAGCACTCAAATTAGAGCAAGAACAACATAGATTAGATCTAATAATAGTCATATAAGAGTTACAAGAAAATGAAGCCTATATTAGATTTGATAGTAGTCCAAGAAAAACCCTACAATGAATATCAACATGGATCAAATCTAACTCTAGCCAAGGAAGAGTTACATGAGGAAAATTAAGATGGTTTAAATTTGACAATAATCAAAAAATATTAACAAGAAAAAAGGTTTAGGGTTCCAAGCAAAACAAAAGGATAGGGATTTAATAGATGAATTTCATGATCAAAATTTTAGAAAGTTCCTTTGTTACCAATGGGTGAAAAGATTTTAAGTTTTCATATTTCTCAAAAGAGGTAGGTTTTGACAAGTTTCCAAACATCAAATTATGTACACATCAACATCTTACACAAAAACAACAAACCAGAACTTAAAATTAGGATCACTTCAAGAATATGTATGTTTTCATTGAATCTTCTAATGAGCTAGAGGCATATGCAATTGAAACATACCCTAACCTTGCATATTTTGTTGAGTATTGGGTCAAATTCAAAAGATTCCAATGCATACCTCTTGTTGGACCAAAATGCACCCCTCTAACATGTTAAAGGTTGGTGCCAAGGGGATTTAAAGCATAATGGCTTTGAATGTGCCTTGAAGGAAGTGAAGTGGGTTACATAATCTTACAATTGAAAGCTAGCCAACAAAAGACAAGCCAACATGGGACAAGGAGAATGTTCCACCTCCTAGGTCAAAACCAACAAAAAAACAAAAAAAAGGTTAATAGATGCAACCTAATCAACACAAAAGGCAAATGGACTAATGTAGCTTTGGAGGAGGCCATGGATGGAATTGAAAATGGGACATCATTGGGGAAAGTAATGAAACATTGGACCATACCCCTTACTCCATGTTTAATCATTTGAATGGGAAAACACATAATAGGAAATATGGGCCAACAAGTGTATTAACGAAAGAAAAAGATCGTGTTGTGGTTATTTGGACTTTGGCTATGCAGGAAATCAATCTTTCAACTATTTTACAATAGTTAAAAATGATAGTGACAAAAATAATTTGAACCAAACTTACACCTTTTTGAAAGGGTTCTAGCCAAACAAAGCTCCATTAAATATACATCACGATACCTAAATCTAAAAAATGTTTGATTATCAATTATGCTATCAATGCAATTAGATATTTACTAGGTTTTTATATTTTCAAAGGAAAGAAGCTATGCAATGATTACATACAATTATGCAAACTAGGAACTTATATGGATACGGAAACAAAAACATGGATGACTAATTGCCACGAGCACAAAAACAACCAAATCTATAGGATTTTTTAAACCAAAATGAGAATAAGGGTAAGCCTATTTCTAAATCAAGATTGTGAAACAAAATAAACAGAAACAAGAACACGTCACGTGTGAAACAATAATCCAACAAGATTTTATTACAAAGAAGAAATAAAAACAAAACAAGGTTATGATAAGAAAACGTATTCAACACCAGTTTTGAATAATTTAAAGATAATGGATTCTACTTCTGTTTATACCCATTGGGCACTTAACTCAAAGATGTTTATCAAGAAACTTCCAACCCACATGTGGCCCATGTTCACCCATGTGTGAACTAAGATTCAATTAAAAATTAACTAAAAATTAACTAGAAGTGAATGAAGAATTAACTAGAAATGAACTAAAAATGAATTAGAAGTTAATTAGAAGTGAACTGAAAATGAATTAAGAGTTAACTAGAAGTGAACTAAAATTGAAATGAAAGTGAATTAAAAATTAACTAAAAAAGAACTAGGACTTAACTAAAAGTGAACTAGAAATGAACTAAATTTGAAAGTTAACTAAAAGTGAACTGAAACTAAACCAATAGTTAGGTACAAGTTACTACAAGTCATGGATGAACATTCATATGAATGAACTTCATGGTGTTGGCATCTATGACATCACCTCGCCTTCTAGTGATGAATTCCATGAGGAATGAACTTAGGCTTATTTGGATATCATTGATGAAATTCATGGATTTTCTTTATGGTGTTTGATAAGATTTTGATTGGTTCCCAAGTGCACTTGTTCACATCATACCCATGTTAATGAACAAGATATTAGATTTTATGATTAAAAATCTTTGAATCCAAAATGTTTTCCACTTCATATTCGTAATAGACTTAGACTTAATTGCATCTCATACAGTGCTCTATAGGTCTCTTGCAAAATTATTTTTCACATCCAAGTTTAGTTATTATTATTTTTGCAATTCCACCCATAAAACTAAAATTAGGACAACAAATAGGTGGGGAAGGACTACTAGTAATAAACTAATTGGAGTAATCACTATGATGGACCAATCAAAAACATGAATTGGAAGTCAAATCATATTTACACTAACTAGCCATTGGTGGAACTTTGTGCCATTTACCATTCATTGCAATTTGCAACCCTATGCAGAGCCAAACGGGCATATTTTCAATTTTTTTCATCCAATTTTGCTATGTAGGTTCACATTTTGCTTTTATTGTGCTTCTTCCAGAGTTTCTCATTGTTTCCACTATTGTCGCATTAATTAACATTGCCTCTGCCATGGCTTTTGTGTTGTTTTTTTGTGTTCAAATATTTTGCGTTGTTTGGGAAGGGTATGTCATACTACAAAATCCAATTCTTTTATTAACGCCCACATGCTATGGGCTTTAAAGCTTTATGTTCGGGCAATTATTTTTAACAAAAGGTCTTTTTTCAATTTAGTTGAAGGTCGTAGTAATTGATGTGTAGGTGACAAGGATTTTGAAGGACTTTGCTAACCAATTTTCTTGGAAATTTGTCTAATCATATATCAATCGTTGGCCATCTATTTGTCTTCAAGTTTCAACTCAGAAGCTATTCAACTTGTCAATCATGGCAGATGCAACTGGCACTAATGTTATCTAAGAGGCTTTTAAAATACTTCCATCTAGCAATGTCATGGTGGAACACCTTGGAATTTTTGGTGACAGGTTGGAGACAGTGTGCTTGAAAATGCAAAGTTGATTTAGCAACAACCGGCTTGAGAAACCATAAACTAACAAAGTTGCTACATGTCGATGGAGTTTTTCACGAATGGATGGTCTAAAGGAATTAATGCCTGCCATTGTCAAGAACATTAATTTGAAGGGTGTTATGGATTAATTTATGGCTCAGATGTTATTGACTGCTTTTGCAAGGTTTCTACACAAATCATACCATAGTCATGGTTAATTTTGTTGTTACAATGCATCTTGTTCCTGATCTTCTAAAAAAATTAGTGGTTATGCTCTATCAGAATACAAGCCTCAAACGTTTCAGATTAGCCACACTTGGTAAAGGGGAGTTTAACTTACCAATTTTTGGCTTTGGAAAAACATTGGGGATGAATCACACTTTTGAGATTTTTCAATTCCATTGGTTTGATAGTTTAGTGGAATTGGATTTGGAAGAATTGATCTAATCGTTGATTATGGACAAAAATGGGAACCAAATCAACTCTACATTCATCAATCTCACCTTCATGAGCTTTCATTTTATGAGTTCCTTTGGTGTTAGTATTGCAGAAATTCTTCGATAAAACATCTTAATTTGAAACATTCTCTAACAACTAAATCACAGGTTCAAGAAACTATATTCCCTTGTAAATAATCATTCCTTGGAAACCTTAAACCTAGGTTCGTGTGATAGTGTAAAGGGCACCGTCTTTCTTGCTATCACGGATGTTCAATTGGTCAATTTCACCTTGAAACACATAAATTTGCATGACACTCCTTTGGATAGAAAGGGCAAGGATGTGACCATCAACAAACAATTAGAAAAGAATGTGGCATCTAAAGAGTTACATCTCATGGAACTAGAAATGGCCAAACCAACATTTGCAAAAGTAGTTTGTCGTGATTCTCCATATGATGGTATGTCCCCAATCTCCATTAGCCCCATTACATAAGTGCATCAATTTGTCTTCCATTTGAAACTAGATGTTTTTGCTTGAAGCATGTCATCACATGGAAACTAGTATTTTATGATCAATTCACAATATAAGTTATTCATCTTGCATCTTTTGTCATAACATGTGTGCATACATGATTATTGTGGATTTTTGTAGGCAAAACAACCTTGTGCAAGGTGGTGGTTCGTTCCATTAAGCTCAAAAGTGTGATCAACAAGAACATTCTCAATCCCTACAAAGACTTCATGTTGAAGAAGATTAATGGGGGTCAACAATTGATTCAAGGGACCACACAACATACACGTGGAATCAAGGTACATGGCTTGAATAACACTCAAGGGATTAGGTGGTCTATTTGGGATGTTGGGGGTCAAGAAGAGTTCCATGGCTTCCATTATTTCATGCTCCCAAATCTAAGTGACACAAGTAACCCATCCATGTTCCTTTTGGTTTATAGCCTGATGCACTCCTAAGACCCTTGCTAGACCCACTTGAAGGTCTAAGTATGTTGAATTGCGAAAAGTTGGGACTTGAGGGCCGCTCTCGACTTCCAGCACTAAAAGGGGGTAAAGGGGCGTGCTAGAAGTCCTAGGATTAGACTAGGAAGAGGGACAAGTATTATCTCACTTGAATTTGCATCCAAAATCAACCACAAGAAGGTTAGTTCACATTCAGGAACACCCTTGGGTGATGGGACAAGCCACAGGCACTTGGACACACTTGACTCACCATGGCTTGGACTTTGGGGAAGCCACCACCTTCCCCCATATAGTATTCTCTGCAGCTCTCCGTCGAGGCTACATCCAAATGACTCTTTTTCCCAGGACTCCCAAGGAAGAGTCCCGAAATTGTCTTAGGTTAGACTCTCGAGACTTTAGGAGCTCATATCTCCCAGATCCGACCTCCGATTGGAGTGAGGTCTAAACCAAAGTTGTATCTCTCCTCGAGAGCTTTCTAACGCCATGTCGCACTCCTTCTGCAGACATTGGGAAGAGGTCGATTCCCGACTTTTAGTGGTCGGGAGTCAAATTGCCAGTTTGACTCCCGACCCTTCTTTTGCCCATAACTTGGGCTACAGATGTCCAAATGGCACATGCGAGGCCATTTTGGACATCTACACTTCAAGACCTTTCCATTGATATAAAGAACACCTCAATGCGAGGTGTTTTGACCCCTGAACTCGAGCTCTGAGCTTTCAGGAGTCCCAAAGGACTCCAACTTCCCACTTTTGGGAGTGTGGGCTTCACCCTCACATTTAGCCCAAAGTGGGGTTGCAACATAGCCCATATGTACTAAGAGATGAAGGACTACCTTCCAAGACAAAGCTTAAACAACCCATCAAGATTCACAAGGAGTTGGAATATTGGCTTCAATTCATCATTTCCAAGAGCAAAAATACAATTTCCTTCAAGCCAAAAAGTGATTGTGGTTTTGACTCATTCTAACAAAGATGATGGGTTTGTTGTTCGAAGACAAAACATTATCACAAGTTTGAAAAACCAATTTGTTAGGTGGGTAGATGTGATATCAAAACCAATTTCTATTGATGGTTTTTCCACTGAATCAATCAATATCATGGCTTCTTTTATTGAAGCCAACATAACATATGTTCTTCAAAGATTGCCACTTGTATATATGGTGTGCAATGAAGTCTAATCAACTTTGAAACATTGGATGACCCAAAATCCAAAAACCTTAATGATGAATTGGAAAACCTTTTAAAACTTATGTTAGGAGACATATTTGCCAAGTTTGGTCAAAGTAATCGTTGAAGGAAATGTGGTAGAAGCAAGGTGCAAAGTAGTGGCAAGAAGCATTCACAATTCTGGAGACATCATTTACTTTGAAAATTTTGATGTTCTAGTTGTGAATTTGGATTAATTTTGCCACTTAATGATGGGTCATCTAATTAAAATAAATGATGATCGTGTTAAACTTTCCTCCACCATAGATAAGGATGGTTTCACATCAAGGGCATACTTGGAGAAGGTTTTGAATGTTTCCTTGAAATCTTCTCATGACTTTGGTTACCATAGGTTCGTCGTACATCACGGTGCAAAATTTGGTGGAGCTCATGTTGAAGCTAGAATTATGATTTGAAAGGACAATTAGGTCTAAAAACGATAGTAAATTGGTCATGCCAATAATTTTGAACATTGATCAAGGACATAAATCCTAGAATTGGTCACAACATAGTCCAAGTTGCAATTTGATATACTTTGGAAAGAGGCTCCAATGTGATGATCAAGAGTGCACCTTCATACCTTGAGGTTTCTTTTGTCAACTCCAACTAAGTTATTTCACCATTCTTAATTAAGTTGGGGAGATTTGCTGCAAAAGCTTGTGTTCAAATCATTCCAAATAAATGAGAAGATTGATGCAAGACCATGTATCTTGTATTCTAGAACCCATTCCATTCAAGTTAATTTAATCCTAATTTTTTAAATTTGGAACTTGATTTTGTGGTTGTTCATATTTCTATAGGTTGTTTTGCAAAACAAGTTTTCATGGTTGGATAATGGCACAAAAACATTGTACACACCAAAAGAAGGCTTCATTCATATAATGTTCAATGGTGTGGAAATTGTTTTGGAATACAATGCAAAAGTGAACACCACATTGATGTGTTGGTATATTCACAGTCCAAGACTTTTGATGAAGCTTTGGATATGTTTCATAAACATATCATGAATCACATTCAAGAACATTGTGCTGCTCCAAATGGATGTCAAGGGGTGACACTTGTGGAGGGAGTCATTCGCACATAGTGTGTGAAGTAATGAATTTCTTTCAAGCAGCGTCAACACTAAGCAATTCTTTTAGAGGACTTGAAGCAAGTAGTTCTTATTACTGAGAATAGATATCAACACCTTTGGGATGAGTTAACAGAAAGGGGGATGTCATTTTGCCTATAGCATGTGAATATACCATAAAGCTTATGGGTAGGGGAAAAAAAAAGATTTGGTGGAAAGAGAATTAGATGAGGCATGAATACATGAAGTTCATAATGCCCGTCGGGATGAAGTAGATGTGATCACAACAGGATGGGCGGGACCAAGTTCCTCCATGGGGTTGGATTCCTACTTAGAGCTCAAGGCCAAGAAGCATACTATGAAAGTGAATGTTCCACATGATGCATGGACCAAGAGGAAAAGATGGCAAGAAGACTTAGACGAGCATGATCACACGAAGATTGTGTTAAGTGAACTAACTTCATGAGTTCGACATTTGTCAATTATTGTTTAGGATATGCACAAGCTTATGAAAGATGAAGTTTTGAGTGTGACCAAACTCATATGTGATTTGATCTTGAACTCTACACAAAAGCAAGTTCCATGCATAGTATTATTCACAACGCATGACATCAATTTGAAACAGAAATTGATCACAAAGTTGGTGTTGCGGGATGGAGGCTCTTCAATTTCATCTCCTTTGTGAATACAAGACAAAAACACACATGGTGGAAGGACAACTTGGTTGTGAAGTGATTCTTGAAAATCAAAACTAGAAGAAAATTCATGAGTTTGTTGTTGATGGGTTGAAATGGGTTTCCCTAGATGTCAAGGTGGGCACACACATTACAATGGGGCTAGGGCACATGGTATCCAACCCTAATTTTGTATACATGAAGGTTGTTGTTGCGGTTGATGAAGGTGTGCTAAAAGACAAATCATTTAATTGGGCCACTATTACCCTTGAAAAGCTTGTGAGGGAAGAGGTATTTGCCATTAGAACGATAGAGACCAAGGCATGTGCAGAGCAGTGGTTGGTGGATTTTTTGAAAGATAAAGTCATTTCAACAAAATTCGGGTTGTAAAAGGTGGTTTACAAGGATGCAGAAATGAGGAAAATAAGAGAAATGGGATGGATCTATAAAAAACATTTCGACGAAAGCAACGAGTTGGTGAACTGGAAGGATTTTCATGTTAGCACTAGAAGGAAAGTTCTGATTTTCGACTGGTCTTTGCGACTGTTTTCTAGTCACTGGCGACATCTACGACTAAAAGTTTGTGTAGTCGCCTTGGACAAGTCGCAGGCGTCCTTAGTCGTAGGCGACAACGGGGTGGACGGAAACTGTTCAGTACAAATACCAGTTCATGACAAAATACGAGTATACGTATGTGGTGCCAGTATTCAACAATTATTTTGGTTATATATATGGACCGTTCGATTTTACTCATAACGATTATGACATGTGGCAATTAGTTTAATAATACTACCCGTTCGATTCAAGCACTAGGATTATGACACGTGGCTTTTAATATGGTATTTACTTTATTATTAAATAATTACAATATATATGGACCATTCGATTTTACTCATAACGATTATGACATGTGGCAATTCGTTTAATAATACTAACCGTCAGATTCAAGCCCTAGGATTATGACACGTGGCTTTTAATATGGTATTTACTTTATTACTAAATATTTACAATATATATGGACCGTTCGATTTTACTCAGCACGATTATGACATGTGGCAATTAGATTAATAATACTAACCGTCCGATCCAAGCACTAGGATTATGACACGTGGCTTTTAATATGGTATTTACTTTATTATTTAATAATTACAATATATATGGACCGTTCGATTTTACTCATGGCGATTATGACATGTGGCAATTAGTTTTTTATTTTAGTTTTAAATAATGCATTTATTTACAGATAATGCATGAATTTTTTTGTCGTCCAATTTCATGTTGCACACAGTAAATCCTAAGCGTTTATGGCTTTACCTAATATTTATAATAAACACAATATATACTTCAGATAAGTTTTGAAACCCAATGGTATGAGCATTTATAAATTGCCTAAATCCCAAAAATTTAAGCACTCAAAGTAAAATTACATAGGAATTTGGTAGTTTAAGCTTGACATGCCAATTTGCTTGGCCTCCCACCAAAACTAGGATAGATTTTATTACTATGGCAATGGGTTGCAAGTTCTTGCACTCATCAGTCTAATTCCACATGAACTATTCCAAGCATTTGAACAGCCCACATGGGTTCACTGGGGAAGCTTATTTGTCATGTCATCAATAGTCATGTTGAAAGTAATCTGCTTTTGCTCCAATAAATCCTTCAAGCCCCAGGACAAGAATCTCACAACTGTAAGGATATCAAACTCCTCCTTGCCCAGTTGTACTTGCCCAACCTCCCATTGCCCTGCAACATTTCAAAAGCACAACATGAGAATTAGGACTAGTTGCTTCCCAAGAGGAAAACTTCACACAACATCACTAACCAATAATAGCAGGCATAACTATGAAATTGCAGAGAAATCTCCACAACAACAACAATTTGGAGGTAACTGAAATGAGTGCACTCGTAACTTATTATGCGAGGTCAGTCACTTGCAAAGTGTCAGACCATCACCTTCATCACAAATAGCAGTGACAAGCTGCCATGACTACCCACTGCCAACGCAATGAGCAATGCAACAAAAGTACAAACACAAGAAAAAAATCTGAGGGTGTTCACATTGATACCCATATCTGTAACATTATGAAGCACAGAGGTCATGGTCTCAGCACAATCAAACATCATCTGAATCAAGTCCATTTTGTCTCCAAGTCCCAGAGTACCGAATCCCTCCCCAGTGGCTCGCATGTGACCTAAGCACGCATGGTCTTTATGCTATCATACAAGCAGATAGTAAACCCCCCTTTCTGTAAAAAAAAAAGTAGGTGCATCTGAAGCATGCTATATGAACCTTGTGCATGAAAGAGATCTAGATGTAGACTCTCAGCTGTCTGTCACATCACAAGAATCAAATCAGTCCAATGGGCTTCAGTTTCACAACAAATATGCTCTGATGTCCAACCAGCTGAAACATGAGCAAATGTACCTGTAATTTGTGTGACAACCCGCACCATTCCAGTCACCCTGTGTCAGATTTACCATTAAAAAATGAGCATAATTCTCACAAACTCTTGGAACATAAAGAAAAACAAAACAGAGTAGAAGATACCCATTCTAACATGGTCCAATTTTTTCAAAGACAGGCTTGGGTTCTCACATCAATAGGCTTGGGGTCCAGTGAAAGGACCACCCCTGCAATCTCTGTAATCCTCTGCAATAACCACCAACAATGACCCTCCTGATTCCCACATTTTCCAAGATTGGATCATGTTCAAGATCCTACCAAGTAGAAACAATACTGAGCCAGCAAATAGTGATGAGTATATAGAAAAAAACTGGTGGTGCAACAGAGTTCTTACCAAATACAGAAAAGGAAGCGGTCTTCTAAGGATAGAGGATGCTTCTCCAACATATCTGCAATTATCTTTGAATCCAATGCCCACAAAAAAAAAATGAAGCAACTTTAGGACATGTATCTTAATTGGAAAAGAGCCATAAAGTCAAATGAACTTGTTTCTCAACGTTTAAATTTCTAAAAGCTATTCATATGGGTTGCATTAGGAATCAGAAGTAAAAGTGGGAACCCAGTAAAAGAATGAGACTAACCAGCATGCTCTCACAGTGCCGCATGAAAAACTGAGGTGACATTCGAGCCTTTGCCACAAATTTCTCCTGTAAAATTACTAGAAATGGCCTCAGGAAAAATTGCAGGGTTCTATTCAAAAGGACAATGGAATCATCAGTCATAATCATCTCCCTGAACCCTAAGAACCTGAAATTGATTGATCTAACACCCTGATGCTACTGTTAATTTTGACATTTAGGGGCTTCAGCAATGTCACCTCTGATGTTATGGAAAACGTAAGCCATGAACTGCCATTTAGCCCGCTCTGCTTGAAGCACTTTCTGATCAGCTTGCTGCACTCTGTTGTGGCTTTCTGCCCCAACATCTGCACAATGGGAGCAACCTGCTGCCTCCTCAGGAGGTTTCCAAACACCCACATCAGACATCCACATCCCTGCCATAATGACAACTCCTGCACTTATCAGCCCTAGCAGAGAGGAAGAAGCCCTTGCAAAGAGCCTGGCATGGGAGAAGTCACTGTCCTTCTCCTCCTCCCCTTGGCCAGAACCATTTGCAGGTGTATTGTACCTTGCAGCAGTTATCCTGGGAACTGATGACAGTAAACAGATGCAAAGATACATGGTCAACAATGTGATGGCAATTGTGAGCAGTGTGGGAACCCCTTGAAAGAATACCAAAGATTTTGATCGCTTCTCTGCCTCCTTGTCAAAATCATTCTCGTGTTGCAACTAACTTTATTTGCTGTTATCGACTCTTTAGATGCATGAAGCAATATCACAAAAAACACATATCTCACTACCATATAAATTATGGTTTGAAATATAAACAACCTCCCACATCAAGATGCATATCACATGGAATCATTGAAGGTCTTACACCTAGTTCGTTCAAACTAATACTCATATCGACTAAAATGCAGTTTGCATCTAAGAAACATACAATGCATGCTAGACTGTTCCCCAAAATTCTCCATGGTATGGAAACATCTCATTGTTTTTCTACGAACTATGTGGGGAGACCAATGATGAGTTCCTTGTGGGCCACTCTGGAAATAAGTTATACTTGTTTCCTACTCATTGCAATACGCATGAATTGACCCTTCCATACCAAACTGCTGCCCATTGTATCCTTCAACTGCAACTAAGGTGGATCATCATTCTCATTTGTTATGAGTAGGGGAGTATTGCCAAAACCCTCCATTATTTCTGCAAGTTGCACCCGATACCACCCAGGGTCAACTTGGTTGCAATGGTGCACACCTTGTTGCCCACCAATACCTGTCACCACACCTATTGCAATGACGTCCAACTTGGTAGAGTTGATCAATGCTACTTTATCCCCCAGCTTGAACTAGCACCCTGCACATTCCACTGCGTGCCCTTGTCTTCACACCCTCCCTTGGCTCCAGCCTGGTCTTCTTCTTGCTCTGCCATCCCACCACATTTTGGTCAACCCTAGTTCCAACATCTGCTATTGTTCAATGTATCATGCCATTAGACTTAGTACAGATTACATGACATGGTGCTAAGGCCTTAACGTACCTTGCTAACATGGGCTACACCCTCTTGTCCATTAGTGGCATTGACTTCAGATCCATTCCTGACCCCAAGCTCAATAGGGTCAGAATCTATGTGTAATTGTTGGTCTGCCCCAACTACCGTGGTAGGGACTGCTGCCACTGCTGCAGTGTCAATATTAGTTGTCACACATGTTTGCCCTTGCACCCCAGCATTTGCCTGTGCTAAAAACCTTGCCATGGTAGACTCCATTGTTGCATGAAGTTGTTCAATGCCTCTTGCAATAGCTGTTTCAAGCACTTTTTCTGCCTGCGCAGCCATTTCTGGGAGCTTGGTTTCGATTGCTCTAATTCGTGATGAAAGATAGGTTGAATTAGATTCCTACCACAGTAAGCCACCACTCCACACCAACTTGTGTTAGATACACAACACCTAGTGCCTGGTCTTTATAGTATTAGATCCAGGGGTTCATAATAGTCAATGTTTATACCTATATGGATAGTTCAAATAACATACCCAAATATAGCTTCTACTTGCCCAAATTACAAGGGCTAGCAGTAGCTAAGTAAATCTTGCTGCCCCTGACAAGTACGCACATATTGTTATGCGGCATAAATTGGGCTCCACTTTGATTGTCCCCTTCCACATTTGAATACAAGCAATAATATTCGAGCACTTATTCGAGCACTTACTGGATTTGGGTTGCCAACAGAATCAAGACCTGCAGCTGCCACCTCAGATAAAGATGGGCTTCGATGGGATGCCAGTTTCTGCAACACAACAAACTTTAGGCACAAGTCTACAGCTAATAGACTTGTGCACAGCTGCACAAGTCTGCAGCTATTGCAGCACAAACTGCCCATTGCACCAAACAACCCAAAACAAAGTAGGTTGAAGACAATGTGTTACCAATTTCTGTTCGGCCATTGCTTTTCCACCCCGTCCATATTTGCTGACCTTCAATACTGCACCTCTTGCACCCATAAGTTGGTCAGTCCTCTTCTTTGTTGCACGTTCAGACCAATATGCCACAAGGGTGTCCCACTGGGATTGTTCCACACCCATAGGGCACGTTGTGTGCCCATGCATAATCCACCGCTTTTTGAGCCGAAACCGTTCAGACTTCATGAATCGTCTAACACAGTCTCTGAACCCCTGGTCACTCAACTCATGATGAAGATACTCAAACTCAGTGTCCATTAGGCTGCAGAGTTCAGCCATGTCCACAGCATTTTGCTCCCCCACCTTCACAATTGCCATGTTGAGGTGGCGTGGTGCAAAACCCCGAATCTTGTCATCCCATATATTCTTGCCAGCACATGCCCCATCTATTTTTCCATTTTTTCCCACCTCCACTTGAAGAGGTGGCAAACCCTTCTGGCGTCGCTCTGCACTTTCAATCTCTATGGTCCTTTTTAAGGACCGTTGTTGTGCCCTAATTACAGCATGTGAAGGGGGGAGAGCCTCCTCCACCCCAACACCCTGCATCTGTGGCATGCCACCATTCGTTGCAATGCCTGCAGCTTGGTGCCTGGCAAACCCTTGCCCACTTGTTTCACAGACCCCATTCCCACCCCCACTAGTTGGTTGCATCGACCCCCCACAATGCAAATTCTCATGCCCAGCACAATTCTGGGAAGTGTTGGTATTGATGCACATACCTTGACAACAATTTTCCCAGCGTCCTTGCCAACTTGTGTGTCCACAATGCCCAGAATATGGCATAGATTGTGCACCACATTGTATCCCTCCACAAGCTGGCTTCCAAGGTTGCCCATCACATCCTGGGCCTAGGCCTTGTATTGGGTGAAGAAGGCAAGCTACCCGCACCCCCCCTTCAACCCTTTGTGATGGGCCAGTGCTACAAACTCTCTTTGATGTGCCTTTCTGCCTTCACCAACCCCACATACATGTTAGTGGGAACAATTCAAAAGACTGCAACACAAGTGGGGAAGCCTTATTAATTTCAAATCTCGAAGGATTTACCAGATGATCATGCAATGCCACTACCCTTCCAAACCTTTAATGGTTCAGACACTGTTAAGACTTTGTCACCTGAAGCTTTGTTTGGTCTGGATGAGTGGGAAGCTGCCACCACAGCATCAACACAGCATGAAAGACTGACCAAACAGTGGATGAAGACACTGATTGAGGATTTGACAGGGCAATCTTGAGGTGAGGATTCACAGAGTTGGAAGGATACTGAAACTTGTACACCTCCCTTCACCCCAGGCGCAGAATCATCATAAAAGCACCCAGAACACCAACATGAGAAAGAACAGCGAAGTGGATCTCCATTCAGGAGTGATTGCAGCAGGGAAGACAATCAAGCCTCAGAGTATATACAAGAAGCAAATCCTAGCAAGACTTGGCAGGGAGGACAGCAAAGTGAGGAAGGAGGACCAAGTTAGAACCATCCCTAAGGAGTATACATCAGATGGGTAGGGGTTGACCACAACTTCATTGGGAATTGTCCCATCTTCATCATGTCCATCAATGACCTCGGGTGCTGCCCAGAACAGGGATCCACCCTAGCTTTGGAGGTATGGAATGTCTGTTTGACGGAAGCTCATCCCAAAGTCTACCATCTTAGGAACAAGGCACCTGTCAAGCAGAATGTTTGTGCCTTTCAAGTCCCCATGGTACACTTGCTCTTTATGACACACAATCAAAGTAATGATAATCTCTCTGAACAGTCTCAGCTTCTTCAGACGTTGCTGAGACTTTGTCACCTGAAGCTTTCTCTGGTCTGGATGAGTGGGAAGCTGCCACCACAGCATCAACACAACATGAAAGACTGACCAAACAGTGGATGAAGACACTGATTGAGGATTTGACAGGGCAATCTTGAGGTGAGGATTCACAGAGTTCGAAGGATACTGAAACTTGTACACCTCCCTTCACCCTAGGCGCAGAATCATCACAAAAAGCACCCAGAACAGCAACATGAGAGTGAATAGCGAAGTGGATCTCCATTCAGGAGTGATTGCAACAGGGAAGACAATCAAGCCTCAGAGTATATACAAGAAGCAAATCCTGGCAAGACTTGGCAGGGAGGACAACAAAGTGAGGAAGTAGGACAAGAATGGGTAACATCGCTTTTGGCATGTGCAGAAGCAGTCTCTACCAAAAGCTTGAGTTTATTGAACCATCTTCTACAAAAACTTGGGGAGCTGCCATCACCCGCAGGCACCTCAATCCAACGTATAGCAGCTCATGATACTGAAGGCTTGGCTTGCCGAGTAACTCGACTATGGCCACAAATCTACCAAAAGCTTCCCTTTGATATCAACCATACTGAAGATTTGGCTAGCAACAGACCCCGCAACAAAGACCAGACAAAGAAACAAAGAAAGACAGAAAGGGAAAAGAATAGGGAAAGACTAAGAACAACCGAAGAAATATTTACATTGGGATTCGATTGTGTTACACCTATCTTGGAAATCCATTTAGGAAACACAATGTCGTGGCTTATGTGGGGATCCAACCTGTTCTGGTGACTTAGTAGGCATCCGTTTACTTGGAGTCACCTTGGGCATCTTCTTTGCTGTTGACGATGCACCTTGAGCATCGCGAACTTTTGTTTGTGTACGCACCTGGTTGTTTGTTCGCTTGGACTCTGGGCTTGGGTTGTTGGACTCACTGCTTGGGTTGTCCGAACTGCTACTGGATGTGTCACGTTCGCTTCCGGACCCTTCCAGTAACGAGCACGTTTCTTCTTCCATACTATGACACGGAGTTGTTGCAATGCGCAGGCTCCTTCGGCAGGGGAGTGGATTGTAGCTTGCTTTTGCTTCAATGCAATGTCTAAGCTTCTTCGTATGCCTCGCTTGTGCGCTCACAAACTCTCGCCTGCATCAGAGCGCAAACATTCAACAAAACAAGTGCATGTACTAATTAGGCTAGGGTTCGAATATGCCTCGATGGGCCGAACGCCTGTCAAACGTCCAAACATATGGTTTAATTACACTATAAGTCCTACCCATTCGACAAGATGCAATAACCTCTTCACGGCTCATTGCAGAGTTTGGCCCACCGTCATATTTAAAATCCGAGCTTGCTGGAACGAGGCTCTTTGTAGCACGCAGACATCTAGCAGGGTTGGTAATTAGGCGGAACTTACAATGCGGAGGCAACTTGTTTCAGGCCTAGCTCTTCCACACGCAACAAGACCTCAGCAACTCGTCGATCTTTTGCTTGCAGGTATGGATTCGGATCCATACCTACTCCATTCTTGTAGGTGGCGAATGCTTTGTCAGTTTGGCCTTGTGTTACGGTCAAAGACATCCTCGCTATATTGAGTGTTCACCCATTAACTAATTAGTGGCTGAACTTATAAAAATCCTTATGACTCATGGCATTCAAACTGGAAGCTCGTAAACAAATTGTCTGGGACCTAGTACAGAAATTGTTGAATCACGTCAGTGTAAGGTTTCATAGATTTTAGTTGTAGTAACGCCACAGTAGCCGTCACGTCCAATCGATTGCTGGTCAGCTGGAACTGTATGTTTATTATAGTCATATACCAGCCTATGTCTGGCCCATGTATGATGCACCTCTTGAAACTGGAATTCAGTTGTGGCCTTTGTCTTCATTTGTTAAACTACAGTGCTAGGTTTCTCTGTTTAAACTTATAAACATTTGCACATATCATGCACAGTGGTAAAAAACTGCCATAGCCCCCAAGGAAGGTGACAATGAAGCAGAACCAAAGGATACTTAATGAATCCGAAGGAGCCAGAAAAGGGCACCCAACAACCTTAAATAATGTCACGAACAGTAGCCCAACATTTACATAACAATTGTTGGACCACATAGAGTTGAACTAAGAACAATGTCAAAATTATCTACCTAACCTCTATACACATGGAAGATCTACCGAACAACTGAGGCAATGCGGCATGACTACCTTACAAAACAATTGTTCCCAATTCATACATACTCATTTCGTAGTCTCAATGCATAATCTGTGAGACCCTGCAAGGAACGACCACAATTAATGGATTTGAGTCAAAATTTGAGAGTCATATTCAGGGAGCATTTGAGTGATAACCTGCTTATTTGCCTGCCACTCAACCATTTCGGTATGCTTGTCCCGTTCCAGCGCTCTAATTTCCACCGCCAATTGTTGCCCGTCGGCCACAGCCACAGCCAACCGGCTTGGGGCTACATTCGAAATTCCTTTCTGGGCTAATGTATTGGGAACTAGCTCCCCAAAAAGTACACGCTTCTCGTGTGATGGTGCTTTCAAAGATTTCACTGCTGTCTGGACAACGAACGCTTGAGGGCGCTTGTGTATAGCTGAAACTTGCTCCTGAAGCCCTGGCCTGACCATAAGGTCTAACAATGAGTTAGGAGACAAGTGAGCACAGCTGGGCAACAAGATCTTCACCATCTCCGCTAGTGGGTCCTCCACTTCTACATGATGTGAGACATTTGGCATGTATGGGGTACACTTATTTGTGACTGTAATTAACATTTGTTGAACCTGCTCAAGCTCCAAACAAAGGGCACACAATTTGCCTTCCATTTTAGAAACACGTGCCTCTAAACCATGGATCCGTCGACTCATAGCTTGTGAACTTTGTTGATCTGTGCGGAACACTGTCCGTCGTTGCAACCTTTCCCCATACATTCGGCTTCTAGTCGCAGTCTCACCATGTTGTTGTAACTCTGGGCTTCCAAGCGGAATCCTGCCACGTTGTTCAGACCTTGGGCTCCTAGTTGCAATCTCGTTGTTTACGTGATTCTTACTTGCGCCCACTGATCCCATCACTCCAAACACAATTTCTATCTAAACACACGAAGGTGCAAAATATTGCCCCTACAAAGCAATTTGCTGGGTGATGTAGGTAGTTTGGGTTTAGGTTGTCTTGTATTGCGGTGAGAACAGGCGGGCATGATTCGAAGTTTTTTGCACAACGAATTGGATGTTTTGAAAAATGCCTTTCAACTCATGCCGCCATGATCACCTTGAATGATTATCAAGCACTTACTGCTTGTCGCCCCCCTCGAGCCGCCAAACATGCAGATTTGGTTCAATGATCCTTTCCTGATATTACATCACTATTATTTTTGGGATATTGTTAATTTAGCCAAGGTGGTGATTATCCATTGGAACATGTACAAAATGTGGGTACCTTCCCTAGGAAGATGTCGCCAAACTGGTTATAGAGCAGATATGAAGCACATGTCTTTAATCACCTTTCTACAATTCTGGCTATTAACTGAAAACCAAATGTAGGAATCTGAGAAATAATAATTTGGGGGATTATTTCTAGTGATTAAATCTTTCAGAATACACATCATTTTCACATTTTTAATGTTAATTTCCTATTTCGCCAATAAAGAGAAGGCTAATCCCCATTGATGTTTCTTTTATGCATAATTTATATTGAAAAATACAATAATTTATTGTTTTTGGGACCTTGGATAGCTAAACAGCAAAAGAATATAATAGAAGAACTCCAACGATGTACAATTGGTTTCTTCAAGGCAAAAGTATACACAAGGTTGCTTACAGATTTGAAAGTCCACCCAATGGGTCTGGTTTTTGCCACCTAAACCCAACACACATTCAATTTTCATGAATGGTATTACATTTACAAGCTGTTGTATGTTGGTCACATAATGTAGCCTTGTAGGCCACCTACGTGGTGAGCCCTTCCTTAATTCATTACTTGGGGTTTAATGGGGTGGGCAGAAAACATGAGCAAGAGCGTGACCGAATGACAAGACTACGCACAAAGTTTGAAGACCAATGGCACAGGGATGAAAGAGGAGCAGGAGGGCCTATCAAGTATCCTGTAGAGCTTGCAGAAGTGCAGGAGTTAGCAGAATGGGTGAGTGAGGCAGTGCGAACCATATGGCAAATGGCAATGTGCTTGATGAGATGGATGCATACCATTTGTCAATTAAGCCCAGTTCTGATGCTTCCCGATATACACGGATGAAGGCCTATGGAAATCACTATAGGGTCATTGGAGAAACCAATGCTAACACATGATTGTGGCAACCTATGATTGTGGAGTGGCATCAGTGTTCCAGCAAGCACAAGGGCCAGGTGGAGTGTGTGCACTTGGGCCGATGCAATATGTGGGAATTCTGCAAGATATAATATTACTTGATTATGGGGCAGTATCAATCCCAGTGGTTTTGTTTAAATGTGACTGGGTGAAGAATGAGTTTGATAGGCAAGGTCATCCAACTTATAAGCGTGACGAGGATGGCTTCCTGCTTGCAAATTTTAATGCACTGAAGGCCCATTATGAATGCATGCTGAACCTTCCCATTTATTACATGAAATCCCTATTTACAAAACTTTTGATCAGTATTTTTGGCTTGGACTAATGCGTGGGTCAATGATTTGGGAACATAGTAACGTTCATTACTAACTAAGGCCCACTCTAAAGGAAACCCCAAAGAGGAAAGAGGCAAGGGACCATTGGGGCCATCACATAGCAACCAAAAAGTCATGTTGAGTGGCAACCTGACAATTTGGATCCATTTAAAGCAAAATAAACCCTTGAATGCGACCTTGCCTTAGACCCTAAATTGCATATTTGTTCTTCATATAAAAATTTATATAACATAATTAAAAAATTATTTATTTCATGTGATTGATGTTCAATAGATTATTTTACTTGCAATGGATGAATATTTATGTAAAATTAAATTACATATTTTCATTCAAATCAGGTGTGTGAAATCTGACCTTACATTTGTCAAAGTCTGATTTGTAAGACTCCAAACATACATCCTACTACATAGTGGTTGAAGTATGTTCAAGCTAGTATACTATATAGTGGTCTTGTCACAATATCCTTGCCTAGCAATTGCCTAGCAAGTATGGGCCAATAAACTAATGGCATGCACCTCCTTATCACCCAAGTGAAGTTCTATTGAAAGTTAGAAATAAAAAGTTGCATTTCACTTCTAATGGTTCCCACAACTTTTCCCCGTTCACTAGAAGGGCAAAATGGCCTTGAAGGTTTCAAATGTGAAGCCTCCTATCACCTAAGTGAATATAAGGTGTGGGGATCTCCCCAACCCATTAATTGGATGTTGATGATGACTCGACCCCCACTTGCATGCCATACAGTGTAGGACACCATAGCCTTGTTGAGGAGGGCCAATGAGAAGGTCTTGAGTGTTGTGTAATAATATTGGATACAATGTGAGACTTGGTACCAGCATGTTTTGAGCTACTCCACTATTTGTTGGCTTTGCCTACCAAGGCAAGGATATTGTGGTTAAATTCATTATAGAGAACTAGTTTGTAAACCCATTTTGCTTGCAAAATGATAAATAAGCAAAAGACTAAAGTGTTATGTTCTCAAGGTCCTAAACCCTAAACCCTAAAAACCTACAATTATTTTTAAAAATCAAATGTGCCCCAACACTGAATAGGTGGGGTGTTCTTTGCACGGGGTGTTAGCCCATGCCAAAAATGGTGACAAAGTCTTTGGGGAAGAGAAATTTCATGCAGCCAATGGGAAGGCCCAAGCATGCACTCAAGGTGCCTTTCTTTTTTTCCTTTTACGTTTTGGGGTGGGGGGTGGCGGGGAGAGGGGGGGGAGAGAGATTTTTTTTCATTTTTCCTGGATTCCCAAGTGTTCACACTATGTTCCTTTCAAGTTCCCAATGGGTTCCCAATATTTTCCCCAACATTTTTTCCATACCTCCTCACTTTTATCCCATATGCCTTGAAGCCAATGGGAAGGTGCAACATCCATTCAGGTGTCCCAACTTTTTAATTTGGGTTTTGAGGGCAGGGGGAAGGGGGAGAGGTTTTTTTTTAATGAGTTGCTCATGTGTTCCTACCATGTTCCCAAGTTGTTCCCTAAGTTTTCAATGTGTACCTTAAGGGTGTTCCCAATAGCACCTAGTATCAAACCCATATGTTTTGCCCAAAATCTTCCCCTTCTCACCTATATAGCCGGGGTGTTCGTTGCGAGGGGTAATAGCCCAGGCAAAAAAATTTGATGAACCCTTTTGAGGAGAAAAATTTCATCCAACCAATGGGAAATGTAATCATGCTCTCAGGGTGCCTTGGTTTTTATTCCTTTTAAGTTAAGGGGTGGAGAGGGAAGAATTTTTTTTCCCTTCAATTTTCCCTGTTTCCTAATGTGTTCCCACAGTGTTCCCTTGAAGTTCCTAATGGGTTCCAAACATGTTCCCCAAGTTCACAATGTGTTCCCCCGCATGTTCTCCATGTAAGCACCTAACTTTTAGCCCATATGCTTTGGCACTTTCACCTATATAGGTGGTCCCGAGGGGAGGAACTACACACATCAAAACAGAACCTCCTATTTTGAGGAACCTCCACAGTTTCTTTTTGTTCGGGCAGCAATGGGCCAATCAAATTGGTTTTGGCCCCGAATTTTGGCACACTTTATTCATGAGAGCGAACATTTCGGAAGCTTCACCAATGGATAATTTTGGCTTCAAGCCCGTGCGGACAGCTGACACCCATTTCTTTCTTACAAGGCACTTGTCAAGCAGAATGTTTGTGCCTGTCAAGTCCCCATGGTACACTTGCTCTTTATGACACACAATCAAAGCAATGACAATCTCTCTGAACAGTTTCAGCTTCTTCAGACACTGCTGAGACTTTGTCACCTGAAGCTTTCTCTGGTCTGGATGAGTGGGAAGCTGCCACCACAGCATCAACACAACATGAAAGACTGACCAAACAGTGGATGAAGACACTGATTGAGGATTTGACAGGGCAATCTTGAGGTGAGGATTCACAGAGTTCGAAGGATACTGAAACTTGTACACCTCCCTTCACCCCATGCGCAAAATCATCACAAAAGCACCCAGAACAGCAACATGAGAGAGAACAGCGAAGTGGATCTCCATTCAGGAGTGATTGCAGCAGGGAAGACCATCTAGCCTCAGAGTATATATAGTAGTTCAAAGGGATTTTGGCCCATAGGGAATAAGTCTATTTTATACAAGGATTTTTTAAAGATGATATTTTGGCTTGTGCTGAAACTTGAGATTAGTTACAGAGTTATGATATCTGGAAGGATTTTGGTTTCTTCTAGAGGGATTTTTTGAAGATTGTATTTTGACATGGTGAAATATTTGAATCTCCATAATTTTTCTTTGCCTTAAGATATTTGTAAATGTAAATAGCGAGGCCATAGTGTGACACACCCCTTGGTTTCATCAATGGCATTCACCAAACATTCAACATCTTTTCTCACAAAGCAACACCTAACTGATAGGTTTTGTTGTTGGGTCAAAAGTTACTCGACTTCCAAGTGTCATTCCCTCAATTTGCCGATGGCATGTTATTTATTCCCTTCCTATATTTCTTAATTGCATTCTTGGTTTTATTTTCCAATTCCATAAAAAAATATTGTTACGTCTATTTGCAATTTAAAAATAAATAAATTATGAACAGTCTATAGCTAAGTCCCGACTCCCCACTCACCTAAACCTCAAATATGTATTAGCCCATCAGGTAGAAACTAGAACCATGTTAAAGTTGAATCATTTACAAACATTAAATGGGGCATTTAAAAGGGTGCACATTCAACTACATTTTTAAATGTTCCCATCTAGGATACCATAGTACCTTGGGTGAATACGCACTACTTAATTAATTTTGATGATATCTAACCAGTTATGAAAATATTTTGCTTGCCATGCTGCCTAAACTTTGGAAATTGAAAAGGAAGTGCCAAAGAAAGAAAAAAATAAAAATTGTACTAGACTCTACTACCTACCTATATATCATACACACTTGATTATTATTTTTTAGAAAAATAAAACTAGACTGCCTAATTATGAAAAAATAATAATTTTAGTGTTGAACATCATTGAAAAAGTTTGTGTTTATGAGTGAGAGAGAGAACTCACCTCCCTTCCGCCCTTCCGTCCAATCACACGTCGGACAAATCTTCTAGCCAATAGGATATCGGACGGACGGACAGACAGCCGGACACACACGATTTAGTGCAGAAACCCTAAACCCTAAACCCTAATGCTTTTGCATTCGTCTACAAATTGGTGCTAGCCAGGACAACTCCCCATACCTCGAATATTGTAGCCAACAGAGAAACAGTGCTCAAGAGAAAATCCATCCCATCTCGTAAGCATCCCTGTAACCATCAGGCTAATGACAGTGTGCTTGTTGGGGGCCAACAACATTGCTTTGGGAAATTTAGTTGAATTGTTAATCACCCCATACCTGTCGGGGTTGGATGGCAAAATACCTGGATCAAGAAGCGGGGGCAGATTGTAAGCGGATTCCAGGTTTGGTGAATGGAGGTCGTAGAGGTCCCGCGCGCGTGACACTCAGTTATGTTTGGGGTCTGGAAGCTTCAAACGAAGTGAGTTCCTAAGCTTGTAGGACCAACAATGAAAAACATGTATATGTGTCATAGGAAGAACTCTGATTATATGACTTTATGCATTTACGCTTTCACTTACTGGTCCCTGTTTTTTGTATCCACATTGTTAGACCCCAGTAGTTGCATTCTAAACCATTATTGGGCCCCTCCTAGTTATTTTTTTGTGGGGTTGGAGCAGATACTACGCCATCAAATAGGGACACACACTCAAGCAACTGAGAAGTTGTGGTCTGACTACCATCTAGCTTCTACAAATCATGATGCAGTGGGTGCCATTTCTAATTTAATGCATCCAAGTTGTTTAGATTCTTGTGATTCAAGTGGATGAATAAGGTGTTTCAGAATTATTGTTTTTGTTTGGGGGCTTTGATTTGGTGTAGTCAGGTAGAAGTTGATGGGAATTATTGTGTGCATGTACAGGAGCTAGAAGAAGTTCGGGCATTGATGACTCAAAAATACTGTGCCCAGATTGAAGCCATGCGAGTGGACCTCTCTGATATAACAAACCAATGAAACGAGTCTGCAACCACCCTATTACATCAGCAATCCACCATAGATGGCTTGGAGCAGCATCTGGCATACCTTGATGTCAAAAAAACAATTGGAATCTCACCATGTCTCAAATGAGTTTATCTTGCAGAGCCCATGTTGAGTGGAAGGGACACTAGAGGTAGTGGAGGGTTTATTGCTGTAATGTGTTTCTCCTTCAGGGGTAGGGACTAACAGACCATGTGGTTGTTGCTATGATTGCAGGCTCAAGGGGACCATTCAGGACTTGGAGCACCAACTAGGATGTGAGCGCTCTCAGCATAGCACTGACAAGGCACAGGTAGATGAAAGACACAAGGCTGAACTAGGTCATGCATGTAATGTATTAGCAGAGGAGCTGAAACAGGTCATCACATGTGCTACTCTCCATAACAAGGCAAATGAGGACATCATCAAGTCTCTTCAGGTATCTACTCCACACATATCTACTGCCCACTTTGTCTCTAACCAACTATTAGTTAGGGTTCCATCAATATGTTCACCCACATTTGATCATCAACGTAGTTGTGCCTCAACCTGTTGCATGAGGGTCATGTGAAGTTTATCCCAATGCTCTAAGAATTGGTCACATAACTACCTATAAGCACTTGGGCAAGGGGGTGCTCACCTTATGCAGGAATCGGATCAACAAAACCAACTCATGATTGAGAATATGCGACAGAATTTGGTAAGTGGTGTTTGGAGAGTGTAATGGTTATTCCGATTGCTTGTTGTGGAGGGTAGCAAACTGCTTTGTGGTGCATGCCCAAATTTCTAGTACACATGATAGAGTAGAATTACTCATGTGTGAACTTGGATAGTTGTACTCAAAGTAAGTGGCATTCATTGTGTAAAAGGGATGGTTGGGATTGTAGGTAGCCATGGAGGATGCAAAATGTTGTGATGCAAATTTGATCAAGGAGATGGAAGAAGTCTCTGGGGAGTTGGCACTCAAAAAACGACAACTGCAATTCACAAGAGATCGTGCCATACTATGGTATGTGGGGTTAGGGTTTTATTCATCTATTGGAGTACACATAGGGTTGTCTGTTATTGCTTTGTTTAAAGCCATTGGTAGGACTGGTTTCCAACTTTGTGTAATGTGACTGGTCTAAGAAGATTGTGTGCCATGTTGTAATGGAATTTGTGTGGTATGTGTGAAGCAAGTTGTGAGTTATGTGTGAAGCAAGTGTAGAGTTGCATGGTATGGGTGTAACAAGTTGCTTGGGAAGCAAGTGTAAAGTTGCATGCCATTGTGCCCATGACCAAAGTTGGGGTATGCAATGTGATGTGGTCAAGGACTGTGGTGTACATTTTTTGCCCCTATCAGAATGAAAGTTGTAGGACAGGCTCACTCTAACCACCCATGGGAGGCTAATGGGGTAGCAGGGATTCTCAAATGCAAGTGCTACAGTCAACAACTACAGAGGTTGCATTCCTGCAGCAAAAGCAGCAAGATCGGCTTGCCACAATGGTGAGGGCAATGGACGATGCCATCTATGAGGAAATGAAAGGTTCAGCTAACACATTCACTTGGGAGATGGTCCCCACATCTCCCCGCATCAACATTGAACTTCTAGCAGATGTAAATGATCAGTTAATTGGAGACAGTAACAGAGAATCTTATTTTGATGAAGAAACCCAATAGGATAGCCCACATGATAAAGATGTCAATGTTAAACTTTCAGACTTGTTTGATTTTCTGGCAATGCTAGTACTGCAATTATAAACATCCAGCCTGTACCACTTAGCACCAACATTTTGTGCAATATTGTAATATGTTGATGACTTAGTGAACTCTCTACCTAGTTTTGGAATGACATACTGGTAGGATAACAAGCCAATGGTTGAAGGGTAATATTGTATAGGCAACTGAATTTTAAGTGTGATTATAAATATGACTTGTATGGACTTGTGTGAGAGCAATGGGTGTATGGAAATCGACATATGGGAGGATGGTCAGCTGTGAGCAATATAAATCCTGCAATCATTATGGTCCACAAGTATGTTAGAAACTAGGGCCATGAAACCTACATTGTTATAAAATAAATGAGAACAAATAATGATGCAATTTTCTAAACATATTTGCATAATGCTATAGCTAGTTACTTCCACTTGCTAGAACACCCACTAAATCAGGAAGAGGGGATATACCACCTGTTGTTTAACACTCCATCAAACGAGTTAGTTTTCTGGCTAGTGTAATCATCATTAAGAGCTGATTTTAAAATGCAAGATGAAACAACTCTGTTGATGTGGATGAAAGGGATGAGTGGATGGGAGAATGTCGAGCTACTTTTCGTTTTTATGCCATTGTCCTCCGTATCAAACCTACGCAATGTTGTCATGGAGAGCCGCCTCCTACCGCTAATCGAAAGTTGGGTTTAGGGTTTAGGGTTTAGGGTTTACATTACTAGCGAAAGCAAGTTTGGCACTAGTGAGATATCCAACCAAGGTCATCACCCTAATATTTTGGATATTCGCTTTACATTTTACGGTCAGTCTGCTATCTCTTTGTTGTCCATATCATTGAAGATCAACATAGTCTTTGTGACTGTGAGTAGTTGTCTTCTCTTTGCTTCTGCTCCCATGTTGTCTAGTTTCGGAAATTGGTGAAAGTTCCATCCTTGGGAAGTTTTGTGACAACACCCTGGATCTGTGGCATTGCAGGTTGGCTGACATAGAATGGGCATGCGTAGGTGTCATGACCTGGACGACCCTGAAAGGATTACTAATAGGGATAATAGCCTGTGGAAGAGAGAGGTGGATTGGGCCCACAACCATGGCATTACGACAATGAGGTGTCCATGTGCTAAATGTGCAGGAGGTGGTCGACTTCTATTGCTTGCAACTGTTAAGGCACACCTGTTGGTCAACCAAAGGAGTCCCATGTTTAGGGTGTGGAAGGGGCCAGGGGAGCCCCATGACTCTGATGAAGAGTGGGGTGCAGCAGCCAAAATACAAGCCCATATGCCAGCAAAGGTTATGGACGACGGTGTCCAGGTTGCACAAATGCTGGATGATTTATTTGTGCCTCGAGATGTTGAAAACCTGGTTGCGGAAGCTGCTGGAACTAACACAGGTGATGCTGAAGCCCCAGCTGTGGAAGGTGTTGGAACTAACGTGGGCTCGGGAGTGGATGGTATAAACATTGTGAACATGGCGCAACAAGCATTTTCGATCATGGAGCAATTAGCAGCCATTCCTGAGAGCATGCCTGAACAGTCAGACCTACCACTGGATGATGATGGTGCAGAGGCCAACAATCCAGAACAGCCTGAAGCACCTACTGCAGATCAGGACGACTACTCAGATGAAGCAAATGCCTTGCGCGAGGCATGTGAGTCCTTATACACAAGTGCCTAGAGCACAAAGCTAGCAGCTACTATGTTGTTGATGAATGTGTGCCAGGTGCATGGGGTTTTGAACAAGTTTGTAGATGAGCTATTGGCTCTACTTCATTTGCATCTGCTACCCAAGGACAACTGCTTGCCTTTAAGCATGTACCGAGCCAAAGTCCTAACCAGCAGAGTTGGCTTCCGCTACAACAACATTCATTCCTGTAGCAATGGTTGTATACTATTCCGAAACCAACATGAAAGGATGTAGGAGTGCCCCAAATGTGGGGCTCCTCGATATAGGGTAGTTGGTAGCTCCCAAGTGCCAGTCAAGGTCGTGCGACATTTTCCTTTAGCTGCTCGATTGCTTCGGATGTATCGAGCTCCTGCCATAGCCGAGCTCATGACATGGCACAACAAGAATCAGTCGACAGATGGGAAGGTGCGTCATGCACCTGACAGCAAGGCATGGGTTCACATCAATGCTACTTGGCCCGAGTTTGCTGCTGATCCCAGGCACATACGGCTGGGGCTTGCTACAGATGGATTCAATCCATTCGGGGAGAAGAGCTCAAGCTGGTCGACTTGGCCAGTAATGTTTTTTAATTACAACTTACCCCCTTGGTTAGTGACAAAGAGGTTTTTTGTGATACTATCATTGATAATCCCGGGCCTAGAGAGCGTGAAAGCGGCCAATTTTGATGTCTACTTGGAACCCGTGATAGAGGAGCTGGAGGAGCTATGGAAGGGGGTGGCAGGATTAGACATACTGCAACCTCCAGGTTGCCGAACATTTGTGTTGAAAGCCATGCTGATGTGGACTATTCATGACTTCCCTGGCTATGGTTTGGTATCTGGTTGTCAACACCAGGGATACAAAGCTTGCCCGCCATGTGGGTCAAGTACCGTGTCCAGATGGTCCAAGGAGTTGGGGAAGGCTGTTTTTGAAGGAAGCAGACGCTGGTTGCAAAGGGACCACCCTTACAGAACACACCCGAATGCAGCACACTTCATTGGCGCAGAGGAGCTTCGGATGAAGCCCCGCACAACAACTGGTGCAGACACTTTAAGACGGGCACGGAGGACGAAAAATTGGGTGGCAGGGGGCAATGTTTTGGGGTCAAGGGGTTGCCCATCAAAGGAAACTGGACTGAAACGTCAATCTGCCCTATTCAGATTGCCATACTGGGAGGTTAGTGTAGTAGTGTTATGGTATATACCCCCATTTATACTCCTAGGTTTTAACACCTGTAATATAGCTGTCATATTCAAGGTTTCATTGCAGACTTTAAAGCAGTTTGAAAAACAAAAGGAACATGAATCCTGGTTCAGATACATAGCCAGTAGTTTAATTAAACTAGACCTGAACCCAAGTATCCGAGCTTGATGTCAGAACTGTATAGTAGGGCATGGGCATGGAACACAACAACAATGATGGCAATAATACATAATTTCATGATTGGAAATCATGGCTTGACTATTGTGTACACCCCATGCAGTGTGGGGAAGACCTTGCCATATCGATGTGATTACACAAAGTATGGATTGGACAATGCAATAATGTGGAACATGTGTGGTGTGTGTAGACTGTATTAAATGTGTGATTGGTTGGCTGATGCCCATACAACACTTGTTGATTCGACATACACTGGATGTCATGCACATTGAGAAGAATGTGTGCGAGAGTGTGATCAAGTTCATAATTGGGGTGAAGGACACATTTAAAGTGCGTAGAGACATGGAGGTGTGTGGGGTTCGGGAGCACTTATGGCTGAAGAGAGACCCTCACAATCCAGGCAAGATCTTCCATCCTATTGCTTCGTATGTGTTAAAACCAGAAGAACTAAAAACATTCATGGGTAGGTTAGGGGCCTTGAAAGTGCCATCAGACTACTGTAGTGCAGTGGGAAAGCATGTAATGGACAAGAAGCTGGGGAATATGAAAAGCCATGATTGGCATGTGCTAATGCAGCAATTTATGCCTTTGGCTTTGAGGGGTTTGATGGACACCAATGTGCGTTTAAGTTTAATGCGCCTTAGCCGAGTATTTCGCAACATCTGTGCAAAGGTTTGGGACCCAGCATCACTACCGTCTTTAAGAGAAGATGTTGCTGTCACCCTTAGCATGATTGAATGGGAGTTACCGGGTGCATTCTTTGATGTGATGACACACTTGGTGTTGCATGTGGTTGAAGAGCTAGCCATTTGCGGGCTTGTACATAGTAGATGGATGTACCCAGTTGAACGAACATTGAGGACATTGAAGAAATACGTGCGTAACCGAGCAAAGCCAGAGGCATCGATGGCTTCAGGGTATGTGTTGGATGAAACCCTGGGGTTTGTGACAGAGTACATGCAAACGTTTACACAGGTACGTCGCCGAGTATGGGATGCTAATGAGGAAGAAGGGGTGTATGGTGAAGTATTGGAAGGGTCTGGATCTAAGTTCTGACTTTTACCATCAGCACGGGACCTTGCACATCATTATGTCCTTACCAATGTAGCCTGCTTAGCACCATGGGTTCGGTATTTGCCACCTAAACCCAACACATCTTCAATTTTCATGAATGGTATTACATTTACAAGCTGTTGTATGTTGGTCACATAATGTAGCCTTGTAGACCACCTACGTGGTGAGCCCTTCCTTAACTCATTACTTGGGGTTTAATGGGGTGGGCAGAAAACATGAGCAAGAGTGTGACCGAGTGGCAAGACTACGCACAGAGTTTGAAGACCAATGGCACAGGGATGAAAGAGGAGCAGGAGGGCCTATCAAGTATCCTGTAGAGCTTGCAGAAGTGCAGGAGTTAGCAGAATGGGTGAGGGAGGCAGTGCGAACCCATATGGTAAATGGCAATGTGCTTGATGAGATGGATGCATACTATTTGTCAATTAAGCCTAGTTCTAATGCTTCCCGATATACACGGATGAAGGCCTATGGAAATCACTATAGGGTCATTGGAGAAACCAATGCTAACACAATGGCAACCTATGATTGTGGAGTGGCATCAGTGTTCCAGCAAGCACAAGGGCCAGGTGGAGTGTGTGCACTTGGGCCCATGCAATATGTGGGAATTCTGCAGGATATAATATTACTTGATTATGGGGCAGTATCAATCCCAGTGGTTTTGTTTAAATGTGACTGGGTGAAGAATGAGGTTGATAGGCGAGGTCATCCAACTTACAAGCGTGATGAGGATGGCTTCGTGCTTGCAAATTTTAATGCATTGAAGGCAAATGACGACGAACCATTTGTGTTCCCAGCTCAGGTGCAACAGGTGTTTTACTCTGAAGAGCTAAACCAAACATGGTGGAAGGTTGTGCTACATAAGGAACCTCGCTCGAGGCGTGTGGTAACAGAAGCAGGGGAGGAATAGACCGTGATACAAGATAATGTGATAGGCGTTGAAGTGCCTTTAGAAATACCAGATGTGCCTCACAACATGGCAATGGTTGGTGCCATTGAGTTGTGTGGCACAGATGCAATTATGGCATCTGCAGAGTTGCAAATGCCAGGTGAGGATGATGATGCATGATATGCAGGCAGACTGAGACTAAGGAGGAACATGCATCTAGTTGTATGTCATTCCTGAGCAGTCACAGCATGGTACAGTACATGATGGGACTTCACGGGATGAAGCTAAAGAGCTGACCAGATCTTCCTGAAATGCAAAGGACGGAGCCAAGCTGTTGTCAGAGATGGAAGATTCCAGAAACCTTGTTGGCAGTGTCAGATTTGCAAAATGTGGCCTGGTTCCTGATGAACAAACGAAGGCCAGTGGGAAGGCCTTGGTTATGATGGTGCAGGGACTGAAAAAGTCTCAATCTGTGTAGCAATATGACCTTGGAATGCCCCACACAGACAGAATAATCACTGGTCATTTTCTGGAAACAAATCAGTATAAGGCCGGTGGTAAGCTTGCAACTCTTGTGGTTGATTTGGGGGTTGACACCAGGGAAGATGTTAGCTCATCCTTGAGTTAGAGGAGACCATAGAGATCAATATGTTGTTTGACTACTGTGCCAGTAGAGCAGGGCATGGTGAGAGATATGCAGGTATGGATTTATGCATTTTGTGTTTCTTTCAGGCATATGTAGGTTTGGTCAGTGAAAATCAAACTTTGATGGGGTAGCAGCAATTTCTGTGTTGAACTTGTGTTCATGAAAGTCAAATTTCAGGGTTCTTTGAACAGTCTGCTGCTCAAACATTATTTCTTCAATAAGTGGTGCAGGTTTGCCTGACATTTTATACTTACCATGTTCTGTGTTGGCTTCAGGTTTAGCTCTGGAATACAGAAAGCTCCTATCTATTTATACCTCCTCCCTTTTTAGTGGGAAAAATTGTAGGGAACTGAAAAGTTGTTCAAAACCAATACAACTGTAGCTGGTGAGGGTGTGAGAGATGAAGAGTGTCTTAGTAAGTAGTCAACTTGTCTCTTCTCTTGCAGGCAGTCTGATTGAGATGAAGCCTCTTTACAAGCGTGATGTCACCCATCACACAGACACCGCCTCCTTCTTGCACGCAGTTTGATTGAGGTCAGGCATGTCTTCTGCAGGATGGTGAGGACTACTTCCCTGCAGGTATGGCAGATGGGCATGAAGAGGTAAACTCCTGAAGCTGCAGCAACAACTAGCACCTTTCTCCTCCATGAGTTACAAAGCAAGCAACTTACGTCTGGTATTCTGGTTTGAGTGGCATTTTGTTGTTTGCTGCTTTCAGAGATTTAATTTGTAACCAGCACCTAGATAATTACTTCCTTTGTGACTTGTATTCTCCATTGGGTTGAATGCATGGTGGCATTGCCTATTTGTACACAGTAGGCATCAACAGTTCTGCAGTTGATTTTTTAGCTGTCCTGGGCTAAATGGTCACAGGGATAACTGGTGTAATCCTTGAAGAATGTAGAATTGAAATTGACAGTCTGTTTGTCAGGATGATGATGAAGGAACTCTCGAGGAAGAGGAACAACTGGCCAAGGAGGAGGATGCTAGTGCTGCAAAGCACCAGGATGCTGGAGATGTTGATGGAGTAGAGGATTTACTTGACCCGTAGCTTTTAGTTGCATTGAAAGGACTAGGGATCACAGGAGGGGAATTGCCAGGCAGGACTGTAACCAAGGGCAATGTGCCAAGTGTAAGCAAGGTGCCTGCTGTTGTGGCTCAACCATCAGGAGGTAGTTTGAGGCCTAAGTTGGGAGCTAATGCAGGATCTCCAAAGATCATCCCAGTTGCATTAGATGAACAGAGGCATCAACTTGAGGAAAGGATTCGGGCTGAGAAGGTGCGAGCCCTTGAGCTGAACGTGCAGGAAAGCAAGCAGAGGCTTTGGAAATGCTTAGTGGGGCAAAAAAGCTTTAGGGTTGTAGTTTCCGCTTTTCCTCTTCTGTTGTCAGATTTTGAATCCCTATACCTTTGTTGTCAGGTCATCCCAACCCTCTATTCAGGTTGACTTGAATTCTAAGTACAGAAAGAGTTATCAGATATGAGAAGATACATGTATTCCTTTTCTTTGCCAAAAGGCAAAATGATGAATGACAAGATACCACCTGCCCACCTATGTTCCTGACAAGTTCTAAGCTCCTGAAGTCCTCCATGGATTCAAATGTTTTGTGTCAAGCTTGAAAGTGTTTACAGTCAGGTATTTTTGAATCATACTGCAAACCACATTTCCACTAAATTCAAGGAATTTAATTTAATTTATCATATGAATATTATGAATACGACCAAATTTGTATTGTACACCTTTGTATAACACTGTCAAGTTTCAAAGTGTTTATAGGCAGGTATTTTTGAATCATATTGCAAATCACATTTCCACTAAATTCAAGGAATTTAATTTTAATTTATCATATGAATATTATGAATACGTACAAAATTTTTAGTTTACACCTTTGTATAACACTCTCACTAAAAAACCATACAATACGATATTTTCCATACAGACATACACCAACTACGACTAAGCACCATTTCGCTTACGACTAAATGGGACTCTAAATGGCTCCTCTTGGATGATAAATCCAACCCACATATGATAAATCCAACCCATATATAGATGAAAATAAAATTAGTCGCAAACTAGTCGCATGTTAGTCGAAGATGACTTGACTTATGTCAGCACGATGTCACAATAGTCGTAGATAACAAAAATGTAGTTGCAAAGACCAAATAGTTGCAGGTAGTTGTAAATGCGATGGTCGCATTTTGGCCTTTTCCTTCTAGTGTAGGTTGGGAATACATAAAAGTTATTGATATCTTATTTCACATTGTAAGAAGAAAATTTGGGGCGTTCAAATTTTGGGGCAATCCCTATTTGAAGACACCATATCCTAGGCATTTTTGTTTTCTAGATGGTTATTCTTTTCATGCATTTGATGCTTTGGGTGGTTTTTTCTTTTCATGCATTATTTCCAAGGGTTTATTGTTGTGGTGGGTGTTTTACTTTTACAAGGTTGTTGGGTTTAAGGTCATTTTCTTGATCTTGTTGGGAATCTATCCTTGAAAATTTCCCCTTTTGCAAAAGGCCAGGTTGTTTCTATTCTGACCTTAAAACTTCAAGTCCTTTACCATTTGTCTATGTTAGGGAATTTTTGGCTTCCAAGCTGTGTGTTTATGGTTCATTGTTTTACTAGAGGGTGACAATTTTGAACACTTAGTTCTTTACCTTGCTTTGAGGAGTTGATAAATCTTGGTAAAAATTAAAGGTCAAATTTTGGTTTTCTTTGCTATTTGTCTCTTTTTCATTACTTTTGAGCAAGAGGGTTATCTTTTACTTTCTTCTCCTCATTGTGCTACCTTATTCTCTTGAAGCCTACCTTGTTATATGATTACTTTTAGGGTATATCCTCTATATTTGTGGAGCCCCTTCTAAAACTTACATCATATCTCCTCATCTTGCCAAGTTTATTAAGCAAAAAGGCCCACCATTGTTTGGATTCATTCTTGGCTTTCATGAGCTTGAAGTGAGCTTGAAATGTTATGTGAAGGAGGAGATGGATTGGGGATTGCATCCAAAAGCATTCTTGTCTTTGGAAATTCTAACTTACTTCCCTTGCAACTTTTGACATGCTCTATTGCACCAAATTTGAGATCTCTCAAAAGTAAGAGCATCAACCAAATCCTACTTCATGCTACTATTTTCCTCCAAATGGAGTAACATGGTGAGATGATGACAAGGGTTTTGCATCACAGAAAGATCTTAATTGGGTCGGTGGTCAATGCTGCATGCACAATCCCAAAGTATGCATTTTCTCTTGAAATTGATTTTGTGTATATTGCCCTCTCTTTTGTTAGTATAGAAGGTTGGGTTCTAGAATATCATAGGCATTGAGGACCTGTTTTCAAACAACAAGGTTTTTGCATTCCAAGAAGGTTGAACTTAAAGTTTAGAATGAAACATGTGAAGGGTGTGGCATGTGACCTCATGGGTGAAGCTTGTACCCATGGCAAGGATAGATTCTATGGGAGAATCATGCACTACCCAATGTGTTAGAAGCAATAGGACACCCCATGTCTATTTGTGCCACTAATGAACCATTGACCAATTGGTAAGAGAGTCACCAAATTTGCAAAAAAATTGCAACATTTTAAAAAGATTTCTATGAGGTTAAATGGAATAGAGACTTTGTGGGTCTTATTTTTCTTCTTCTTAAAGAATTTCAAGTTTCAAGAAGCCTATTATGTTGCATGGATTTTGAGGAGAATTTGGATCCTAAAAGGAAATATTGGGTGTGCAGGTGCAGAATGCACCAAATTGGTTAGCTATAATCACAAATGTATGGAGTTAGATTTTTTTTGTAGTTGTTATTAGCCTTAGTAGATGTAATATTGATTTCTACTAACCAAGGTTCTACCATTCTTGTCTAATTTCATCAATGTTGGGGTTATTGGTGTCATGACTTAATTGGTTGTTGCTTGCATAGTGGTAGGAGATGGCTATAAATGCGTGTGTGTTGGACGCTATAGAGGCAATGTGGGTGGCATTCAAACTTCATTTTTGACAATGCACTGCCATCCTTTGCAAGTTTGTTTGTGTGTGCTTCACAAGCATGTGACTTGTTGGTGTGTTCAATAGTAATTTTCATTTTCCCCTTTAACCTATTTGAGGTGGCACGTGACTTGTTGAATGACTAAAAGTAATGGTAGCTCTACATAATCAAAAATCATTTTCCATTTTTTGAGATTTCAATTCTTGAAAAATTCAAAAGATTGCACATATTGACTTTGATTATTCATTACATTCATGAGGTCTCAGTAGTCATGGTGACTATGAATTAGATGGTTCTTAAGTTAGCTTTGATGCAAATTGATGAGAACCAATTTTCTATATGGATGGGAGATTGTGACTTAGATGTTGAAATTAATGGGGCAAATGATGAATTTGAGAAACACTTGCTAGACTTGTTGGCCTTTGGTGTCTTATTTGGTTGGAACAACTATTGGTTGAAAAAACAATTTTTGTTGCATAATTTATTTTCACCACATAAAAAACATGAACTTGATGACCCACCATCCAAGGTGATGATGGTGAAAATTATTACTTCCTTTTTGAAATGTCCTAGTGGCCAAGATGAGAATGATGGAAGTAAATACTTTTCACCAGTTGACTAAAACACCCTCTAGTCCTCCACATCCATGGTTGTAATTTTATTTTCTTATCATGAACATCATGCATCCCATACAAATTATTGATTGCATGTTTTGTTCGATGTAATATTTGATGAATAAGAAAATGTTGGTTAACATATACATTTTTTCATATCATATTATTTCATTCAACTATTCTTTTTCATCAATTCATCTAGTTGGAAAACATGTATCCAATTCAAATACACATTGATGAAAGGAAACACCTTACACAATTCTAACTATTGAAAGTAAATTTAGAGGTGCAGTGATTTGCTATATAATATTGGGGGTTGTAAGAGGTTTTTCTAACATTTAGATCTATTTTAAGACAATTATTCAAATTCTCGTAGTAACATTTCCAATGGTAACATTTTACAGCAAAGTGAAGACTAAAGACCCTAATGATGATTTTTATTGGATATTTACCAACCATATTCACATAGGTTTTAGCATTAAATGAATTAGATTGGAGTTCAATTTGGAAGAGAGAGATACTCTTCACATTTGTCTTTGGAATTTTTGTTGAAAATAAAACATCATATCACGCTTAGATCTATTGTTGCTACTATTGACACTAGTCACAAAAGATATGTTTAAAAAGAGACTAAAGGACAAATTTGAAGTTTTGTGCAAATAGAGAATCTTTGTAAAATAAAATGTACCATACCTCTAGATGATAACACAACCCTTGTTGCACTATTCGATTCCCACAATCCATGTTACAATTACACAACTTGTTGCACTCCCAAATAAATTCTTGCTCAACATGGCCCTTACATTATTGTCCCATGTCTTTATAATCTCTTTACTAGTCGGTGTTCACACCCTATAATTTGTTGCCATAAGGTTTCAAAAGTAGTGGGGGTAGGAATTCAAGAAAGCCTTGAAAAGTTTCCTTTGCATATTTTTGAAGTAAATTTAAACTGTCACTGTCTTGTATTGGAAGAACTAATAATATTTATTTACACTAGTAATGTGAGTGTAATCTTTTTGTTTTCAATATCACTAATATGGTTGTTCACATGTTTTTACAAACTAGACTTTTTTTAAGTGGTGGGAAACATAGTAGTCATCATGGAGGTTAATACATTCTTCCACTTTGCTAGCACATAGTCAAATTGGTCATGACGATCTTAAGAAGCCTTTTCATATGCTTTTCATGCTTTGCATAAACTAAATTTGCTAAACACTTACATCGTCATTCCTACAATTGTTTTTCATGCTATGAACATTAAGAATGTAATCCATAAAAACCTATTGGTTTGATTTTAGTAAAGAAAAAAAAAGGTCAATACATACAATGAAGGTTGAGGAAGGAGTGGGGCAAAATGCAATGTTGGGAGGGGAAGAAGGTATGCACTTTTAATTTAAATGGCCATTTTCTAGGTCCTTTAGTTATTTATGGTTATTTTGGCCTAAAATTTAACAATTCCAAATTATTTTTGGCTTGTATTTGAACTAACGTTCTTTGACACATGATATGACTCCTAATTTTTGGTGATTATTATTGTCGTAGATGTGTACATCACGTTAACTTTTGGTTCATGTTCCGTTTAATATTATCTTTGGATGCATTCTAGGTGTGTAGGTGCTTTGAGAGTGACAATTTAGATAAAAACATTTCAACCCCACATTAATAAACCCACATTTATACGAAATTACTTTATTGTTTAACGTTCATTCATCCCCACCCATAAACATGAAAAAAATCATTGAAAACTTTGAAAGACAACTTAAGTCTTTCCACCTAGATTAATCATTATTGTTAACCAATCCACAACAATCCATTCCTTTTAAAAGTGTTTTTGGTGGTCATAGTATCTTGGTCATATTTAATGTAGAACAAGGGAGGTGTCACACCATTCTACTACATAGTTTATAATAAAGGTGTGTTCATTAATGTGAGGTGGAGATGCTATAAATAATGAAAATATATAAAGATAAAGAAAACCCAAAAACATTTTCATTGCATGGACTAAATTAACTATTTAAATTAAATTAATGTGAACATGTCCCTAGGGCAAGCCCATCCTTAGGTGGTAACACCCATTGAATTTTGAAAAATCATAGAAACACTTAAATCAACATTTTCATAATTTTTTTTATGAATACATTATTAGGCTCCATAGATTTTGAAAACCCCATAATATAAAAAAATTGTATATTCTAATGTTCCTAATCATTGCATTTAGAAAAAATTTCAAGAATGTAGCATTGATTTTTTTCCTTAAACATTTTGGTTAGGAACAAAAATTTGAAACATGATTTGAGAATTTTCTTATTAAAATTTTCCCTAAGTTAATTTTGAAATCATTCTATTTTTACGTTTTTTTGGGGTAATTAATTGATTAAATATGATTTAGTTATGAATTTCCAAAGTTGAGGCTATCAATTTTTTTAAGGGGCCATTTTAATTAGGAGTATAAATATATATATATAGTTTTCAATTTTTAAAATTTCCAAATAAAATTCAAGCCATATATTGGAACATGAAATTGATAAACATGAGAAAATAATAATTTATAGTTGTGAAAACATTTACGAAAAGGGCCTAAAAAAATGATTTGGTTATTTTTGGTTCCTTAACCATTTCTTAAAGTGGTTCCTAGTGGTGGTATCACCCAAGGATGGGTTCGCCCCCCACCCATCAAAGTAAAAAAATATAACTTCAGGATTGAAAGTCTACTTATTGTTCTAATCACATGGGCCAACCAACAACATTAATGAATCCACAATAGTTATTTGTTTTGAAAGGTTGGTTTTGATTGCAACATACTAGACAATTTAGTTCATATCAAGGACTTTTGCCTCACCCTATTGCACAATTCATTCATATTTTAATATGGAGGTGCATTTCATGTATTGTGGTGGAGATGTTCTAAGTCTTATTTAAATTGATAAAGCCTGAAAAGATGATCAATTAGACACTCCATGTTATTTGTTTACATAAATGGAAAGTAGCCTTAAAATACACCTTCATATTGTAAACTTTACAATATTATTTAATCCAATGATCAATATGGGCATGTTATTTGATGTTATGCCAATGATATAAAAAATTTACATTTAAATATTTTTTTCAAAACTACAAGTAGATTTTTTCCTATTTTTCAGGCATCTATTTTATAGAAAGTAGGTTTAAAGTAGGAAAAATATTGAATTTTTCTACTTTCTTGGATATTGTTGCTTTAAAATGTACTTATGTGATTTCAACTTTTATTTAAAAAGTAATACTATATCAAGTTTTCTAATGTAAAAGTATTTTTGAACACATTTTGGCCAATATGTTTTGAAAATACTTTTTAACCTAGTTTTATTATGCAAAGGTTTCTCAAACTTTGTATACAACAAACTATAAATTCACTATTAAACAACATGATGGTTTGATAATGAATGAAAACATTTTGACTCTACTTTCTTGTATTTATGTGCAAAAGTATGACTACATGAACGATAACTACTTTTTGTCTCCAATTGTTGATGCTTTCACCCTAAACATTAGATCTTTAAAAATAAGGAATGGTAATGGAGATCTTAATTTAGTTACTATCAATTGCTTGTAAACATCAAGTTGGTGATGAAAATGGGGACTAGAATTTTGATTTTTCTATGAAAGACTAATAATAGAGTAATTAAGTTGCAAAATACATTTTTTGGTAATTTGGTAAATAATTAAAAATTCATTCACATGCAAAATTTCAATTTGGAATATGAATAAATCCTTATGTGTGCATTGCCAAGGGAGAGATTAGAACCTATTACTACATTTTCAGGGAATTAGAAAACCCATTTGTCTTTGAGGGGATTTATAAGCCCATTTATGTCATATAAAAACAAATACATCCATATCAAATATTTCTCACTTAAAGTACCACCTTTAAAACTTTTTACATTCTTTTGTTGTTTTTAAGAAATACACCATTTTATCTTCCCCAATTGTTGTTGTTCATTGACTTTTCATCCTTCCAAGGGCTGCATATCTTTTAACGGTTGTTTATGAACCTTATTCCCTAAACCATATAACTTCCTCATGAATGGCTTACATTATCATTTATGTGATTATAAATCAAAATTTGTTGTTTAGGTGCTTGAGTTGACCTTTTTTAAGTTTTGTAATTAAGCTTGGAAAAAAATATAAATCAGAATTGTTTTGGAAGGAACTCAAATCAAAAGGTCCTTAAAATTGCCTAAAATCAGAGTTAGACATTATTTCCCACACAATTATTGAACTAAAGCCAAGGATATTAGTTGAAAGTACATGACAATTATGTAGGCCATATGGAATGTTATCAAATCCAAAAATTAACATTCCTATGGAATTATGGACATTGATTTGGGTGGAGATGGAAATGAAAATTTATTTCAACTTCAAATCATGGATGTTTGATGTTATTGAAGCTTAAAAAATCAACAAAAGATTATCACTTGTAATTAGACATAAAGACAAATAATTGTTCCAAAAAAAAGATTAATTGATGCATGTAATCAAAATTTTGGTCTCGACAAAAAAAAGTTCAACATAATTTAGGTTAATTGATGAATTTAAGTGCACTTTTGGTCTTGACAAAAAAAGTTCATTTTTTTTTCATTTTCATTAAAAGGTTTTAATGAGTGGGTTGGTATCATGACATTGAGATCATAAAAAATTCACGCTTGAAAAATCACCAACCTTAAGAAAGGTGATTTGGTGAGATTGATTGCAATGAAGATGATCATTTTTTGAGTGCAAGGTCTTGAAAGGGGTGTTCAAAATGACTTATTTGTTTTCAATTTGAAGTTACAATGCTCTTCACATCCTTTATAAAAGTTTCATCTTTTGAGTGCAAACTTTTCAAGAGGGTTGTTTTGAATTTAACAATCTATCTCCTTTCCAAAGTCATGATCTACTTCACACATCCTTGCATAGTTATGACATTCTTGGTGCAGGAACGTTATGGAAGCCCAAAGAAGCACGAAAATTCGTTAAAATTCGCGAAAATTTGTTAAAATTCATTAAAATTCACGCCGAAGAATGTTTTGACAAGGTGCTAAATGAAGAATTTTAAAGAATTTTAATGTGCAAAATGAAGAATGTCATTACTAGGCATCCTTGAATCAAAGCTCATCTTTTGAGTGAAAATTCTTCAAGGGAGTAGTTTTGAATTCAATATCCTTGTTTCTTATCCAATATCATGATTTATTTCACAAGTCATCAAATGAAAATTTCAAAAATATTATTCTAAATTAAAAATTTGATAATCTAAACAAATCTACATCTATCTTTTCATTTTTTTGGACACAACAAGCACATATAGAAGGACCCATCAACCCACAAAATATTTGGTTAGCTATAAGGGAAATGCAAAACCAAAGATGGAAGAAGCAAATCCCAATTTCATTTTTGCAATGGATTTCCAATCTTATAAATGCATGGTTCACATATCAACGTGGCATTTCAAATAAATATATCAATGAAGAAAGAATTCATGATTAAATGATTTTGGACATGAGAGTTTGATTGAGTTTAGAAGGCACTATAGGAAGTACAAACAAAATCATGACATTCATTTTTTTTTTGCATTTTTAATTTTAGCCTTTGGTACCCATTTGAGATAAAAGAAACCCAATCTTTGCATTTGCCATTAACAAAACAAATGTCCATATTTGAAAGCATTCAACGACAACCTTTGTTCAAAGATTCAAAAGCTGAAAGAATGTTGAAGGAGGCTCACACACTTGATTGATGGATTTGGATTTTGTGATTGTAAATAATTGCAAAGTATCATCCATATTTCAAACATAAAGAAAAGTAGGTTGCATTGTGGCTTGTCAACAAATCAAAGAATTTGCTGCAATGACACCAACAAATCAAACACCACATGCATGCAAAGTAGAACTTGTTGCAATGGCACTTGGGATTATACAATTGGACATTTTTTCATAGAACACAAAACTTGCAAAACATGTCAAAGCTTGAGAATACAATAAGACAATGGATGTCATTTCAATAAATGCCATGAGAGGGCTTAATTTCAAATAAGTTCACTTTTATACAAGTGCTTCATGCACGAGCTAAGTTTGCAAGCAAATCAAAACAACACCCAAGGCACGTTTACAATTAGATCACACAATCTGGTTAGAACTTAGGTATTTAAAAAATGGCATTAGTAGATTCATTGACATGCATGAAAATGTGACAACATAAAAGATGCTTGCACATTAGTCAAAAAGATAAAAAGCCTACAAGGTTTTTGTGAAATTTGATGTTTATGTTAGGAGGCCCTTGATCATTGCATTCAAAGTTCATGAAAATAGTTTGTGAGAGAAAACACATTACAAAACAATTTCTTAAATTAAACTTTGGAGATATTGTCCAAGCGACTTTATATTAACATCCATGTTGTTCTTGCAAGTGGGACTTAAGTGAAAGTAAAGACAAATGATTAAGTGTGTGGTATATATAGAAATTTGCATTTTGGAGGTGCTCAATACACAATGTATGTACGTGGAACAATCCAAAATGACTAAATGATGTGAAACTAAATGATCTAACTTTTCGGCAAGTTTTCGTTTTGTAGGTGGTGTAATATGTAAGTATGTTGTTCAATCTCAAGTGATTGAATAAAGTAAAATTAAACTAATCCAATCAAATATGTAAGTAGGTGAAACCTTGAGATATTTCACTTTGAAATTGTTGAAAACTATGAAACTGGATTAACCAAACCAATTGGTTGTTTCAATTGTGCAAATTTGCTTGTAAGTGGTGACCAAACTTTGTATAGACTTAGAAGCAAAGTCTTCTTGCTTAAGATTCACAACTTTTGCAAGCATCTTTTAATATGTAGAAAAGGATTACCTACCTACTACCACACACATTTTTTTCAATTTTGTGAGGCAATTTGTTGCAAGATGGGTCAAGAGAAGATTGATGCACTCATTGACAAAAAGAGAAGAGAACAAACTGCTTTCTATCAAAATTTCCAAGTAAGTTATGTACTTCGTTTATTGAGCTTTCATTTCAACACTTCTTGCATAAAAAAGGGTTTGTTGTGCATGCTGCATATATCATAGAGGATGGTCAAAAGCTTCACTTTAAAGACTAGGAGACTTAGTGGAGACCAGAGACCAAGCCACTCAGGTGCACCAACAGTGGACCAAGACTCAAGTTTCCAAGTTCATTGAAGAAACCCCTTTGTAGACCTCCCCCCCCAAAAAAGAAGAAGAAGAAGAAGAAAAGGCATTTTAGGGTTAAGGATGATGCTCATCTTCTATCTTTTTGGGTCCTTTGAGAGAGCTTTGGCCACACTGAAACTTTATGTTGTCAACAATGGGCATCAACAATGGACCAAGACTCAAGTTCCCCAATTAATTGAAGAAACTCATTTGCTTTAAAAAAAAGGGAATTTAGGGTTTGCTGATGATGATGGTCATGTTCTATCTTATTGGGTCCCTTGAGAGAGAGAGAGAAGAGAGAGCTTTGCCCCCCATTGAAACTTTCTTTTGTCAATCGAACCTTTTTGTGTTTATCGACAACACTTGGGACGGTTTGATTAAGTGACTCATGAACTACCATTTCTGGATATGAGGGTTTCAAGTTTCAACCCATGTTGGGTGGTTCTTTGATTTTGTTAAGAACCTCTGGTTCCTGGTTTTTAAAAAAAAAAAAAACTTTAGAAATCAAAGGAAACCTCTCTGGTTCCAGATTTATTTATTTATTTATTTTTTGGCACCAGTATATTCAGAATCATTTAAATATTTTCAAAATAAAAAACCTCTGATTCAGTGGGGTTTTTCGGGGGGTCAAAGAACCGAAGGTTCTTTGAAAGAAGGGAAAAATCAGCAGCGTAGGGTAAGTTCTTTAATGACCCGGTTCTTTGATTTCCTAAACCCAACAAGTACCTACAGCTCTAAAGTTAAAACCTGCTCTTTTCTTTTCTTTTCTTTTCTTTTCTTTTAAAAGCTCCCCTCCGTTCCTGTCAAGGGCTCGGAACCGGTTCTTAGACGATTTGAGAACCATTGGTCAAGGGTGTACATATATACCCTGCCTTTTAGCGGCGTGGTTCGAGGTTCCCAAGAGTGGGTTAAAACCTACCTCCCAACACGGGTTTCAACTTTCAAACCCATCAAACTTCCTTTTAATCTCCAAAGGAGCTTGTAGTTGCATCATATTGGACCCAAGCTTTTTTGAGATATCATAGTGTGTGTGCGGCCTTATGAAAAAGCTCATAAGTTGATTCGTTTGAATATGCCGAATTCCTTTTTTTGTCTTGGGATTGATTTGATTGGGTACCAAATTCCATGCCCATATGTACGTAAGTAGGTAGCCACCAAAATATAAATAAATAGTAAATAAATAAATAAATAAATAATCTCCAGAAAAAATAATAGAAAAGCGCGGGGGCTTCTTCAAGGGGAGCAAGATGAGCCTTTTGAAAAGAAGCTCCATTTCTAGAATTGTCTTTAGTATTATTGGCCCAAGATGAAAACTATGGATACAAGGTTTTTAGTGCTAGCGTTAGCACTTCTCACCTATGGGAAATGTAGGATCTCGTCTTTTTGTCATTTACTAGCCTCTTTCTTTGGACCCCAAAGTGCTTGAGATTTTATTGCAATGTAGGGGAAAAAAAACGAGAGTAGTGGATGGATGGATGGATGGATGGATGCATGGATGAATAAATTTGGGAAGAAATGAATGTTAAACTTCCAAACCTAAACTCCTATAGAGTTTCCCCTTATCTGCCCCCAATGCTAGGGTACAAGTGTTCAATTCATGGCCCCAAATTTTTTGGCATCTCAACCCTTGGCCTCATCCTCACGCCAAGTGTTCAACTTATGTCACACACTCTCTTTTTCCATGCTACAAGCCAATCCCATAACAGGGCTTATCCTAAAACCACTACTGGAAATGAAAACAACCCCATTTTTTGAGCTTAGCAATCTTACTTCAATGTAAAGAAGGAGAAAAACCATGCATGTATTAAAAAAACAAGGGTACGGATGGGAGCTCATGCACAAGAAGTACCAAAACACAAGGTGAAAGTTATCATGAACCTAAACAATAACTAGCTCTAAGGCAAAGGAGGGTAGGGTTATTGCACCTTACTCCCCTTAAGAAGTATTGGTTTCTTGCACCTTTAAAAAGGTGCATTCACCCTTGGTGTTAGGGACTCTAGGGTTGAGTCCGGTAATACCATGCTAAGCAATTTAGGACTTAAACCTAGTTGCCATGAAAGTCTTATGTTAAGCTAGCATTCGCTTAAAATTGAACTATGGTTCATTCAACATTGGGTGCCACCTAGGATGCCACCTAGATTTCCATTTAACACTGACTTAACATCAAGTGTGAATGCACCAGAAGCAGTTGTAAGATCTCTCTCTCTCTCTCTCTCTCTCTCTTAATGAGTATTGGTAATATTCCTCCTCTTTTCTTTGAGGGGTATTGGCACATATAAAGTACCCTCCAAATATACTAGGAATTGTCTCCTAGTGCTTTTACACTAGTGTTACATTCATGGTGTGGAATGAGGCAAGTAGTAGTAGTAGTAGTATGGAAGAAACGAGGTTGTTGAAGGTGTAGTGTTGACCTAACAAGCCATTATTTCAGCTCATAAATGTCTAAAGTATATAGCAATTTGAGGGTTTCCATCTGGGTAGGTTGTCAACCTTGCAAATGTGCAACATTGCAACTAAGCCTTTTTCTAAAGACGTGAATTGTTGATTAGAAAATCAACTTGTTGGGTCGGGGTTCTTTAAAATTGCTGGTCATCCGAAACAATCATCCTTGAAAAGATGGAATTGTGTCTTTGGACCAAAAGGAAAGGAAGAAGACCGATTTGGATTCTTCTCCCAACCCCTCCCCCCCATGTTTTGGTCCCAAGTCACAAAGCCATCACCAAATCTGAAAGAAGACAAAATTGAAACCTTGAAATTGAAAAAATATTAAAATGGAGTCAAGATGTCAAGACCTCCTTTCCAAAGGATTATACAAAGATGGTTTTTAAAGGACTCACAATGGATGAATAAGTTATTGGATGAACCTTTCAAAGGATTATATCAAAGATGGTTTTGCAAGGACTCACAATGGATGAATAAGTTATTGGATGATGCTAATGCAATGGAAGTTTAACCAATCCTAGTGTGTGATACATCATTTGGGGGCAATCGAAATCTATGGGATTTAGGCCAATTCTCAAGTTTGGGTGAATGCAAATGGATGTGCTGGAATGTAATGCAAGTGTCACCAATTTGTGTTATAACCACTCACAATGAAAATTTGACCATTGATGCTATAGCCAAACAAATGGATACAAAGGAGTTGTTATTTAAATTTGACAAATTATGGAGTTGACAAATGGTCTAACAAATTCAAGGGTTTCACAAAAGATCTAGACAACTAATTAGGAAACCGTTGTAGATTATGGTGATGAAAATATCTAGATATAATTAAATTGTGTGAACTTTACAAAAATAAATGAACATAATTATCAATTTTGCCTATCCCAAATTCCAATACCCAATATGGTGAAATAAAACAAAATAAAATGCTTTCTTTTTTTTAATTTATTGAATATTTATGCCATTCACTTGTTGGCTTTTTAATCAAGAACTTCAAAGTAATATTGTTGTAGAAGAAATTCAAACCACAAATTGTAAATCATGAACATAATGTTGGCACTATTGACAACACTCACAAATGCATATTGTGAAGATTGGAGATTTGACAAGTTTGCAACATTTCTTAAGTACCTATAACGCTCTTAAACAATTTATTAACCTTTTAAGTTTGTAAATTAAATACATAGATTGATGTGGTTGAATAAGGGGGACCCTATTGTTTAATGTAATTCCAAAATATTACCTAGTGCCAACTTTTTGGGGTTATGGAAAATCGGAAGGAAATAAGCTTTATTTTGTTGTAATTTTCATACAACTATTGACTAGTTTTTTGGATGAGATTTCAAATTTTTTAAAAAAATGGACTTATTAAATAAGTATTTGAATTAAATTAAATTAAATTAAATTAAAAAATTAAAAATCAATTCAATTAGAGACTTGTTCGAGCGGGTCACCCAACAAGGGCCATTATAGAAGAATATGTGTGGCCCCCAAAAGGCATTTTCCGTAAGCCCACCCCCCTCCCACCCAAATATCAATCATTGATATATTGACTACCTATTGACCCCAAAAAATTGAAAGTTGGGATGTCAAACACTACATACATGCACACAAAATTCCCCCGGGGCAAACCCCCTTCCTAATAACCGCGAGATTGAGCTTTTGGCAGCCAAAGCCCCTTCCTAATAACCGCGAGATCGAGGTTTTGGTGGACAAACAAACCCCCTTTCTATAACCGCGAGATCGAGCTTTGGGCGGGCAAACCCCCTTCCTAAGCTTCTTTAAGTGCCCTAAGGATTCAGTAGGAGAAGGGACTACGCCAATATTGGGAACAGAGTTTTTTTTTTTTTTTTTGAGGTGCCAAGTTTCGCCAAAATGCGAAAAATAAAAATAAAAAGGGAATCTTCTGTCGCAATATTTTGTTTTTCTGAAAAAAAATCGCCAGATTTGGAGAGAGTTTCTTTTTTTTTCGCTAAAATCTTTCGCCACATTTGGACTCTGCTTTTAGTTTGGTAGCAGTTTTAAAACTGGTTTATTCAAGAAGAAATTAAACTACCAGCGTCTTTTTTTTTTTTTTTGTGGTGAAAGAAAACTCGGAAATTTTTGAAAGTTTTGGTTTCTTTATTGTAAATTCGAAATAAATTGCTAAAACATCGCCAAAATTTCGAAACGACAAAAATTGGAAAAAAAAAAAAAAAAAAACCCTGGTTTAGACTGGTTTAGACAGGTTATTAAAAGCTGCCGCCATTTAATGCTAAATCCCTCTTGGGAAGCTAGCCAATAATGCAACATCTGAAATTTGGAAAAATAAAATCACTGATTGGGAGTCGACCTATTTAAACTTGAATATCATTATTAAAAAAGAAAAGAAAATCAGGTAGTAATATTTTCCTAAATATTATTTAGGGAATATTGTTCCCACTCTAAATCAGCTTTTTTTTCCGCGGGCGAAAAATTGCCACTTGGGCGACCAAAAAATTAAGGGCCTGTGAATATAAGAATTTTTAAAATATTATTTTTATTTCTTAAAGTTTTTCTTTTGCAGGAAAAATGGGGGCAAAGTTGTATTTCAAGCAAGAAAGTAAAAATCGCCATATTTAAACCACAGCTTCTAGTATGTCGCCAGAATAATATAGCAGGGTTCCCCAAAAATTCGTCTTTCCTTTATGACCTGTAACCAATTTTGGCTAAGTCCTCTTGTGTTCAATCGCCAGTTATGATTTAATATAATAATAAAAAATAATTAATTATGATTCTCGACCGCCCTAAAATCGGCACAGCAAGCACGACTAGAGTCCTGGGTACAGTAGGCAGAAGACCATAGGTAGAGAGGTAGGTACATAGGTGAGGTGGTACCTACCTACCTACCAAAACTAGGTACCTACGTACGTTACATAAGTAGAGTATTAGCCTTTCTCACCTGCGAAGTAGTGTTTTTTCTTTTCTAGAATTTTTGTTTGTTAGCCAAAGTGGCGATCATCCATAGGAAGATGTAGAAAAAGTGCCGACCGTCCTTCGGAAGGTTTAGCCAGATCTGGCTATTACCCAAACCCAAACGTGAAGTACAAATCTTTAATCATCTCTCTATGTTTTTGGCTAAACTTCCACTGAAAACCAAATATAGAAATCTGACGATTTTTTTGTCCCCTCACTTCTGGCGATTGAAAACCTCCAAAAGCTCACTCACTTCATTTTCAAAATTTTAAAATTTTAGTTTCGCTCCTAGGTGAAAATTTTCGCCAATAAAAAAAAGGGCCGTTAATCAATCAACTTGTCTATATTTCTGGCTAAACAAAGAAAACCAAAAATAGAAATCTGAAGACTTTTACTTTCGTTTTTCCTCACTTCTGGCGATTTGAAAACCTCCAAAAACTCACTTCATTTTCAGTATTTTAGATTCTAAATTCGCTTTTATAGGCGGAATTTCGCCAATAAAAAAAGGATGTCAATCATCGGTGTATATTTCTGGCTAAAAACTGAGAACCAAATAAAGAAATCTGGTGATCTTGACTACCCCTTTTTTTCTTCCCTCACTTCTGGCGATTGAAAAACCTACAGAATCACTTTATTTTCGAAATTTTAAGTTTTAAATACTCTTTTCTGGCGAAACTTAGCCACTAAAGTTTTTTTTGGTTTTTTTTTTAAAAACATTTTTAAAAGAGAAAAAGAAAGGGCTGAAGTCGGACTGAGAAGGTCTGTTTTTTTTGTTTTGTTTTGTTTTGTTTTTCCAACTCCACAACAAAAGGCGGAAAGAAAAGGGCAAAAGAGGAAAAGAAATCACAAAGGAAGGAAGGAAGCTCCCTGGTGAGGAAGAAAAAGCGGTAGCCACACACAAGAGGAACCAAACCCCGTATGTCCGTCTTCTGCGCATTCGCGATAGCGCACACCATCGCTGCGCAATCCACAAGAGTTTCTCACCATCGCCACCAGCAACAGCAGCAGCTGAAGAAGAAAAAGAAAAACCCATCTCTGTATCGATCTGCTGTTCCTGTATCGTCTGGATTTTTCTTCTAGCTTTTCTGTTGTATCAGGTAAGAAGAGTGAGTTCATTCATTCACTCATGGTGCTGCTTCTTACATGTGGTTTTGGGTTTGGTCCCCATTTCACGGTGGCTGTTGCAAAGTATTCCACAAGTTTGTTGTTGTTGTTGAATTTTATCTTATTTGATTTGATTTTATTTTGGGGGATTCATTTAGATTCCTGTTTCTTTTCTGGTTCTGGATTTGCTGTTGTTTCTGGGGGTTGAATTTGTTCTTTGTGGATTCTTTTGTTTTGTGTTTTGTTGGGTTTTGGTTCTTGCGGTAGTAGGGAATCTTCAGGTTTCATTCTACTTGTGTTTTTGGAAGGTGGGTTTTGTGGAGGAACATGGTTTCTTCGTTTGATGCTCTTGTTGTTGTTGAGTGGTGTTTTTGAGGTTATTGTTGTTTTGGTTTTGTAACAAGGTGTTTTGTGGAGCGAGTAGCTGGGGTGGACGGATAAGAAGGTGGTCATCGTCGTCTTCTTCTTCTTCCTCTTTCCAGGAGTTTGGCCATGGCTGCTGCAATGCATTGCGGAGTAGGCAGTGTGGGAGCCGTGACGGGGTCCGTCATAACAAGTCTAGCCAGTGACAACGCGACGAGACAACTGGGAGCGTCGTCGTCCTTCGCGGGGTTGCGACTAGTTGGCAAGGGGATTGCCAGCGGGAGCCATCATCATCATCATCATCTTCAGGTGCCATGTCCACAAGTAGGCGTGGGACGAAGAAGGCCACGACAGGATGGGAAATTGGCCAATTTAGCAGTCGCTGCGGCAAGCGTGGAAACGCTGGAGAAGAAGACGGACGCGGAGCTGGTCGAGTTGTCTATCAACACCATCCGCTTCCTGGCCATAGACGCAGTGGAGAAGGCGAACTCAGGCCATCCAGGTCTCCCCATGGGTTGCGCACCAATGGGTCACATCCTGTACGACGAGGTCATGCGCTACAATCCCAAGAACCCCTACTGGTTCAACCGCGACAGGTTTGTCCTGTCTGCTGGCCATGGCTGCATGCTCCAATACGCCTGCCTGCACCTCGCAGGCTATGACAGCGTCCTGGTACGAAAGACCATCTTTCCCTTCACACCCATTGCTCCAGTAGCTCCTCTAAACTGCAAACCACCCATTGCTCTATTGTTGTAGTATTCCACAATTCAAGCAATTCTAACAACCTATACCCTTCGCTAAAATTTCATTGAAGATTGGTCGTCAATGTTTCAAGCAAGAGTGTCATGAAAAGCAAAAACACCCATGTGAGTGAATGGATTCATGGAAGGAGCTTTTCATGAGCACCACCAACTGATGATGAGATCACCAGCATTTGTTTGTTTGTTTGTTTGTTTTTTGCATCACTTTTTTGTGTGTGTTGTGCAGCTGGAAGACTTGAAGCAATTCAGGCAGTGGAAGAGTCGTACACCTGGTCACCCAGAGAATTTCGAAACCCCTGGTGTTGAGGTCACCACAGGTAAGATAAATTAATGGACTACTTACTACTTGTGGTATTGTTTTCTTCCTTTTTTTTCCTCTCACATGCCACATACTGGGTTTTTCTTTTGTAATGGAGGAACTTTCTGTCTAGTGTCAAGGGTTTGGTGTGTGGGCAGAGTTCATGGTTTTTACTTGCTGCAAGTTATCAGGGCAGATGTTTGGCTGAACAGATAGATGGGTTCCAACATTGGATTGATTAAATGTACACAAGTACTTTGCTACTGCCAAAGGATTTGATTTATGGGTGGCTTGTGTATAGGGCCTCTTGGACAAGGTATTGCCAATGCTGTGGGTTTGGCTCTGGCTGAGACTCACTTGGCTGCTCGCTTCAACAAGCCTGATGCCAAGATTGTTGACCATTACACGTACTTGCTTCACCTAATTGGAGTCACTCCTGGTTTTGCTTTTGAGTATCCATTCTTGGGCAAGCTGTTATGCTTTCTTAAGATTTGAAGCAGGGAGAAGGTTTAAAAGATTGCCTTCTTTATGGTTAGGTGCAACAATAACACCATGTGTTGTTGCCAAGAAGTGCAAAGATCACTGAACAGGAATTGGGTTTTGTGTCCTGCAGCTACTGCATTGTAGGAGATGGTTGCAACATGGAAGGTATCTCGAATGAAGCAGCATCTCTTGCAGGTCACTGGGGCCTTGGCAAGCTTATTGTGTTTTACGATGACAACCATATTTCCATTGATGGAAGCACTGCGATTGCCTTCACAGAGGATGTGAGTGCTCGTTATGATGCACTTGGATGGCATACAATCTGGGTTAAGAATGGTAACACCGACTATGATTCTATCCGTGCGGCAATTGAGGAGGCCAAATCTGTGACTGACAAGCCAACCTTGATCAAGGTTTCAGTCCTAGCATTCTAAAAGTTGTGAATTGTGACAATCTACTAGGCTTGTGTCATTCTTGTTCCTTCTATCTTTCTTAATTTTTTCACAAACCAGACTAAATATCTGTGTTGGCTGATGTGTGCTAATTTCATGACTCTGGAATAATACAGGTTACCACCACCATTGGTTTTGGATCACCCAACAAGGCAAATTCCTACAGTGTGCATGGGGCAGCCTTGGGTTCTAAGGAAGTTGATGCCACCCGTCAGAACTTGGGCTGGCCTTATGAGCCATTCTTTGTACCGAATGAGGTGAAGAGGTAATTGCACTTTGCCTTACAGGACTTCACTTCTGATATGAAGTCTTGCAGTCCTTCCTGCAGGCAGACTCTGTTGGCTGAAATCAGCCCATTAGATGCTACTTATTTCTAAATGCTTTGACAGTGATGGAATGTCTTCAACAGAGGGGTTGTATGAATTCTGATGTTGTTTGTCTTCTGAATAGCTGTGAGTGTCCTGGTATTATGCTCTTTCTGGAAACATGGTGACTAATGAGGTTCCTTGATGGTTGTCTCCCAGCCACTGGAGCAAGCACATCAAAGAAGGAGCTGCTCTGGAGTCTGAATGGGAGGATTCATTGGCTGCCTATGAAAAGAAGTACCCAACTGAAGCTGCTGAATTCAAGTCTCTCCTCAGCCTCAAGCTGCCAGAGGGATGGGAGAAGGCTCTTCCAGTGAGTTTGTATCTCTAGAACATTTCTGTGGAAAATAGCAAAGCCAAGTTGTTTGTTATGTTCTTTTACTTCAATGTTGTGTGTAGTCTCTGTGGGTGACTTAGTGTCCATGGTCTGTGGCTTGAGTCGTGCTTGTGGTGTGTTTCTTTTCTTCTCAAAAGATCTTGCTTGTAAAGTTCGCCATGTTTCTCTCTCCTCTTCCTCTCTGTTCGTTTGATTCTTTTCTGGTTTTGTTTATGTTCCTATTTCTTCTTGGTATCTTTGGTCATGCCCTTCTCTGTCATATTTTGTTGAGTTAGCCAGCATCATGGCTGAGTCTTCCCCTTATTGCAATGGCTGTGTGTGTTCTCTTAAGTGGAAGGATTCATGTTTCATTAGTGTTTCTGATGAAATTTGGGGTGGGTGATTGCAGAGCTTCACACCTGAGAATCCTGCCGATGCCACACGTAACCTCTCCCAGACATGTCTGAATGCCCTTGCAAGAACATTGCCAGGTCTAATTGGAGGCAGTGCTGACTTGGCTTCATCCAACATGACCCTGTTGAAGATGTTTGGTGACTTCCAAAAGAAGACTCCAGCTGAGCGAAATTTGAGGTTTGGAGTGAGGGAGCATGCTATGGGAGCCATTTCAAATGGAATTCTGTTGCATTTGAGTGGGCTTATCCCATACTGTGCCACTTTCTTCATCTTCACAGACTACCTGAGAAATGCAATGCGACTTTCTGCTCTGAGTGAAGCAGGCGTGATCTATGTCATGACCCATGATTCCATTGGGCTGGGAGAGGATGGACCTACTCATCAGCCCATCGAGCATCTGGCCAGCTTCAGGGCCATGCCCAACATGCTCATGTTGAGGCCTGCAGATGGCAATGAAACCTCTGGGGCCTACAAGGTGGCAGTCCTCAACCGTAAGAGGCCCAGCACATTGGCACTCTCAAGACAAAAGTTGCCGAATTTGCCTGGGACATCAATTGATTCGGTAGCATTGGGAGGATACATTGTTTCAGATAACTCTACAGACAACAAACCTGATGTGATCCTTATTGGAACAGGGTCAGAACTGGAGATAGCATTCAAGGCAGGTGAGATTATTCGGAAGGAGGGCAAGACCGCACGGGTGGTATCATTTGTTTGCTGGGAGCTTTTTGAAGAGCAGAGTGCCGAGTACAAGGAAAGTGTACTGCCAAAGGCTGTTAAGGCCCGTGTGAGTATTGAGGCAGGAACCACATTTGGGTGGGAGAAGTATTTGGGTTCAGAGGGTAAGGCTATTGGTGTGGATCACTTTGGTGCCAGTGCCCCTGCAGGCATTTTGTACAAGGAGTATGGGCTCACTGTTGACAAAGTTGTTGATGCAGCTAAAGAGTTATTGGGATAGATACATGGCTCAAACAAGATGGTTTCAGGGATGTGATTCTAATAGGCTTCGGGCTTCAGGATCCCAATGTGTTCCAACCTTTTACATCACCAGCGCTTAGTCAAAAAATATGTTGTATTTAGATAAGATGGGGGCCCATATTAGTGTCTTGGGTACAACAGAGATGCTTTTTGTTTCTTCAGTTGTAGCTTTAAAATCTTGAAATTGGCATTGGGCTTCACCAACTGAGCTTTATGGGCCAAATCACTGATTATCAAAAGAGCATGTAATGAGTGGCTTTTACACCATGGATGTTGGCTTTTTACCTTGCTTGCAGATCAGTTGCAGACTGAGAGATTCAAGACTCTTTGTGCAATAGCTCATTGGTTGTGGAGGTTACCAAAGGAAGTGATTAAGGGCTGTGTTTTGGGTTGTTGGTTCCATTCACTTGCAAGATGCAAGGGCATTCTTGTTCTGGAAACAAAGGTGAGGTCATGTATGTTGGTAGACAAAGGGAGGGGGGGGGTGTTCCAGCTGCTTGCATATGTTTCACCATGACAGAGGTGGAACAATAATGTTTTGAAAGTTATAGAAATTCCATGGTTGGAACAACCCATGCCCCCAACTTCAAAACTTTTTAAGGGGAACATACAATTGAAGAACTTGGAACCACTTCAGGACTACATAAAAAGGGGATGTGGTATGAACTACCATTGAGAACATGTGGCAAATTTCGAGGACACAAGGAACTTCTGTGCAAAAAAAGATTGGAGATTGATTGAAGTTCCAATTGTCCATTTCCATGCTCTAATAGTGTACTAACTATGGTAACATTTTCCCCTGCAATCCATGATAGAAAATTGTTCATTTCCATGCACTATTCGCATGTTAACTACAAAAATTTCTTTTCCTGCAATTCAATGATAGACAAGTTGCACATCAACAATTGAATTCCTCAAAAAGCTTGAATGCTTACAAAATATTTGTGGTGGTTGCAATTTTTTTTGAACTCTTTGGAGCCAAACCTATAGAACTATCAAACAAAACACCCAGTACTTCAAATTCATGAAACTTCAAATTGGACAAGGTTGGTAAAATGAAGTGGTTGCTAACAAATCATTGAAATTATCTAAGATCATTTTATTCAATCGTCAATTATGAGAACTAAAAGTTGATAGCCAAAATTTTTTGATCGCCAATCGTAACAACTAAAAGTTTACAATTGAAAGTTTTCAATTGCCTAATTTAGTGATAGGAAATTTGAAATTTTGGTCATTAATCTTGCGACAATCAAATTCGTTTTCAGTCACCATACATAATGGGGACAACCATTATCTTCCATATTGTGAAAACTATGATTTTACAAGCTACAAATATACATCATGAACATTTGAATAACAATTGCCCCACAACCAATTTATTGACTTTTGTGCTCAATTGTATGTAAATAGTATGATCATATAATTGAAACTTAGTTCACTAAAACTTTAATGGGTGGTGGTTTTTTACTGTTTAAATTGTGGATAGTTTTGCAATGACATAGAAAACATAAGACTTCGCCAACATGTTTATTCCCTATCAAGGTTCCTCATGTTACATTTAATCACTTTTTGAAACCATACATGGGTGCTTGAGCATATCAACATAAAAAAAACCTTAGAAAAGTCAAAATATCATTGAAATGAAGTACCCAATTTAACAAACTAACTTGATTTCAATGAAGTGAACTTGCATCCATCATTGGACATTTGTAAACATTGATAAGTAGTTCAACATTAGTCCCAAACACATCTTCCATACAAACCTTGATCACAATTGAGTTGCTTTAATCTTACCACTAAGTTCAAGCCTCCAATTCAATACAATCTTTCAATGTTCAAAAGGAAAACAAGCAAAACATAGTTTTGTCTTCTTTGTACTAACATCCAATGGTCTACTCTCAAACCTCAACTTCATTATGCATTCCTTTAACCTCAATAGAAAAGGAATGCCCAAGACATTCCCAAATTTTTTTAAAATGATGAAACAACAATCCACAATATTGCAAAGTTGCAACTACTCTTTACAAAATCTTTAACAAAACATAAACACCACTCCTACTGTCACTAGTTTATACAATTTTTAAAATGGTTCACCTCTCATTTCTTTCTATTTTTCATTTGAAAGTGATTGTTAAATTTTTTATCTATCAAATACTTATGATCATTGCTTTAAAAAAATCTATTTATAATATAATAATTATCAAACTTTTCACATGGCTTATAACTTATTCCAATCATATAGAATCACAATATTTAATATATTATACAAATTTTATAAAAATTAAAAATCATTTCATTAATTTTTTAAATATACATTTTTTTGTGCAAATATATTTTAACATTACACATATGAAATGATTTTTAAAAATTTCTTTTTTGACATTTGATTTCTTTGTGTTTTGACGTACTAAAATATACCCAAAAAAAGTGAAATTTTTTCATATTAATAATGACATGGTTTAAGTTCAAATGTGGTAACTTTGAAAAATAATATTATGTGACAACAATCTTGCCCACCCTAATGTGCTTTCACCTTCAGAATCTAGTTTTGTGTGTTTTGTTATTGTTTTGTTATCTAGGCTTGCAATATTACGACTAGTTTATGAATCCATATAATATTATGTGTTTGTAGGTTGTATCTTGAAGCAAAGCTAGAATGAAAGTAAAGTCAGTATGAATTGAGTGTTCTTGCATGCAAGACTGTACTAAGTTCATGGTAGAAGTACTTCACAGTAGCACCAGGTGTACTCAGATTTGATGTTGAACCGCAAATGCTTGCAAGACTACTTAGTTCCCGTTAGTTCCGTTAGACAAATGTTTTGCATGGGTGCACTCATAAAATTTGTGAATTGAAATGAGCATTTGATTTCTCTCTCTGTTGTTACATATGAATTGAGTGCTCTTTACAGTGGCTTTTGTTACTGGAAGTGGCATCATGGCAGATTTGGTCTTACTCCTGCATGTGAATTCATGTATAATTCTGTTATATGGGAAATCAGTTTGTTCTATGCCATTGCAAATGTCAATGGGAAAGGACATGGGACTGTCCCAATAATCCCTTATGGTCTGCATTCCCTGATTAGTGTAATTGCAACTGAAACCTAAATAGGGGATCTCTTTATTTTTCACATGAGGGAGCTCCCCATAGGCCACCCTTAATGTGTCGATTTATGCTAAAGCAGACTGTTAGTTTGAACATGTTCTAGCTTGGATAATTCTTCAAATTTCTTGAGCAGGCTTGACCATGCAGACGGATACATGTAGAATGCATAATGCTTGAACGGCCATGAGACGGTCATGAACGCCGGTGTGATGTGGCTGAGTCCCGGTGGCTACAACAGTACCGGCTTATTTACTCTAAATCAGATGGGGATAGCCAGATGTGATGCTTTAGGGTAATTCTCAGATGTTGATTTTCATGCCTTCCTAGTGGATTCGACCAGATCCAATGGCTTTCTATCGCCTTTCCGTCTACACTACCAACTGGTTGATTATAAGAGGAACCTTCTCCCCGACTATAATTTGTTGCCTGGATATTTCCATATTATGTTTAGCTGCACACATGATACGCAAATGGGCTACTTGTTTCCTAAAGATTACTGCACACTTACTGTCAGTTTCTTGATAATCTAGTGTTTGGATATTGTGTGAAGAGATTAATTGAACCTCTCCAGATTACCATGTAGTTTCCCTTTCTCGTCATCACAGCCCGATTGAATCCATGGAGCTTGCTTACAGTATTTTCGTCCACCTACTGACTTTTTCTCTTTCCTCCAGTTTACTTCCTTTGCCTTTAATTTGAAATTCTTTATGATCCTTAATGCTCAGTTTTTCTGTTAGAATTGCTTTTGTAAACCAAATTGCAAGTCTGTTTTTAGGATACGGATTGGTGTCGAGGTCATGTTATAATCATTTCCGAAGTTTCATAAGTTTGATTTGACACTGGCGCCACATGATTGATTTTACTATTCATTAGATTAATGATAACCAAGGGAAGGAATCACGATTAATAGAAATTATGAATTCAAGCTTATATAAAGCATGAATCAGGTCACTTAGAATACAAGTAATATAAGTACTTGTCACTATCAAGAGATTATAGCTTCAGTTGTGGTATCGATTGTTCTCCATCTACTTGACCTAAATACTAAAGCAGCGACTGGAGGCGCATAGGGAGGAAAAAATGTCCAAGCAAGAAAAAGGAACCGACTCGCATTTCAGGCCATTGTTGTTTTTTTACGAATTCATCATCTCGTTACATAATACATACTACTGAAATTGTGGCTTTAATCTCAGAAGGAGCCCTACAAAAGTAAAGTTGCCTGATAGAATGCATCATTGTAGCGTCGATCCAATTGCCACTTCAAACTAGTAGTTCTAGCTGCTTTGTCATCTTGTAAATTCGTGTTAAATTCAATAGTAGCATTCTACATCACCCATAGTTACAGGCAACGGACCTGGCTACCAGATCACTGCATCAAGTGAAGCAAACTAAATAGAGTGCTCCAAAATTGTGAGGAGATGACTCTAAAGTGTAAACTAAAAGCTAATTACGTACTATCGGTTAACATAAAATATATAGTTCCTTTTCCTTACTTGTATGTATAAAAAGCATTCATTTGTGTACTTGTAAAATTCTGTGGTGATCACCGGAACGATTGATCATGGTACATTCACCAGCAAAGTTCTAGAAAAGATTTTCATTCCAAGTATGCACAGTATAAGCATACTGCATATGTATCTTTGGAGTTTTGCATATATTTCCAATGGTACATGTAAAACTAACTTTTTTCTCTGAACTTTACGAGCATCAAGCTCCAATTTTGATTCCTTCTCTTCTTCTTGAATGTTGTTTAGTAATTATCAGGGTGTTGTTTATAGATCATTATTGTTCACAAGTTATCACCATTGTTCAAGTCATTTTTGTTGTTATTGCCCACCAACTGGTTTGTTGCGATTCCTTTTTTAGATCGTAAGAAGTGTTGGGCTGTCAACATAAACTTTAACAGACCCTGGCGGTTGTCAGGACGGTTGTCCATGCTCAGAAGCGTGGTTCTAAAACTTGAAGGTTCAAAGAAAAGGTTCTGATCTATAGCCATGCTTCTCAAAGAAATTGAACAAAAATGAGATACCTAACCACATTTATAACTGCTGGTCCTTTCCCACTTCTTTCATGAAAACTGTAGACCTGTTCTTTGAGGGTTTTGAAATAAATGGAGGCCCCTCGAGTCTTTGATTTTGATTCATCTTTAAAATCTGGAACTGGCAGTTCTCTGATTCTGAAATATTTAACAAACCAGATTCAGTGGTTATCAACAAAATCCAATACCCACCCAACACTCATTTCAAAGGCTAAGTAACCCCTTCAGGGACTTTGAACAGGGCAATGCTCAAACATGCCGGAATGAAGAATGGATATTTTAATTTTCAATTTAGATGACAATAACAAGCATGTGGAGGTTCTGAAATTGCTGCTCCCACAACCATATAAATCTTGATTTTCTTTTGCTCAGTGAAAGAGGAACTTGCATAGTTTGTCATGTACACCCCGCACCTTCAAATTTCAGCATTCAAGAAAGAACGTTCTATAATACCTATGTTTTTCCTCACAAAATGGCCATGTTGCAAGTATTGGCTACCGATTTTCAACTACCTAGCAAACTGGTAGGATGGCCTTGCATTTCAAGGGAATACCAAAGAGTTCTGTTGGCCAGACGCAATCTTGTGAAATTGTTCACACCTTGTCAAAATACTATGCTGGCACCCTGCCTGTATGCCATTTCAAGTCCCTGGGATCTACTGACCAGCGGAAGGAATCAGCCAGCCTGTCACTATTTCGAAAAAATGAAAAAATCCTAGCTTTCCTTTACCTAGGAAAAAGACCTGAGTACAGGCCCTACTGGCCTCGGGCACAGATCTCAAATCGTGGAAGGGCCTATACTCAAGCCCTTCTCCTATATTTCAAACATTCAATGTGCACATTCACAGAAGCCAGCTACTCCCCATTGACAAATAGCCATCACTTTGCAAGAGAAACAATCCAACAAGCTAGACGATAAATACTGCTACGACTCTGAAAAATTTAGAAACCCATATAGACACGAGCATAAAATTGCTCAAACAAACAACAGCTCCACATGAAAACCTAACCCTAATATATATTAACACCACATCAAACTAAAGGAGTTTTGTTGACATGACAATAGATTGAGATAGGTTCAAGTCTCCTGAATCACCCTTGTTGAGAAATGAGATTGTTCAAGCAATTTAAGACTAATAGGCTTGGGAAGGTCTTTGACAACCCAGGGAAAAGCAATGGATTGGTGCGCCAGGAATGAATGGGAGAGACAATAATGAGAAAGTTCTCTCACTAACTATTTTCAATATTGAGAGGATGGGATGGAAGCATTAGAACTCCACCCCCAAAGGTACTCAACCTTGATTAGGTCGCTCTCTTGGCAACCCCTCATCAACAAACAAGATGACTTCTTAATGCACAGTATTTTGCCAGTTGTTTCAATATCTGCTGATGATGGGATTGTCCTTGAGAGGGCGAATGGAAGCACTTGAAAGCCACTTCCACTGAGATTAGGACCCTTCACTGGGCAATAAGATGACTTCTTCACCGTCAACCAGCAAAACCAGACAAGAATGCACAGAGTTGTGTGTTGTTCTATTCCCAAAAAGCACCACTCCAATTCTGAAACCATTGAACATCTGAATATATTGGCTCAGTATGTCCATTCTGCAATGGAGTTTTTGGCACACAAATTTGGTCTACTCCAAAAAAGTTCAAAAGGGAAAAAGGTCGGAGAGCCTTGTCATTTATGCCCATGAACAAATATCTGACAGAGGCACTGACTGGCCCCTGCTTGTGGTGGCCCTTGTCTTATCATAGCAGTTGATGTGCCTTCTGGGTGCCTTGGGAAAAGGTGGAGAAAGACATTGGAGGGACCATTGATGGTCCCTGGGGTGGTGATGAACTGGATCAAAACACGAGCCTGGCAAATGCCAATCGAACCCACAAAAAGTGAAAAATAGAAAACCAATGGAAACCCAGAACTTGAACTCGTCATCAACAAAAGGCCGAAAAAGTTGGACCGATCACACAAAAGGTAAATGACGAGATAGACACAGGACATATCAAAGTTGAAAACCTGTCAAATAAGTTAAGCACCAGCAGAAAATTTCTAGTGTATGTAGAGGACATGTTATCAAGGGGAATTTTTCTGTGTTCCATCTTTCAAAATGCCCCACCTCTTGTTTTATCCTTTTTCTTCCTCTTGATACCCACCAGGTATCACAAGAAAACAATGGAAAAATAAATTTCTGCCAATGCTTTATGTCAAGTAATGTCTTCCGAGCGAGACAACCTCATATTTGGGTAACATCCTGCTCCTTAGGTGTTACCCTACTCTTTCATTATCTGATGACTAGGTGGTCGGGCAACTTGGGCCCCCTATTCTTCTCACTCCCCCAGAGTCTTTCAACTTCTTCTCTCATCAACCCTTTTCATGCACAGGCTCACGCTCAACAATGGAGGTGCAGGGCAGCAGGAGCGAATCCCCAACCCGTAGGATGCTGCTAAAGCAGGGACCCAAATGTTGCTCGAGCCCACACAGGACCAACAGACCTCTGCAGACAAACGCCACAGCTGAGCCTGCGCAGGCTTAGCATCAGTTACCAGCGGTAGCTGCTAATGGCCACAGGACAGCATCTGATGTTGCAGGCCAGCAGAACAAACATCAGTTGAGACAACGGCCATTTTCTTGAGTATTTTCCTTGTTTTTGCATATCTGCTATACAATGTGGTTTGCACTGGCCTTCTGTCAATTCTAATTTTCAACCATAATTTTGTTCCAAGGGCAACAGTTTTTCTGAATCTGTCACATGAATGGCAACTTTCATGTCAGCTCACTTCACGATATTCCTCCAATCTGAACACTTGTATTGAAATTTGAAAGCCTATCAGGATTCAAGGTGTTCTTCTGATGTTATTGATTGGCTAACTTTAGCTAGGTAGTGTTGTTGTTAGCCTTCTTGATACTAACTGTTAACTATTCCTTGCAATTCTCCAAAAATCTAAAATTTACAAATTGATGAATTGTTGGCAAAATGACAAAATATGCTTCCCAGAATATTTCAGTGCAATCACTCTGTCAAAGATTTTTGCTGGCACTAAGGGTGGACCCAGGCCAAAGGTTATACTAGGAGTCTCAAATGGTATTCTGCGGCTGTGTTTCAGCCTCAAAAGATGCTGTGCGGCACCAAAATGTTTGAGGCAGGAGCAAAGACGAATCACAAGACCTGCCTGATCAAGCATTGTTTGAGGCCTATGAAATGCATAGAAATCTCCTTGGATCCTCTTGTCCGGAACCAACCTTCATGGCAAAGAGAAGTAACTCTAAACCCAAATTGACGTCAATGGATCAAGCTGAAGAAGAGCACTGTTGTGGCCCTACACACTCCCTTGGAGTGATGAAATGTTTGCGTCTACAACTGTGTTATGTACAAAACTCTCAGTCTATAACATGTGATAGAGGCACCAGTAAACGAATAAGGATCTTGGGGCACAGTCACCTTATGACCGGTGTTGGTAGGGTACTAGGCTAGAACCCTGAGATATAGGCTGGTATTGGTCTTGGTATGTATCAAAGAACTGACCAAACTGATATGACCTTGTACCAATACCTGCCTAGCAAGGACTTTGAGCACATACTAGTTTAACTCCAGGGCTATATCCATCTCAATTTCAGGCATACACCAGAATTGCGCGGTTCTCACTTTTTGTGACAACCATTGATTCCAGTTAAGGGAACACAATTTCTTTTTAAAAAAAATTCATTTTAGAGACCAGGACAGGGTTTCAGTTTTTCCTTAATATATAAATTTGTCCAGTTCTCATAGAAATGGTTTTCAGAAATGTGAGAATTGTCAGTTTTCAAATGGTAGTTCTCCATGGTTGGATATATATATATACAATATTATTTTCCAATTAAAACAAAAATGATTATAAATTTGATTATAAAATTCAAGGATGAAACTCAATTGATGGAAATCATAATGGACATGTGGATGTTGATCATGTTGTGTTTGCAAAGAAGTTTGAAGAAGAACTAAACAATTTTGATTAAGCAATAATCACAAAAAAACCAACTAAAAAGAGACTTAATATTTTTACAACTTCAATTTCAAGTTTTTTTGGGTCCGTAATCCCTCTCAAGAAAGATGAACCTCAACCAAAAGAATTTTTTAAGGGTTTAGCATCGTTAATTATTAAAAACCATCTTCCAATGCAATTTGTTGAGAGTGTGTGGCTAAAAGATTTGCAATGCATTTATGTCCAGGATTGTTGTTTCCATCTAGAAAATAGTTTTCTCAAAAAATTTGCCTAAATTGGTGGAAAAATGGAAGTAGAAATATATTTTACCATTGTTGAGGGATTATATCTCTCTAACAACAAAGTTGATCTATGGATGTCTTATGAAGCCCATGATGTTTTTGCTCTTGCTATTAGTTTTTCAAAAGGGATTAAAAATCAAAACAAATTACTCTTGGACCATTTAAAGCATTAAAGACTACATTACAAGCATTAGTAAGAAGTTGGACTAAGCTATTGGATTGATATTGTAAAAGGAAGGAAATAATTACTTATGTTAAAAATGAAGGTTCTAATTTGAATGCCATGACTAATGCCCTAAGTTTGTTGTTTGTTGTGAAACTTTAAGCTTGGAAGAAAGTTTTCAAGGTTATTGCTTTGGCAAAGCTTTCTCTAAGGCTTATTAGTATGCCACAACAAAAAATAAAAAGTGCAAAAATTTGAAGGAAATGTCCATTACTTTTGCGCAATTAGACTTGCAAAAATGCATAAGTTGGCTGAAGAAATTTAGAAAGGGTAGACATGAATGGAACAAAGCTTGTAAATTGCTTCTAATCTTCATCCAAGAAAATTGAACATTACAATAAAAACAAGTATTGTTTTTTCAAATTATCTTTTGAGTTTTTTGTTTTATTGAATTTTTGTATTTTTTTTCTTACTAAATTGTTAACATGATGAATATTGATTTGTAGTTTTGCAAGCAAAGTTATATTGTTTCAAGAAACCTTGCAATATCATGAAGCAATTGTCCATTCTTTTAGCAATCAAATTGTTGTAAGGATAAGTGTCCGTGTCCCATTTCCTCCTACTTGGCATGTTGCACAAATAGTTGTTGATGTGCTTTCCTTTGTAGTTACTACATGTGTGCTGAATCAATCCCATGGACATTTGCTCTTGAGTGATGCTTTGCACTCTACAAGAACTATGAACGCAAAAGTAATAGAACAATTGCAAAATCCCTTTAGTTTTGATAACATAATGAACGAAGATTTGGAATGGTTAATGAATTAACCTTGCGAGCTTCCAATATATGAAAGGAAGTGTATGTTGTTGGATTCATTTATCTTTTTAGAGAAAATATGAAGTAAGAAAAACACATAATATCTTATCTTTAATGTTAGATCCAAGGTTCAAAAATCTTAGGTTAATTTCATCTTTGATTGGTCAAGAGCAAGGAATGTCTATTGTTCAAAAGTATGACATAAGGTCATTATTTCCAATGCTTTTGAAATGTCATCAACATCCACATCCTATTGTAAAATCTAAGATTGCAAAACAAAACATTGATGCTGCTATCAACTTGGACACATTTGAAATGAGTATCACCTATAATGAGCCACTAAGAAAACTTGTCAACATGGAGCTTCTATTTTTCAAGCACTATCATGTGGATAGTAAGGACATTAAATGTCCACTTGAGTGGTGGGAGAAACATGAATCATTATTTCCTATAGTTGGGTTCCTTGCTAGGTAGACTCTTGGCATTCCAAAGTCACAAGTAGAGACTAAACGTATTTTTTCATTGGCTATAATTCTTATTAATCTTAAGAGATGTGATTTACAATGTGATAACCTAGAAATTTTGATTTTTGTAAGTAAAAATTGGTGTAATGATGATAGTTCATTGTAGAAGACTCTCTAATTTTGTGGAGTTAATTGAAATAGATATGAAATTAAAGGAAGAATTAAAAAAATTGGAGGGATCTTTTGAGAAGGATGAAATTGTGGACATGTGAACTTGTGACATGTGTGGATAGGTGTATTTTTTATCGATCTTTATGTCCATCAATTGAGTTTCATCCTTGAATTTTATAATCAATTTTCTTTCAATTGAAAAATAATATTGTAGAAAAAAAAAAGTATTTTGATATCTGACCATAGAGAACCACTATCTAAAAACTGAGGGTTTTCACATTTCTAAAAACTGTTTCTATGAGAACCAAATAAATTAATATATTAAGAAAAAACTGAAACCCAGTCCAGTTCTCTAAAAAATAAAATAAAATAAAATAAAATAAAAAACCGGGTCAGTTCTTAAAATTTGTTCCTTTAACTAGAACTGGTGGTTTTCACAAAGTGAGAACTACCCAGTGTTCACTGGTATATTCCTTCCACATTCCAGGCACACAATTCAGCCTTGGACCCTAATACCGGGACCAGGTTGGTATGAAAGCTTTTAAAAATCCAACACCATTACGAGGTTGGTGGTAGCAAACTTTTTAAAAAGGATTCCATTACAGTACCAGCTCGTATGATCGAAGGTCGATTCCTGGCCAACACTCCTCAGAACCTGCACATGAATATGCTTGGTTTTCATATTACGTTTGCCTCCATACAAGCTTGGGCCTTTTCCAGCCATGTCGACTGAGGCAAGACCCAACAACAGCTGAGTCCATTTCTTCTTATATCTATTATTTGCTTTCGGACGCAAGTAGGCTAGTACAATGGTGGGTCTGTTTGAGAGAGCGTTACACTCAATCAATTAGGATTCAGTCCTCAGACATTCTGCCCCCACACACAAGCAAGCTCCACTTCCAAGTTCCCAACTGGCTGGCTGTCGGTCCCTTTTGCTACTATGAATTCAGCCCGGCCTATTCCCGTCAGGCCACTTGTAACTGATTTTAATAACACCCTGAGTGTAAATCTGAGTTTCAATGGGTGTGTGGCTTTCATCTAAATGCCTGATGTCTCATTTTGGGTGATCCATCTCATCAGTTGATACATTGATGGATGCCATGAATAGATGAGATGAAGCCCATCTTTGAATGGAACATTAATTGGCAAAACAAGAGTTGATGTGTTGATGGGTAAAATGGTCGTCATAATTAAGGGTAATTCTCATAGATTTGATAGAACTTGGTCCTCATGAACATTGTGTCACTAGATTTTTTCTGAAATTTGGAAAACCAAGTCAGTTCTCAGAATGAGAAAAGCAATTAAAAGAACTGGGGTGGGCGGTTCTTGAAACCTGCCCCAACAAATATCCCTCAATCAATTTTTTTTAAATTGAGACTACCGCACATGGTTATGTCCGTATGGCTCACAAGGTACCATCTTGAGAGGTTTCTTAGGTTCTTTCCCTTGTGAACAAAGCTAGAGCTCAAGTGAAAAGGGCAAGAACCTATGAATCATTTAAAGGACATGTACTTAATTAATTCAAAACTAAAATGTTAATTTCGGACTTAACTCAACATGGCCACAATATTCAAACAATTGTGAATAAAATTTGCAAAATTATTATCATTTTTCATATTCTTATAATGTTATGTGGTACATTTGAAATATATATGTTTATGCCAACAACAATATAATCACATTTTAAATCTTGACATTTCAAAGCAATTATTATACATTTCATGTGAATACTTAGTGGCCACCTAGAATAACTTGTAAAAGTTACAATTTATTAAAACATTAAGAAATTTATACTTAGTAAAATAAGATGACAAAAACTTGCTACTTTACAATATTAACATTTCAAAACAATTGTTATATGTCTCATGCAAGTACTTGGTGACCACTTGGTACAACTTATCAAAAGTTGCTTGTAAAAGCTTCAATTTATCAAAACATTAAGAGATAACACAATTTGGACTTCATTAAATAAGATGACAAAAACTTGTTACCTTTAAATCTTGACATTTCAAAGTAATTGTTATACATCTCATGCAAGTGCCACTTGGTACAACTTGTAACAATTTCAATTTATCAAAACATTAACATATAATACAACTTGAACTTGGTAAATTTAGAAGACTTAAAAGGTTGGTGGGCACCAAGTCATCATTATATATCAAATAAAATAAAATTGTGAAAGCTTGCAAATTGGATCACTATCACACAAAATAGGTCCATATTAATATGACACAATGAACATATTAAAAATAAAAATAATTTTTGAAATAACAACAATATTTTTCTTTCAAACAAAACAATAATCAAATTGTATTTTTTTTAAAAAGAACAAAACTCAAAAAAATGATTACATGCCAATAGTCTCATTAGTTGTATCAAGGTTTTATTTGGCCTTGGTTACACGATTAGCATTAATCATTATAATGCTATTGATTATGACATTATTTCTAGCAAAAAATGAAAATAGAATGGATGAAATGTCAACCCATTGTTTTGGATTTGCCAAATTGCACCTCCATTCACTCGCCCAACAATCTTGATACAATTATCTATCATTTCTTGCTTTTTTTTCATTCGCACCCACCATTGAATGTGAACATGTTTAAAATTATTAAACCATTCATCCTTCAAAACCTCATTTTTTCTCTTCACATGATCCACACAATATAATTGTGTATCTACATGCTTCATTAGAACAAAATCTCCAAGGCCCAAATCACAAAATAAAATGCAAACAATTGTTTTCAGTGATGGTCACATGTTTTTGAGACCACAATATGGAGTGATAATTGGGTCTTCAACATCAACATCAACAAGAGGGGAATGGCACCTCACACATGATTAATTTCCAATTGTTTAAAGGCCAAATACCTTCCAAAAGGGTTGAACTTTGAGTTGGCAAAGGTTTTGACAACAACTCAAGGATGTTTTCCCAGTAATCCAAGTATGGACCAAATTTTTTGGCATAGGTTTCATCCTTGCACATCCGTATTTTCCAAAATTCCATGTATTTAGAAAGCCCATTGTTGATTTTTTTCCTTTTCAATCAACTTGGTGGCATCATTCCCCCATATAGGGTGAAAAATAATAAGATTTGGAAGTTCATGCGGCAACTTTGGATGACTTGAGTCAAATGTTTATCACAATCGAATTAGAGATCCATCCTTAGGATTACATAAGGCATTGGTAGGGGAATTTGTATTACATAACATGCCACCCAATTGAATCAATAAAAAAATAAAACAAGTGCATGTATGTATTCCCAAGTAAGATTTCTAGCCCATCATTCAAACATCCTTTTACCCAAGTCTTGAAATTTGGGATTTGTTGGATAAGTTGACAAATGAATGTTTGATCCTATGAAACTATGAATGTTTTCATTAAGTCAAGTCAAGACATAATTATCCCGTTCTTGCAAATTTTTGGACAAATATCCAAAATTTCCATCTATGTCCCATGGGTGTGGCCAAGAACTAGAAACCCTAGTTGCAATTCTTCAAACACTTTTCTTACGATTAGGAGAGATAAAAATGCAAGCAAGTGATGATTCTTGTTATTTTTCATGCAATTATCCATTTGAAGAAACAACTTCTAGGCAATGGCTTAACACTAATGAATTTCTTTGGTGCCTTCAATGTTAATGAAAGGCTCCATAGTGATTCCCACAAGAACAATGAAAACTTTGATGGGCATAGTAATGTTGTAGCTAGCGCCTAGATACTCATGGAAAAAATGGTTATGGTAACAACACAAATGTACTTACATTAAGACATTGCAGTTGGAAAGGAACTGAACGTGATGTTAAAGATGTTGAAGGTGTTTTTGGTGTTAATTAAAAGTTGTGGGCTTGGCATGATCAACATATACATTATATAAGCAATAAAGTTGACATGGTTATAGATTCTTATTGCATGGAAACAAAGGGACCAAAAAATAATGATGTGCTACAAGCAAGTTGTGTCAAATGTTGAAGCCTTCATAATGAGGTGTGTAGATGTTATTCCTCATCAAATGAAAGGCATTGGGGATGGTTGGTAGGATGTTCAACTTGTGATTCCAGAAACATGGAAAAGTGTTTGTGAGTGAAGTGATGAGGTGCAAAAGGCAATCTTGACTTTTACTTATGTTAAAACCTCATATATATTCCCAAATTTAAATAAGTTGAAATTTATGTTAAGGGTATTGGGGAAATTATCTTTGCAACACATAAATTTTCAATTGTGAAACGTGAAAGACAAATTGTTTAACATTTTTAATTTGTTAGGTGTTTCTGATGGTTGAATTTCTTATGAATTATATATTAATAAAGAGCTATGCATTGGAAGAATTTCTTAATATGAGATGAGTCATTTGAGGAAGAAATATCACTTGAATATTGGTGTGAAGAAATGTGGTTACAACTTTGCCAAGTGTATGCATTTGTGAATCATTGAAGGATTTGATATCCAAAGTTGGCAAAAACAAGGCAAGTGCAAAAGAACATGAAATGAATTATAGAAACACAACATTCATCATGAATCTTGTAGATGTATTTATCACACTTGGAGGTTGAATCAATCCAGTCCAAAGAATAGTATGTTTGTATCATCCATGACAAAATGGACTTGTGGACAACTTTTGTTTTTATAAGATTTACTATGGAAAACAAAATGGTTTTAGGTTTGGGTAAACTCCCAATCATTTTAAATGGTATGATTTTTCATGGTCATGGAAAAGAAGTGTTTGTTCAATATAATTCCAACAAATTCTAGCCAAATGATTTGAATTTTACAATTGGGTCATTATTGTGATTACTTTGAGCCTTTGAGAAGGAGCCCATTAATATCATATTCAATGAAGGTTGTTTCATCTTCAAAGGAGGATGTTGGGGCATGTCCTTGGCCAAGAGATGAAACTCCCTTCGTTTTTGAATTGTTGAATCCCTACACGCGGCTTGGGTCTAGGCATCCACATTCCATAGTTAGTGATGTTGATGTTCATCCAACCTTCAAAGAAGCATTTTTTGAAGGCCAAAAATAATGAATGCCCACTGATGCTCATGTTACAACATCTTGTTCTTGGACTTGGGCAAAATAGATTTTGTTGTGCCATGGATTCAAACACCATAGGTGGTGAAATAATAATGCCATATTCAAGTTTAGATGGACCAAATATATGAACAAGATTGGGATCCCTACATTCCCCACATCCAATTTACATTCTTTCAATTTGGAACATTATCCCATAAATCAACGTCATCATCTATAATAGCAAACTCCCCAACCATTACTTAAGGACTATGATTGTAATCCACACTTGAAACAATAAAAAAACCTAATTGATGGCAACATATTTGTCATGAAAAACATTATCAACTAGTTGAACACTTACGTTCACTTTCATTGAAATACATATTTTACATGTTCTATTAATTATGCAAAAAACCTTCACAATGTTATTTAAATGTATTAAATTTTAAATATTTTATCTTTTGTTGTGGTTCAACAAATTTGAAATTGAAACCTCCAAGGTATATAATTTAGAACTAACCATTGGAATAAATTTTAACACTAAGAAAGGTTTAGCCTCTTTTCTATTTCCACAAATTCCACAGTCATAAACCACTCAAAGAAAATTTGTAATGTATGTTGAGGGCATGTACAAACAACTCCCTTTTTATTTGTGTATTTTGAGGCATCTACCACAATTGAAGAACCCTAGGCGTTAGGCTGAAGGAGCTCTTAAATTTTATATATTCTCATGTTCCCATCAAAAAATATTTTTTCTATGAAATGGGAATCAAAAGAAAGTTGTTTACATATTCATGTGTTCTTCTATGGTTTGGGAACACCCTCGAATGCCCTTCCTTCAAAAGAATGCATTCATATGGGAATGTCCATTACAACCTTATATCTATGAATTTCCTTCTTAGAAATTGAAAGGATACTATGCCAACTCTTCAAGTGTGGGAGGGCTATTAATCTAAGCCAATAGCCTCCCGTTCATATGCCTCGTGGTCTATGTAGGTTTGGTTGCGATAAATTTTTTGTTCATGTTTTATTATCTAGATGGACTCAATTATCACCTCATTCTAGGCCACTTATTTTGAGAACGCCCTCACCCTAACGCCCTTACCCTACTCAAAAGTTCAATCCCAATGGCACAATGGTGTTACGAAGCCTAGAAAGCACACCAAACAATTTTTAGTTGGAGGGATATTTAGCTTCTAAACTTGCAACAGCGGGTTAACTTATAAATTCTCATTGAAAAGCAAATCCACATGGTGGGCTCTAGGTGGTCTTTTAGACTCCAATATGACCTTAGACTATATATCTAATGACCACCAGGTGATGTTTGCACTTTTAACTAACTTGGTTGCTTTGGCTCTCAATGACCATTACGTAGATGGTTGAATTTGGATGGGCCATTGGAGACATTAGGAACTAATGGGCAAGATATTTGGCTATACCATAAGGCAATTCATTGTTCGCAACCCCAATTCCTCCTCAAGGTGTAAATTAGATGCCATAAGTTATTATGGTTACAAGCATGCGGTTTCTTTGGCATCTAATAGTCATGAATGCACCACTCAATGGCCATTACGTAAATTCAATGGCAGAGGATAATATTTATTGGTTTGAGTATAATCCACAAGAAATATTATGCATGACAGTCGATGGACACTAGGTCATTTAGTTCATTGCAAAAAAAGGCACAACATGGATGGGTGATGTGATAGTGGTCGTGTTTCCTAAATTTCAACCCAACATGGAACTTTGGGAATGGAGTAAGGCTTGGAAAATGGAATGAATTTTTGTAATGGTTTTCATTATAGGTGGGAGTTGTATATTTTATCGCAAAATGCCACCTATGACATCCAAGTGCTGAATCTGAGGTGTAACGACCACTTGGTGGCCACCTTGACTACCATCGTAGGCATGTTATATTTGAAAGGACCACCTTGTGACAAAAAGGTGGTATAGTAGAACCTGTCTAAATTAATATTGCCTAAATTAATAACCTGTGATAATTAATATGTGCGGTCCAGTCCCAAGTCGGACCCCATACATTTACTAATAAACCTCCAAAAGTTAATAATTGATACTCCACAGGCGGTCCCAAAAAAATTTATATTAAACTCCACATGCACATTAATTATCACAACTTATTAATTTAGGCAGTATTAATTTAGATAGGTTCTACTGTACAAATGTTACAAATGGCGCGAGCGGAGAATTATTTAATGACCTTTCTTTATTAATATCCTGTCTAAATTAATATAGAACCCCCGGTCCCGGCAATATTAACTTAGACAAGTTCTAATGTATTTGAGAGTTGAAATAAATATGAAAATCAACTCCATAAGGTGGATAACGTCTTGCATGGTGGTCAATTGGTGCTAGGAATTTTTTCGGGTTTCCATTATAGGTCGAAACCATGTGCAATATTTCAAAGGCCCACTTGGTTACCATTAAGTGTTGGGTCATAAGTCAAACCACCACCTAATGGCCACTAGGTGTCGTTGTAGGCATGTGATATCTAAAAGGTCCACTTTCTGTGCGGTAGAAAATGGTATTTGAGAATTGAGATAATTATGAAAATGAATTCCATGAAGGGTATATAGTGTTTCATGTTGTGACCAGTTGGTTCCAAGAATTTTCTTAGGTTTCCATTATAGGTGGGAGCCAACAATATATCTCAAATAGCCACTTAGTGAATATGAGGTGTTAAATTGGAGGTGAAATGAGAACCTCATGGCCAAAAATAGTCCATAACACACATTAAAATTAATTTAAGATTTTACAAAAGCTCAAAAAATCAAACAATAATTGGACAATGTTACATTTATTCAAACTTTCATTATAAGTCACCTGGTTGACACCATGATCAAAAGGAAAAGCTAAAAAGAAAATGAAAATTTATAATTATGTTTACTAATTAAACTTTAGCAACACCATGGCAAGTTCATGTTAAAGAAAAGTTTACATAGATCACATTAAAATTTTAACCGGTAAAACAAACTAAATAAAAAAAATTGAAAATACAAATTCAATATGGTGGCCACTAGGTTGTGAAAGCAAATAACATTGAATTTTTGAATTTTTTTGAAAAGAAACAATCCACTATCAATAATAAAAACATTCATAAAAAGCCTAAACAATCTAAATTTGTAAAGTAAATTGAAAGATAATGTCATATCCTCATAAAATTAAAAGAAGTTTTCTTCTTGTCCATGGTAAAAAATGTCACCACATCGGCAACATCTCGAAATAAAAACTTGAATGGCCAACATCGTTTTCCCCTTTTCAAAGTTGTGAACATCATCACACAATCTATGAACAATGGTCCAAACCAATTGTAAAAAAAAATCAATACTAGCAAACATGCTAAATGAAAACAAATACCAACTTAAAAAAATCATAACAAAAAAATAACTTGCAAAATGAAATGATTCAAACACCATACCTATAGAAGGCTGGTTATTCCAAACATCACCATTATCATTATCAATATATTAGACAAACCAATAACATTTTTTCAAAAACAAACTCAAACGAAGCTTAGAATATTTAACCATATGGTCATAATGAACTTGAATTGTCTTAGCTACAGGCAATTCAAGTACTAATGGCCACAAACATGATGGGAGGTCCAACCATTGCACCTTATTCTTTGATAACATTTGTCCATTGAATGATTCAAGAAAAAGACCACTCCATTTTGAATTTTGAAACGTTTTAGTAGGTTCAAAATCAATTAGTAATATTTGATCCTCCTTTCCATAAGGTGGTCCAGGACAAGGATAATATATTCGTTTCAAATCCTTCAAATAATTATGAAACCTAGCGGAAATTCGTCTAGACGTTTTGGAGCATTGTTCATGTCCCCAAATAAAAACAAACTATTCCAATAAAGTTTCAGGCATGAGCATGGACTAGTAGAAATCAGCCAAAATGTAACCACTTCATTTGCAACTACATGCGACTTGTAGTCGCTTGCGACTAGGTTAGAGAATATTTACAACTATAAAATCAAATTTCAACCATTTTGGTCACTTTTACAACTATGATGCAACTATTGGAAATTTCATCCTATTGGTTGGATGGCTTTTAGGTTTATTTTCATGAATAAATGTATTGATATATCCCATTAATTGCAATACTTTTCACCAAATTAGTCACATCCTAAAAATATTCTACGGTGACATAGGGGTGTATTTTTATGTATGTTTTATAATTATATTTACAATATATTACATATATCATAAATATATATTTGAGTGTATATTAATAATGTGTATGTATACATATTGTTCATTAATGAATCTAATAATTAATATTTGAATTCTGAAATTTATTATTCAAATCTGAAAACTCATATTTCAATACTGAAAATTTTTATTTCAATTTTGAAAATTATATTTGAACTGGAAAATTGTTATTCTAGTTTTGAAACATTTTATTTGACTCTAAAAATCAATATTTGAATTTCAAGTTTTCAACATGAATTTTTAAAAATGTTAGTTTTATTCAAAAATATATGTTTGAGTATAAAACTCAAATTAAAATTATGAAAATTATATTTAAGCATTAAAATTGCTATTAAACATTTGAAAATTGCTATTGGAATTCATTTATATATATATATATATATATATATATATACATATAATGAACCTCACTTATTTTTTTAATTCTAAAAAATTTATTTGAATTATTTGTTTAACTAATTTTTTTTAATTATTTATTTAAGATCAAAAAGCTTATTTGATCTAAATTTTGATATTTTAATTCTAAATTATTATTTTTTATTCTAACAATTGATATTTCAACTTTAAGTTCTCAAATTAAAATTTTAAACTATTTTGATTTGAAACTTAAAATTGCAATTCCAAATTGTTATTTTGGATTCTCAAAATAAATATTTCAATTCACATAATTACCAATTGAGTCTAAAAATGGATATTTCAATTTTGAATCTGAAAATTGACATCTCAATTTTGAAATTCTTTATTTAAATTCAAAAATTATTTCATCTAGAAAATGATATTTGAATTTTGAATTTCTTTTTGGAATCTAGAATTAATGTTTCAATTCCAAGAATTATTGATTGAATTTTAAGGCTTTTTTTCTACAAGTGTTATCCATAATGAGTCACTTTTATAAATAATTATAAATAATTATATTTATTACTTATAAGTTACACTAAATATTTATTTTGTGAAAATAGCTTTTTTTGTTAAATATTTTATGTTTTTATAGTAAAAGAAATTAATTACTGTCATTAATGTTACATTGCTTTAAAATCATTGTAATTACTTCAAATAAGAAATAATTACAGTAAATGAATAATTATTTTTAAATTGAACATAATTATTCACAATCTATACTTTCAAACTTTAAATATGAATTACACGTTTGGACAAATTACAATTTAATTAAAATATTTATTGTAATGATTGTAATTTTAGGAATTATTATAAATAAATTTTTATTTTTATTTTAAATTTTTTTGTAATTAAACTTATCTATGATATAATTTTTTACAATAATAAATTTAATTATATAGTATTTAATGTAACTATTTTAATATTACGTTCTAAAAACAATCATGGAGGAATTTTTTAAATAACAATTTTTCATTCATTATTTATAATCTGAAATATATATATATATATATTAATTTTCAAAATATTAAATTATTTGTACATTAATTGTATCTATAATTCGATTAGATATTGAAAAATATCTAGGAAGGTAGACCTACCTACCTACCTTTTTACCTAAGTAGGTAGGTAGGTATGTATATAGCTTAGGTTTGTAGGCACCCATTTATATACCTACCTAAGCACCTACTAACCTCATATTAATATTTTTTATTAAATTTGTCTTATGGTGCCATGTGGCATATTTACATTGGGTCATGTGTCATAATATAAGATCATCCAAGCATTTGAATTTAACGTCCTAGATTATTTCAAAATAATAATTATTTTTACAATTTAAATAATTCAATATTAGAACATGTGGCAACACATCATTTGTTTCAATTGTGACCAAAATAGTTGCATCATAATCACATGTGATAATATGTATACGATGAATTTGTATTTGTTGATTTTTTCTTTAATCCAATAGCCTTTGCCATTTGCAACTAATGTCTCATGTGACTTGTCCAACACGACTAATGAAATTTTAGTTGCAACATTTTTGGAACGTAAACTAAAAAATAATAATAAACTATATTAATTGGGAAAATTTGTTAGAAAACAACATGCTACAAAAACCAATTGTTGGTTTCAATTTCACTTTAAACATATTATTTTAACCAACAACCAAAAAAATAGTGGTAAATTGATATGTTAAGAATAATAATAAATATATTACTAAAAAAAATCAATTTTGCTTTTGTAAAATACATTGCGTCACAACTATCCCATAATCTTCAAATAACATATTGTAATAAAGATCATTCTGACTAATGCTTTTAATTGTCTCAAAAGGATTATGTTTCACATAAGTCAAAACATTAAACCCAGACAAGACCAAGGAAAAACGGTGGAGAGCAAGTAATCCCCATCGCTACTCGCACATTCAAATGATTCCAAAAATATAGCACTACATGAATCATTATATATAAATTTATATTCAACAAGCAAAGTGTTCCCAGCATGGGTGTTGGGAAATTTAGAGAATAAAACATCAAGGTTCTTATGGAAAATTGGTTTCTTAGGATGATTGGGGATAAAATGATCATTTTTCTAGCATGACTCTTGTCCAAGAACTCTCAATGGATTCAAAGAAATATCTTATTTTTCTTTAATTTCCTCTAGATATTTGTCGATGTTGTAACATCATGCAACGGACCAAATATAGACTTTGAACTAATATAAACAACTTGTTAGAAAATCTTTCAATCTAGTCCTAAATGCAAGCATAGAATTGGTTTGCATTTGCATACAAAAACTTAAAAGCCCGCTTCACCACGAAAACCCTATTGAAGTAAAAAATGACATGCAAATAACTCATTTCAGTAGGAGGAGATCTCAATAATTTGGATTGATTATGAAGATGTGAAGTAAAAGGGACATTATCCATACCCATTTTTGGAGGCAAAGGAACCACCATTGCATCCTCACAAACAACTAGAGCAATTTGAAACCAAAAAGAAAATTGAAATAACCCATTTAAAACATAAACTGTAATTTTCACAATCAAATTGAAAAAAAATAAAAAATAAAAAATGATATCAACAATTACGAAAGAACTACTCACATGGCTATCAATTTTTTTAACATACAATGGCAAACAAAATGAACCATAATTCGGGCCCGTAAGTTTCCCATAATCATCTTGGCTTCCACAAGTAGAATTGAAACCCATCAAAAACTAAATAGACTGTAAATACCCTAAAAAACAATAGACATTTCAATAATGAATGACTCAATATGATTTTTTTTGTTCATTTCACACTCAATGACTTGACAAGGATCAAATTGATCATTTGAATGCAAAAAAAGATAGTTAAAAACAACCACAAAATTCAAAAACATTGAATAAAACATAAATCCAATTCGGGAGAATTTTACAAAACCTTAAATGACAAATATAAAACTAAACTTTGGTTATGAAAAAGGTGGAAAATAATCATTGACGATTGGTGACCACTAGCATACAAGAAAAAATTGAAATCATATTGGCCATCAAATGAACGAAATTGGAAATCCATAAAGGCTTGTGAAATAGCAATCAAAGCCTAGTGGCCACCAAATGTACAATTGGAGAAACAAATGCCTAGTGAGCGCAAGGGTATGGCGCAAGGCTATGAGAACACAAAAATTCCTAGGGTGCTAATAACTGAATTTGAGTTTGGGAGCCTAAAATAAAATGGAATCTAGGACTTGAAAATCTAAAATTTTGTTATCAAAACTATCATTCACAAGCACAGAAAAAAATATTATTTTTAAAATTCACGTCTCCATCAAAGAAAAAGAATTATGATCATTATTACATCTTTGGATCAATTAAGCAGTACGTGAACACATCAACATCATTTTGTATTTTCGTAATATGCTTATGTACAATAAAAAATGTAGTGATATAACAAGGCCAAACCATATTTCCCTACGAGTAAAAATTATAATAATTATGATTGGTTTTATGGTGGGCTTAAGGTATTGAAAGGTTCAATATTTTGCAATACCTCACCAATATGTTCTTTCTCTTGCCCATCACCTTCGCCCCTCAAAGTAGCATTTATGGATGATGTAATTGAAGTCTAAACACTTGAAGACTTCAAAGATAGTAACAAGCTTTCATCAACTTGCAAATTCACATTGCTCAACTCAACTTCGATGGCCTAAGTCTCTGATAGGAAATTATTTTTCTTTGCCCTTTTTTTGGACCCTTTGCTCCTAATTATTGACAACCTTGCATATCTTTTCTCCCTTCAAACGTAACTCAACCTACCATTGTAAACTGGTGGTGGAGGAGTAGGAATTTCACTCATAGTTAAGGCCTATGAATCATCTTCCCCGTTACTCCTTCCAAAGCCTTCCTCATCACTAACATTGACGTTAACAGATTAAACCCCTTATGTGATGCGGAAGACTTGTTCATCCCCATTAGTTGCAACGATTTTCATAGGAACATCGGAAAACATTCGAAGACACATAGAAATGACGATTTCATAGGATTTCCATTGAGGTCATATGGGATAATCTCCAAAATTTTACATTTGTTTTCCTACATTTTGAAAAAAACATGATTTGACCAATTTGAAAATAAATAGATTACGGAATGAAAAAGAAGTTAAACAGATAGATAGACATATCATGCATACATATGCCATGACACCTCCCCTGAAGATGCTAAAGCAAACCATGTTGCTACATATAATGGGCTCCAAATTTTTTGCAAGGGCTTTGGGGCAAATCTCATTTTCATATAGCCGCCTATCTTCAACAAAAGTGGACATTATGTTTTCAATGATCAACAAGAGTTTCTAACTACCCATAATATCAATTTGCACCAATTTCCCAACCCTTCCTAAAAAAAGGTAGACATAATAAAACACAAGCTCCCTCATAAGCCTTGGGAGAAAGACTAAAACCTCTCCAACTCCTGCCATATATTGTCTAAAGTTGAACTGCATCTTTGTGATAAATGTTGATTTCATGGTGGTGGTGCAAAAAAACCTGAAAGACTCCCAATCACATAGGTAAATGACCACCTTTGGAGTGACCTTTGCATTGAGCAGAGTGTTCAAAAATGACTCCCAATTTAAGCCTTTCCGCACTACATAAACCTCTTTAATTATGTGCGTAGTTGAGACAATAGTGAAAGTGTTTGTACTATCGTCCTATAAGAAAGAAGTTGAATCCATTTTGTCAATATCATCTAAAAGCTCCACCATGTCATTGACCTTGTCATACATATAATGGGTGTCCAAAATAATGAATTCTATTGCAATTCCTTTTAGAGCAATGCTTTCTATCCACCTTTTCAATGCAATTTTGAAACATGTAGGCAATGCTTTGTCAAAGGGGTTCAATCTCATTTTTTTGGTATAAAACCCCTCATTGGGTTCAAGGTCGAAAATTGAAAATAACATTTTGTCAAGCTTGTGCTTTAGCTTCTTCTCTCTCCATGCCTCATTAGAATATGGTTTTTGATTATTAGTAGTTGGTTTTGGAAAACTTAAATGGATCATAATTTCATTTTGGATGACTGCCTTTATCTTCAATTACATAATAAACTCTTAAATAGACTTCAAGTGAAGTTGTCCTCTGCCCTTCGTTGGTCAATCGTGAATAGTTTTTGTCTTAACAAAAAGACCTCGAGCCAACTTTTCTAGTTACTTGTCTTTCAAATTTGACAAGTAGCCAAAAACTGATTTTTCAATTGGTAGTGAAGGATGAGTCAACACATCCCTAGTCTTGTCCAAAATGTTGCAATTTTCCCATTCACCAAGAACCATTTCCCACAAGTGGAAAACTAGGTTCAAAAGAAGGAAAATACTCATTCCCATTCCTTGGTAGATTTGATGTTGAACACATGCTTCAACATCTCTTCAAATTGCTATACATTAACCAAAAATAAAATAAAAAATGGTTGTAAATAAATCTCCAACATTGAAATTACTTCCTAAAATGGAAAGAGAAAACTTACTTTGTATTTTTCATTATGACACATGGAGCCATCTAGATTTGGGGTAGGTCTATCATATGAATCCAAATTCGACACGCATGTGACAAGCTTTCGCGATACAACGATTTTGTCGATAGGTTGTAATCCTTGTTGAAAATTCTTGACATTTTAAGGATTTTTACATAATCCAACTCCCACACAACAACAATTTTAAATGTATTGAACTTGTCTAAGACATCATGTGCAGTGTTGGGGTCCTCCACTAGCTGCTAAGTTTCAGAAAAATGCTATCAACAATGGAATGGATATTGCAAAATTTCTAAATGTGATAACATAACACAAAGAAAATTAATTTTTGCAGCAACAATTGTGTGCTCCCCAATGATGATCACAATTTGAAAGTTTTGAATGTCCTCCCACTTCATGGGATGACATGGAAGAATGTACTTTGGCCTTTTTGGGTCTTCTGGAATGGTGAATATTAGGACTTCAGTGTCAAATTTGTTGTACATAGTAATTCATGCCTTGATTTCATTTACATGCTTTTTAGAGATAAAATGGTAAACAATCTGTGGGGGTGACCTCTTAAAATAGTTGACGAATAAATTCACACCTTAAACCAAGGAAAAACAAGGGAGAATCAAATTTGCATACTCATCACCAATCGTTGGATTTTGTATGTGGCACTCTATAGGGTTGAAACCTTTAGCCTCCTTGCCCATTACAATTTTCCCCAATATTTTTTCTTTTTTCTTTGCTTTTGTTTCTTCCTTCCAAGGTTGTTTTGTGGCCCGCTTTGCAATGGAGCTCTCAACCATTGGTGTAGTGTGTTGAAAACCTCCTTGGGAATCTCTTGTGATGTCCACCCTCTCCAATTTAATTTGTTCCTTGAATTCAATCCACTTTTCAAGGACAACCTTGACATTAAGGTCCTTAATTTTCTTAACCTCAAACCTTTTTTGTACGTTGGTTGGAACAAGTGTGTCATCCATTTTTTTACTAAACACACAAGTCCAAGTAGTTGTTTCTTGCATGGATCTTCACAAAACAAAATCAAATCATCCAAAGATGGTGCCCACCATTCCATATCATGGATTGGCATTTGTTGGATTATGTTTCCATTTCATTTTTTTCAAAATAAAACTAGAATGGTGGACCTTAACGCTCCACCAACTTGATTGCCCATGTGTTATTTTTTTTCGAAAGCTCCCAAATGTCGATTATTGCCTTTGGATGTTGGATGTGAGACCCAAGATTTTTCCCATCACCTTGATAAGCAAAGGAAGGATACATCTACAATGAAAAAAAGTTGTATGTAAAATATCTTCTTTTTTTTGCATGAAATCACCAAGCGGCAATTAAACAATATCACATTTTCTTTTCCCTATGTGAAATTGCCCAACGGTCATAGGGTTGTATTGCACTATTTTTTCTTCGCAAAATTGCCTAATGGCCGCTAAGCAATATTAGGTTGATTTTTCTACGCAAGATTACCTAACGGCTACCAAATTATCGCACTGTTTTTTCTATGTGGGATCACTTAGTAATTATTACTTGATATCATGTTGTTGTTTTTTTGTGGCGAAATCGCTCAGTGTCCACCAAGCAATGTCATGTTTTTCTGCATGAAATCGCTTAACAACCACTAAGCGATATTGTGTTTTTTTTCTACATGACATCACCTCACAACCACCAAGTGATATCGAGTTGATTTCTCTATGTGACATCACTTAGAGGCCACCATGTGATATCGTGTTATTTTTCTACACAATATCGCTTAATGATATTGCGTTATTTTTTTTTTCATGGAATCACTTTATGGCCACCAAGTGATATTGCATTTTTTTTTTGGTGTCAAATCGCTTAACGGTCGCCAAGTGATATCATGTTGTTTTTTTTGTGACATCGCCTAATGGCCAATAGGGGATGTAATGTGTTTTTTTTTGTGTGACATCTCCTAATGGTTGTCAAGTGATTTCACTTTGTCTTTTTGTGTGAAATCGCCTACTGGTCGCCAACCAATATCGCACTATTTTTTTTGCATGGAATCACATAATGGCTACCATGCGATATCATGTTATTTCTTTCTTTGTCAAATCGCATAATGGCCACTAGTTGGTAACGCATTGTTTTAGTGTTGTGAAAAATTATGTAACAGTCATGAGGTGATTCTAAAAAAACAATAATTTTTAATTTCCTAATGACTACCAAGCAATTCCATGTCTATTTTACAGGGAGATGGAAATCCTCCTTACAGCCACCATGCGATTTCCCATTTCTAATGAGAGAGGAAGGTTAATCACCTAGTAGTTGACAAGTGATTTCCTTTCTTCACCTAAGCAAAAGGGTAATCCCCTTTTGTTATTAAAACAGGGACAAGGACTTGCAAGTTTTATATAATGTTTAGTGAGGTTTAAGAGCTTACAAGGTTTTTGCAGCCATGATTTCATGTTGTACAAATATGTTGTTGGTGATGACAATGAAGCAAGGAGTTTCATGTGCAAGCCTTTTCGTTGTGTCAAAAAAATTGTTCGCTTAAATCTGCTGAAGAGGAAAATATTGTGTGGTTTAAAAGAAAATAAAAACAACACAAATCTAAAAAACTAGTTGAGGTTCATTCATCCACTCAAATTTATGTACAATGATGTTGATACATATATGGAGAAAAATATAAAATGAAAAAACAGAATGATTACATTGAATATGCCCTAAATGACTACTAAGGAATGACAAATATACTTTTCATACTTTTTAGAGAGACACAAAGAAAGGTATAGACAAAAAGAGTATCTTTTGTAAGAAAAAAAAAATCTCCATTCTCACGATGAAGGGACAAGTAGCAAGGTTAGTATGTCACAACCCTATCTTGAGAGAGTGTGAAGATGAAACTCACATTCCCGAAATGGGGACTTGGGAGTCTTCCGGGACTCCCAAAACTTTAGAATTTGATTGCAGGGGCCAAAATACCTCATCTTGGGGTGTTCTTTATATTATTGGAAAGCTATCAAAGTGTAGATTTCGAAAATGGGCTTGCATGACCCATTTGGACATCTACAACACAAGTTATGGCAAAAAGAAGGGTCGAGAGTCAAACAGACAATTTGACTCTCGACCACTAAAAGTCAAGAATCGACCTGACTAGAATGTGTGCAAGTGAAGTGCAACACACTGTTGGAAAGCTTTCAAGGAGAGCTACAAGTTTGCTTCACACCTCATCCCAATCGGAGTTTTAAGCAAGGCGTTATGACCTCACAAAGTCCCAAGAGTCTAAACCGGGACAATTTCGGGACTCCTCCTTGGGAGTCTCGGGAAGGAAGAGTCCCAGGACAAAAAAACCATTCGAATGTAGGTGCCGCGGAGAGACGCAAAGAATAGTATATGGGGGAAGGCGGTGGCTTCCCCCGAATCTGGTTCGTGGTGAGACTTGTAAGTCTAAGGTCGCCCATGGCTTGTCCTAGCACTAAAGGTGTTCCAGAAAGGAAACTAACCAACTTGTTGGTTGGTTTGATGCAAGTTCGAGTAAATAACTAAAGCTTGTCACTCTTCTTAGTTGCATCCCGGAGCTCTAGCACGCCCCTCTACCCCTTTTAATGCTGAGAGCTGGGAACGTGCCTCGAGTTCTTCACAATTCCGCTGTTTGAGTAACTTGGACCCATCTTGGATCTAACTAGGAACTTGGGAGTGCGTCATAGTAGCTCTTCAAGAAGTCATGGAAATAAACAAAGATAAAAAATAAAAATAAAAAACCCCGATGGGAACAAAAGTGTTAGTTTCACACTTGTTCAAGGACCATCAACAATAGTATGTACGATATTGATTTAACTACTGCAACTTCCCCATTGACCTGATGAGCTCCTTATAGTGGGTGAAGGCTAGTGATAAGCACCAACCTACAAACAATCTTTTTGTTGCAATTTCGAAATAAAAGGGAAGATTTAAGCATATTATTGGCTAGCAACAAACGACGACAACAAGGACATAAAAAAAAACCAAAAACTGATAGACACATAAACAATGAATGATTAAAAGTTAAAGAAATTGCAACAAACAAAATCACATAGGGAGATAAAAATAGAAAGATTGAGAAAAACTGACGCACCCCCAAATTCCTTGTTAGACCCAAAAAGGGTCCAACTATGTTAAAAAGCGGAAGTAGTTGGAACTTGGTGCTGCTCCTAGCTTCGAGCACTAAAAGGGGTGAGAGGGGCGTGCTGAAAGCTCCAGGATTAGACTAGGAAGAGGGACAACGTATTTAATTACTCGGTCCTGCATCAAAACCAACCAACAAATTGGTTAGTTCACATTCGGAAACACTCTGGGTGTTGGGACAAACCACTGGCAACACAAACTCACTTGATTCACCATGGCCCAAACTTGGGGGAAGCCACCACCTTCCCCCATATACTATTCTCTACGTTTGCCCACGGCACCTACATCCAAATGGTTTTTTGTCCCGGGACTCCCAAGGAGGAGTCCCGAAACTGTCCCAGTTTGGACTCCCAGGACTTTGGGAGTTCATAACTCCTAGCTTAAACCTCCAATTGGGATGAGGTCTGAAGCAAACTTGTAGCTCTCCTCCAGAACTTCCCAATAGTGTGTTACACTTCACCTGCACACATTGGGGTTGGGTCGATTCTTGACTTTTAGTGGTCGGGAGTCAAACTGCCAATTTGACTCCCAACCTTTCTTTCGACCATAACTTGTGTTACAAATGTCCAAATGGCTCATACGATGCTATTTTGGACATGTACACTTCAAGACCTTTCCAACGGTATAAAGAACACCTCAATGCGACGCATTTTGACCCTTGCAATCAAGTTCTAAATTTTTGGGAGTCCCGAAGGACTCCAAGTTCCCACTTTTGGGAGTGTGAGTTTCATCCTCACACTTGCTTCAAAGTGGGGTTGCGACAAAAACAAATAGACATAGGGACAAAAAAAAATATTGATGGAGATAAAGTTGTGGAAAGTGAAGTACATAGAGACAGGGAGAGAAATGGAGAGAGAAATAGATGTAAATAAGAAAGGTGTTAAAAGGAGATAGAAACAAACACAGAAATGCAACCAAGAAAAACACAGAGGTTGAAATTCAAATCTTGACACTAATAAAAGAAAAGACAAGATCATAGAGACATAGTGAAGGTGGAAAAATGAAAGAAACAAATGCATAAGTAGAAATAAGGAATCATGCATGGCAAAAAGAATAATGAATGATTAAGAATAGATTACATTGGAGTGTAGACTTTAAAACCTAGGAATAGGTGAACAGAAAATGAAAAGAACACTTGAAAATGCTTGATGAAGTTGTAAAGAAACATCCACAACAACAATTAAAGGTAACACGATAATGAATGTAGTCATTACTTCATGAGAATCATACATAAATGATAAACCATCACTTTCATCATGAATGGTAGTGACAAGCTACCATGAGTACCCATGGAATTCATCAGCTCCCAATAATGGATGTAAATAAGCATAATAATCTTCCCAAAACCCAAAAACTAAGGCATATCATTATACACAATCTACGTTTTGAATTTATGTTGTTTTTAATTGGCACAAAATACTTGAAAATGTTTGATGAAGTTGCAAAGAAATCTCCAGATCAACGATTAAAGATAACACAACAATGAATGCAATCATAATCTCATGAGAGTTGTTCACAAAGTGACAAACCATCACCTTCATGATAAACAATAGTGATGAGTTGCCATGACTACCCATGGAATTCCTCAGCTCCCAACAATGGATAATAATAAAATAATCTTCCCAAAACCCAAAAACTTGGGCAAACCATTATACACAATTTGCATCTTGAATTTCTATTGCCTTTAATTGGCATGGAACATTTGAAAATGCACAAAAGATGCTTATGTGAAATTTTTATAGATGGAAGAGGGAAAAAAAAATTGATTACCTAAAGTTGGAAGTTGGAAAGGTCTCATTGGGAGTTGTGCGTTGTAAAAAAAAAACTTCTAGTGGAACATGTAAAGAACCTGTGGAATGAGACAAAAACTAGATTGAAAATAGAATTAATGTGATGGGATGCAAGGGCGAAACACAAGAAGGAAGAAATAATGCAAGGGAGAAACATGAGATGGGGACAAAATGAGACCTAGAAATATGAATTGACATAAACCCTCAATTTTTTATGGTGGCAATTGTTTCATGATTATTTTCATCCACATTGTGGTATCAATTTCATCCCTTTCATTTAAGCTTTCAATTATTTCCAAAATAGAATTTAAAATTAAGGAGATTATTACATGGATTCTTTTTTTAATAATAATATTAAACATTAAACCTTATACCCTTAAGTACCTATCTTAAGTTTCTTGAATTGTAACATGGATCATAATATATTAAATAAACAAAAACTTACACAAATGGTTGAATTGATTTTCATGTTTTATGTTCAATTAAAAACACTTATTGGATGCTATGAAGAATTCAATTGAAAAAATATCACATGGAGCGATTTTAACTCACTACTCATAAGTGTGGAAGAAATTGAAAAAAAATCATATACTACATATTTTTTGAAATGTTTTTAAAAAGATGATTGATGAGAATTAATATACAATTTACTTCAAATGATCATTTGGATTATCATGTTTAGTAAAAAATATTAGTTCAATATGCATGGTATCATAAGAAAATAATAATATTATTATGTTAAAGTTTTTATTCAAAATTTTGTCAACATAAATAGGTGGTTAATTTTTTGTCACAATACAAGATGGTAGAAATTGAAAGTAAACCCTAAACCCTAAATGCTAGTAATCAATTCTAAATCCTAAACCCTAGACTCAAAACCCTAAACCCTATATTAAAAACCTAGGCACAAAACTTTAAACCTTAAACCTTAGATTCAAAACCTTAAACCCTAAATGTTACTAATCAATTTTAATGCTTAAATTGTAAACCTTAAATTAAAATCCCTAAACCTTATACTCAAAAACCTAAACTCTAAATGTTATTAATCAATTTTAATGCTTAAATTGTAAACCTTAGATTCAAAACCCTAAACCCCAAACTCAAAACCCTAAACCTTATACTAAAAAAATTAAACCCTAAACCCTAAACCCTAAACTCAAAACATTCAACCTTAAACCCTAAACCCTAAATTCTACTAATCAATTATAATGCTTAAATTGTAAACCTTAAATTCAAAACCCTAAACCCTAACCTCAAAACATTAAACCCTATAATGAAAACCCTAAACCCTAAATGTTATTAATCAATTTTAATGCTAAAGTTGTAAACCCTAAACCTTGTTCTTGAAAACCTAAACTTTAAACTCAAAACCATAAACCCTAAATGTTATTATTCAATTTTATTGCTTAAATTGTAAAGCCTAGATTCAAAATCCTAAACCCTATACTCAAAAACCTGAATCTTGTACTAAAAACCCTAAACCTTACACTCAAAACCCTAAACCTTAAATGTTATTAAAAAATTATAATGTTTAAATTGTAAACCCTACACTCAAATCCCTTAACCTTATATTTGAAAACCTAAACCCTAGGCTCAATTCATCACCTTAAACAATAAACTTTGCATATAATTTGGTGGGTTGATGAACTTGTTAAGGTTACAAAACATATTTTGTTGTGGTTTCATGGCTTGTTGATATCATCATGATTACTTTTATTATTTTCATGTATTTGTTTTAATTACATGTAAATTATAATTTGTTTTTCTTTTAATTATAGACCAAACCAAACAACACCTAAAGGTTAAAAGGTTAAATATCACCATAATCATCATAATCAATACCCTAAGCCCCAAAACGTATGCATCAAAACCTTGAACCCTATACATCAAAATGTTAAACCCCCTACACCTTAAATCAAAACCTTAAACCCTATGCATCAAAACCCTAAACCCTATACATCAAAATGTTAAACCCCCTACACCCTAAATCAAAACCTTAAACCCTATGCATCAAAACCCTAAACCCTATAAATGAAATCATTAAACCATATACCATCAACCTTAAATTTAAACCCTAAACCCTATATATCAAAACCTTGAACCCTATACATCAAAACATTAAACCCTATACCTTAAACCAAATCAAAACCCTAAACCCTACACATGAAAACCTTGAACCTCATACATCAAAATGTTAAACCTTATAAGTTAAACCCTAAATTGCTATATTGAGGTCTATAATATTCCCATTTATTTGATTCATTGTTCAATGTTGGGTTTTCTAAAAATATGTCATGAATAAAAAATATCTTAAATGTTAGTAATCAATTCTAAACCCAAACCCTAAATGCTACTAATCAATTTTAATGGTTAAATTTTAAACCTTTAATTCAAAACTTTAAACCCTAGACTCAAAAACCTAAATGCTAAGCCCTAAACCAATCCTTGAATTGAAAACCTTAAATCTTAAGCCTTAAACCAATTACCCTTCAAATCATTACCTTAAACAATAAACTTTGCATATAATTTGGTGGGTCTATGAATTTATTAAGGTTTCAAACCCTAAACGCCTAAAGTCAAAACCTTAAACCTTAAACCCTTATATTTAATTCAAAACCTTAATATGTTATAAGCCATTTGTAGGTCATGTTAAAATGTTCAATATTTGATATTAATTCAATATATTTGGGTCCAAGCATGGTAAAGTGGACCAAAAAGTACACCAACCCAATTTTAAATTTTAAATATATATTTTTTTCAACATAAACATAAGAAACTAGGTTTTAACTTTTGTAAAAGTCTTATTATGGAAGCTTGCATACTTCCATTGAGTTTTTATGAATTGAATACAAAATTTGAAAAACTTTAGTACAATAAAAGTAGATGACAAATAGGAATGGAACTAACAAGTTCATATTGTGTTCATTCCTATTTCTACATTAAATGTTAAATATATTGTGACTTTATTATGAAAATTTTCAAAGTCCACTATTATATTTAACAAATCATTGATTAAAAAACAAAATAGACCCAATATTTGATTTACTTGTGCTTGAATTTCAATCTACTTTGTAGATTGTGACATCTACTTGACTTTGATGAATATATACAAATCAATTTTAAACATGTGGTTTTAAAATACAGTTGTAGCAAAATCAAAGAACTTCATATAATTAAACATTAAAATAAATAATATTTTGAAATTCAATATACCAAGGCCTACGTGATGGCCACTTTCCATTTATGTTGCAAGGTAATTTTCTGATCTACTTTACCATGTAACACATATTTAATTAACTTAAGGCTTTACAAAGGTTTGAAAATCCAAATAATAATTTGACAATGTCATATTTATTCAAACTTTCAATTATAAATCACTTGGTGGACACTAGGACCAAAAGGAAAAGCCAAAAAAAAGGAAAAAAAATTAGCCTTGAGGGGATGTGCTCAAATATATTCATGAAGGAAAAAATAAAGTTTTAAAACAAATTTAATATGTAGGATTTTTTATCATGATGTATTATAGCAAAATCAAGTCATTTGATTTGAAAAATAAAGTGCAAGACTCACAATGTATAATAAGTTTAGTGCTATATGATATCAAAATTTAAAAGAAAAAACTTCAAAGTTGTGAGTTAATATCTTCCTTGGGGGACAAGTTGAATCATGAGCTTATGATGATGATGAGTAGTTTGATGATGAACATTACGACATAACGCGAGTGTTGCAATGTTGATTGAAAAAATCATAGATTTGACTCCATGTTAAGCTAAAAACAAATCAAATTGTGCAAATGTTTTATCTTCCATAATTGTTGCTAATAAAAAAGAATCAACAACAACTATCAGAAATAAAACATTTTTGTAACTTGATCTATTTTTAGCTCAACAATGTAGTTCAATCTATAATTTATCTTTAGTTGTCATTACAACATATGTGTCAAGTTGTTAGGTTATTATCCTTAAGAAGAATCTTTAACCATAAACCATAACCTCAAACCCCCCTAAACCAAAAACAAATAAAAATATGTTCAATGGAACACCACATCCAAACAAAAATATGATTAAAACTACACAAACAACTGTCACATAGTTGAGTAAAATGCTTTCAACACAAAAAAATGAAATGCAACAATATACACAAAGAAATTGTATATACTATACATTAAACTAAAACTATCACCATAAAAATGCAATTGAAACACTTACATATCCATGCGAGCAATGTTTCACTGGACACTTTGTCACATCAATCCCCTGAACCTAGAAGATAGAGGCCAATTGAGCAACATTGAAAATAAAAAAAAATCCAATGGTGAGAAGCTAACTGAAAAGAAATTAAACTTCAAAAATTAGACCCTCAAATTAATTCTATTAGATGACAATCAAAACATTTTACCCCTTTGACCAGATCATCCTCCATCTTGTCAGTACATAAGCTAGTAGACAGAAAAATTCTACCCATTTACTACTCAATTGTTTACATGACTATAGTCCCTCATTTTTACACACCTAGGTTGCTCATAAGAGGGACACATAAACATTGAATAGGGCAATGATCAGAGTCCAATAACATTTATCTCACATTATACAAACTTAAAAGATAAATACTGCTGATATCTCTTTCCGAACTTGTCTTGAATTATTAAGAATTCCCTATATCCTAAGGGCGACTTTAGACAAGGGTCCAAGGTCCAGGGACCAATGAATTCAAGCAATCTTATTGGTCGAAATCTTTAAATTGATCCGAAGGCCTTTAGACGAGGATCCAAAACAAAAAAAGTGGCAAATTGACGCTAAAACCTACATGGCACCTGTTTTGGAGGGAAAATCAATTGGTTGGGACCAAAAAAACAGTGCTAAAAGCAGAGCTTCTGATTTGAAGAACCAAGAATCAGGCTAGGGACCACGGTACAGTCCAACTCAAGGATTCAATTTGCTTCGAATCAGTCCAAATTGGTTCCTAGGAAATTGGACCCTCAACCCTCATCTAAAGTGGGCCTAAATCATGATCCACATTAGAGGTTCACTCAGCACCTAAGTCTACAGCTCACAAAAGAATTAATTGCGTGTTTATAGTTTATACAAGTACTGTTAATGTTGAATTATTTTACTTAGATTCCTATGAATCTAACAGTTGTACACTCCTAAATTTCTGCTAGCAAATCTTTCCCTATCTTGCAGACCTATTCTAAACAATTATGGAGGTGAGATGGACAAGAGTCCACCTGCAAATGGTCCTTTAATGTGGCCTCACAGTTTTATCAATAAGTAGGTATCATCAGGCCATGCAATCTGGGGACTACACTCTGATGACTAAATAATGCGAATTCCATGCACCAAATTTGGGATTTACCACTGGGAGCTTGCCAACTTGATATATCAGAGACCCAAGGTTCAACGATTTGCATTATGTTTATGCCACACAATATCTTACCAAACGTGACGCGCTAAGGGCCCATGTTGTTCCATGTTGAACTCATGCAACAATGGGAGGTACAATTTGTTAATGCCAGACAAAGCAATGGAAATGCATATTTGACTTCTACGAATTTTCCAGTAAAGTGAGGATGTTTCTCTATAGGGAATGATAACACTTCCAAACCGACTTTGATTCTGTTTGTCTGTTGTACTAATCCCTACCCCAAAACTGACTTTAGTTTCCATTGTCTGCTGTCCTAATCCCCATAGGACCATTCACCCAAGACCTGTAGGATTTAGAGTATTTAAGTAGAGCTTTTTTCTTTCTTTTGGATTTGTTTTCACCAAGATAGTGATGGGCTTGAAAATGTCACATAATTGGTTGTCCAAGTTGTATTTAAGTAAAAGTCTCTTGCCATTTAGTAAAAGTTCCTTGCATATCGATTGAACAATTGATTTCCCATTAGTCCTGTTAGTCCTTCTTAGTTCGGGTCCCTCTCTGCCTATGTCTAATTCTGCTCATCCAATGTGTGGACAGTTAGTTTCAATTCTTTGTCGTTTGTTGGCTAACTTTGATCAATTTGGCCTACCGAAGTTGTCAAGATTCACCTCAGGGGACTGCAGCCATTCCTGGCAGACACAAACTTTGGACATCTAGGATATGTTATCGACCCAATTAGGCCCCTGGATGAGCAATGGGTGTGGTGGGCCGAAGCTTCACCTTCAAAGTTCAGTATGTTCAAACCTTTGAGGAGCAATTATTTGAGCAAGATGTTAAAATTTGGAAAGTTGGCCGAGCCTTCACTTTGCTCAGTCCTTTTGAGAGGTACTTGCTCAACTGCATGTTTAAAACTTAAAAACTCATGTTGACCCTCTACCCATGCATCATCATAATGCTTGGGCCAGTGCCCAAATAACTTACTGCTGATGTTCTGAGATAGATCTTAGAAACACTGGAAACAAGATACTTCAAATATGCGCTAATCATGTCCTATGGTGCATGAGACAACTGCATGGTTGTAGAACCACAGCTGTCTTGTGTCATTTCCATCATAGAAGGCGGTGCATTGGATGAGGAGGTAGGTAGACTGGAACACAGCCTCAACTCAAGTGACTCTTAGCAGGATGGAAAATTGGAATAAGATCTCCAAAGTTGCTAGAAACTTTCACAAACATGATCATCCTTCATTTTGTCTATTTTGCGAAGTTGATTTTTTCTTATTCAGCTATTTTGCCAAGTTGATGTTTTCTACTTTGTGAAGTCCACATCCACTTTATCTCACTCTTCCCCATTCACAACGCTAAATTGCCAAATCCACATTGCTACCCCTCTAAGGGGAGCCGCTCTTTGCATATTTTATGAAACACCTAAGATAAAGGAGGTCTTTTTCAATATGCTATGAAATAATGGAATATTAAAGTAATATTTTGTTAAAATTGAGAAGATTTAAACAAAATTTAGGCATATTCTCATAATCAGTTATAAGCAACATATTTTACATTTAAATAATTATAAAGTTCATTTCCTAAGGAATTAGTTGAACCCTATATAAATATTTTTCGGTACAAAAGGGACAAAAATTTCAGGTTGTTTAAGAAGAGTTCAACCAACTTAGGCCCACTTCAGATGAGGGTCCAACATCCAAATTCCTAGGAACCAATTTGGACTCATTTGAAGCAAATAGTTTGCTCAGGGGCTTTGGAACATGATTTGTTCCTTTGCCCCTTAGTGACCAACTTTGGGTTTTGCTCTTCTGGCTCAGACTTGGATCCTCTCTCTTTGTTCCTCCTTTTCCCCTTGTGCTGGGTGTTTTGTGTAATGGAGTTTGCCAGGGTTTCATCAATTGAATCCTTGAGTTCGACCCTAGATTGCATCTTGCATTTTCAAATCATGAGCTCTTCTCTGAGCTCTTTTTTCTTTTTGGTTTGGACCAATTGATTTTCCCTCCAAAATGGTGCCATGTAGGTTTAGCCTTGATTTGCCACTTTTTGGTCTTGGACCCTCATCTAAAGGCCATGGGTCCAATTTACAGTTGTCAGCCAATAGGATTGCTCTATTTCATTGGAGCCTGAACCTTAGACCCTCATCTAAAGTGGCCCTTAATTGTATTTATCCTAATTGTAGAGATGCTGAAACTCATTCGTCCATTCAAGTTGACCCAATTTTCCCAACAAAAGGACTCAAACATCTTTTTGGGGGAAGGGGGGGGGGGGGGGGGGGGGGGATCTTCATTAGACATAGTCTCTAAATTTGGGTCAATTTTGATGCTAATTGTAGAAATGCTGAAATTCATTCTTCAATTCAAGTTGACCCAATTTTCACAAGCCACCTAATGAAAGGACCCAAACATCTGTTGTTTGGTTCTTTCTTTGTGGGGGTAAGAGGGATGATGGGACTGGGGTTTGTTTTTATGGCTCTTTGAAGCTTGAGAATAACCCTTTCAAGCTAGCCTAGACTGAATTCACCATGGAGGTCTTAAAAGGCCATTGGTGTGTGGTAACATTCAAATGCGCATATGGGATAGCAATGGCATGAAATTTTGAGGGTTATATGAACTTTAATCTTGCAAAACTCCACAAAAAGTAGAAGATGATAACTTTAGATCAAAAATAAATATGCAGTTAACAATTATGTGTAATTACACATGTGAAAAAAACAATTTCACATGCACACGATATTGATGATACCCATGTCTTTGGTTCACACAAACACTTGACCATGTGCACGAGCATGTTGGTGCCACTAACTTGATTGCATGGAACCCTAGGAAACTCGCCCAGGAGTTGACATTTGTTTTATGGGGAGGTGCAGATAGTCTTGGCCTAACTAAGGAACACAACAATGTTCGACATGCATGCTACATGAGGCTGAATTTTTAATATTAAGAAACTATGTTTCATGTTTTTACTTGGCTACTCATTGGCACTTTGTGTTGGGTACTTAGATAGTCATGTGAACATGTTGCCTGTTAACCCTTTTCATTATTTACTCGCAGAGCAACTGAGATGGTTGTTATGTTATGACCTTCAAAGGGTGCTTAATATATGTCAGTTTTAGTTCAAGTGTTCAAAAATAGAAGTGCGCCTTAAGCTCAAGTGTCAATGACTAACCATTGGCCCAGCTACCATCTGAAAATGTTTTCAAATTTTGAATAATTTGTGGCCTCTTACAAGACATTTAACAAGGACCTTGCATGCTTCTGAGTAGTCCATGTGCTTCTTTTTTGGATATTTGCACAATGGTGTGAAGAACTATGGTTGGGCATCAGCATGACCAAGGGGCATGCAATTGACCACTAGATGTACACCCTTAACATTAGGGAAATTTGCATATCCAAAGTAATGTTACATGTTAATTCATGAAGAAATACAAAATCAAAAATTATGTGTCCTTTCTCATGCATTTCAACCTGCACGGGTCAGCTCTTTCCAGCAATAGAAGTTGGGACTCATAACTTTTAAGAAGAAATATATGTTATAAACCTAGGTTCACCAGCAAAATAGTTGAATAAACTCAAGGATTAGGTTGTATTTATGGCTTTTTTAACACTACTATTGTCCAACTGTTGGCAAAGGCACTTAATTTAGGTGAAAACACAACGCCTTGTGATGCTACTTGTGAAAAGGGAATGAAGAGGATCAAAGGATCATTCTCCCTAAACCCCTTTCAGGAAACAAGATAGATGGTTCAGAAAATGACAATTAAAATTTCATTTGTGAAAATTTTCAATTTTAAATCAAGTTCCAATTTTGAATTTCATTAATAGTTCTTTGATTTATGTTGTAACTTGTCATGAACTTGTCATGACCAAAATTATACCAAGCCCAAAAATTGACCAAAAGCAAAGGATGAGGGGAGTGAGAATTGATTTTGACAAAGGGGGAAAAGGCCATCTCCAATAATAGTACTAACATACAAAGGACTTTGCATGAAGTATAATCAATAAATAGTGTAATTGAATTTGGACCTATAAAATATGCACAAGATATAGATTAAAATGTTTGATGGGACAAAAGAGAGAACTTGAACAAAACTTCAAAAGCTTTTTTTCATTTCATTATCAATGTGTGATTTTGGTGTGCTTTTGCCATAGCCTTCATTAAAAGATTTGTGACCCTAGCTTTCGGCCTATGACCAAGTGTTAAAGGGCAACTTAACATAGAAACAATAGATCTAGATAGTATTTGGCAACTTCTTGTTTTGAGTGATAGGTGGTAGTCATTTATCATTCTTTAGTTATGTAGGTAGTGAAATTATTAGATTTAGTGATCCTAATTTTAACTTATAAAAAAAATTAAGATTTAAGTAAGAAAGCAAGAAAGGATGTGATTTTGGGTGGTGGTAGAAACCTTTTGAAGGGATTCTCCTTATTTCATTATATAGTGCGATTTTGGAGGAAATGATTTAGAATATATATAGAAGAGTTGTTAGAAGAGGTTGTAATGTGAGAACCTCTTTATGTATGTTTGGATTGTGGAATAGAAAGCTTGAATGTTGATGTGAAAAAAATTGTTTAATGTTTTTTTTTTTTTTTTTGGAAATGTAGTAAGAAACAATCCTATTTTGCTCTATGGATATAGGGTTGTAGGAAGGTAAACTACCTTCAATTGGGCTAGAACCAAGGCATCCACAACAAGGTAAATGACCTTTTATAGCAATGGAAGCATTGTTGCAATCTTGTAGAACCATAAGCAGCAGTTGGCAAGGAATAGATGAAATGGCAATAGTAATGGCAATGCCCACAATTATGGTTTTTACATTATTTGTGTCATTTTTGTATTATTTTTCAAGCATAATATCCTTTTTGGAATTTTCAAAACTTGGTAAGCTATCACCTTGTTTTTCGTACCAATTTCATAATTGGGTCTCCCAATCCCAAGTTATTAGACTTAATTGTTTATTATTCAATATTTTAATCCTTACCAAAAAAATTAGTTCTTCTAATGGAACTTTCGATGGAAGTCGAAACTTGTCAAACTTTAGATTGTGGAATTAACACCAAGGCTAAGGTATGACCAAAGGTCATGGTCATGGTAGTGTTTTGACACCTAATCATTTTCCCACAGTGCGAGAAAGTCAATATCAACACTTCCAAGTGGATTTTCAATTTGAAAGTTGAAATTTTGCAATGTTTTAATTTTTTTGGAACAAGGTTTGAAGGACCAAACCCTTGTCTAAATTGAAATTTTAAAAATCATTGAAAAGGTTTTGAAAATTAAATACCCAAAATGGAATGCATTCCCCATTTAAAGATTTAAAGCACAAGTTATGGCAAAAGGATGATCAAAATTTGAATTAGTAATTCATTCCTAACCATTAAAACATCTAATTGAAAGGTCAAATGGCCTTTCATTAGAACATATGATTCAACCTTGGAAAACTTTCTTCAAAGATTATTAACTTTTCCTTTGAATATTTTGAATCAAAATCCATATGTGATAATTATGAGCTTGCAAAGTTACAAGACACATAACTTGCCAAAATTGAGAATTTTCAAAACTCCTGAAAATGTCTACCACTTCAATGTAGTTTTCATTGCCAATGATCAAAGTATAATACAAGTAAGGGAATGGTGATTCCTCCCAAGTTTAGGCCATGGTGAATCATGTGAAAGTGTGTTTTGTATGACTTGATCCATGCACCATTTTGGCTTTAATTTATAGTAACTACCTTCTTTTTTGATGTGCAAATAAACTTAACTTTGAACTCAAGCTTGTGAGTTTGTCATAGTCTTGTCCCAAAATTCTCACACCCTCTTTCCTAGTGGTTGTTAGGGAGCATGCTTTAAGTGTACATAATGGTGTAAAATTAAAAATTGACATATGTTTTACCCTTAATACCACTTGACAAACCTAGGGGTGCATCAAAGGAGGGTTTAGGTTTAAGGGAAAAAAATTCAAAATTCAAAAATTCAAAGCTTGAAGAAATTCAAAGTTTTTAAAAAATTCACAATTGTTGTGGGATTTGTATTATGTTTTCAACATAGTTTTCACTTGAACGTGGAAAAAAAAAATTGTAGCTCAAATTTAGAGCTTTAAGGCATTAGGGTTGTTTTTCATTTCATTATTGCATTAATTTGTTGATCTTCTATTTCTGGTTCCCAAACTATTTCATAATCATAAATAGTATGGGCTTTTCAAGTCCCACAAACATGGATATTGTATATTGTAACCAAGTTACTTTTATTCCTTCATTTTTGGTTTGGTAAAATATACCAACAATAATAACATAAAAAATTTGTGAGTGGTGCATGACAATGGAAAACAATGTTTTGAACTTGTTATTAGACATGCATATGGAAAACTTGAAAAAAGGCACTATTACATGGAAGCTTTACAAACCACATGGGCATTCTACAAGGCGAACAATAGTCAAATTGCAAACCTTTAGCATAATTGAATAATGAGTCACACATATATTCCATTGCAAGATGTGTGGATTTTATGAACCAAGTGCCACAAAGGTTTGATTAGTTACCAAAAGGCCAATGGCATAACAACCATGAAAAAAATGCAATGATGGAGCATACAACATTATTTTAAATGTATGGGGTGAAACAATATAAAATCAAAAAATTTGATCCTCAATAGCATAATTGGAAAATAACCATAGAATAAGCCTTAACATTTTAAATGATGAATATAAGCATGTTTGACTTTATGAAAATGATTGAAAAATCCTAAGCTTAACATGCATTTAAGTAGATTTTTAAAATGCAAATAAATGCAAGTAGATCATCTTTCCTTTCAAAATGGGTTTCAAGTAGATGAAATATCGCATTTTGTCTATTTTAAGTTACTGAAGTTAGTAAAAAAATTTATTTACTTTCAACTTTTGTATATCATAATCAAATGTGAATAAATATAAAACTTATAACATATAAGTAGCTTTGAACACCATATTGATTTTGGTTTCAAACATACTTGTAACTTACTTAATTTATTATACTAAAGTTTCACACATTTTACATCTAATTTATCATAATATGTTTTTTCATAATGAAACTTAAAAAGATTTTGAATCTACTTTCTTATGTTCATGTCAAAAGTTGTTTCATTTTTATTGGATTTGAAAATTTATTTTTTTTGTCTATTTTACCATAGTTTTACCTTATGTTGAAAATGTAGATAGTTGTCATAAAGGTTCTTTGAAAAGAACTAGCGACCTATAAGAACCCACATGTAACATTGAATGCCATCTCTAATTTTTTCTCTATTACTAATCTTTTTTTTTTTAAATCACACACAAAAGGGTTTCCTTATTATTTGTAATCAAGGGTTTTCTTGCCTTTGAAGATCATGCAAGTCCATATGGTTACATTGGTTGGCATACAAAATATGCCCAAAGGTGGTGTTCCTATCCCAATAAAATTTTGTTAAAATGAAGTTTTGTTTGTTTTAATGCAAATGTTTTTGGTAAATTACATACCATAACATGCATTGGTGACATGTGCTTTAACAACTTGCACCTTTGACTTTGGATGTGAAAAGGGGCACACAATGTGTTTGCACTTTCATGTCACATAAGCTTTATTCAAACAATTTGGACCCTAAACACATGAAACTAAATTGGGTTGTTTAAGGCCATTGACATAAGTGGTGTTACCATGGCTCTTGATCTATAACAATCATTTAATAGATATGAACTCATTCCAAAAAAATTGCTTATGTGAAGGATAATCGGTCCAATTTCTAGACATGTACAATTACTTTGAATTCATTTTTATTATACATATCTTGAGCACATATTCTAAACCATTTGATGGATTTTGTGCCAAGTATGTTTTATTTAAGGTGTGTTAATATGTCATTACATATGATAAATAAGATGGCTCACAAATTCCCCTATGCATCTAGCACTTGGTTGCCCAAGCTAATATGAAACAATGCATGACCCAACCTAAAAAGTTGAGTATGGGAAAGCAAGCATGGGGAAAAACTTGCATTGATTTTAAATTGAGGCCTAAAAAATGAAAATGTAATGAAAACAAGGTACATGATTTTTAGTTCATTTTTTATTTTTTTATTGGCATGTGTTTTTGGGAACTTGTGAATTGTTTGCTATCAGAAGTTTTCATTTTGTAGTCTTTAGTTTGCCCCTTCCACCATTTACATTAAATAACCTAAACCTTACATTTCAAACATACCTTTATGTTGATGATAGTGAGTTGGCATGGAAATTATTTTTATGATGGTAGTGATATCTTCAAATGTGATTAACTTGTCAAATTGTGCAAAAAACTTGTTTCCCCTACTAGAATAGTTGGTTAGTTGGGGTGGCATAAATCTTCAAAATATTTATGTGTTTATTGTTATTCTAATCCCTTCTCCTCCCATGTGTTGGATTAACATTGTTTGCAAATTTAAACAATGTCATATCTTTGTATATACCTCAAATGTTTTTAATAACTTAACATAGTTTTGGTCACTAGTTATGCATCTAGATGAAATTGCACAACCATTGGCCAAGACTATATAGTTTGTTTAGTATTGTTCATAATGAGTAGCTATTCTTACCATTATTGGTGGAGTGTTACAAATCATTAATGTTGAATGCAATGGATCTACGTCCATTGCAAGGTGCTTTGGGCTTTGAACATTTCTTTCACATAATTGAAACAAATCCTACCACTTTGCATTGTGCTTAGTGTGAAAAATACTTGGTGGGTTTTACCACCATCCCATTGATGCAAATTGCAAGTGGGTGCAAATAGGATAAAAAGAGCCACACCTATTGCTTAAGCAAACCATGGGTTTGCTTGTTAGGATGATGTGGTGGATTGGGATTTGCTACATAAGAAGATGGATTACAAATCCATGATTTTTATAATTACAAAAAATACTTGTGGAAAAAAATAGTGTCATAACATAAAGGTGTGGATCATTTTTACATTCATGGTTATTTCATTTTAATGCATTTTAACTCATTCAAATATTAAAACAAACGTCAAAAGTACGAGTTGTAATGCTTTAGAAGTGTTTTTGATTACTTTATGTATTCATTAAAAGTGTTCCAAATTGTTCCATAGGGTCCCATAATATGTTAAAATTTTATCACCTAAACACATTAATGACTTGCAACATTAATACAAATTTTGGCACTAAAACATGAAAAACCAAGTACTAGCTACACTTATTGTGGTTCCTATTAATGTGATCGCTACATCCAAGTGTGCCTTGGCCTAGTGGCACATAAAAAAGAAATTTCCATGCCATACCTATGTTGGCAAAACACATTGTTGGCATAAATCAACCAATTAGATTGAAATTGATAAGGCTTTTCCATTGTTGGAATCCTCAAATTGCATTGTGTAAATGCATACCAACTTCAAATTAACCATATCAACAAAATGATTTTGTCAACTAGAATTGGCCTTTCAATTTGCACATTATGTGCTTGAAGTTTTTTAACAACTACATTTGAAGCATAATAGACATCATAGATGCATTTGACACACAATTTGAGGATGAAGTTGAGATTTAAAAAATTCAGATGTTTGTGATACAATTTATCTATCTACATATGTTGAAAGAAAAGGGTACATCATGAAAACAAATTTCCATGTAGGTTCTATTGTGTTTGAATGTCTACGTGCTTGTAACTATTTATTAACACTTGTCATATTTGTTTATGTATGCAAATTTGTGTCTGAAGCTTTGATTGCATTTGCAAACTTGTTTACGCTTGTAATTATGTTTATGTTAGCAACTTTGTGTTTACAACTTTCATTATGCCAAATTGCCATTTATTTCAATTGTATGTTTTACAATTGATTATTACACATCATTGAATTGCGACTAAACCATTTTTAAAAAAAAAATCCATATTAATGATAAGGCTTGATTTAAATAGTTGTGAGTATGATTATGCCATGGTCATTTGAACATTGACCACATGTTCAAAAGTGGAATATTCATAATATTTTCTTGTTGGTTATTATGTAGTTGCATTATAGATAGTGCTTGCATGACTTTAGGATGATGTGTTGTTTTTAAGTTGGGCTTTCAATTAAATCAGTGAATTCCATTGCATGAAAAATGTTTACATCTTAACGTGGATGAATGAAAAACATCATTTTCAAATCTAATCAAGTTGTCTAGCCTAATTGTTTTTGGTTGGTTGACCAAATGTTTTTCAAATTATATGTATATATGTAACCATAACCAAATCTAACTAGCTTATCCAACCCAATCACTCTTGGTTGGTCATAGAGGGAAATAAATGGCATTTTAATGGTCATCATGAAATCCAATTGGCCTTAGATGACTTAAATCAAATCTTGTCCCCTATCCAACCAAATCATTCCTGGCATAGTTGTTGGTCATTTGAGAAGAAGGAAAAATTAAACAAGCAAAATAAAACTTGGTCAAATTGGGATAGCTTGTCTAACCTGATCACTTTCAATTGGTTTATTCAACTTAATTGTTCAAAGCTCCCAAGCCAGTCACTTTGGTTCATCATGACCCAAATAAATAAACAATCCGAATGGCCATGATAAACTATAATTAGATCCAATTGGTTTATCCAACCCAATGGTTTTTGGTTGGTTGTTTGAAAATAAAGGAAATTGAACTACCACCATACAATTTGGTTAGATATTGTCTTCATGTGTACCATAGTTACTCACCCAAAAAATGTTATAATAGTGCTTTTGAGTGGAGGGAAGGTTTGCACAAAACCTCAAGTGCACCAATGTATATAGTTTTATAATTTTTGTGAAACAAAAAAGAATATTTTGTTTGGTAGTCTTGAATGTTTTGAACATTTTTGCTATGTGATTTCATATCTAGTGATTATATTCTCATTCAAGTTTTGTGGATAAACATGCTCTTGTTTCAAATCATGTGGCAATGGTGAAACATTTAAGAAGACTTTTTGACTTTTTTGTTCTTATTCATGTTCATCTCTTATCCATTTGCTTTGCTTTGTAACTTTTTAGAATTGGCATGGGGACACACCATTGTGTCTCTTGTTTTCATAGTTTTGTAAGCAAAATGGTGTTTTGCATTTTCTTGTTTAAATGACAATGGTGGTTATGTCTCTTTAAGATTTTTATGTTGAAATGCAAAGCCTTTATGTTTCTTTCTTGGAGATCTTTGATCTTTGTGTAAAATTGAAAAGAAGAAACATTGAATTTTTGCAAGTGATGTTGTAGTTTTGAATCTTTTAAGAAACTACAGTTAAAGCAAACCAAAGTTGTGGTGTGGCATTAGGAATTTGAATAGAAAAAATCAAATTACATTTATGCATGTGTTACCCTTGTTAATAAAATAGATGGTTTGGAATGAATTTTGTAGTGTTTTGAATACATTGCATTATCTTAAAAACATAATGAATAAGATTTTTTTTCTTTATTTTATAAAATGAGGTCCTGATGTAAAAGTTGGTTTGCATTGTGTAGCTTGTTTTCAAGGAAAGTCTATACATGGAAGCTATGTTTACATTGCGCAAGGATGTTGGTGTTGTTGGCAAAGTTGATTTTTTACTAATAATATTGCGATAGTCTTGGATCCTTTTAAGAAACTATAACTACAAAAAAGCAAATTACTTGTCATTTAGGATTAGAATTTAAAAATATATTATTAAACATTTGCATATTTCTTCTCAATAGAAATGGTGAATTTTTTGATACATGGGCATTGTATTAATCATGAATAATCCATCACTCTTTTTTTGTTAGAATGTGTGTTGATTGTGTACATATAATTATAGTAATGTTATTTGAAGGAATTTCTTTGTTGAAGTTTTGTGTTATGTGAAGTTAAAAGCTATTAGTAGCAAGGTGAATTTGGAGGTGAAGTTGCCATGATTTTTGGATTTTCTTACTTGAAGTTGTAGTTGAAACATAAAAAATAAAGGTGTGGCAATGCAATATGGGAAATGCTTCATTTTTTTTAAAGAATTCATTTATTCAGTCATTTTATTTAAAAATGTTGCTTGGAAAGGTCGAAGCTCCAATTTGCAACATAATATTTGTGACAAGACTTGAAAAAGATAATAAAAACATATTCCTTTGAAGGGTTTGAAATTTGTCCACAACATTTAATTTGTCAATCTAGCCTAGTCACTCTCAAATGGAAATAATAATAAAAGAAACAAACTAATTACATTATAATTTCTTTCTAAGCCATTTGTTTTTAACCATAATCAAATTTGGCCATCCTTGGACAACTCAAGTAAAATCCAATTGCTCTATCTAGCCTAGTCATTTTTGGTTTAATGCATGGAAAGAAAAAACTTCAACCATGATAAAATCCAATCAACCTTGGATGTCTTGGTTAAAATTTAGTTAGCTTGTTTAACTTAATCACTTTTGGTTAATTGCCCAAAAAACTAAATTGGACAAGAACCACAATCAAATTTGGTCAAATTTAGTTAGTTTGTTTAGTGCATCACTCTTGATTGGTCATTTGAAATTAAAAATTAAAACTGAATGGTCACAATTAACACTTATTAAATCCAATCAACTTATTTAGATTTGTGGCCCAAACAAAAAAAACTAAATACATCAAATCCAATTAGACTTAGTTGACATGTCTAATCAAGTCATCTTTGATTGATTACCCAAAAAATAATTTGGTTAGCTTTGATGGCCTAGATTAAATCAAGTTACATTTCTATCCAACCTCGAATTATAATTATAATATAGTTGGATTATTGATTGGAACACAAATAGATGATAGTCCATGTTGGACAATTTTGTTGACAATCCTTTTATTTCAATTGAAAATGGATTATAATTAGGTCAATATGTTTAGTGTAATTAATCCTTATTGCAACTTGTCGTTGTAAACATTTTTAGTTTGAAGTTGTAAAAATCATGGGAAGTTGCAAGTAGTCATTTGCAATCGTGAAACACAATTATAAAGTTTAGTTGCAAAACTAGCCAATATGGTGTAGTGTTTTGCAAGTTTGTTTTTAACACTTTCATATCTTGTTGTAGCTTTGTTTGTGTTTGCTATTTTCTATTTGTAACTTTTTGTCTACCATTTTCATTTGCATTTGCAATTTTGTATGTGTTTGCAATTTGTGGGTTGATTTTTGTTTGCAAATTTATGTAGATGAAAAGTATTATCTACACTTGAAATGGTTCATGAAACAATGTCAGATGGATTTTGCTAGTGTGATGTGCAATGGATACTTGATATGGTAGATAATATGTAATTGTTGATGATGTGTTTGTTGTGCATATCAATTACAATTTGCCAAGTAATAGTATCGAATTGAAGTAATGTAACCTCTTGAAAGAGATAAATGAACCACATGTTAAGGTTTTTGGGTTGGAGTTTGGATAATGAATAAGAGCTTGTAAACTAGGATTTTATTGCAAACATTTCAAATTGAAGAAAAAGGTGTCATTATTGTTATGTCCCTCTAGAGTGGAAAGTCATTGTAGTGGTAGGTTTGAGGTTTGAAGGTTGGGCAATTTTATAATTTGTGATTTAAAAATTAGTTCTACTTGTTGGGATTTTAAGATATTTAGTATTTGGGTTTTGGCATCTTTCTTTGGGATTCATACATTTTTAATGATGGGGTTTTAGGGTTAATTTGATTAGTTGTTAATGGGCATATGAGCTTGAGTGGTTTTTTGTAAATCCATTTCATTAAAGACTAAAACCTTGAGGGTCCTATTGTTATTTTGAAAATCAAATACCCACTCAACATTGGTATATAAAAAGTAGAACATGGAAAAAGATCAAGTTTGCATTGAATGCATGATGAGTTCATGATAAATCTCACTTCAAGTTGGGTTCAAATTCCATTAATTTGCTTTTCTATTGTTTTGAGCAAAAGAAATGGTTTGAGTGGAAGTTTGTATACTCTTTGGAACCTTGTTACAAGTAACTAAAAAATGTGCTAAGTTCCTAGGTCTTTGATTACATTTCACACAAAGGAATGTTAACCAATACCTCTTGACAAGCCTAGGGCTACATTATGTTTACATAATTTACAAGTCTTTTAAATTGAACAAAGCTAATGATTTATTTTCAATAAGTTACAACCTCCTATTAAAGAAGGTTGTTTGTTTGTTTTGTTTTGAAGTCTCCTAAACCATGGGGCTCTTGGTTGTGTTCTTGGTAATGCTGCAAATCCCTTGATGAGGTAGAGGGGGGTTTTGGCTTGAGGCATTTCATAATCTTTAGAGTTTAGACCTAATGTAGTAGTTATTGAATTTTGAGTGTTTTCATATTGACAATTCAATTAAAATCATGAATTAAATTTTGTGGGAAATTTGGGCTGCCTTCTTGGTATTGGTGGAAAGCCTTCCATCAGTATAGATTTAGTGAGGTGTTTCCATGCTAAAGGTTATGTAGTGCCAAAGATACTGAATTTGGAGTCGTTTTTGGGATTGGAAATTCAATAACAATATGTACTATGTGACACAAGCCATAGTAGAAATTGATTAAGGTGACTGTAATAATTCATATTTTGTGCCTCAATTTTCAAAAATGTAAATCACATTTGGATATTTCATCTTGTTAAAACAATGTGAGATATGTATAAATTGGTGGTTTTTAACACACTGGATGTGTGTGAGTTTTGTGTTTTGTGATCATTGTATTAAACTTGAGTCTCACAGGCACATGTATTTTGCTTGTGTAAGGGGTGACATTTTGAATGGAGGCACCAGGGCTCTGTAATGCTTGTTTGAATTCAATTGCTTTATTCATTATCATGCTTGTTTTTCGTGTTTTCACAAGCATTGTGCAGTGGGGTGGCATGTATGGATGTATGGACTTGCGCACCATAAGTATTTTTACTAGTAAAATGTCTGAGAATGACACGTTCAGCTACAATAGTGGATAGGAAGTTCAATAGCCATGAATCATTGTGTTAAATTGCTGGAAATCTGTTGTGCAATCTCCTAATGAGCTCAAGATCAACAATGTTGTGCCTTACACAATATGCAAGTTCAGGCACATCCAAATGTGAAAGCTTAAAAGGTACAAATGTAGACGGTCATTGTGAGGAAACAAAAGCGTTGTTGTCAATAAAACTCTAGTTTAGGATGTCTAAACAAATTGTTGGTGAAAATGTTGAAACAATTGGAGGAAAAGGTGACAATCTTCAAATTGTAATTGAAAAACATAGTGACAAGCAGTGATTTCTTTTGGTGGTGGATTTTACTTGTTTGCAGTATTTAGAAAAAAAAACTTGGAAAACTGTGTTAACCAGTGTAAACTGTGTTCTTTCAACAAAAATTCATGAAGTCAAAATACTGGGAGGGAAAATTGGTGAGAAGATGGTTTGAATATCTGTAAAAAATTAGGGTCATCATTTCTAAGTAGGGAGGTTGGTGGGAAGGGGACAAGGCACAGTTCTAGAGCTTGTACACTAAACTCTAGACGTGCCAACTTTCACCTGAAATGGAACAAAAAGTGACACAGTATCCCATTACAAGTGGGAACTTGCAAGCCAAGGTGATCTTAAACTAGCCTTTCATAATGCATACAAGTTCACATAGGTTTCTTTAGTACCTCTGAAGTTTGCATGCTCAATCTGATGTGCCTATTGTGCCTCCATGTGAATTGTCAGGCACAAACAATTAAGTTTGTTACGTTTGCAGTGCCTAAAATATGATTTGGAGTCTTATAAAGGTACCCCGTCTTCATCTAAATATAATTATCTAGCAATTTCAAGAGTGGATCTGACAAAAGAAATAGATACGAAAGGTGCTCTGGCTTGCTCACGATCAACCTATAACAATTCATTTTTAGTGGACAAAACAGGACATTATCTGGCTCCGTTGCAATCACATTTTCAAAGGTTCATTTTTTGGGCAAAAAAGGGCAAGTGGCCCCAGAGGAGATACACCAAATGAGCAGTCATAGATTTAAGGTTTAAAATACTCTTGATGGGTAGCCAAACCTCGTGGGAAAGTTTAAGAGGAAACCCCCAGAAGGGGAGGGAGGCAAGTGGGAAAGTTTGAGAGCAATCACTAAAGAGACAAATTGTCAGTGCAGAATATTTTGTGCCTCTCTATTTACAGGATATGCTTGCAAGGCCATGCAAGCCAAGAGCTGACGATTATGCATTAAAAATGCACTGTAGATTAAATGATGATCAGACAGCAGACATGAGTCCACTGAAGTTATGAAGTTTTCTCAACCTGAAGCCGTCCACATAGTTCCCACTCTTGTTCTGTCCCAGGCATGACAGCACATGTAAGGGGCGGTCTGTCACTTGTCTGCCCTTGTGATTGTATAGTCTCCTCACCTAAGGATGCCATCTATCCCAAACAAAAGGAAACTCCATGAGCCTGGCCAGTGCCAAAGAGTATGTTGGTGTAAACCTGTTAGACTTTTATTCCAAGACAAAACAAGGGTGGTGGGAAACAAAAATAACAGGGAAGAAACAGAACAATGGGGGAAGAAGGATGTGGTCCACATTAATTAGGTTGGTGGGAAAGAAAAATAAGAGGAAAGAAACAGAGCAATGGGGAAGGAGGATATGGTGCAGATTAAATTAGTATGTGCTACTAAATTCAAAATCTCAAAGATGTAGGGCTTAACTCAAGGTCAGACTTCAACTACCTAGAGCATATAGGACGTTTGCAGTGGCAAGGGGTGAGGGGTTGGTAAGTGGTGAAAGTGGAGAGCTAGCCAGCCCCACTGTTGTTACTAGCTGACTTTCAGGGGCTTACATCCTTTGCAAAGTTATTGACACTCCTTGATTAAGGAAAGTTGTTAGGTTTAAGAGGGTGGACCTTCTAAGCTTTTCATATCTCTTATATTGTTGGCAAAGGTGTAAAAAATCATTAGATTGTTTGTGCAAACAATTCATTTTTATTATTATTAAAGGAAAGAACTGATTTCCTGGATGTTGATCTTAATAACTCTACTCATTTGTTTGGGTCGCCTTTGAAGCTATGAAATCACAGGTGGTGGTTGTACAAGCCAGAAGGTTTGCTTCAGTCAAGTTAGCAATGACAACATTTTCAAGTATGCAGACAATGTTGACCTAGATGTTCCAGGTGTAGAAAATAAAAGAACATGCAATTGTTCCCAGGCCATGTTGTTCCAGGCATGGATGTCCTTGGGCATTCACTATCATGGGCACATCTTAATAGATGGATTCCTAATGGGTCAATGCATGGGGTGTAAATGAAATGAGAGAAGTCTATCATTGAGGGATGAGTCAAACGAAGCCAAATTTGTAGGGCAATGGAGAAAATTGCTAACAATAGGAGGAATAATAGTGCCATAGGTTGAATTGTGAGTCATGTGCTAAAACTAAGCTTGAGTTAGAGATGATGCAAGCTTGATGCACATGGAACATCTCAATAGAAGAATGTTGAAAAGAATGTGATGATGGAAACTTTTTGAAACAGGGTGTTCAAAAGGCAAAAACACATGTACATCACAAGGGTGAAAAATCACAAGCTGCTTTCACCTATTGTTAAAATGAAAATACGCCATAATCAATGTGAACCAGGCCTCAACAAAAGGCAGACATTGTTCGTCGACCAAAAGCTGAAAGAATAAAGATGAAACAACTAACTCCCAACTCCCTAAGAATGGGGCTGGGGCAGGCAAGTTGCAACATATGTTGTCTCTTTTTTTTTCAAAAACTATTAAATAGCTTTTTCTTTTAGTTAAACGAGATTTCCTTCTTTGCCTCGCTCCTCCCGGAAAACAATAAAGCCAGCAAAATCACAGGTCAAAGGGACGATTGCTCGTAGCTAGTACCTCATACGTAGTCCTCAAATTCGAGGCTGCTCATCAACAAGTACAAGACTAAAATACCGCCTCTAGACAGCCCTTCCTTCCAAAACCCACCTGCAAAGACAAAACAAAACAAGACCCGCCTGAAAGATTCACAGGTCTGCTGCTACTACTGCGTGGTGCTTCTGGCAGTAATTATGATAATAATTATTATAAACAATAATAACGGAGAGAGAAGAGAGAGAGAGAGAGAGAGAGGCAGAAGCGAAGTTGTTGGTGTGTTACTGAAATAATATTTAGCGAAAGGGGATTTTCTGCGGATTTGGTATATGGATTGTCTGCCTGATTTTGTTGGAGAATGTGTCAGAATCTTGTTCTCCAGCGTTTATTAATGTCTCATGTTTTGCATAGTATGGTCCTACAAGTAAGCGGCACAAGCAACAACCTGCACAGCCTGCAAATCCCCTGTTCCTAGTTTACTTCTCGCTACTTCCATAGCCTCATTATTGATCAATTATCTTCTCTTGGAATTCCCATCCCAGTGATAGCGTCCGCCAGACAGACTATTACCAGATCTGAGTCCCAGTACCCCTAACAAAGTGTTTTTCCTACGCCATTACCTCTCACGTCCTGGAAAAAAGAGTTTATAATAAAGATCCAGTAGATTCTACTTGATTATAATAATATTATTCACCATTACTCGTCAGGGATACATGAACATTAAAACATTTGTTCATTTTTCCAAAAGTTGGTCTAGAGTCTAGACGTCTGGACTCTATCCTCCTTGTGATGATATACGCTGTCAAGTTATTCACAATGCCCTTCACCAAATAAACGATAGTGACCACCCAATTGCACTAACGGGTAACAAGGCAAAAGAGGTGGAGGGCGTCTTCCGCTGTTTCAGTGAATTGCCCATTCTGCCCTATTTATAGCAGAATAGGTATCCATCCTTTTATGAAGGGGTATTGGCCCATAATAAAAATTCAGACGGCTCAATATACAATCAGTGGGGCCCAATTTTTTTTCTTGTAGGGGTTTTGGGGTGAGGGGGAGAGACAGAGGGATTTTGTAAAATTCCTGTTCCCAATGTGTTCTCATCAAGTTCCAAAGGGGTTCCCCAAGCTCTCAAAGTGTTCTCCATATTGTTCCCAATAGTAACTCAATTTTATCCCATATGCATTTCAAATTCCATGTATGTAGATTGTAAAATACCAAAGGGAAACATGACAATGCTTCTATTTGGGGGGGGGGGGGGGGGGGAGTGGGGCGACAGGGTGCTTCTATTCAGGACTGCCCAATGTCCCAGAAAAAATTGTGAGGGGCCAATGAGTCTGGTGGCTTCTTTAGAAATGAGACACAAAGGGTCCATGGACACTGCTTTGGTGGGAGGAGAAGGCCTATTTGACAATGATTGTCTTTTGAGTGAAGTGGTGACATGGATGGAAGATGCTTCATGTGTGCAATCCCATGTATAATTTGTTGCAAGTTAGATGGGGGGAGAAATAAAACACCATTTACAAAATCTGCAACAATTCCAAAGCAAGTTTGAAGTTGAGAAACAAAGTCCATGAAATTAAGTAAAAACAAGAAACATCTTACATTGATTTTGATCTTAGATATCTAGGGCTTGAGAAATCAAAGGTGATGGTTCTTAAGAGGCAATTATAAAAAAATTGGGAAACTTTTTTTGAAATCTGTCGTTTCATTAATTAACACAAAGCCAATATTCTTGTGATTTTGGGGTGGGTGGTTTTTAGTGGTACCACTCAAGCAAGCCTTCACCCAAATGGTAGTGACGAACCCATTTTGAGAATATGGCAAGAATTATAAATGTTTTCAAACATTGCAAAAACTGATTTTTGCCTATTGTCCTCTCAATGAGAACCAACAATGATTCTTGAGAAATTGCAATAATCTGAAATAAGTCATGAAATTCAAAGAGGATTTAAGTTCACCTTGCATGTCCATAATATAACACAATGATCAATTGCAATTTGACTTTGTGTACATAATACCAAGAAACACCCCCACATGATCATAGTTTAAATATTGAAGGAAAAATTGTCTTACATTGAACTTGCAGCAATTTGAGAATGTTGATCTCACAATGGGCAATCAATGATTAAAAGGGCCAAAAACTCTTGAGAACTCATATCTCCTGACCTACTTTTCAGTTGGCATTGTAGGTAAATGCTAACAACACATGCAAAAAGTTATGAACATTGTGAAAACAACCCTTCACAAAATATATATCCCTCTTAATTTTATAAAGCTGCAGTTTAATTGCACCCATGTGATATCAAATGACTAGAAGTCAAGCTCTTATAGAAGCTTGCTTACTCATTATTCATAAAATTCCATGCAAGTTGCACAAGTGTATTTGTAACCACTTGAAATTTCCTAATAGCTACAGTAGTGCTTGTAGGGATGATGAATGTTAATATAAAAATTCCATGTGGTGAGCATTAGCTTTCTTCCCAATAACACTTTTTGTTAATTTTTATTTCATAGACATTTTGAACATCTACACACATCATAAATACCCAAAGTTATAGTAGACCCTAGTAATAGAAAAATACAAATTACATATTCAAACCTTATCCTTAGCCATGACTTTCCAAAATCCGTAATTAGCCATTAACCATTGTAAAAGTTCATTGATGTTCTGCCTTTAATAAGAAACACTGTACACCATGTTCAAGAAGTCCATCAAGACAATGCAAGCTCATATTTATTGATTCTACTCCTTATTTATAATTGAATGGGACAAGAATGCAACAAAAGCCACAAATGTTGCAAGTAGAGATAGGTTAGTGGTAGCTTCATATTACAACTTGACCATCTTTCCTCCATGAATGGTTTTAAAGTGTTATGTCTGTTGTAGCAATAATTCCTCTTGCCACCTTGCTTTCAAATCCCCTTTCCCAAAGCCTAAAACACATTTATCTTTAAAAACTTGCTAATAATGAAAATTCCAACATACCATAGAGGTCTACAAGTATCTTCATTAACCCTATCTAATAGGGTTTGATAGGTTTGTGAGGATTTTTGGAAAACCAATGGGATTGTTGGAAAGAGACCATTTTTTTTCAATGCTCAATAGGATAGGGTTACATGTAGGCCTGAATTGTTCTTTCAGAGCAACGAGATTATTGAATTTGGTTATTTTTTTCCTTAAATCTTGAGTAAACTAACAATCAAATTATTATTTATATATAGGGTTCTAGTATAATATTTATGCATTTTATTTTAAAGATCTCATTTGAGATCTCAAATAAGTATAGACCAATGGGGTTATTGAACTTGGTAGTTTGATTTTAAAAAAAATAATTTACAGTGAAGTAACAATCAAAACGAATTATTATTATTTATAGACAGGGTTCCAACAAATCTTTTTTCTTTCTTACAACCCCCACCAATTCTGGTCTTAAAATTTCAGTTGAAATCTCAAATGAGGACATGATGACATGGCCTTGTGAGCGTCCAGTATTTCTGAAAGGTGCTCAAAGCCTTCTCCTCAAAAACTTAACTTGTAACCTCACCCATGAACTATCCATTGAAGGAACAATAGGTATGGGTATTTGTAATGGAAGACGCCCTCTAAATCTTTAGATCAGGGAAGGCAGCCCTGAGGTGCATAGTGCGGCCTCCACACCAGCTTCTCTAGTACAAGAAACCAGAAGCACAGTCTTTGTTGCAGTGCTGCATGGCAATGGGAAAAAAGGGGTTATTAAATTAATGCAAGGAATTGTGAAAGGAGCCCCCCAAACTAGTGATCGATTGAACGAATGTTGGAATAAGCAACATGTCATGTCAACTAAAAACAGAAGAGGGAATGTTGTAAGGAGCCTAGAGAAAAAATTTCCAGGGCTCCAACAACCTAGACACTGCCCCCAGGTACGTTACATTATCCCCACAATTGTGTACCATACGTTCATGGACCAAAACCAAAGGGGAATTCACCCCCAACGCATTAGAGTTATCCGTAAAGTAAACCTGTCTTCACCCTGTCTTTGGGCCTCCTTTCAACCCCTATCCCCTCTTTCAGTGGTATCCACTAAGTAAAGACATTTTAATAAATCTCAATATGATACTCAGCATTTAACGCACAAGTTTCGAGACTAATTATAGTAGTTGTACAGCTAGGAGCAGTGAAAATAGGCAAGCACTAAAGAGGCACAACGAACTAAGTATATGTAGCAGCAGTGGAGGCGCTCAGGAGAAAGAAAAGACAGGATGAGACTCAGTTTATCACCAAAATTGATGGTTTTCTGAGTTTCATCCCCCGTTGAATGCTAGTCTACTTTTTTGGAGGTTTTTCTTGAATCTCACTCTCTGTATGACCAAACTCAGGGTTCTGCTGCTGTGTTTTTCTTACTATACGGATAACTCTATTTATCCCCACAATTGTGTACCATACGTTGATGGACCAAAACCAAAGGGGAATTCACCCTCAACAGCAGAAAAGTTCATCCTCAATCGAGTGTACCAATCCATCGAATTGAGTGTGCCGTCCAGTGGTGCATCCGGTAGTGGAATTTCACACCGGCCATTAAAAACTTGGCTGACAACACCTTCACGTCTCAGCTGCTGCCTGTGACCGCCGCCATTATGGAACGTGGCATACTGTAGCCTGCCACCAAGCCAAAATGTGCATGATTCTTCACATGGGTTGAATGTTACTCTTCCTTTTTCTAAATCTGGGATGATGTCCTGGCTTCTGCACTTTAGGGTAGTATTCATAGTCCATTATGGCCTCATTGATACGTTGCTAGGTACTCCTTGCAAATATTCTTTTTGAGGCGAAACAATAACAACAAAAACTCGCCACAGGCCTGTTGGGCGAGGGTGAGATGACAACCTCGGTGGGAAGTTCCTTGGACAGAAGATTGTGAATGATGGCATTAGAGCCTTTTTCATTCACTGGGTTCCCTATGGCCATTCCCCAACAGCTTCTTTGGTTCACTGCGTTCCCCAAGAGCTCTTTTGGTCCTCCAGTAGCCTTTTTGGTTCAATGCGTTTGTTTCCACCACAAGGAACAGCCATTGAGAATGCAGTGAATCACGGCTCAAGTCACGGTATAATCTTTGTTATTTAAAGATCGCCCTACCAACAGAGGGACTATTTTGGCAGTAGGCAGAGACAAGAAACATCACGATTTGTAAGAGATCATAGGATCAAAATCGCATGTGTCCACACGTGCTTTACATAGCATAGCAATTTTTTCTATTGTGCACCCTGGAAATGGTATTGCAACACTGATGCGACACCACCAACATAGGTATTGCAAAAAAGTTTCACCAAAAAAATTCCAAGGCATGGGAACAAAGAATCAATTTCATCTACCATCTTCTCTTCAAATAACTTCCCAACTTGGTTGTCATTTCGCCCTGGCTGACATGTTGGATGTTGGAAATAGTTAAAACTAGGTTGGCCTTTCCATACCAAGTCTTCATGCATGCAAATATGTCCAGTGCATTGTACAAGTGACTTTGTGTAAGTGTAAGTGTCTTTATGGACCTCAGATGTTGTTGTTTCTGTACTTTCTAGCACACACCAAGCTTTTTCCTTTGTGGAAGAAGTAAGCAATGACCGAAAAGTTTGAAGGGAAAATTGAAATACTAAAGCTTCTTATTGTGGCACTTTGTATTGCAATGTGCTGTCTTCTTAAGCTTTTTCCTTTGTGGAAGAAGTAAGTAATTCCAAAAAGTTTGAAGGGAAAATTGAAATACCAAAGCTTCTTATTGTGGCACTTTGTATTGCAATGTGCTGTCTTCTTAAGCTGTAGATTTTATTGTTGGCATCCTTTAATCCAAAAGAGGTTGAATAGGTGGGGGTGTATCACGCCTTTGGTGATCATTTTTTTTTTGGGACACTACCAAATTGTAATTTAAATGTGTATAGTCACATTTCATATAAACCCCTACAAGATTGTGATTATAGACCAAATAAAACCTTACAAAACAACCCTTTTATACTAAAAATAAAGGTGTCAATTGTTTAAATTTTTTACATGGGTTACTAAGTTTTACTATGCATTATTAGACTTGAAAAAGGTTGTGATTTTAACTTATTCTAATGTGACAATTTACATTGAGTATGGGCTCCTTAACTATTAACTTGTGTATTTTGTTGATTAGATTGTTTTAATTAAGATTTTCTATTTTCTTGACAATTTCACATATCTTTTGCTTGTTTGCACTATAAATTTGTTATTTTTCTTTCTTCAATTGAATTCATTTTGGTTAGATTGCATAACTTGAACACAAAGCCACACTACCATTGTCAAATGGAACTACAATTTATAAAACCATAATATTTGTCTTAGATTTCTCCCATTATAATTACATTTAAAAAAAAGCTTTGCAAATATTTTGTGCAACTAACAAGTGTGATAGTGACTCTAAAAAATAATTTTTTAACTAAATCGGATAATTACCCAAAAATGTGTGAGACCAACAAGAATGTGACTAAAATGGGTGTGATTATAAAGAGGGTTTATTGTAGAAGCTTCAATGTTGGGGAGTTTTCATAGTTTCAGTTTTTTGAGTGATTGAATAATCAAATTGGCTCTTACCAAAAAAAATAAAAATTGAACTTGGGAGGCACCTCATTTAATTAATAGGAGAGGTTGAAAATGGAGAATCAGGCCTGGGCTACTATCCCAATCTTCATGAGTAAAAAAAGCAAAACATCTGGAGATACAGTAGAGCAACCACTTTCAGAGAGAACATGACAAAATTAGGCCCTAGAAAACATCCAAATGTTTCAGATCACTGCAGCATAAATAGCAGCATTGGTTTGCCAATGAAGAGGGCCAAGAGACAAAAAGGACTTTCCACAGCAGAAAAATACAAATGTTCAAATTTCCAGGCAAGCCTACTGACCTTTAGTACTCAAAAGCAAAGTCGAATTCTCTCTGCTTCTTTGCCAAAGGTGAGATGAAAGCCTTGGCTGAACACAAAAAAATCCCTGGTTCATGAGGGGATGCAAATCTATTCATTTGAGCAGGTAAAACAATTTGTGTGTAAGAGTGAAGAGGTTACTATTTGTGTCTTTATTATGTGGTTACTCTTTCCTGTTTTGCTCTCATCAACATTATTGATTAGAAGCTTTACTCTGTTGAGCAAGTGACAGATGGCACACATGCGAAGTCATTACGTTCAACCATGTTAGTAGTTATCCATTGCTAGAAATTCTCTCTAAGACTGTCAGCAAATCTACATGATGTGGGAGTTGCACCTCAAATAATCATCTCCTCCGTTACATGTAGAACTGTACACAGAAACTGAGTTGGGTACTTTGGATGACCTACTCTGTAGCTAAGAGACGGAGATCTTGGCCAGGGGCATGCTTAAGTTTGAGAACTCCAGGAGGAAACGATATATTGAGGTTTAAGATCCGGTGCCGTGCTAATAATCCTCCATGCAAAAAGGCTTCAAACTGTTGGAACAAAGAAGGGATGGCAACACAGGACACCTTATATTGTCTACTCCAGGTGAAGAACATGAGCACTATCGTACTTTCCAACTTCTATTGTACCATAATTATACATAGAGGAGAAAGTTCCATGAGATGAAAATTCACGCTTGTCAATCCCAATCTTTGGGTTCTACACAGCAGCTGATCTCATTACTCACCTCATTATTTTCAATACCAGAAGTAGTCTGGAGCTTGATGTGAACCTTTGAGAATGGATGGTTTAGGGAAAACTGGTGTGCCACATATACACCAGAAGATAACATATCGCAATAAAATTAACCACTGAACACCGGTAACTCTAATATAGCCTATGAGTCATATACTTTTGCAGCAAAATTTTGCGATTTCACGTTAGTACTCAATACTCTTGCTGTTCATAAAGGGGATATACATGAAGGATTATAAGACATCCAATACCCTTTTCCTTGAGTGCATTCTTTATGTGGGGAAACATTCCAGTTTTAGAATTGTGGATGAACAATTATCATTAGGTTTCAATCTTTAATCCAATTGGGTCCTTCAATATGATGTTGAAGCAATGTTTCTGAATAACTAAATAGATGGTCTCTCTTGCTTGTGATAATAAGAATGCTTGCTTTGTTGCATGTGCATGAAATCAACAAATGAATCTATGCTTTGTTATAAGAAAGTTATTACCACATTTTCTTCCTTGATTCTTGTGTTTGGAAATTGCAGCAGAATCATAAGTAAGATCATCTCTCAGCTCTAATACCTAACATAAGTAAAATTTCGATGTCACACACAGAAACAGAATTGACATTTATCAAAATCTCAAAATCATCCTCAATTCAGGAGGGAAAAGAAATCAGTTGTTCGATTCACGCCAGGAGCGCACACAACCGTAAGTTTGGTTTATCTCTCTACAGCGGAATGTCTTTCTTCCAGTAGGCAGGAACCAAACCCTATATTCCTGAGTTTCAAGCGTGATGAGAAATTTGTTCCAAATCTTTTTCAGACAAGCAGTGCAACAGACTCCCCTGGTGAATAAGAATTTGAATTTCCCTGAAACTATTGAAAAGCTGGGCTTGGAGCTCCAATTCATGCCCACAGTCCCCGACTCTTTAACCTCTGTAATTATATCAAGGGCGAAGATGATTTCATGGCTCATCCGCGTGGCGGACGCAGAATGCGATGCCACAATTTCAGTAGGTGGTGGTGTTGTTGGGAATTTGCGGGTTCAAGATACTCCCTTTCCGTCCATCAACTGTGTCGGGGGCACGTGTTCATAGTGGTGGCCTGGGCGTCTGTGGAAACAGCGGGCGTAGCCGGTAGAACTTGCAAGTTCGAGAGTAGGGAGGCGCGAACAACACCAGCAGTTGGTGTGGTTGGGCGTGGGGGGGTGGTGCGGAGAGAAACGACAAACGAATGGTACATGTTGCTGTAACAACTCCGATTCTCTCGATTCCCTGTACAGATTTGTTTCCTAGTGGTGAGAAGGTCCATGCCCACCCAACTGAATGACCGAAGAATCAATCCCGTTAAACTACTACTACATCATGTCAAATTCGCTGTAAGATACCCGTTTCCAATCAAAAGGATAACAAACTTGCTGCACTGTTCACTGCATGTTTCAGTTGCCACAAATATCTATAAATCCAATGTCCATTATGATACAATGTATGTAACTAACTACCTTTGAATATAACAAAGAACAAAAAGCGTTGAGATTGAAGAAGAAGCAGCTGGACTACCTGATGGGAAGTACTAGTAAAGAAGAGGAGAGAAAGCATGTAAGTATCATCAAGCCTGTAGAGAGGGATGAGTTTGCCAGTGAAGCGTTACATTGGGTATTTGAGAGTAGAAGATGCGTAATTACGTTCGCTGAATACTTGGCCTGAAACTCCAGATCGTGCAATAACGGACAAAGATCAGGTGGAGCCAGTAGCAAAATACGATGTCAGAAACACCAGGAGGCGTAGGAGGGGTGGGAGGGTGGAAGAGAGGAGCAGGAGATAGCACTGAGAATACCCCCAAACTTGTTGCTCCTGACCGTCCTAGTCGGGTTTCTGGCTGGAATCTCTGCATGCTCTACGGTCGATGTGTTTGTAAGATAACGGCCTTCAAATACTCTACCTGCTTTTGGTCTAGTGTGATTCCAACAGGAGACCATCTCTTCATCTGCAGCATCTTCAGAGATTGGAAAGGGGAACAACAGACATTCCTGAGAATAATCCACAAACTTTGTTGCTCCTGACCGTCCAGTCGTGTTTCCGATCGGAATCGCCTACATGCTCTACGGTGAATGAGCATGTAAGATAACGGCCTTCGAATACTACAGCTATTTGCTCCACAGTGATACCCAGAGATGAACGTCTCTTCTTCTGCAGCAAGTTCAGAGCCAAAATCATCAAAATGATTGATTGTCTGGCATTTTTCATGGTGTTGAGCACTTGAGTGCGAGTGAGTGAACGAAGTCGGATCCTTTTGGTTGTCTACTTAAGATATCGCAAGCGCCTCAGGAACAATCAGTCGAGCTTTACCTGCAATATGGAGTGTACTTTCGTTTTCAACGCCGCTAGCTGCACCTTGGTTTTGATGTTTCTAGTAGCGAGATGGGGGGGACGACAGAGCGGCGACTCTGATGCTACTGTTCTCAATACATGTCGTCTGTCGTCGACTCAGTGTAGCACGTTGCACTCGCTGCATTTGCGAAGCCGTCTCTCCTTCTCCGACACTGCGGATGCTGCTCGAGACTGGGGAAGAATCAAAAGGTTATCTCCAGCTGGAGTTCTCTACCCCGAATCTGTGGACGATATTGTGTCACTCGTCCGGAGTGCGGGATTGTCGACGTCGAATCTCACTGTTGCTGCCAAGGGTCGAGGTCACTCAATTAATGGGCAGGCACAGGTAGCTCTCGAGGGCGATCGCATTGCGGGTCGCAGATTTCAGCTACCGTGCGCATGCAAAGGGTAAAAAACGAGCATCATTTTTCTGATGAATATTTGTGTGATCTGTTTGTAGGCCCTGGAGGGAATCGTGATCGAGATGTCGACAATGCGCGGGATCAAGGTGATGCCCGAGGGAGATGCGGATTTCCCAGGGCCCTTCGTGGATGCAGCCGGAGGCGAGCTTTGGATCGATGTGCTCAAGGCTACACTGAAGGAAGGGTTGGCTCCGAGGTCCTGGACCGACTATCTCTATCTCAGCGTCGGCGGGACTCTTTCCAACGCCGGCATCAGTGGACAAACATTTCGATATGGCCCTGAGATCAACAACGTGTTGCAGCTTGAAGTTGTCACAGGTTCGTTTGCGACAAGTTGTTCTCCACCAAAGCAAAATTATTCCTGTCAATCCGGAGCACTGTGACCATCTCTGGACTTTAGTCAAGTGAAAATTCTCAGCATTTTATATGTTGTTTTCTTGAAACCAGGAAAAGGCGAGCTGGTAATCTGTTCTCCAAGCAAACAACCTGAATTATTCTTTGCAGTGCTGGGCGGGTTGGGGCAGTTCGGCATCATCACTAATGCTCGTATTGTCTTAGAGCGTGCCCCACAACAGGTAAGTGAATTTCGTCCTCCTTCCTGTGAAGAGCTTGTAGGAATGGAGAAGTTAGCGTTGGGAAGTGATTTCGCAGGTGTACGAAATTGTTCATGGCAACTACTGACGACCTTGAAACTTCGAGGGACATTCGACTTCGCGATGGACTCATTTGCCGGTTGTTTGGCATGCCAGGTCAGGTGGATTCGTGCCATCTATACGGATTTCCAATCTTTCACAAGGGACCAGGAGATGCTCATATCGCAACCGAGTACGACTGAAACCTTTGATTACGTTGAAGGCTTCGTGATCATTAACAACGACAATCCTTTCAATGGCTGGAAGTCTGTCCCTTTTGCACCTGAACAACTCAACAGCAGCATGATCCCCAAGGATGCTGGATCTGTGATGTATTACATTGAGCTCACCAAAGGTTTCGACTCCATCGACATTCATGCCATGGAACAGGTGCGAATCATCTTCCTGCGTCTGGCCTGCCAACACCTTGGAATCACTAGCCTTCCTGCCAACCTTAACTGCATGCTGTGGGAAATCCGTGCAGAAAGTGGAGAAGATGCTCGCACCCTTAAACTACATCCAGTCTCTCAGATTCACTACAGATGTTTCCTACTTCCAGTTCTTAAACCGGATACATGATGTGGAGCTGTCCTTATCCTCACACGGATTATGGGATGTGCCACACCCCTGGCTTAATCTCTTCATACCACGCTCTTCCATTTTGGACTTCAATACTAAAGTGTTCAAGCAGCTCATCAATCAAGACTTCAGTGGGCCAATCCTCGTCTATCCTGTCAACAGAGACAAGTATGTTATTATGAAGAATGTGTTGCAAATATCTCATCCTCTACTACACTTTTTTCTCAGGACACAAATTTTAGTATTCCAACTTTGCAGATTCTTCTGCTTTCTGTTTGATAGTAACAGTAGCTTTTCTTGCAGATGGGACACCCGAGCCTCTGCAGTCATTCCAGAGGAAAGCATGTTCTACCTTGTCGCTTTCCTTCGAAATGCTCTCTCTTCATCAGGCCCCAGCCTCAAGAGTCAGATGGATGACAATTCCAAGATTCTTAGCATGTGCCATGACATCAGCTGTAAGCAGTATTTTCCAACATACAATAATCCAGCACAATGGGAGCAGCATTTTGGAAGTCAGTGGCAGAACTTTGTTGAGCTCAAACAAACATTTGATCCACATGCTATCCTTGCTCCAGGCCAAAACATCTTTCGGAGAAATCAGATCTTGGCCTCTCCCAGCTGAGAACAGTGGTTTTCCCGGAGCAAATTATGTCCTACACCGCATGTGCACCCAGCCTCATACATCAACCAAAGCTTGATTTTTTCCTCTGTAAAACACTAATAGGTTGGTGCTATGGTTGGGACAATCCTTGCATCAACACCAACATTCAGAAACAGGTCAATGCTCATTTCAAAAGGTACACATCAAAATTTTGTAAACTCTGAGAACTCTTTAGAGTAACTGTTGAGCAAAGTCACGATGAGTACACTGAGCTTTCTAGAAGGGATGAGGGAAAGACAGATTCATTCTCTCTAGACCGTCTCCTTGTCACAAGTTGGCTAAGATTTGAAGCTCGGTTCAACAGCCAATACAAACATATTGAGATGGTATGTGAGAAATGCATCTATAGCAGAGTTTTCGATTCAGCAATTTACTGAGAAAGTGTCTTTGACAGATGGATGATCTGTTATCAAAAGGTGGAGCAAGTTTTGGGGTAATCTCAGCTGCAAAGCAGCTGATATTGAGAGCAATTAGGTTTGTGATGGAAGTCATGAGTGGGGAAGGAGGGATGGTGCTCATCTCCTGCACAATTTTGCCATTGCTGCAGACAGGCACCCATGAATCTTCAAAGATGTGAGGATATGACATCTAATGCCAGTTCTGGAAAAGTTGCAGTAACTGACTCCTCATCAGAAATCGAAATGGAACTTTGACAGTTTAGATACTCATTCTGCTTTCACAAGCAAATCAACTTGAGCAGTTCTCCTTGTCTTATGGAGGTTACTGTCAAATTTGTATGATGCATCTTGCTAATCCAAGGACACAAGATTACTCTTTTTGTAGCTGACTTTGATCAATACACATGCAGTGATCTGGTTCTAAGAAGTAGGTCACTTGTTCTCTTGGTGACTATTTTTGTTGAAATCTATGATTGACTCCCAATATTCAGCAATCTGGAGTTTGCACTGATTAATCAGATTTCCTGATGCAATTTCACAGAGACTTTCAGAGAGTAGGTAATACATCCCAACTGGTCTCACAATATGAAGCTTCCACAAATCCTTGAAGTGGTGGTCAATAGTACTGGTAAAATCTTCCACACTTCCCACTACCATGGGTACCCAAATGGGATGTACAAACTTATGCAAAACTAAAGGATCCACATGCCTGTGAATGTGGCCATACTTGTATGAGTAATAACACCTAAATCAGTACAGCAAGAGTTGTTGGATCCTTAAATCTGCAACCATTTGCAGCAACAAGTTGGCCATTTCACTTATTGTCATGATCTAGATAAAGCTCACAGCTGTTGCAGCCATTGACAAGAATATTCTCCGAGTAGAGAAATCGTCGACGGTTAGGTCAATGGGCAGTTCACATGCGCGAGAGCCCAAGGACTACACACTGGAGACGACGACAATAGAGAAAAAGTCCTCGCAACTGCAAGTAAATTGTCACTGTTTGTAAGGATAACTTAAAATTTTCCGCCATGGAAAATTAGCGAAGTAGGATAAAGCGTGTGCGCGCCAACGTAGTGAGTATTTTGTGAGTGCGAGAGAGCCACAGCGTCCACGGTTGCAGCAGGGTACGCTGCATCTCCGACCGCAGTGGCTTCAGATAGCTTGTGATGGACAAAACTTGCCTCGCCCAGCGGCAGCGGAGGCGGCACTTGCAAATTCAAAGTGTGTGTTCCATAAATTTCCTACTATATGTACAATTGATGGTCGGTAGACATAAATCTTGTCATAAACATTGAAACGCGAGACCAAAATCTAGTGGAATCAACGGGGTTTAGATTCACAAAGGGCCCTGGCCAATCCGCAAATCTCGTGCAATCTACGGGGTTTAGATTTTCCTCATCCAAGAGCCTTTTCTTTGCACCATACTTGGGTCCAATTGACTGTGGATCAAGTACCTTCCATCACAAAAAGCTCATTTGAGACTCCAAGAAGTCAAGGTCCTCTGCACTGTACCTCTACTATTAAGGACTCTGGCGACCAAGTTGAGGAAACATCTTAAATTAACAGACATACATTCGACAGCCTCACGCGTCCAAAATGAGAAAGACAAATCCTGGCAATCTCATTAGAAGCTCTTTCAGCTTAAGCCCTCAAATTAGCTTTCAGGCAGGATTCTGCAATGCCATCCTGTTGTTGGCTCTTAACCTCAGAGAGGAAGCTCTAAGATTGGCTTGCTTTTGGCCTATGGCACGTTTTGTATGTATACAAACATATAGGCAACCAAGAGTCTTATAACCCAACACCCTGAAGGAGTATCTTCCCTTCATGAAAGTCTGCTCTAGATTCTCAGTTGTACTTCAGAGCTGGTCCAATCCGGTAATTGACTGATTGCCAGTAATGCCAGTGCACCAAGAGTGTGAAGTACTACATAAAGAAACGCTCAGATACCATAAACCCCCTCAAGCACAACTGAAAATCTGCATCATCTTTATATAGAGGATTGACTGGTCCATTCAGATATTCTTTGACATTGCAGAAATCAGCAGCCAACACTCTGCTCAGTATACAATTGCTGCAACAAATCTGACAAAGGACTCAGACAAATGAATGCTCCATGAACCCTAAAGCATGAAATTTCATACACAAAAACCTAGAGATAAGAAACAAAGGGAACCTGCAGATGTGGTACAAGTTTCATTGTGATCAAACTGACAGACCACCACAGGATGAGGTCCAGTAGCTAGCAGAGACCCACAAGAAGCTGTATTGAACCCATCCATACTATGCTGTATTGCAGTTCTCAAGCTCCCCACCATTGACTGACAACCAAATAGTTTAGTCAAGTATGGAATTGCCAAATCTCATCAACTCTCTTCCATCATCCCCACCAACCCTCATTCCTTTTCCCACATAGCGACCATGCACTGAATTCTAACCTAGAGGAATGCTCAAAACCTTCTTGTCTTCTATTGCATCCGTCATACATGAGTATAAACGGAGGAGATGATGATGACTTACTGATAGTTGCTATGACTGTAAGGGACGTACAAAGACAAATATCTTACAAGTTCCTAAAATCCTTTGCAATCCTTCTAGAGGAGGAAAATACAGATATAGCAACTTCAGGGTTGGATTGAGCAGAAGACAAAATGACAAATGGTTCTGCCCACCATATCTCAAATTGATCAGTATTTGGGTTAGTTTGCAAATTAACATACATTCTTGATGTATCAGGGTGGTGCCATTCACCAACTCCAATACAAGGTCATTCCATACTGTACTCCCATTGTATTAGGCCACAACATTGTAGCCTGAGCATCTTATATAAGCATATATAGAATGGTGCTCTGCACAACACACATTGCCTCCATTTGTAGCATCAGTGATATAAGCACTTGGGATGGCACATGTGAGGACCTATGTGCCTATTCTCCCTCCAGTCCAAATGGATTTTACAAAATTAAGACATGTGCTATCATATATGAATTCCCAAGGTGTTAGCCAGTATAATATGTCAATCAGATGGTGCGTGGATATGAGATTGTTATATTCCCAATCCATTTGAGATGGTTGGGCCAATGGATTTGACAAAAAAGTTAGCAATGTGTTGCCATCTAAGTGGCCAGCCCTTCAATAAACACATGGGTGGAATGCAACCTAGGTGGTGGCTATGGATAGAATATTTCAGAAATATTTGAAATTTAGCATGCACCCACTTCACATGAGTATTCACTTGATGGAATCAGAAATTGTGAAAGAGAAGGTTTTTAATAACAATAGTAAGTTATGACCTTTGATTTGAAAAGGTCTCAAAAAAGACCTATATAACATAGATAAAACCTTATGACCTTCCAAATTCCATGATTGAACTTTGTCATTTTAGGACTCGTTTTGGAGCATACAAAGCATGAGTGAAGAAGATTTAAGAGAAGTTTTTTCAATGTATATTAATAAACATGTAGATTAGATGGGACGTTGAAATTTTGGAATTCTATTTGTTAATGACAAAGAATATTAATAAGTATGGAGTTTGTAGAGTACTACTGACGTGCATCTGAGCTAGCCTTCAAATCCTCTGCTTTTGTTATCACAATCTTCTTTCCTGGGGTCAAACAAGTCAAGGGTATTAGTTGCAGTGAGTACAAAGGGACTACCACATCAGTGCCATATCAATGGTATCAGTTGTGGAAAGTACCAAACAAGTGCCACATCAGCACCATATGAATGGTATCAGTTGCACGAAGTACAACAAGACTGTTACATCAGCACCATATCAAAGAACATCAGCTGCACAAAGTATGACAGGACCGCCACTTATCAAGGACAGTAGTTATGGGAAGTACAAGAAGGACTACCACATCAGCACCATGTCAGCAGGCTGTGACAGATCATGCTGTGTATTCATGTATAAAAGCAGCAAACAATGTTTGTTTCTCGAACAATCTTGCTGGACTATCAAACTCCTTCACCAATGCTGCAAGATGATGCACTCAAGATTTTTCAAGCCAGAGAACCAAGGAGTCTGAAGGAAAAACAAACAAAAAACAAAAACCAACAAGCACAGAAGGCAAGTGGGTAGAGAGGCACATTGTTTTAGACTAGTGATTCTTCAACACAATCATCACTGTAGCTAATCTAACATGTCTTCTGCTGCAAAAATCTGTGGGCAGAGTAAGAGAGAGAGAGAGTGCAAGGTGAATTTTGTGGTAGTCCATGGAGCAACTCTCACAAGCTCTGCATCGAAAACAACAGAAAACATGTCAGCAAAGCTGAAACTGGTACCTTGGTTTGAATTTTTCTTTCTCCCTAGCAGCAATGGGAATTTCAATGTAAAGGAAGTTCACAGTCACAAGTTGTACCAAGGTAATTTGAAGATAACCAGGTTTGATGATATTCTCCGGAAGAATGACTAAAAAAAATGCTGATGAACAGAGCACAATGTCACCAGTCATCTCTGAGTGAAAGCCCAAACATTCATGGGCTCCACTATTATGAAAACCCATGCAAGCATTTGCATCCACATGATCAAGCATTACCTGGAAATTATGATGAACTGCAAAGTTTCAATGACAGTACAAAAAGTACATTACTTGGAAGAGTTCAATGCAAACATTAGGTTTGCAGACAGAGAAAAAGAAACCCAGTGTTAAATAGGTGTGAGTTGTTGATAATACATTTGCAAACTGCTCTTGCCTAGAGAAGGCATGCATGGTCATGATGCCAGCCATGGTCTCAGAGAAATGGTGGATGATTGGTGCTTTTGTGATGGAGTCTAGCATTGTCAGCTCTCGTGAAGGTGCCATGTAGTATTGGTGCAGAGACCAAAATAATTGCTGAAATTTTCACATTTCCATTCACAAAAGATTGGATTGTTAATCATCATCCTCTCTTTGCATGATGGGCTGCTTCCACTACTTTTCCCACCTGCCCTTCTTCTCAGTTATCACCTGAACATTTGGTGCTCAGTGTTTGAGATAATTATAAGCCACTTCAACTTCCAAAATTGCAGAAGGATTAGGGTAAATCCAAATAGAGGGATTGCTGTGCAGAACATTTCAAGGTAGACATGCCCACACATATAGAACTATAAGATCTGATTGTCCTGTTGTTAGGATATTTCTCAACTCTTGAACATCAGATGCACTATGCAATTGTATTCATCTCTTGATGGGAGTGGTGATACCATCAAATAGGGAACTGAGAGAACAACTCATTTGTTTATATGTGGATCAAAGACATGATCAATTGAGTGGAACACACCTGATAGTTGACATATATGGAGAAAAATGGAAAAATCACAATAATGACCGGCCAGGCAATCTGAGAGGTTACTAGCAAAATTCCCACTATTCAAAAAGCCAAGTCCAGGACAATCCCAAGAAACACTGGCAGTTGGAAGTCCAATGCACTCTGATCCATCAGTGACTGATCATTATACGAGCAAGAACACTCAGTCAATTTGCAACATCTGAGAGTTTTGTTTTTAGTTCACTAGACAGTTCAATCCTGCATAAAACACTCTCATGAAAGTGCAGTGAATGACAAGGGACCTTTTACAATGAGGGGAGTAAGGTGAAGGTTGTAAGAAGCTGCATAAATTCAGCAGGATTAGCACATTGTGATCAAATGATGCATACTTAATCTCCGCTCACTCACCCTGGTTATAATGTGTCCAGTTGGGGTTGTGTCAAAGGACATAGGTCCCCGGAGAATGCTTCACAACATCTTGAGGTAATAGCTTTGTGCAGTTTGTATTCCAACAAAAATTACTGTCATCCATAAACCTTTAAGGTTCATGTTATCATGAACCTAAGTTTTGTCTAAAGTTCACAAGGATGCTTAAACCTACCCCTTGAAAGTGGGAGAAATATTATGCCTATAAGTAGGTGTAAACCTATAAGTAAGCATAAAATCACTCCTGTTCTTAAGATAACATAGCATTGGAATGTGACCCATCACATCACACCTTTTCAATGATCTAAAAAATATCTAATTTTGCAAACCTTGATTCAAGTTTTGGGACATCTTGCAACTTTTTATTTTCAATATGAGAGTTGAATTTTAGAGTTTTGGGAATGCCTTCTTTTGACTCTCACACATTTTCATTTCATGTGTGAGTGTGTTTACACTCACTTACATTCAAACCATATCTCGATCTCTTTTTCAACTTGAATCCAACTTGGGAGTCTTGTATTTCTTTCATTTGTAAAAACATTTTATTGCCCATCTCAAACACCAAAATTATGATCATGATAGCAAAAGTCAAGAACCACAACAATTGCAAAAGCAAGGACTGCCAGCGTGAGTAGCAATACTTGTAATAAGTGAAGAAAAAACACAAGTAACAACACTTGTAGCAAGTGACGAAAATACCAAGAGAACGACATTGTGTGGAACAGTTCCACCTGGTGTGAGTTGCATGGTTCTTCATATGCATCCAGGGTTTTAATGTAGTAGCTGGGTACACTCTTGTAGGGTTGTTTTGCTAGGTGTGATCGGTGTTGGTCTCCTGGTTCCACTGTTCAGGTACACTACTCTCGAACAAAAGAAATTCATAGCAAAGATGCAAACAATATGTACCTTTTGCACTAATTTGGATCAACCCTGGAAAACCCCTCTGATGTTTGGAGGCCATCGTAGGCCTTGAACATCTCACAGAATCGATAAGGTAGGATGGCAAACTTTGCGAGGGTGTCAGTGCGTGATGTCCTGCATGGTTGCACATTTCATGATCCCAGATATCACATCTCTTGTCTTGCATGTCCTGCAAAAACATTGTCCTACATGTCCTTTAATTGCTCACTAATTTTCAACTCACAACCCTTCAAGAGACAGGCCAGGTATCCACCAATATCTTAACCCAGTTCCATCTGCCAGTGTGCTATGGCACTCTAATTTTTTGATTTATGACATCGATGTCATTTAAACCCTGTGACAAAACCATGCAGGTGTCACACAAGGCATTGGATTGACACCTGCAAAGTTCCTAGGGGTTGTTTAACGTCCTGATGGTTACCAGCATTGGCTGATTGTCTGTTTTCAAGAGAACTTGTGGTCTCAGGTTGGATTTTTCTGGGTGCTTGACAAATTTTTAAATATGCAAAAACTACCAATTCAGGTTCTGGCTGTTTTCTGTAAAACATGACAATTCCCAGATTACAGCAGTTTCCATTTTTTAAAGGATAGGTAATACATGCTTTGGTTTGGGTTATTGATTAAAATCAGACATTAAAAAAAGAAAAAGGCTAATTGTATTATAAACACATGACAACATATGAAGTGTGTGTGACCCTATATATATATATATAAACAAGGATGGAAATCCATCCACAAAAAGTACAAGGCATGTCAAAGGAAATGTACACTAGAGGAAAACCAAGACAATCAAAACAATAGTAAAGAAGTGGAAGATGTAATGCTAATAGGGCATCTTCTACCACAAATCAGCTAGTGATAGAGGAGCATTAGGTATGGGTGGAAAAGATGAAGAATTGTGATTAAACGTGGCAACCTGTTGAAGAATTGCAATGACTTGCGCACATTGTAAGGCTATCGACACTCGTTGGCTATAATAAAATATAAGCATCAAAGGTCCCAAGGAGGTTTGCTAATGGTGAGCTATACTTGCATGTACACAAGAGGTCTCTATGGCAAGGGAAATGAAATTATTTCTTGGCATTCACTTTGTGTAGGATCATGTTTTTTTTTGAGCGATAACAATTGTTGCATGCACTATCATCGTTGAAGCACACTAGACCAAATCTGTATGAGTTGAATCAACAATGACAATGTTCACCAATGTTTGAAAATTGTTTTTGGTGATGACAATATCCATTTGTCTCCATGTGTGGCAAGGGAAAAGGTGTGAAACCTCTCTTTGTACATGAATTCCACTCTTCAATGTGATAGTTGTAACGGTATTTTGAAACATATCATGAGTTGCAGTGCGTTCACTCCTACATGGGTAACATAACAAATGGATACCCAAATCGTCGATGGTATGACCACACTAACATGGTGAAAGATGTGCAATTGTAGGATATGGTATACCAAAACAAATACATAATGTTGTAAGAAAATGGGTGAAAGACAATCGAATTGAAAGGGTGTTAGGGTGAACTAATAATTAAGCCTTTACTATTAGACTTGCACATGAGCAAAAACGTGCTCACACAACATCTAAAAGAACATCTACTAAAAACAGGAAATTTCTACTTATGTAGTTGGTCCATTAAAGAAAACTGCATTTGAAGATACGATTACATTATTAGACTTTCGAAAGGCAAAACATGTGATTAGACAACCTCAGGTCTCATCACATGAATATCCCATAATGCAACCTGGAAAGGATAAGTACCAATTTCTACATGTGCCACCACATCAAGAAGAATACAATGATCATCTTATATATGAAGGTTTATGTGTATGTGTGTAACTAAAAAAAGGTCGGCGAAGTGGGGGGGTGGGGGGGGGATCTTGAAAATCTTGAAAAAGGTGAAAAGTAAAAAGATCAATCCAAAAGAGGCTAAAGGAAAAAAGCTTGATGATGAGGATGAAAGTTCAAAGAAGCAAAATGCTACAAGTTCATAACCACAATATTCAAAATGTAAAAATACCTTGACAATAGTCTTTGTAAAATGGCAAAAACAATGTTAGGTCTTGTCTTTTTTAAAAAGGAAAGTGTTTCAAATTTGGGTTCAAGCTTGATTCCTAAAACCTACTAAATCCCAAGTTTGATTATGATTACAAATCAACCTTGAAGTTGTACATTACATGTTGATTTGCAATATCCTTCAAAATCTTACCCAATCAACCATATGCTCTTCGAGTTGATGTTCAACGTGCATTACATATCCTTTTATTTTGATTAACGTCTAATTTTTTTTATATTGCAACTTGGCATTTTTTTTTTGTTATTCATTTTTTAGTGTTTGCCATTTCTTCCATGGGGTGGTGAAAATGGCCACCAAAAGACTTGTGCTCGCTTGTGTCAATACATAGGTGGTGACTAGGAAACATTAGAAGAGGAGCATTCATTTTAATTTCTCACACATTAGAGTCAACTTTAGATCCTACCACACCTCCATCAACATGATTATGCCACAGATAGGCCCCTTGCTCATGTAGGGGAACACATTCAAACAGTATGTGCACTAGCTTTGAACACACCTACAACCCCATCTAAAGAAACCATGGGAGTCCTTTGCTTTCTTTATCCACTTACTAAAGTTGATATCCCCCTTTTTGTCGATGATTTTCATCTTAAGATAGAAGTTGTTTTAAATCAAAAGGCATTTAACTTTATTTTGGTTCATTCACCACATTTTTCTTCTAGTGGTCCTTCGTATGTGTATGAACTTTTATGAAACTATTTTGTTCCAAATGATTCTATGAGTGGTTTTGACCTCTCTTTTGAGGTATGTGAGCACACTGCTTGAGGTCATGTTCCACTTTCAATATCCCATTTGTTTTTTGCATCTCAACTTCTGACGTTGAAAAAACAATTTAGAAGCATACATCCCATCGCAATTGGTGAGGTGACCTATCACCTAGTTGCCTACACACTAATTATACAATTTAGGGATATTATTACAAAACATTTTAATCCACATCAATTTGGTGTAATGATTCATGGCGGGTGTAAATAGTGGTTCATGGTTCTTAGCTCTAAGGTTTTCAATGTAGCCAATGAAATGTGTAGCTTGGTCTCCAGAGGGGTTAGACTACTTTATATCACTTCCTTTTAGTTTTTTTACTATTGCCTCAGGTTTTTATATTTTGGGTGCATTAATGTGATTCAAATAATTCATTGAGTCGTTTATGATTTAAGTATTTCATACATATTTTGGGACAATATCTAGTTTCCCTATGCTTATAGATCCTTAGGCAACTTTTGCAATGCTTTTGTTATGTTATACCTAACACCCTGGCTACTTGTTTATATAATGTTTCCATCTCCGGTATTTTGCAACATTATACTAAGTTCGATATTCATACCATAACTATGTTGGAGAAATTATTTGGTGTGGGGTTTTTTGGTGTTTCTATCGGTCACTTAATTTATTGCCAAACCACTATTCCTACTTTTTTTGGTGAGTTTAGCCTCCCTTTTATAATTTGAACTTCTACTCCCACATTCTTGGGATATTGGGCACTAATCATTGTTACACTTGTCATTCATTTTTAGTAGGATGATCATCCTATTCTTCTAAATGCAATGGCACATGTTGAGACTAGCATTTTCCCATTCTAAATGGCATCACAAGATATGCAAGCCTTGCTACCCCAAATCATTCGCTTTCAAGTCTTACCTTTTGAAAGCCTAATGGTTCAATCTTATCCCTAGTTGCAAGCTTCTTTGGTAGATTGCCTACATGAATAGGAATTTGTTTCGCCTCTAGTAGACAATCCTCCATATATCATGTGAACATATATCTACTCATGTGCGGGTCCAAGGGCAGGCACTTGGTTATAACTTATTAGCTCGTTTTACCACACTTGTTTTTGACCTATCCCTAGCCCACTTTTTTATAGCACTACATACTCGTATTGACTTGCCACATCTTTCGATCACCCATCTTTCATAATGTAAATGTGATAATTTCATTAATAATCTAGGTACCCATTTGTTTCAATGCCCTTGTAGGAGTGAACATATAACAACCCATAATACACTTTGGGATAATGTCACAACTATCGCTTTAAAAAGTGGAGCACATGTTCAAAAGGAGGTCTCCACCTTTTCTCTTGCCACACCTAACATCAAATGAATATCCTTATCACTAAAGACAACTTATGGACCTTGATGGATGTTATCATTGTTGACCCAACTTGCACAAATATGGTGCAACAAACATCGACGATGATAACTCATGTAGTGATGATGATTACTTAAACAAAAACACAATCATATTGTCACAACCTTAGCCTTGGGCTCATGACCTAAGGTGCAAGCCGAGAGTCAAGACTAGGAATTGCATTTCATGCTCCCTGGAATGTAGGAGGGTGTGAGGGAATGAACCCACACACTCCTAAGTGGGCTCCCATTTTGGGAATTATAGTCCCAATGGACTTTCAAATTTTTAAAGAGTGATTGTAGGAGTCAAAACTCATTGGATGGAAGAGTTCTTTATACCATTGAAAAACTATTGGAACGTAAATGTCAAAAATGCACTCACATGTCCCATTTGAGTATTTAAAACACAAATTATGGCCGAAAGAAAGGTTGAAAATCATAGTGTCAATTTGACTTTCGACCACTAAAAGTCAAGAATTGCCTTGATTTACTTATGTGTAAGTGGTATGCCACATACCATTGAAAATCCTTTGACAAGGGCTATAACTTTTTTTCAGACTTCATTTCAATTAAAGGTCTCCACAAAAAGTTATGGGCCTCCAAAGTTGCAAGAGTCCCAATTTAGGGAATTTTAAATGGCATTTAAGTGTAAGCCCCATGGCCAGGCATAGATAATATTATAAGGGGGAAGGTGATGGCTTCCCCCAAGTTCGAGCCATGTTGAGTTTTGTGAATCCGTGTACGCTCGTGATTTGTTCGTGCACCAAAAGTGTTCCAACCATGCAATAACCAACTTGTTGTTTAGTTTGTGCAGGTTCATGTAAATAATTGAGTCATTTGTCACTCATCTTAGTCCTCACCTTGTAACTCTAGCACGCCCCTCTACCCCTTAAGTGTTGCAAGTTAGGGAGTGTACCTTAACTCCTTCTGTTGTTTCCACTTTTGGACTCACATTTGAGTCTTTCAAGGAATGTGGGGGTGTGTCACATACGTTAAGCAAACATCAGGCAATGACTTCATTCCCTTTATTATTGAAACATATGGATGTTTTCATCCTTTTTTTTTATTCATTTTTTTATCACTTGTGCACATTCCACTATCACATGTTATCAAAGGTCTTTATTAGTCCCTTCAATGCTTGTTTCTTACTATCAATCGCTCATGTCCACAACTTTACAACATGCACAAGCCATAGCAATTTTTTAACGAACTGTTGCATTTGGTCAAGGTTTTTCATCTTTTACACACATCATAGCTAGTGCTCTTCTATCACTAGTCGATTTGTGGTAGATGACAACTCTTTCATCTTAAGTCTTCTTTATTAGTGTTGATTGTCACTTTGTGATCATGAGTCTTCTTTGCATACGTCTTTACCTGATTTTTGTTGATTGCTTGCTTTTGTTTTTTCTTTAGGTTGTGTCTACTTGTGTTCTCATTTGCCTTGTACTTTTGTTGTATGGGTTCCCATCCTTGGAATTTATTTACAGCGTTTTTCTTCTAGTCAAACCACCTGCTTATCCACAAGCAGCTGATTGGCACACTACCACACTGAATACATCTTACCCATGAGTTTTTATGGCAATTGCAAGCCACAATTTCTTTTGATAGCCTTCAGACTTTGGCATTGCCTTCTGAAGGAAGCACAACATGTCCCCAAATTCTTGTGCCCAGGTCATGGCAGCCCCTATATGTTTCCAGTGTCCATGGAAATGGTCATATGCGAACACTAGTTCAAGTCTCAATGATATCATTCAAATGAGACACTCAACATTCAGTCTCCTCATCAGCAAATACTACACATTACATGATCTGTTTGCAGAACCAGTTAACAACTCATCAGTATTGGATATTCCTGGACTAACAAGAACTCTATGAAAGGTGCATTGCAAAATTCCTGAAAACAGAATAGTAGAAATGCTTGCAAGAATGTATCAGTCCAGGACACAAATCTGAAAGAAATCAAAGTTGCCATCAGTTGAAGGCAAATCGAACAGCTCTCAGAACAGCAACTACCAATTGTAGTAGCTAGCAAAATGCTAAAGAGGCCTGAGTCTCGGCCATAGCCATTGTGAAAATCTTGTCACCACCTGTAGCTTCTAGCATACTTAAAACCTGGTCACCAGCTCGACAGCCTGCTGCCAATGCCTTGCCCACAGCTAATCCACCTCTGTGATTCCCTGAACAAGAAACAATCACAAAACAGCCGATGATGAGAGGTACATGAAGTTGTCAAGGCCAAATGATCACCAATGCTTGTTTTCAAGATATGAGCATTTCCACCCTAAACCCCAGATGCCACAACTGACCTCCCTGTCCTTGCAAGGATGAAGGAACAAGGAATCCCTTATAAATCAGAGCACACAGAGCATCATGCCGTGCAACTGATACAGACTTGAAGAAACATTTACTGGTGAATCCACCAGATTGAAAGAGGTCACTTGCATGTGTAGTTCTTGAAGTGAGAAGCCAAGTAGTAGGACATTTGTTTTGCAAGGTGGCAGACAAAGATCATTTTTAATGCAAGATCTTTCTTTACTTTTAGCCTTTGTCCTTCAAAATGTCAGAAGAAGAGAAAAATGCATAAAAGACCATACCTGCATACAATAAGCCAGGAAGTTCCATCTCCATCTTCTTTAATGAGTCAAGAAACGAGCTGTAGCCAAGACTGTACTGGGGAAAAGCTCTCTCCCAGTAAAGGTGCCTGTCACATAAGGGCCAAATCAGGTTTCAACACCAGCTCACAACATGAACTCAAATGTGACAAGTGTTCACACAGATCTCAGGATCATACTCAAGGAAGTTTGTGAGGCAGAAGATACCTCTTGACTAAGCATGGAGGAGAAAACCACAACACAACACAGCAAAAGTGCAAAATGGGCTTACTTGATAGTGACAGGGCTGCCATCCACTCCCACAAGCCTTTGCAGGTCCTTCAATGCCAGCTCTTGTAACTCCTCTCTGCAAAAGTTGCCAAACCCATCTGTTGGATGCCATTCTAGTCACCTTTTTTCTTGATGGTTTTCACAATCCATCCTTTGAAACTGTTATGTCCAGAATGCAGTCCTTATGTTAACTTATCTCTCTGCTTGTGACAACAGATTGAAACAGCCTGGAGTCAGATTCATTGTGATGGTTCAATCTTGCAAATGACCCTTGAAAAACTTCAGAATTTCCTGGTCATGACGAATTCAAGGGTGAGGGATGCTTATTTCCAAAAGATTCAGGGAGCAGATATCTTGCTGGAAGCATCACTGGCAATTCACCCTTTCACCCAAAATTTCACAGTTTCTTTTTTTGAGTGTTCTGCTTTCAGTCATGTTAAGCTTGGAGACTCAAATGGACAGAGTAGGAATATGGTTGCTACATACAGAGGAGCAGCTGCCAGTGCCCTGTTCCGGCTGCCTCCTATGAATGTTGTGAACACCACTTGACCAGCTGGTGCTCTATCTGGAAACATAGATGATGAGAACAGTGTTCCTGCCCAAGACACCCGAGTATTAGTACCCATGTCACCTTGCCCAGGCCTCCCAATGTTACTGCTCATGAGGGGTGAAATTGATTTCTGACTGAATATTATCTTTCAGATAATTGTGCTGGTTAGGCCTTACAGCCTGTTACGTAAGGCTGCTAAAATGACTATGATCAAGTTGTGCTACCCTACCCTCACATTTTCCAGCTGAAGTTCCTCAAATGTGTCCTCTCAGTGGCACAAATCCAGAAGCTTGAACCAGTATATGCAAGCTCTAGGACCTGAAACATAAGCTCTAAATTCTTAACCAACCCTAAGCCCAGAAGACTTACCTTACATACAATCAGTGCTAGTATCAGTACCCTTCACCCAAACATTCCAACCTACATCAGACCATCAAATGCTAGATCTCTTGGACTTTAAAACCTTTCAGTAACCTGGAGATGACATACCTTTCTGCAAACAAGAAAGCAGAGATATGGAGGAAAAGAATCCCTACCTAGAGTTTGGAAACCATTAGCTTGCTCCTTGCGTGGAACTAATATCCCAAACCCCTCAAGTGCCTTCTTTACCCGGTCTGTCTCAAATGCCATGACCAGAACTGACATGGGTTGATACACCACCTGCATTATCACCCAAGAGATTCTGCATCCATCCTTAACCATCTCACTGTCCTCATATCCAGCATAGACAGTAAGTAAGCGCTGGATGTTAAGGAGCTAACCTCTGGGAAATAATCAAGAGGGTACTTCTTTCCATCCTTCATTACTCCAAGTTGCTGCATTTCATGAAATGGAGTCTGCAAAAATCATACAACAACATTCAATTATCACCAAACAGAATAATAGGAGTAGAGTTGAGAGCAACAACCAACTCTAGCTGTAAATAGACATAACTCAAGGATGGTCACTTACTGTCAGGATAACTGCATCAAAATTCTTCTGCTCTTTTTTGGATGAACCTCCCTTGAGATATGAGACAGTCCAATTGTTCCGCAATGGATTGCCCTGCTGATTACTGGCCAGTCCTATTACCACTGAGTTGAGCTGTAAGTTCTCTCCTCCTACCTTTTCAGCCAGTGCTTTAGCCAAAGTCTATACATTCAACTCCACTGTCAGCTTCCACATGGTTGACAAGGGGTGGCATTGGGAGTTTTGCTTCTTGCCACGCACCCTGTAAGTGTAGGTATTATACTTTCCAAAACAGAATCTGCTCAAGCTGACTGAAATGTTGAAGATCGACCAGATATATTGAACAGAGAACATGCCTGCATGCCACCTCTAAAGGAGAAAGACCCTCGTGAGCGGTTTGAGCTTGCAGCTAGTTGCATGCGCTCATCCTGTATTTTGTTGTCTTTTTGTTTAGCCTCTTTTTTCTTCTTGATGCCCAACTTTATCCCGCCCACAATAAGTGATCCATAGCTGACCAATCAACCAAAACGTGAAATAGGAAACTAGAGCAGAGTGAATACCTTACTAGAAGATGCTAGAAATTGGGCACACTGACCACCAATACTCAAGGGGTAGACAGAATAGACACACAACCATGCACTTCTACCACACTATGTACCTTCAACTGAGCTGGCACGGGCCTTAAAATCTACATCTAAAGCTGCAGGATGCAAGAAGTCAGGAAAATCACAAGAATTTCATGTGTTCCTCGCCACAGCTGAGGGAGTCCAGAAAAACTGACCTCTCTTCCAAAGCCCACAGATCTGGAAAAGAGTGACGAACCTGTACATGCACAAGACAAAAATAAGTATAAATGTACAACAACGGTTGTAAGTGGAGTAATCTCTTAGATCCACCAAAGATATGAATTCCACAGAGATGTTACTCCACTCAATTATATGTCCTGTTAGCAGCAAAGACATCCAAGAGTTAATCAATTGGGCAAATTGACACACCTAGAATGTGAAGAACTGTATCCTTTAAATTACTACCATGTGCAGAACAAAGCTTCAGACAGTTCTCAACACCAGCAAGAAGAAATCCAAGACAGTCACAAACAAGAGAGAACATCCTTTGAAAGTAGGAACTGATATACCCAAAATGTCCCCAGCTGCAAAGTTGTATACTTAGATGAAACAAACAAAGCTCTTGCACGCTCCCTTCTAACAATGCACTATTTCCTACATTGGTTATACACCACAACAATTGATTTTGCAGATGTGGTATGATTGGAGTGGTGATTCAATCTTAATAGAATTAGCCAAACATGACCAAATAGGAGAACAGGAGAGAGACCCACAGAAATAGAGTCTGGATCAGCACCACTAGTCCCTGCAACAAAGGGGTCCACCAAATAATCTACTACCTGCAGCAGAAGAAGAAAACACCAAAGTGAAAAAGCATGAAGAGATACAGCAAATGACACTGAAAATAAGAAGGAAAAAAGACCTTGAAGGAAACAAGGGTGACAGATCAGTGTTGAGAAGAAACTGATCTGATGGTCATTGTAACATCATCCTTGACATGGTGGACTCCAGGGACAACTCAGGAAACAAGACTCCAGATATTCACCATAACAAGAAGTTTTTTTTTTTAATCTAGGAATTTTACAGCTAGATTGAGGAGTGAGTGATTTAAAGATTCACCTCATGACCAAAATGCCGTCCCAGAAAATTTGCAACACTGCAAAACCGCAAAGATTCTGTCAACAGTTCAATTCCACATACCTATAATCTTATTTGGACAATCAGGACTTAAGAAACGAGTCTTTCAAACCATGAATAAAGAATCAGACAAGAGGAACCTCTCATCCTGCAGTGCTGTTATGTTTTCACTTGAATTGTTTGGCTGAGCAGGCTTTTGCTTCCACAAAAAAGGTTCCAAAAAAATTCGGGCCTGTGTTGCAAACAGGGTCTTTTTAGCAAAACCCAGAGTCAGACAACCCAAATGACAAGCACATAGTGTCTTCATGCTGTTCCCTCCCAATAAATTTTTTTCTGCAACTTATACATCCTGCATGTATCAGTCAATGGGAGGAATGGACAAGGGCCCAATTCCAGAAAGTGCTCAACATAGTTTAGCTTCTTCCCCCACATAAAGGACACAGAAAAGGAGAGGACCTTTGACTGAGCAGATAAGAGCTTTGTGCTGAGGATTGCCAGTGGATTTGATGGCAGCTGCAAATACCCAATTTTTCAATGTCAAATTACAGAAAAGAAGATAAAAATTTGAAAGAAGTGGACCTGATAGAAACATGAAGACAGCTGTAAAATCTATAATCCGCTTCCTGAAGCAACTCAGGAAGGGCATGATAAAATGAAAGAAAAAAGGATAAGTCTCTACCATCTCAGGTCTGCCATTCCGCACAATATATCGCTTGTTTTGTAGCATAGGCTACATCAACATAGCAGGACGATCATTAGGAAGAAAGTAAATGCCAGGAGTCACAACACTACCCAGCAACACACTAATGATCATTGGAGAGGCTGATACTATAAATGATGTCAAACTACAACTTACAAAAAGCCACACCCTTGCAGGAGCACTTGTACCAGGAAACCCTCAAGACTCTGAAACCTATAATTGTTACACAAAAACTAGCAGATCTTCATAAAGTGAAACTAAATCAAGTAAGTGTCTGTAGTTTACAAATTGCTGCTGCTCTCGTAGTTGAAGATCATCAATTAAAAAGCTCACTTCTGGATCATTTTCTGCCTGCCAAATCACATCATAAAAACTTTAAATTCCATAGATTCTGTGAAACTCTGCTTGTGATTTGCAAGCAGAGTCATTTTACAAGTCCTAAAGAAAGAAAGTAGTGACATAAAAGTTACCAGCAAGAGCATGAGCTCCCCTGTACAATAAAGGTGCAAAAGTGGGCGCAGCATATTCAAATGGGGATCCAAACTGTGAACAACAGAACATTCAAAAATATATGTCTCAATGGATGCAAAATTCATGAACACAGGTGCCGTATAGATGTACCATAGTGTTGGGACCTTTTTCCCAGATGAGTCCATTCTGTGAAAAGCTTTGAATCTTCCCACCAACCGCATTTTGTGTCTCAAAGACAGTCACTGCCACGCCTGCAGCCTTTAACCGATAGGCTGCCGCCAGACCACTGGATTCAAACCTCAAATTTGTGAGTTGCCTCAGTTGGAGGATCCATATGAGAGACATTATAGGCTGTTGATAAAATGGCAGAGTCTTGGAGAGAGGACAATATTTGTTTAAACAGCAAAGATGGAAGCTTCATTCCTGCAGGGTTTTAGCTCATTATACTACTTTGTTAGCCTACATTACCTTGCACCAGCTCCAACAACTGCAACTGATCCAAGAGAGTGTTCTGCATGCCACAACCACAGAGCACAATGTGGGCATTGTGACCAGGAATTTTCAATCTTCTAACAAGCATATCTGGCTAGTCTTGTGTATGCTACTTCCATTGCTATTTCCAAATAGTTTTCTGCACCACACTTACTGTGACCTATGGACATGTCACTCCACTGTCATTGTGACCCACAAACCCTAAAACCCTTGACCAGAATCCAGTGCAAAAGGCCAAATCAGCAAACTTCAACTTCTGACATCCTCCACAGCATAAGACCACAGTGTTCGCACTGACAGGATAATCTTTGAACAAAAATCAATCAAACATTATTATTGGAAAATATGTACCTCCCAATAAGAAAACAAACCATTGGATTGAGGGATTACAATTTTTACTGCAAGTTCCAGGTATTCCAAGAAGAACCTTTTGCAAAAACCAAGTACTCAACAGTACTCAGTTTAAGAATGTGGAGAACCTAGACTGAAGAGTTCTTCAAATCACCTTTCATGTCTCATGATCAATTTCCAAAGAAAACAATAAACGACAGCTGAAATTTTCTAGAAGGAAGGAAAATTTGGAAGACCCATCAGAAACACACGATGTGCGAATAGCTTTCAGAGAATTTTCCGGGTTTCTCTGTGGCTTCATTTCCTCAAAGCACAAAAACTGATCCCTTTTACATGTTTACATTTACACACAAAAACAGGTATGGAAAGAGACACAATAAAAAATTCAAACATGATGAAAAATGCCCCAAAAAATTCAACCTTAGCAGATTCCCAAAATCACTGGATAAAGAAAATTTCCCACAGCACACACAACAAGCGTTAACTGCGACTTCCAACTCCTCTCCCAATTGTAGAATGATAGAAAACATGTCATACACCATGAAATCAAACAGGAATCTTTTGATGAGCATTGCATTCTCTCGATTGGAAGAGAAAAAAAGAGATCCAGGGTGCCTACTTCGGTGTTTAGGGTCGGTAGTTTCCGCCATAGCTGAGAAAATTTGAGCTCGAAAAACTCATCGCTCTTTCTCCCTTCTCCGTCTCTCTCTTCGTCTCCAAAGCCCCACATTGAAGTCCGGAGCGGGGTCCTAAATGAGGGCCTCAATGAGGTCTAGATTGAGGTCCTAACTATGGGCCCCAACGAGGTCTAGATTCAGGTCCTAACTGAAGACCTCAATGAAGCCTCCATACGGCCTAATACCGTATGTATGTACACATTTTACCTGATTTGATACGAAAAGCTTTCGCCAAATATTTTGAATGTGCCAGATTTTAGGATAAATCGTTTAATTTAGCTGTGTCTTTGTTTTCAATGAAGGACTTGATGCGCATTGTTGAAGGGCTGGTGTCTTATTTTTGGCGAATTTTTGCATCCTGGCAACAAAAAAGCAAAGTCATTGCAACTCGTCCAAAGCCTCTTTTTAGGGGGGGGGAAAAAATTGTTCAAAGTCATCACATTATGAGGAAATTTTTTTGAAATCGCCAGATTTAGACAAAAGGTTCAAACATGTTGCCAACACAAAGCAGGATTTAAAAACTTTTCTACTTTCCTCTCTAACCCGTCGCTCAATTTGGCTCAGTTCTCTTGGGGATGGTCGCCAGACCACGAACCTCACAAAATTGGAAAAAAAACACACTTTTTAATACTGATACATTGGAGTGGAAGGATCAACATTTGAATATAGTGAATACTAGTGTGGCCTGTACCATTGGCCCAAGTGTGAACCCATTGCAAAATAGGGAAACAACGTTGTGAACATTGTTTTGCAATGTATGTATCAATTTTTTGAACAGGCAAATATGAAAGGAAATCATGCTTGAATTGAATGGTAAGCCTTCAAATGTTACCATGCTCAACTGATTTTTCCTTCCAAAACCTGGTTTTTTGGAATTTATTTGAATTTTCATCAGCAGAATGCAATTAGAAATCAATATCTCCCACGTTCTAAATCCAAATCTTACCAAATAAATTCCATTAAATCCTGCTCATCAACATCTTTCCAACAACACCAAAGGCACATTCCAATTCCTCTGAAATTTTTAGCTACAGTCTAAGTTAATTTTCAGTGAAGAAATCATTCAACAGCCAAGAACTTTTGCACGACAAGTCCAAACGTCATGGAACCAAGCCCATGCACCCCTCCTTATCAAGAGCTTTCCAAAGACACCAAGAACACAATCTAAGCATCCAGTATGGTGGATCTCATAACTACAAAACAAAACAAAGCGTCACAAACACGCTGGCCCTGTCAATAAATAAGATGTTGTACATCTCCCTACTGTGTCCGCACTCTCAACACCAAAAAACATCTGTTTCAATTTAAACAGTCTACACACCTTCACCAAAGAAACCGGTTCACCCAATGTGAAACCAGTGCTAATAAGGTAAAACTTCCAAAAGTTGGATCGAATGCGACAGTCCCTGTCCCCACAGGGCCAGGGCCCAACAAAACAAACTACCTTCCTTCTTCCTTCATAGATAGATAACTGTACTGGGCCTTTATTGGCCTTTGTGTAGGCAAGGATATTGTGTTTAGATTCATTATAGAGTACTAGTGGGTACCCGCGACCTTCGGTCACTGTGAGGCGCCCCTGCATTGTTTTACTAAATTCGTCATATTTTTTATTTTTTAAAATGCTATAGCCTGAGTAGGACCGTCATCATTTAATGCTAAGTAATGCTGGAGATCATCGTCAATGGACCTACTTGAGAAATTTGCCCCAAAAAAAAAAAAAAAAACCCTGGTATTAACCAATGTGGGGAAAAGGGCGGTGGGGGGGGGTATTACATACATGTCGATTCTGTGTATATTCATAATCAAATATGGGTATGGAAGAACATACCTGCCTACACAGCGAACCCGCCGGAAAAGGGCGGAAAAAAAAAAACCCTGGTATTAACCTTAGGCAGGCTGCCGGAAAAGGGCGGAAAAAAAAACCCTGGTATTAACTCTGGGCAAGCCGCCGGAAAAGGGCGAAAAAAAAAAAAAAAACCCTAGTATTAACCTTGGGCAGGCCGCCGGAAAAGGGCGGAAAAAAAAAACCCCTGGTATTAACTCTGGGCAGGCCATCGGAAAAGGGTGGAAAAAAAAAACCCCTGATATTAACCCTGGGCAGCCTGCCGAAAGAGGGCGGGGAAAAAAAAAACCCCTAATATTAACCCTGGGCAGCCTGCCGGAAGAGGGCGAGGAAAAAAAAACCCTGGTTTAACCCTAGGCAGCCCGCCAGAAAAGGGTGGGGAAAAAAACCCTGGTATTAACCCTGGGCAGCACCATTTGAAATATATAGAGGTCGATTCTGCCATAGAAAATGCAGAGGCCGGTTCTGCCATAGAATGTAAAGCCAGAATTGATGAAGCACAAAACATGATGAAGCATCCACGGGAGCTTGAAGATTTCTGAAACGAACTGCAGTGGTGGTGGATTTGAGGCAGCATCAACGATAAGAGTTGCTGCGCGAAAACGGATGTGAACGACAGAGAGGTCCTGTCCGTTTGCATTATTTTACTAAATTCGATACCCACTAAATACCCTAGTGGGTACCCGTGACCTTCGGTCACTATGAGGTGCCCTTGCATTGTTTTACTAAATTCGCCATTTTTTTTAAAAAAAATGCTATAGCCTGAGTAGGACCGTCGGTTAATGGCAGAAAAAAAAAAAAAAAAAAACCTTGGTATTAACATTGGGCAGCGCCATTTGAAATATACAGAGGCCAGTTTTGCCATACACAGCGAACCCGTCGAAAAAGGGCGAAAAAACAAAAAAAACCCTGGTATTAACCCTGGGCAGCCCACCCGAAAAGGGCGAAAAAAAAAAAAAAAAAAAAACCTTGGTATTAACCCTGGGCAACCCATCGGAAAAGGGAGGAGAAAAAAATGATAATAGAAAAACCCTAGTATTAACCCTGGGCAGCCCGCCGGAAAAGGGCGAGGAAAAAAAAAAGAAAAAAGAAAGACCCTGGTATTAACCCTAGGCAGTGCCATTTGAAATATACAGAGAGGTCCTGTCCGTCTATTCGTTTGTCTGTCGAGGTCCTGAAATCCAGAATTGGGACCGTTTGTCGAGGTCCTGAAACCCAGAATCGGGATCGTTTGTCGAAATCCTGAAACCTAGAATCGGGACCGTTTGTCGAAATCTTGAAACCCAGAATCGAGACCTCGACAAACGAACAGACACAATCAATAAAGAGGATAATGGCTTAGGGATTTTGGCCCCTACCTAGTAAATCTATTTTTATATGAGTATTTTTGAAAGATGATATTTTGGCTTGTGTTGAAACTTGAGATTAGTTATAGAGCTTTAAAATCTTGAAGGATTTTGGTTTTTTTTAGAGGATTTTTTGAAAAATATATAAGTGGTTGGTTAAAAAGTGACACAAGAAACAAAAACCGTTTCTGGAAATACCACTATTGCACCATCAACAGGGTTTTTCTGTTCAATTTGACTAGGTTCCTCATTACAACTACTTGGGTTTAGAACAAGTTGTCCACATAGCAACATAGTCATAAAGTTGTAGAAACTATTGATAACATAGTCGTTGAGAAATATCAAATCTTGGCAAAATTGTTGAAGCAAATTATTTTTTAATTGCATGCAGAAGTCATTGCACAAATTTTGAAAATAAACTGGTCGTGCATTTACAGTATTTAGAGGTTCAAGCATCCAAACTCAGATCTAACTGCTGTTTATCATCGCTCATCAAAAGTACTGTGTACAGTATACAGCCCATTTTACTGCTGCGAGACTGCCTGTGGAGATGGTCTCCAGGGGTGCTCAGTATACGATCGTGCACAGTGAAATTGGATGAAGAACATCCAACACATGCCGGTTTGGCTCAGGAAAATGGTTTTGGATCAGCATAATTGCACAGGTTGCCATGGCTGGTAAAAGCCGCAGAAGTGCTGTGCACCTTCAAAAAAGAGTGTAATAAGAAAGGCCTGGTAAGCTCGAGACATCAGATTTCCTTCCTGCTAGGTATTGCGTATATCACTCCAGTATTAACTGTATGCATTTCAAGCACAGCGAGGGCCTACCAGCCACACCAAAGACGACAAGAGCAATTTTCATCGGCTTTGTTGAACATCAACTGCACAACCACACCTGTTGCTGACATCAATTGAGAGGTGGCAAGAAAATAAGAGGAAGAACAGTACCATAGAAGAAAGAGCAATACAACAGCGCTTCTCTCTACACGTACAAACAGCATTCTCTTCGCTGCCTAGAAGCTGCAGTGGCAACTGTTGAGTCGCCAGCAAGCCTACAATGGATATATTACGCTCTTGGAAGAGGAAGGAGAGGGAGGAGAAAGAAGTTCTGCCTTTCTGTACAGGAGAGATGCTACTGACTGCAATGCCACATGAAGATGCGGTCGCATGCTAACACTCGCATCTAGCACCACCACCAACGTCTCCTGCCACCGTACAACCGAATCAAATTGATAAACAGGAGATTGCAGGGTGTGGTAGACCTCATGTTATGAACCGAGCATTTGCAAAAGAACAACACCAAAACGTGTCCTAGCTTGTTTCGTGCCATCTCCGCTGCCTCCCTCGCCGACGCAGTCATCCTGCCTCCACTGTAGAACGCACAGATAACGAACGATGTATGCAGGAAGCTCCACATTGAAAGCAAAATCAAGACAACAGATAAGACAAAGTGTCGATTGTAGTCAGAATTTCCGTAATCCTGACTCTGGACTCTCTCTCTCTCGATCTCTCGATTCGCAACCTGGAGAGTTCCGGTTGTTTGTGAGTCCGCTGACCTGCTCAGAATTTTTTCCTCATCGTGTTATGCAAGGGGTTCTAGGGCTGCACAGCAGACGAATGGAAAGGCAATCGGCAACAGATTGTGAGAGATTGTGTTCACAAAGGTAAAGAGCCAGATTTTCAACTCAACCAGGTCTCGTCCTTAACACGACAACCTTGAGAAACGACAGACGGCTGGCTGATATCCTGTTCAATTTCCGCCTCCAACATCCTTTGCTCAATTCTCACACCGCCTTCTCAAACTCCAGTACCCGACTTGCTGTTCTGAATTGCGATTTCCTAATCGACTTGTTGCTCATCATCGATGTTGATGTTAGCTGGCATCGAGAACAATACCTAGCGATCAAAATTGGAGGATGGCAATTAACCCTGCCTACACACTAAAAACAAAAAATATTGCAAAGCCATTTTTCTAAGCACAATATATCCTTTACACAAAGCCATTTTACTACCCAAAACCAACATAAACTTTATTGTTCTTCATCTAATACATATTGTGTGCTAATGGGGAGGCTCATAGCACTCAATTTTTTCTTTATATTCCAAAGATAAGAGAGCCAATTGAAGACCTCATACAAAAACATAAACTAAGCACAATCAACCACACCTAAACAAATAGCAAAAAAATGAAGAAAGGTCTGAAACCAAATGTCTGTATACCACATAAAGCACTCAAGTGGCAACATTACTGAAATCCAGCCACTTGATTTAAACACAAGCCATTCTTTCAGTAATGCCCTCAGCCCTCAGGTTTTACCTTACAGTTCAACCCAGAATGCCCTCAATTACTACTATTCATAATGAACTCACGGGTAGGTATTACACCCAGGGCAGTTGGCCAGCACACTGGGGGCTTCCTCTTGTACAATAGGTAGTTAAGCTAGATAGTTTTGATTGTTAGCATCTATCACTAACTAATTAAATAGGAGCACTATAGAGAACAGCAGCATACAGATCAAGTACACAAAGGAGAACATAACACAGCCATTGCACTGAATTAGTGAACACATTAATGAGTTAAACTACTCTGCAGTTTCGACCACCACTTCTGTATTCAAACAGCAAGACTGTTGTGTACCTTCAATTCAGATAGTAGTTGCTGTTACAAGGAGAGAGCAGTTGGTGAGAGAAAATTGGTTATGGCTGCAAAATAGCCAGTATAGAGATACATGGGCAAAATAAAAGGCACCATCAATTTTTAAAAGAACAACCATTCCCTGTGTCTTTTCAACCCTCAATAATTTTGGTGTCTCCCCCCACCCATCCCACACTCCTAAGTAGGAATTTCTCCATCTGTGCATGGAAATTACAGGATTCTCTTTTTTTTCTTTTTTTTTCTTCCCCCCCCTAAATGAGATATGTTGCACACAAAACTAGTTTTGATAAGATGCGCTCTTAGCAACTAAAACCCGACATGAATCCTCAGATTACAAGTACATATGGTACAGTTTCAAATCAGCCCCAAAGTTAAACAAGGACCCCTGAAACCTTGAGGATGGTGGCCTACTCTGGGCCCTTTGGCAACCCATTGGTTCCAGTCTGTAAAAGAAGGTCATAGTTGATCGAAGCCAACTGTGACAAATTCTGTTGTGGAATACATGCCAAAATGAAATTGTCAGGCAGTAAAGAGCAAGATCTTTGTTAAAGCTCACCAAGCTTTATGTTTACACTGAATCTTATCTTCAATAAGACATCTTGCCACCAACTGTAATGTCTACTGTCCACAGGTCCTAATAAAATTCAGGCTGCCAACCCAGAAGACATCACATACGTCATACATACACAACTGAAAAGAACATGGAAAATGAAAAAGGATAGAAAGGTTTACCTTAAAAGAGAAATTACTGAACGAAAACCTGGTTGAAGGTTCAAATTCAGCCATGTCCCGACATTCATCCTTTTGCGATGGGTCAGCAATATCCACCACCTCCTGTACCTCCCTCACCTGCCCTGTTTAGCAACTATTGACCCAAAACCCTCAACTTGTCGACTGGTCCCCAAAACTCCTATACATGAAGCATAGAGACACTAGCCACAAAACTTAGAACACTAATTATTTCTGGGATCAGCTAATAATAAAGAACACATGAGACTCACCGATTCTTCAGGTCTGGTTTCAGAGGAGCTTGTGCTTCTACCACTAGCACTCAAATCATAATCACTGTTCTCATATCCAGGATCCGCAAATACTTGTTTGTCCATTGAGTTCCAAGCATGACGTGACTTGAAGTAGCTTGTGTCATGTGCATTATCAGGACTTGGAACAAAAGCTGCCTGTAATATTGCAACAGTGTAGGCTGGTTAGCAACAGACACCTGTAGTACCAGATCTTAGCCAGCATGGCAGGTGATTAGATATTTCAGATAACCTCAAAGGGACAAGACTGGCATGGTGTTCACTAAATCTGCTGTAACCTGGAGATTCTGGCCAACAAACATCACTAGAAATTGTAGATGTATGTGTGACTAAAGTCAACAGAAAAATACGGAAAGTCAAGTGAGGAAGTGGCAGCAAATCACATTCAAGGAGGGGATTTACAAATGCACAAACAAACTCCAATTGATCTGTCACAACATTGCCACAAAGATCTCATGCCCAGTCTTGGAAGAGGGCAGAGAGTATTCCTTAGGTATAAGTCAGATTTGAGGTTTTTACTTTCACCTTTTGTCGTGCCAACGTGTCCCAATTGATGTTCTTGAAAAAAGGATGAGCTTTGACCTGCACACAATGCAAGCAAATGCAATTTTTCCAGTAACCAATGATAGTCTGCAATTGCAAAAAGAGACCCTAAAAAAACAACATTCACTTTTCTTTAGGACACCTGTAATTGTTGCACAATAAAATATTTTATACTCTTGAGCAACTATTACAGTGTGAACTAATATCAGATGGTCTAAGATTACCTACCTCAGTAGCACCCTTTGCTCCAAGGCGCTCATTGGGATCCTCCGTCAAGAGTCTGCACAGAATTACACGCACTGATCAATATATTACCCTTCATCTTGCCCAAATATTTCCATGTCATACTATCATTCACATGAACAAAGAAAAAAACCCTACTGACCAACTGTAGTAAAATGGCAAAAGAAACTAAGACAGAAAATACATACTTGTCAATCAGCTCCTGAGCTTCAGGTGACATATCTTCAGGAATGCGTGGCCAGGGGATGTTTCGATTCAGGATATTGTCGAAAATGACCTGGGAAAACCATACAGCATTATAGTATGCAATATGGATATTTTGGATTCTCGCAGACAATTGATGTTGACAAATCAGAAAGCTGAAGAATAGTAGTAGCTTGACTTCAATGTCTGGGATAAGAGATTCAAGAACTATATGAGGAAACTCGCAGACAAACTTGACTTGAACAGATGAATTACTACTATCAAGTATGGTACAACTTAACAAAATAGTTTTAAATAACAGAGTACATCAGAAAACCTATAAAGAGAAATTTAAACAGCTACCTGAGGGTGCTCGGCATTGAACGGGGGGATTCCTGTGAGCATCTCAAAAAGCATCACACCTGCTGACCACCAGTCCGCCGCAGGGCCTGAAAAAGAACACATGTCAAGACAGACAGTAGCCACAAACTGAAAAATCTACTGAAAGAAACAAACATTTATGAGCTTCTGCATTTCAGAACATCTGAACCCATTGATGTTACATAAGCCTTTGCAACTACAGGATCTAAGCACAATGGAGTTGGCTATACAATTCAGCATCAATTTTGTAACAACATCCAGAATGATGCATACCATGAGAAGTTCCCAATAGAATTTCAGGAGCAAGATAATCTGGTGTGCCTACAGCTGATCGTTGCTTCCGCCTTGCACTCTGTTCAATTTGCTCTGGAGATTCTTCACAGATTTTGACTGTATCTTCCATTGGAATTGATCCCCTTGCAGCTGGCCCTGATAAATCTTCTGTACTATTTATGAGCCCCACTCTTGAAAGACCAAAATCTGTGAGCTGCAGAATGACCCATAGAACCCATCAGTTGAAGCATCACATGGACTCATTTACATCATCATGACTCGTAATCTCATCAGTGAAACTGTACAGTTAGTACGAATTTGGCTCGTCCCACTGTATCTGCAACAAAAACAAAAATCCTTAGACATTGATCCTAAACAATGACTCTTGATGCCTGAAATTGCTAGCCTTCAACACCTTGACGGCCCAACTTTTTAGGGGAACAAACCACCTGTCCAATGCAGGAAAACCTTGAGTACCAGGCAAGCCAAGTGAGCCTCACCAAATCTGGAATGGATCTGACAGTAAAATAAGGCAGGGTCAGTCCTTAGCACAGTACCTTGATATGTCCATCATGAGCAATCAAGAGGTTGTCAGGTTTCAAATCCCGATGCACCACTTTCAATGAATGCAAATACTCCAGGGCCAGCACCTGCACAGACCTTCAGCAAATTAAATTTCCTGAAGTTCACAAATTTCCACTCTGTCATTCCCAAGGCCTCTCTGCATGCACAGAAGTTGAAGAACAGGTACTAAATGGTGATTCTAAATTGCTGCAATCAAATTGCCCAGACGAAAAGTTGGAGCACACCTAAAAACTGAGAGGAAATCCAAGGGAAGTCCAACCAGGCAAAAAAGTATGCATACATAAGGATGTCCCCAGTAACAGCACAAGAAAGACATACTTCAACTTTAGGAACATGTTGAGGACAGTTAAGTAGTTTCTCACATCCAAATCAAGCCTGACATATTTATGACTATATTATAGAGAGAAATCCTTCAAACATCTACACGAAAAATCCAGAGTGTAGATCTCTATGCAAAACAAAGAAATCTCACAGCAATAGGAAGCCTAGAGAGAAAAACTTGAAAAACAACTGAAATGAACACATAAAACACAAACAGACTGAGACCAAGAGAAGCCATGAGGAAGGGTGATGATGCTGTACAAGCTCAGCAATGTAAACCCGTGCCATTTCCTCTTCTAAACACCCAAGGTTTCGAAGCAACGAAAAGAGGTCTCCTCCATTCAAATACTCCATCACAAGATAAAGATTATCACTGCAGGTAAATGAGTAAAAGAATCGAACCTGGCAACATAACCCAGTATCACCCCCAAACTCCAGCATGAGAAACTGTCAGAACACAACCTTCAATACAATCTGGGAAAAGATCCAGAGAATTTAAAACAATTTGTTTAATTCCTTGCTATGTATGCCCATACCACAAAGGGGTTTCGAACAGTGATTAGAATATTCCGTTCTGCCTGGACACTCTCCACTGTATTTTTTCGGATTATGTCTGCCTTCCTCAGGACCTGCACAAATATAAATTCCATAATGCATTCACACTATCAAAAAAGAGTTATCAGGCACATAAGAAAGCTTGAACAGAAATTGAGAGCTGTTAGAGTCACTAAGTAAACAACTCAAAACCAAGAATTCTGAATGTAGACATGTACATCTCTGGCAATTTCCTTTGACCACCCTGTCACTATGGACTCCACTGTCCTTGAGATTATTTGTGGACATTTAGCAAGGCCCAAAACCTAAATCAGCTTGTGAAATGAATGGACAAACAGCCAGAGTTCCTTCCAATGTAAGCGGAGGTGCCTGGAGATGCAAACCAATGAACTGAACCTCAACCCCTCATGTCAAATAGGAAACTGGGTGCAGTGTTGCAACCATATTGAGTGGATACAACCATTAACAGAACATTTGCAGAACCCAAAACCTGTGGAGCAAATCATCAGCAATGTAGCAGCAAATGCTGCAAAGAAAGCAACACAAGTCCCTAGGGTTATATGCACCTTGATAGCAAAAAGATCACCAGTTGTTCGTTTTCTGGCCAGAAAGACCCTGCCAAATGCACCTCTGCTTATTGGTTTAATGATCTCAAAATCATCAATGCTTGTCCTGTCCTTGTGAGTCGTGGGATGAGCTGGTGTTGACTTTGAGCTTTGAGACATGTCTGCATCTCCATAACTATCTTCTTCATTGGCAAACCCAGCAAACTCCAAACCATTTACCCCTAAAACCTCACAGACTTGCTTAAATTTCTCCCTGCAAAACAATCCACCATCACAACAATAAACTTCCTCTAGTGTGCAGCTCCAAAACCATTAATCATAATCAAACTGGAAATTATGGTTAACTACTTGTATCAGCACCTTCAGGTTACCATTCTGCCAAGCTTCTTTAGTGAAACAAACCAGATTTATCTTCAGAAAGCTCCCAACTTACAAGATTCTTACACAAAATCATTCTGAAGACTCCCAAACCCTGAAAGTTCAAAAAGAAATTTCTCTTTATTGAGGAAACCTCTAGTCCTCTTTATGAGAATTGTTAGAGGGTAGCCTATATTTTTCAGAAGGACAATAAAACTGACCAGATCAGATAAACATTGAAAACTTTAGAAGAACTACAAAGCCTGAAGAAACTGTGAAACTGGAGATATTAGCAGGGACCCAGAAAGGGGCAGATTCAGTACATACCTACAGAGCTTCTCAATGCGGTTTCCAAAAGTGTCGACTGTGAGTGCCTGCACTTTGTTGGCACGTAGAACATCCTTCAAATCCTCCATGCATGACATTATATATTCTGGAGCCTTCTCATCCCCTGCACTTGTACTTGCTATGCACCTTGCTATATCAGATAGCTCATTTATCTGGCCCATGTTTGAACCATGATTAGTAACATAAAAAGGACCCACAAGCAAACACATGTTGAGCAGTATACCAATATCAACAGAGAAGAACAACCCAAATTGCCACCTAAAGGAATCTAGACAACTGGAACCAAATCTGATGGTAACAATTGTAGCCAGACGAATCCAACACTCAAAACAAAAGAAAATGGTTGGAACTTTTAATAATGCAAAACCAGGGTAAACTATTTGTGCAGCAGCCAACACCCAAGATCCAAGCCCACCCCACAACTCAACATAGTAGAATGCTGTGCTGTGAACATCTACAGATCGCATGTCCATCAACAGCATGCACTCAAAATGAAGTGTCTCCCTTGCCAAAATTCTACCATAAGTGTTTGAATTGTGTTTGCATCAATGAGAACTGTATCATCAGAATGTCAAAAGCGAAGATCTTAAAGTCCTACAGCATTGTATGAACACAATTCCAGTGACATCTTCTTGGAGATAATTTCTGATGAGATTCAACTACATAAAGAACACAAATATCCCACATAGTAATGATGAAGGCCAGATACCTGTGGAATGTCCTCCTCCTCAGCAAAGTTGTTTCGCTCTGACAAGAAAAGGTCAATCTGACTTGTCTTTGGAGTCATAAGAGGTGAGCGAGGTGTGCTGCTCCCAACAGAGGATGAAGGAGCCATTACACTCCCCACAGATGAGCCAAATGTGATCAATGGGTCAGATTTTGGACCAAACCGAGCTTTACAGGCAATGGCATTGAAAACTCTTGGTTCATCCACAATACTTGCAGTGTCAATCACATGCAAATCATCAAGCATGTCTTGTGAAGGCCGGCGAAGCAATTCACCCCCTGTTCTTTCAAGAGCTCCAAGCTTCTCAGAAACAATGTCAAGCTTCTCAGATAGGCTAGTATCTGATGCATCGCCACCAATTGAGGGTTTCACATTGTCAGGGCTCCTACCAGCCACAGTCAATGAGCTTTTTGGTGTATAGGATTCAGCTATCCATTCCAAAGTCTCAGCTAGCCTTTGTAGGCGCTCATCAATGGCCAGCCCTTTGTGATCACACCGGTCAGCAAATGCACAAACTCGAGAATGCTCCTCAAGACGTAAGGTTGGTACTTCTTCTTCACATATTCGACAAATAACCATATAATTGTCATCAAAGATGATTGTTGGGTCACCCCAATAACCCCATGGAGCCCTTTGTTGCCGCTGCAATGATATTGATGGAGGAGCAGACTTTGAGGTCTTCAGAGCAAGTGAATCTTGGTCGTGAACAGTGTCAGCTTTCTGCTCTTTGTTGCACAAAGCTTTCTCACTTTCAGTCAAATCCTTTGCGCCCACTGGTTTACTATCCACTGATGATCTTTTCTTCCACAATGAAAGGTTAGGCACCATGCTTGCTGATTTTCCTTTCGATGGACCTTCCTTTAAACCATCCTTTGGCAGAAGGTCCTCCTTGGACTCAAGCTCCTTTATGGTTGCCATGCTGCCAGACTTAGCATTCTCTTCTTTAGACCTCTGAGGCACTGGAACAGTCTCGTGGGGCCATTGATGAGGCTGTGAGTCTGCTTTGCATACCTTAACAGGATCACTCCCAACTGTTTTCTTAACCTTTATAACAGAATTCCAATGTTTCTCAAGTGATTGATCCAGGTAAGCTCGATGTTGGAACAAGTAGAGGGACCCATCTTCATCTAAACCATTTTCTTTTAGATACTGCAAAAGCCTGGTACAACGTGTGAGGATGAAAAGCATGCGTGTGTGCAAAGTTTTTAATTTTCCTATTGGAAGCTCCTGGCGCTTTTCATCAAGGTTATGTACAATACCCTCGCACCTCTGCAGAAACTCATCAGGAACCATAACTGCACATTGGTTTGCCAAAATTAACAAGTCTTCAATCCTCTCTTGCCAATCAGCCTCTGCATCAGGATTCCTTTCAAGAATTTCAAGAAGATCTCCAGCAAATACTGCAAGCTCTGCATTAACTTCCTCCTTTGCTGTGTTGAACCGAGCCCGAAGAGTTTGCAAAACCTCCTGGAAGATGAATATTAACAAAGGATCTTAGTTCTTCGACTTCACAAAAACAAATTGATGTAATGGACTTGTATTATCATGTTTCCTCTTGTAACCTTTATTCCTACCCACAGTGCAATTGTCTTGACCAAGTCAAAAACAATAGTTTCACAACAATAAATATCTGTACCACAACTACAAAACGATACATTGAGAATCAGAACATTGATGGTAAGGAACACCCATCTTTCAGAAAAGCTAGTTGCAGCTCATACCTCCAAATGGTTGATGCTACGGGGGCGTAGAAATTCATGGGAGCGCACCCCCCGAGGATCAAGCTCATGAGAGTAGCTCTTTTTATCAGTGGGTAGTTTTCCTTTGCGAGGGCGAGATGTCATTCGGAGCAGAGCTTGAAATCGAGGTGACTCTGTCTCCTTTACCCCCTCTCCTGGACTTGTTGGACTCTGTCCCACCATACCATAATTCTTCACCACTAGAATCAAAACCCAGAGGAATATCCCTGCTAGAGGGCAAGATCCTATGGCCAGACATACAAAGAATAAAGGAATTTGTGAAGGGCAAGATCCTATGGCCAAATTTCAGAAGAATAAAGCAATTCACAAATTTGAGATCTCTCATTCACATTATAAGCATCTTGAAGTAAGGTTCATGGCCTACTCCAAATGCATTGCAGAAACATGTCTTAGACATACCTCACATTGTTCCATAGCAGCTTCAGAACTTTTCAGATCCATAGAGGCCCCTGAATTGCCAAAGGAAACAGGAAAGATGTCAAAAATGAGGCTAGAAAAATCCCCAGAACTGACTGAGACTTGTCCTATAAAGAGCTCTACTGGCCATGAAGTTTTGATGCACAGAAATGGGAGTCTGATTTTCCCTAGAAGATACATCCATAAAGCTGAGTGGCAAAGACATGATGGCATATTATGTAACATGAGTGGCATTACACAAGAGTCCTTACAATGGTCACTACCACAACTCCAAAACATGAAAACATCCCATTATGGACAGCACAAGACCAATTACTAATCAAGACACAACATGGTCTACTTGAGTATAAAGCTATCAGAAGTCCCAATATTTCTCCACGTAAGCATTACTAAACTGTATCATCAATGCTTGATAATGACTAAGAAGCATGTGGAGTTAAGGGCATCTATTGTCTGACCATCTTGTGGAGATGTGCTTAACGTGGGCTGGTTATTCCAGCATGTGAATTCAGAAAAGGACTGGCACACAGTAGATGTCCTGTCAAAACTGCTGTCCACATTCGCAGAAGTACTGGTCACAGAATTGTCAACTCCACTAGCAGACTCTTTGACAAAGCTTCCACTTGGGGATACGGTGCTTTCAACCTCTTGAGAGGAAACTCTCCCTGGATTACTGATCCTTTTGCTCCGCTGTAATTTCTTCACAATTGAGGACCCAGGACTATCATCCTTTTGAGGACTAGAGTCCATCTGCTGTGCTTCCATAAATTTAGCTTTCCTGACAGTGCTATCCTTTGGTGAAACAGAGTTACGGGCATGAACCTTTGAAGCTCTCCTGATGCCTGATGTCTGCCTAGTTGATGCTTCTCCTTTTGATGAGTTTGGTGCAGCACCCTCACCTATGCGACCATCATTTCCAGTACCAAACCGGCTCTGGAGAGTTCCAGTAAATAGTGGCCCAGATTGTGTGCTTGGTGCAAACAGAGGTCCTGATCGTGTCTTGATCCTGTTCAACCCCAATGAGTTCACAAGAATTGAAGATGCCAGATGGAAATCCTCAATGAGGATGGGTGCTGAAATTTCCATTTCAACCTCCTCAGCCACAGGAGTCTTTCCAGCTCCTACACTTCGCCGACTTTTATCCTTGCCTTGTCTACCTGATTTCTCCTTCCCTTCTTTGACCACTTTCTCCTCAGGAACCTCATCCTTCACCCAGCTTAGCAAAGCGTGTGAACTTCGCCGCCCAGATTTTCTGCCACCAACTCCACTATCTTCACCACCTTTCCACTGTTTGTTTCCCTCCTTACCAGCACCATCTTTTTTCTTACTTGCCCCATCCTTGCTTACAATCAATCCAACTGCAGACCTTCCAAATGGTCCCATATGGACTGCCCACCAGAAGAAACCCAAAAAAATTTCTTCTTAAATTGAATCCCTGTGAGCAAGGCTCAGAAAATGAAACAAGACATGGTGCAGCTACAGGGCCTGTAGCACCACATCCCACATACTCAAGATGTTGTCAAAATCCACTCATTGTCTCAGTCAAATATTGCACTAATCTTTTGTATCAAAATCCTCCATCACAAAATTTCTGCATAATGGGGATGATTGCTTTCAGAAATCCCAACTTTCAACATGTGTCAGAAAATGGCTCCTACACTTTGATATCCTCTCAATTGGTCCTGCTAAACAAGAACAACCAGCATACACAAAGTTGGAATTCATAGCACTCCATCATGATAACCTATCCTTTACAACCTAATGCTCTACACAACTGAACCCTTCTAACACCACAGAAAGTCCTAACTTGAAAACATCTCAGCAGTACAGTTGCCATGTGGGAAATCAGGGAGCTCCAAGCTGACCAAAATATTAATCAAAAACCCTCACATGAAATCACATTGCTGTAGTGGTGAGTGGTCAAACTTGGAGATCTCAGTCCACTCCTAACTCTGCATCAAAATTGCAAACCAAAAACATTTTTGTGATGATATCAGGACCAGATACCAACCAAAACAGTGAGGTTTGATCTGTTTCAAGCTCGAGTTTGAGCTTGAAAACCTTGTCAGTAGATAAGCAGTGGGTGACACTAGTAACACCACAGTCATTATTCTTTGTCACAACCAATATCAGAATTAAAGTTTCAAATAGTATATATCCAGTCTTGACAGCATCATCTGAGATAGTTTCACTGGATAAGATTGATCTCCTTGAGGAAAAAAAAAGGTTCTGTCTCTTGGGCAGAATCAGACTGGTTAAAGGCGCATACATGTAGAGCTGAAATAAATCAGAAAAAATCTCTATTTGCCAAAGACACCACTCAACAGACCCTGGGCAATAATTTTCCTCACACCAAACCTAAATGCTGCACAACATTCATAGCTAAGTAGATGAATGAATCCACACAGAAGACCAAGAAAAACAGGGAGTCCACAGACTCTGCCACCCACCTTTACTAAACCCCATACCAAAACAGTTGACAGAGAAAACAGATAAGCACCACAACTGATGCAAGAATATCAGAGGAGAAAACCATTTGAAACTCTAATTCTGATGTTGGTTACACATGAATAACCATTTGAAACCCTAATTCTGATGTTGGTTACACATACATTCTCTCTCTCTCTCTCTCTCTCTCTCTCTCTCTAAACCGCCAAGATCCGTATCTCCGCTGTCATAAAACCTAGTATTTAAGAGGATACGAGATTGCAGAGTTACCCATCAATTCCTCAGAAGAAAAAACCACGCCATGCCAAAAACAAAAACAAGAGTCTAAAAAGATACCTGGTCATCCGTTGTCGCCCATGAGTTATTTTTTCCCACGAGATTCGAAGAAACAGAAAGCTTCCACTCACTTCAGCCCACCTTTCTCTATTATCGCTTCTCCTCCTCCGATTCCTCCACTACTCCCCTCACCGCCCGCCCCCTCGTCCGAGCAGGCAACAGCATCGCGCTTCAAAACCCTAAAAAAGCAGAGAAGGAACAAAAGAGAGGAAGGGATCAAAACCTAATAAGTACCCAAAACCGCGTCACAACAACCTCTCACCCACCCACCCACAACCACCTGGTGAGGACCACCCCAGCAAACACACACACACATAATCTCCATCCCCATTCTTCTTCTTTTTCTGGATCTTCAGAAACAAAGTGGTACAAGCAGTTGCAGTAACAGATAAACAACCGTAATAGCAAATGAAGAGACGGAAGACGACGATGGGGGTGCTGATGGTGGTGATCGTCGTCGTGGTGGGTAGACGCGATGGCAGCATCTACCGTTGCACCTTCTTCTTGGTGCTGTTGTCCGCCGGGGGGTTTTGCTGCGATTGCGGGAAAATACCAAAGACGACGAAAGTACTCGTCGCGCTGTGTAAAAGATGCCATTAGTTGACCAACGACTACAACCAATAAAGTGCAGGGCCCTCTTTCCGTGTGAGTTTTTTAAATTAAAATTTCAGCAGTTTTCTCTTGATGGCTAATATATAGGCAAAAAGTGAAATTTTAAAAGTGAAAGTGCTAAACCCAACTGTTTGGGGGGGGGGGGGGGGGTGGGGGTAGGTTTTCAATAGCCAAATTTTAAGAATTTATTTTCAAATTATTTTGTGCATGGTTCAAGTAGGTAGCCAAAAACATTGAAGGACATTAATAATAAAAAACTACTCTCGTATTTAGCTGGATGATCGTCACTTTGGTTCCATCAGAAATTGATTTTTTTAAGTAGAGAATGCCACAGTGAACCAGCACCCACCAGTGCACCATGAAGGATGAATGGTAAGTAAGTGGTCAGGAAACAGTTTTCTGTTGAGATCCAGTTCCCCAGTTAACCATGGTGCTTAGAGCTCAGTGGCTTCTTTTTCCTACCTACATACTAACAACCCACAAGCAGGTTGTTCCTAGGTAGGTAGTAAAACCAGCCCTTACCTATGAGTTAACCATCTACTCACCTAATAGTAACCTATGTTCCTCCCCAACTACCTTTATATGAAACCTATTTCTTAAAAAATTGGTTACCAAGGTGAAAGGAAATATTAACTCAGTTGTGGAAATTGAAACAAATTGCAAAAATTGGGTTTGGAATGAAAAATCAGTTGAGCCCTCAATGTGTTCACGCTTGGACCTAGAGCACGAGCTACACAAGTTGGTGTGATTGAAGGAATAGAATGCACGCCACCCAAAAGGCCCCTCCCTCTAAAAGAAAGTAATATATCCTTTATGGTATACATTATACCTTGTATTTTTATTCCAAACAACACACTTCTCGTGGAGGGTTGAGGGCGAAGGCACTTGCTTACAGGACTTCAGGGATGCCCAGTCCTTAACTATGATCCCTTTCCTGCCCCCACCCCTGCCCCTCCCTGCTCCCTCTCTCTCAATCATCATCACCTTTCTCTTTGGACAATAAACTTTTGTGGTACTTTTGAAAGTGTTGTGTCAAGCTCCCAGGCTGTGGGCATTATCAAAGTAAGGGGCCCTATTTTTGGCTACCTACCTAGTCTAAGCATGTACAAAAATCTACCAATTTTGCTTACATTTTGGCTGAATTCTAGCTATTGAAAATCTCAGAAAAGACTTCTTCAAACAAGTTGTCCCAAAAAGAAAGGGACTTCCCCATGAAGAAGGCAACTAGGTGGTCCCCCAAGGAGCAATGTAGTTATTAAGTGAGAATGAGCAATGAGCATGCGAACCTTACTATTGTGAACACGAAGAAATCTTTTTGAAATATTTTTGCTAGGTAGAAAAAATATTCTTGCCACATATACAAAGATATTATGTCTACATGGCAAAAAATTCACATCTATATCAAAAGAACATTTCAATCACAAAAATAATACTTTCCTAACTTTGTTTATGGGTAGGAATAAAAGGAAATAATTAGATCACCCATTATAACATTGTTCATTAATTATTACTCAATATTTAACTAACACATCGAATCTAATGTGTGATTTTTCACACAATGAAACATGACTCATACATACCAAATTAATGAATCAATATTAATTCAATCCTTTGGCAAATCAAAACATACTAAATTATAACAATAAAACATGGTGCAATTTTTGGCCTTCAAACGAAACACATAGCATCATCTTGAGTGTTACAATGAACATTAGTTTGTTACAAAATTTGGTGTCACTTCTAATTATTATTCCTACCTACATAAAAGCTAAAAAATGAACCAACAAGTGACAAATTTCATCACAACTCCAAATTGAAAAATGAATGAAATTTTTTAATTGTTCACAAAATGTGACATTGTACAATTCATAGTACATGTGTTTACATGGCACTCATTGACCCCATTTCCCTAATGAGCTTGAAATCATAATCATAAAGTCCATGCAAATGTAAACTAAAAATTAATTAATTGTAATTTTATATTACATCTTGTTTGAAATTTCACTACATAAAATTTGTAAATGCATCCATATCTAAGAGAAGGAACCCCCAACAATAGGTTGAATGTCACCACAAGAAGCCAACCAACCTCCCATTGAATGTAATGTTGTTTTGACATTGTAAATGACAATGTGCATTGAACAACCTTCCCATTCTATGTTATGGGCCGCAACATTCCATTTGTAGGTTGATTTATTAAAATAGAGCTTATCAAATTGAACAAACTTTGAAAAAGGATAGGTTGAATCCCCTTTTGATCTTGACAAAAAAAAATTGTTTTGTTTTACAAAAGCCAAAAAATTCCCCTTCCATATGTGTAATTATTGTTGTGAAATATGAGTTTGTTTCATATTTCAAAATTGTGTCTTCTAGTTGCTTCAACTCATTAAATTAACTTTATTAATGCAAGAAAACTCACTTTTATCAAAATTCTAACTTGATGGACCACATTTCTTCAAATGGTCATACAATGTTGTTTGTTTGAAAGCTCGAACATAATCATTCAAAGTTGCAATTTATAAACAAGTTCCCATTTTCCCTGATTGTTGAAACCATATGTTATGCAAAGTTCTTAAGGGGTTGCAAGTGGGCATGTCCATAAGCTTTTCAATAATGGATTTTTACGAAAATAATATATGTATGTTCACATCATTAATAGTTTTGGAAACATGCCATGAATACATGACGGGATGGAAAATGGGAGGGAGGGATGGAAAAGTTAGATGTATCATAAAACCTTTTAATTGTTTAACACATAAGTGCACCAATTCTCCAACTTTTGCAGCCCATTTGCATTCGCAAACCCCAAGGAATACCACCAACATTGAATAGGAACAACCATATGGTATTTCCAACAAGGTGGCATTCTTATATTCATACAACAAGATCTTGTGTTGTTCTCGCATCTCCCATTTGATTTGTTGTTTTGTCTGTCTATCCATACATTGAATTTAATGGAAATAACATGTTCACTCTTTATTGACCATGGGTTCATTAGGATCCATGATTCGTATGATGTTCCAATTTGCTTACACATTGTCAACCATGAAGCCCTTGAAGTTTAGATTCAAAACACATTTTTTCAACATCACCTTATGACACATTGAACATCTATTTCTTCAAATTGCATGTCAAAAATGTAATCATCATCACTTTAAAATAAATTAAATCATACACATGGTAGGTGAAGGTCGTCCAAACTTGGACATGTTTCACATGATCAAACATTATCCAAGTTATTTGGAGGTCACCCCCAAGTTGAATCCGCTTCATCAAGTCACATCCACGACTATCTCCATCCATAGACATCTTGAATAAGAACATTTTTTCTCCATATTAATGTCCATGAAAACATATTTATGCATGACATAATACATATGAGTTATGCACATGTGTTCACATAAAATAACATGACATTGCAAATTTTGCAATAGGGCAAGCCAAGAGTAAAACAATCATTGGTCAAACCATGAACAATGTTGCCAATTTAGAAGGTTTCATTATGATTTCCATTCAAAACAAAGTAATTATAGAGATCATTTCAACATTTCAAATGACCTAAGCACCATATTTTGCAAAATGTAATTAAGGTTGAAATTATTGTTGATATTCATCACCTTCACCTTGCACCAAGAATGCTCGTTGCATTTCCTATCTATTCCTTACAATTAACCAAAATGGCCATCCAAATTATCAATCAGCAAAAGTTCAAAGAAGACATCACCATCAACTATGATTAAAATGTTAAGAACATTATCAATGCACAAGGTGTCATTGTTCAATTCTTTCAACTTTGAGGAGGCATTTGAAGCTCGCAACATTACCTTTAAACAATCTATTACATTAATCACAAGAAATGTATCAAAATAAACAAATTATCTAATGGATTTAAGAAAATAGTTATAATTAGAAATGGAACAATCACTAGAAAAAAATGAAGAATCTATGACTCCTTATATGACTTTTTTTTACTCATTGAGGACACAAATGACTAAAGGCCTTAAAGTCATATTGGACATGACGTTTAGGACACTTAATTGTAGAGGACATGACATGGTAGTTTTCAACTAACAATCATTATGGACAATTATGGAGTCATTGTGCCACATCAAATACACATATTATGTGACATGGATGCCAACATGGATTCCACATGGCAACACATATTCCACGTAATAATCATTATGGATAGAAGTAATTTACAAGGTGTTAAGTAAAAATGGTTAAAATATGATTGTCTTGATTCATAAACAATCATAAGTGTCAAGTTTTCATTGGTTACGGTATATTAAAAGGTATGTATGTGGCAATAATTTTTCAACTAACATATGGCAACTTGGCTTCTTTTATTACATGTGGCCATTAATTATTGCTACATGTGGATGGATTTTTCCACACGTTAATCATAGATTAATAATTTGGTAGTTGTCTCAGGTGCAAAAACATGTATCTTATGAAATTGAATTTTAATTGATTAGACATGCAACATCATATGATTGTGCCACATGTCCTCATATTAAATGCCATATGTCCAACATGTCACATTTTAGAGTTTGACACCCCTATGGCTGATTGTGACATTAAATGTAAGAGGAAGGTGACATATAATCATTCTTAAATGATTATGTATTAGTATTTTAGTGGATGATTTTGTAATAACTTTAGTTTCATGAAATCCCAAATGTAAAACATTAAACAATCATTATATTTGAAATAAATCTATGTAGTAAAACTTTGACAATGAATTATTATGTCAATTCAACATCATGAGTCATAACAAAATGGATGTCCAAAGACGCACCAAAAATAAATAAACATGTCATACAAATTTATTTCTTGATCATTGTGAAGATAATGTTAAACAAAGTTTTTTACATACTTTCAACTCCATAAGGCAAATGAGCCTATGGCATCTCCCACTGTAAACTAATCAACTGCTTCATTTGTGACCATTAGTGGGAGTTCAGCAACATGAACAATTGAAATATCTATTTTAACAAAAATATTTGGAATTACAGAGTCGTGCCATTTGTCAACCCCCCATAGTCCACTTATTTTACCTCCTACAACCTTCTTTTTTGGGTTTTTTGGGTTGAATAGCGTCACCAACTAACCTACAACAAATGACAATCCCACAACAATAATTTCCAACAATTTACACCAAGATCAACAAATTAGTATCAACAAACTAAGTTGGTTCACAAAACGAACATTAACAATTTAAAACATGATGAAAAATGGGTACTAAGGGCAATTGCCCACATGATGATCTTAGCCTTCCTTTTGTAAAACTCTAAAAATGCAATCACCCTACCCCTCAAAAAAAATTCGAATAGATTTTGTTGTACAACCAAATGGGTAATCATTGTTCAAGCTACTCAAAATTCCTATATTATAATATAAATCCACCCAACAATCTTTGTTGAATTCTCAAATGTATTGTAGCAGAAATGTCAACACCCTCACCAATAGGATTATTTGTTGGAAATCTCAATGATCTCTTGTTCAACAATTTTTTGTTAATTAGTGAGGCCCAAGGTTGCAAAACAACACAAGCTACTATTCAAAACCATGTTTGGGGGCGAACTGATCAATCAAGTTAGGATCTGATACAACCTTTTTTGATAGAGGAGTTATAGTTGTTAACATCTTTAATGAAACACCTACATTTATACAACCCACCCTAGTTTTGCCCCTAAAAAGAAAATGTACACTCCCATTGCCACTACTTTCACCAAAAATGTTCAATGGATCTAATTCAAACAACATAACAATTGTATCAACTATAACCACCACATATGTGATGGAAATTTCTATTCACAAAGAGTTTTGGGTTCAACTAAATTAAGACTACCTTGGTGTTTTAGCTTCCCCAAGAACTTTGAAAACATGAACTTGATGTTAGCCAATGTTTGACTATTGGCATGTGTTTTATCCAACACATTTGAAACCTTCCCATCCAACTCAACTTGGTTAGTTTCCAAGTTGGTCAATCTCATTAACATTCTCCTTGATACCTAAATAAAATAATCCATTGCCTAATTGTTGAAATGAATTGTAAATGAAATCATTAGCATCGCCACATTACTATTAGCACCCAATTTTATCAAAAGGTCAGGGTGACATAAAAATAAAAGTTAATCATGAAAATAAATTATAGTTGTTCAAGTTGAATCGAACTTATAGATGTTGAACCAATTTGCTTATATCCTTGCAAATCTTCTACAATTTCAACCAAACTTTAACTGCTTTGCTTTTGTTTTTTTCGTAACACAACCCAATTATGAAATTAAAATATTGTACGCAGAACAAACCATTCTCATTCAATGAAATTATGATTTTAATTAACCTTGAATTGTTATAAGCATTTACCATTTGAGCTTCCTTTTCAATTTTACCCAATTGGCCCACATTCGGCAAATTTTTCACAAGACTCTTGGCATTTACCATTCGTTTTGCTTTCCTTTCTGTTTTTGCTTTATTCCAATAAACCTTCAATTTCTCCTAATGAACAGGTTCTACGTTCACTAGGTGCTTAGTTTTGCCTCCCAAGTACGAAGCTTTCAACTTGCAACATTATGTTTTCAACCATCTTTTCAGAACATTCTTAAACTCGACAATAGATAGTTCATTTTCTACATTTTCAAACTCCCTATTTAACGTTACCCTCAACTTATCTAAGGATGAGGGTTCATGGCCTTCCCATTACAAACATTAATGTCCAAAATTTTGGGGATTAAGGTCCTCATTGCCTCATCCCATGCATTCTTCCCTACACATTGTCTATCAACATCACCCCTCGCTTTTATTATGATACTATGGGATTTCTTGCCAACAACTTGCTTAACTTCACTTATTACATCATTTTCTTTTTTCACAACTCTCTTAGATATTTTAGTTGCATTTTCTAGTTTGACCAATGGTACAATAACTTGTTGCATTGAATGGACTAGTGCTTGAACCAAAACTTGAGGCACATGCGACTACTATGTTGGAGGGGCATTTGTTGTCCCCATATATAATGCAACAACATTTGGAAGTGTTTACATCCATGGCCTAGGATAGGACAATGGTCCATGTTGTGTGATTACCCAAAAGGGGGGGGGGTTGCATCCATGGTTGTTGCAATCACCTAGGTGGTGGTTGCCATCACCATTACCCTATTGTTATGCATTTCGCTTATCATAAGCATGAAAAACTATAAGAACAAGAATTAAACTAAGGACACAACTAGGCATATAAATCACAAGAAATGCAAGCCTAATTTTAATCCAAGATTAGAAACATGAAAACGTAAGGTAATAACACAATATATGCTAAAAGATGATTCAAACAAAACTTTATTCTAAAAACGTATAAAAACAAAGTTTATGACAAGAAAACATACCCAAAACTTGTGTTGAATAAACTAAAGGTAATGGGAGGTCCTACCCATATTTATACCCCATTAGGGACCTAACTCAAAAAAGCCTCCATAGGAGTTTCTATGTGTGCATCAACCAAGGAAGTTTCTTGAAAAGCTTTTTAGTTCAAGGGAGTTTCCATAGAGGCTATGCGTGCACCGAACAAGGAAGTTTTTGAAAGGCTTTTTAACTAATAGTGAACTAATAATTAACTAAGAATTAATGATGATGCAAATGATGATGTACATGATTATGTTGGTGTAAGCGATGATGTAAGTGATGATACAACCAATTATGTTGGTGCAAACAATGATGTAAGCGACAGGTGATGTTGATGTCAGTGACATTGTTAAACCAATTGATTCAAATGGGGTTGGGTAGGGGGTATACTTGCTTTATTAGGAGTCTACAACAACTTCCTTTTCTTTTTCGTCTTTTTCATAAAAGAAACATGCCACCATTTCAGTTACTTCATGATTTTCCTCATGTTTTAACTCCACATCTTCTTGAATATGTGCCCTTTAAAACTAAACAACACACAAAAAAACATTTTGAAGTTGGATCTTGGATCATTTCCATCCATCACAAATTTTGTCCATTGCCATACCTTCTTCAAAACCTAACATCAACCATCTAGATATAGGTGTAATGATTACCCATTGACTTTAGTAGCATTTTTCAATAGATGATGGGTGTACATGACTATATAATAAACCTACCCAAAATGAGAGCAAACCCACAAAATTTGCATCATCTTGAAATTTCTAGAATCACTAGGAAGACATAAAAATGGTACATATGTTGGCTAGCACTCAAGAGACAAGAATGTGCCTCGTTCTTCATTGCAAAGTTGGCACTCTTTACACCTATCTCAATCGTAGCAACATCATTGTATTAAGATTTTTATTTTTCCAATAGAGAATTTTGGAAAATCGCAAGTAGAAAACCACATGTTTGTTGTAATTTTCAACTTTCGACTAAAATTCCATTTTAATGGATCTTGCTTAAAACAAAAAGATATGAAATTTGGTAAATAGAAATTATTAATGTGTATTCTTTTCCAAGATACAATATGCTAGGCTCAAGCGACACATTCAAAATGATTAAAAAATAATTAAAAGTTTCATTAATGGAAACTTAAAATTGCAATGAAATTTGTGAAGTATGAATGCATGTTGGTCAATCATATGGATGTATAGAACATTATTGGGGAATGGTCAACAATGGTTACAAACCCTTGTCAATTATATGTGTACGTACATATCCACTTACCCTTAGGGGTGAAAAGTTAGATAGTTGACCTAGATAGTCAAATGTTCAAGGAACCTCTATAGTTAAACATCACAACAAACTTCAAATGTGAAAGAACCTTGAGAATGCAAAGTTTTTCATTTTTCTTAACCTTTGCTGAAGGTGGTAGAGATTTCAATTGGGTTCTTTAGTTGTATGTAGTTGTGCGTTGTCATTGTAGGTTGCAACATTGCAACACCACAACTTTTTTCTTTCAAGCAACTTGCATTGCATTTGTGAAAGATGGCATTGCAACAAAATATTGCTTGATGATCATTTTTTATTTTAAAGCTTCTTGTTGTAGTTTGTATGTAGCTTGTAGCTCATAGAAAGAATAAAATGGTATGAGACTTTAGGGTTTTCAAGGTTTAAGCTTGCAAATAATGAAAATTAAAAAACAAGAGATGTCCAAAGTGATTATACACAAGTATGATGAACAATATTTTGATGAGTTCTTTTTTTTGCCTTACTTATAATTCTAAAGACATGTGATTTCCATTGGGGCACAAAACCTCTCACACAAAAGTGGGAAGAAATTGTTTTGCTTGTAATGCCATTGTCATCACATGCGAGTCATCATGGGTTTGCAATGTTTGCACATTACATAACTTGGGATGCTAATTTCTTTATGTAAGCTCCCTAGATAAACCTAGGGTTGTTCATTTGTCTTATTAGAAAGATTCATTGGGTGGGTGACATATTTACTTCAATTAATTAACAAGTATAGGGTTTGGACACTCCAACTATTGGAAATTTCAATTTCACATGTCTTCAATTTTTTTTAATGGATGTTTACAAAGATATTCATTTCATCTTTTGTTTTCAATTTCCCAATTTCATAACATGATTTATTTGTTTGTATTTCACAATAATAAAGATTTCATATTGTCCATTGTAACATATTATGCACATGTACAAAGGTGATGGGTGGTTTTTTCTAGGCAACCTTTTTGGGACTTCAACGACTTCAGTAATTGCTTCCAAAGGTTAACTTCTCAATTGGATTGAAAGAATCCACTAAAAATAGAAACCCATGACATGGTTTTTAAAATAAAAAGAACCCATACATATAGCAACTTCTTTTTCTATCACTAGAAAACTGGTTTTGTAAAGACCTTGAAATATGAAAAAAATGCAACTTGACAAGGTATGTAAAATAGACAAAACAATGTTTATTGGTTGCTAGATATGATAAAAATAGGTTTAAAAGGACTTGAAACCACAATTCTTTAGGAATTCAAATAACTACAAAACAATGGTATAGACCTTAAGCTACATACACTATGATAAAATAAAAATAAAGACTAAGATCATTAGAATCAAGATCAATACCAAATTTTAGTAATACTTCTTGTGGGAATCAATGGCCTTAGAGTTTGCAACCAAATTATCCTATGTATTTTAATAAGTAACGAGGCTCCTTTCTTTTCATGAGTAGACCTTGGGAATTTTGCTACACAACAAGAAGATGCAAGTTATCACACAGCTTCAAATTTCATCATGTCAACTTTGTGTAAAAAAATTGTCATAATTTGTTCATAATTTGTTGTTTCAAAGGTGGGTTCCCCCCAAAAAAAAAATGGGCTAGTTTTTTGGCAAAAATTAACCAAAATTGCATTCATTTTTTATTTTAAAAAATGATTGTTTATTGGCTCCATCAAGTCAAGGAAGAGACTCCACAGACTTATGCAATGTTTGGATACAATTTTTGCTTTACAAATTTGTGGATGGCACCTAAAGTCATAAGCCCCCAAAGATGTGAAACCGTAAGTGTAAGTTGTAAAATTTTCAAGACACTGATCCATTTCACAATATTAAATATTAAATTATTTTTTCAAAAATAATTATGGCACCCATCATATGCGAAAATTCATGCATTTCTTCCAAAATGTGCAAATGTGATTGAGAACATTCAAATATACATGTTACGATTAGTTGTTTTTTTTTCGGGGGGAGGGGGGGGGGGGTTTGAAATTTTGCACAAATGTGAAAACTAAATATGATAATGGAATATTTGATCTTTTTCTTTTTGAGAAAAAAGTCAGATTTGCAAAAAGTTGAAAATTATGATGGAATATTTCCCTATTGGTTTTTGTTTGTTAACAATTTAAAAAATGTTTAGATAGATTCCTAGAACATTCCATCATTTAATCTGAAATCCCTTTTAGCTTTCTCATAATTAATGTGATGTTAAAAAATGAAAAAGAAATCATGACATTTTTTCTTTTACAACAACATGATGATGTACATTAAATTAAATTAAAAATTGATTTTTCCCTAGTTATGACCAATTTATCATACAATATCAATTGTTGATATTAAATTAATGGCAGGGCCATTGTGTATAACAGAAGTTGTTAAGGATTTACGAAGTAGCCTCTCTCACAAGGATCCCAAAGAATATATAGCAATAAACAACAAGATGTTTGAAGAATTATTTTAAGGATACCTATTCTAGGTGGTAACCAAGGTAGTGGGTAGGTGTAAATGTAGCAAAGTTTTAATGTGTCTTTCAAAAATAGTGGGAAAAACCATGAAAACAACTTATTTTTCTTTTCCTTTTTAGCATTTTGAAGAATTCTAACGAAAATTTATCACAAAAGAAACAATGGTGCCATAGTCTATAACTAGGTAAGTAAGTAGGGTGCTCTTTGCAAGGGGTATTAGCCCAGGCCCAAAATGGTGACGAACTCTTTTGGGAACAGAAATTTCATGCAGCCAATGGGAAGGCCCAAGCATGCACTCAAAGTGCCCTTCTATTTTTCATTTTAAGTTTTTGGGGGGGAGGAGGAGAGGAGATTTTTTTTTTCTCATTGTATTTGAAAAAAAAACCACATTCTTCAATGCTGAAGATTAGGTGGGTACAAAGTTTTACAACAAATTAAAACCAAAGTCTATCTAAATATAGAGTTAAACAACTAATTAAAATTTAATTATAAAGTTCAGTCTACTTTGGTTTTTTAAAAGTCAACTTTTTAAAAAAAAATTTACGTGTAAGGTAAAACTGCCTATCACTGGACATTATCTTAGCACCAAACATTTAAATTTTTTTTCATCATTTGTGTTTCATTTTGAGTGATTTAAAATGTTATGGGAGCACTACATCAAGTTTTAGAAATCATCTTTGAAATGCAAGTGAGGAAAAAAAAAAGAAAAAATAGCAAGAAGAAAAATAAGCTTTTCAGCTCACAAAACACATTTTTTTTTCTTTGCACATTTTCTATTTTCAAAGCTTCTCATTTCTTATTCATTTGAAACAATTTAAAATGCTATAGGAGCTCTACCTTCAGTTTTTTACAAATCATGTTGAACACTAATAGCAACAAGCAACATGCAAAGAATTTTTTGCAACCTACATATCCTGACTCAGTTTTCAAAAAATATTTTTTCACAGTTGGGGTTCAAGTTTACCCATCTAACCGGATGCCCTCACAACACTGGTTCAAACACTGGTTTTCACAGTTTTGCCCGGGTTGGATAGATGAAAAATGTACGGCCAGAAAATCCCGTGTGGGACCCTGCCCGCGACCACCGGCTATCAGCAGTTCCCCGACGAGCTCCACCGGCGCCTGTCCATCGACAGCGAGTTAATGATGACGGTGACGAGGAGAGGAGCCGTCTTGGGTTTTCCGTCCGCTTCTTTGATAGTATCCAACGGCTTAAGTCCCATCAGAAGGGATCCAAGGGTCCTGTGCTTTGTCTAGACTGGTACCCTATTTCGTGAGGTCCAGATGTTGCCACGTCCACATGCGCTAGGGTTTATTGTCTATTCAGCGATCAGGGAAGCGAGGAACCGATGGTTAAAGGAAGAGTCCGTTGGTCGTTGTCCTTTGGTCTTTGCACCCGCCTGCTGTGAGAGGAAGCGCTCTCTCTTTCTGGGTTCTCGAGCTCTCTCCTCTCTCTCGGGGTTTCTCGAGGCCGCGTCGCGTAGGAGCCCGCAGCAGCTTGGGAACTGGCAGATCGTTTTGTTTTTGGAAGTTGCGGGTCGGTGAATTACTTCTGTTGGGTGTGGTGGGAAGTCTGTTGCAGAAGTGCCGTGGATTGTGTGTTGAGAAAAAATAAAAATGGGAGAGAGTGAGTACAGATGCTTCGTTGGTGGCCTTGCATGGGCCACTACCGACAACAGTCTGGAGGAAGCCTTCCGGCCGTTCGGCGAGGTGACGCAATGTAAGGTTATCACGGACCGCGAGACCGGAAGGTCGAGGGGGTTCGGCTTCGTCACGTTCTCCGATGAGACGGCCATGTTGAAAGCCATCGACGAGATGAGTGGCAAGGAGCTGGACGGTAGGAATATCACGGTAAACCAAGCCCAGTCGAGGAGTGGCGGCGGCGGCGGTGAGAGAAGTGGGGGTGGCGGGGGTTATCGTGGCGGAGGCGGAGGCGGCGGTGGCTATGGCGGTGGGGGTGGTGGAAGCCGTTATGGAGGTGGAGGTTATGGGGACAGTGAACGTAGCGGCGGCGGCGGCGGCGGTTATGGAGGTCGTGGAGGTGGCGGCTATGGAGGAGGTGGTGGTTATGGTGGAAGCGGTGGTGGTGGCGGCGGTCGTAGTTCTGGCAATGGGAACTGGAGAGACCGTAACGAGTCAAACTACTAAGCGTGTGCGAGGTGGTTGAGGTCTCTTGTGGCGGTATTAGTGATGGCGTTTCCGACCATGTGTCTCCAGGCTTCCGGAGAGAGGGATACCTCAGAGCTACTGGTTTCTTCGGTTCACTGAAGGATGTGAAGGTTCGCGGGGTTTGGTGTTGTTGCAAACAAGTTCCCACTGGTAAAAGCCACTTGACATTTGACCACCTTTCAGTCTGAAGGCCGCCGTCGTCGTCTTCACCGGCTCTATACTATACTAGTAACAGTGGAGAAGAAGACGAAGAGTTTGGCCGCCAACTCTATTGCGGTTCTGTGTTTACTGTTTTTAAAAAGTTCTGTTTCGTGTTCAAATGTTTTGGCTTTGGCGTTCAGTGTGTTGAGCAGAGGTTCACATCCTTCTCGTGTCCCTGAAGAAGTAGGAGATGGCACCTCCTGTGGTATCTTGAAAAGGACTTTTTTTTTTTGGGTTCGATATTTGTAATGACCTGTTCTCACTGTCCTGTACTATATTGGATTAGGAGTGCGGCTTGATTGTTGCACTTCTGTATTGATATTTGATTGAAGCATTTTGCCCTCTTAAAAAAATGGATATTTCTGGAATGATCTACTTCCTATTGCTCACAGTAGTTTTTATTTGTGGCACACTGTCATCAGCTCAGCATGTTTATTACTACAGGTTGCATCATGGTTTCTTCTCTCCTGATGTAGGGTTAGAGTAGATTAGTCTCTGAAGCACTTCGCCAATGAGTAGAAGATGGACGTCATATTTCTTGCGACATTTTCACAAGCTTCCTTGGCTTGTTTCTGAAATAAGTGTTAACCCTGTGATGTGAGGCAGTTGCGTTTTTTGAGACTATCACTAACGTGGAGTGAGTTTTAAATCTCGCGTGCTTGGATGTCAGGATGCAAAGCTGCAAGGTAAGGAAGGTAATTTGGAGCTTCCTGTTGTTGAAGTGGTTTTGCTTTTAAGCATTCCAGCTAAAAATTTCTGCACAGGAGATTCTGGAAATGTAGATACTATGTGAAATATTTTGGGTTATTGGTCTCTCCATCTTATTTTTTTGGTTTAATCGGGTTGTGAACACCTGCAGGCCAAAAGGTAAACTACTGGAACAATCATTTGAACTGGGAGTTTCTTTGCAGCTGATTATGCAATTTGGATCTACAGAAAGCAGATAGCATGTTTGGCAGAATTCTCTTTGCTTTCCTGTTCTGATAATTTTTGTTTTGGAATATTTTGTTTTGGGTAAAAAATTCTGTCTGTTGTTAGATATTTTAAGAATGAAATCACTTTGTTGAGACATATTTGAGACACAGTTGAAAAAAAATCTGTGAGGATGGAATACTAGTGTTGTGTGACTGTTGCAATGACTTCTTGTTTGCTACAAGGGAGAGCTTGTATGATGAGATATTGACTTATGGGTACTGCAGGTGGAATTTGTTGTGAATGAACGACCCCATTCTGGTGGTGTTGCTGGTGGAATTGGATATCAATTCCAAATGATCCCATTCTAATTTGTTGTTGAATTAATCACCATTGAATGATCCCATTCCAAGGGTATTGCAGCTGGAGCAGAAGTGAATGATCCCAATACTGAGGGCATTGCAGGTGGAATCAAAAGTGAATGATTGCATTCTGCTTTGTGGAATACATTGGGAATAAACTCGCAATGACCCTTTTCTGATTGGTGCAGATTTTTATATGTGAGTGAACTCACAGAACATTGGTCCACCCACTATTTTTACATGAGGTTTATCAGCTACTCACCAGTGTTGGTTGGTTCTTCCTTTTAAAGAGAAACTCAGGTTCAAGGCTTGCCACTAACTTTTTTTGGCTAGGGTCTCTGGTTGTAGGTTTGAGCCTGGTTCTTTGATGATGTTTAAACCCTATGGTTTGAGTTTTGGCACATTTTTCAAATTCAAGAACCACTGGTTCCAGTTCAAAGCCCTGGTTTGACTCCATTGGTTCAATGTACACACTCCCCAAGACAGCATATTGTACAGGTGCAGAGATTTTACATCAAATTAGAATTCAGGATGCACATATACAGAACTCTACAACTAACAAAAATGAGTAAATTACCTAAAAAGTTGTGTTTTTTTGAGGATGCATAGGTACAGAGCAGGGGTGTTTTAGAAAGGGTTTTGTGATATAGCGAGAGTGATGGTGACACAGAAATTAAGTTAGCCAAAATTTGGTTATATACTCGGTATGAAAGTAGAAGAAAACAGAATCAATTTCTTTTGTTGTGGGCCTCCTAGTCAAAACAAATCATATAAGTTTGGGGATCTGGGTTTTTTCATCTTTGAAATCTAGCAAATTGGGCCAATTTTTTTCATGAAAAATCCTCCGCCTAGGTTGAGATTTTGCCAATAAAGAACTTGAACCAATATTAAAAATGACCTTGAACATTAGTGGGGGTTGAAATTCAGGTTCTTGCACCTGAACCAGCAATTGTGGAACTAACAATTTTATGGAACTAAAATAAGTGGGTTGCATGCTAACTGTTTGTTGAAGGATAGTTGGTGTGTACTCCTTTTTCAGGAGAATATAATGTTAAGTGGCACATGGCAATTTTACCTGTTTGGGGTACATTCTCCACAGGCAATAAAATTGTCTGGAAAGTCACCCTGTCTTTGGACCCTAGTTTGGCTGTCTAATCCTTGTATCCTTGTGAGTGTAACTGCAAAGTGGGAGAAATTGGATACTGTTTTTAAGAAACTGGATATTACTTTAGAACGTTTGCAGGAGCATTTTCTGGTAATGCCCCCAAGAGAATAAGCAATCTGCAAGGAATTCTAAAACTAGGGTGAAGCTCCCCTGAGGATCAACTTATGCGAGAACTAGGTTGTTGCCATGTGTACAAAACGAGTAAGTGAGAAAACCTGTATACTGTTTTCATCCTGACTTTTAACACCCAGTTTCCAGTAGGCCCAGTTTGTAGGATACAATGTAGACACTGGAATAGAAACAATTGATTGCAAGCTCCATGTTCTAGTCAATGTACAAATGCAGGTAACAAAACCAAGCACAGCAACTATGTGCAGTTTCACAGATCCACATAACCCATTTACATATTAACTCTTCCCATTATGTATAAGCAAAATGTACAAAATTTTAATGCACAGGAAGTGCTGTCTCCAGCTTACAAGAAAGTGATACCCATTGTAATAAATATGAAGAAGAATGTGAACTTTAAAATTGGAACGTCCTGAACAGATGGGACTCATGAAACTCCCACATTCCTTGTAAAGCTAATTGCAATTAGCTTTGAGCTTCACTATTAGCAATGCAGAATTCAAGAAGTCCTCTCCAGCAGGTTATACAAAGATTCTCAAGAGCATTCAATTATACTTTACACTCCAAGGGCTACCGCTAAAGCCATGGACAGAACTACCAAATCAATACCCAAATTTCAGTGCTCCTTTTCACATGTCTGGGCTTAAGCACAGACACTGAGCACAAAGCATATCTCAGTTGTTTGTGTTGGAGAGGAGAGTTTTTAGCTAGCATCTCCAGGGATTTCCAATGTCTAGGAAGACCACTGACATAATGCTTTGGCAATGGTCTTGCGCTGGACATTGGGGAAGAAGCACACACATGTTTGTGAAGACATTACTGCAGAATGACCAAGTTTTTCGGGTATTTCCTTTAAATGAAACTGAGCTAAACCAAGCTGATCCTATTGTAGTGCAACTTTATCAACACTGTCAGCACTAGAAATGTTGTTACAGAGCCATGTATGCATTCTGCTCTTACCGGCGAAAGAAAGATTTTGCAGCAGAAGCAGGGAGCCCCAAGTCCTTGCGGTGCTGTTCATCAATGTGCATGGTGCCAGGGAGGGCTCCTGCTGCCCACCGTGCAGCCTCAATTCCTGAAAGGAAGTAGTGTGTGAAAGCAAGACCCCTGTCAACAATGTTGCCAATTTTTGGCAACGAGAGAGATAATGTCATCGTCTGTCTATTTGTTGCCTCCCTGGAAAGCATTTTCTTCCGGCCACCTGTTCCTTTTGTGCCCCTGGGTGGTAGGCTATCCAGCTCAGCACAGTTGATGAATCGCTCAGTTGCAGCTTCCCAGGACAGAAGATGTTGGAGTTCTGGTGAAAGAGGTACTGGGTCAGATGCCAAAGCAAGCTTCACCTTCTCAACAAAATCATCAGGGGTCTTGTACATGAGGCAGTTGGGAAATGGGCGGAAAAAATCATTTGAAGGGTGATCTGCACAGACAACAATCTTGCCCATAGCTAAAGCTTCTGCTGTTGTTGTGCATACCACATCACTTAGGCTTGGATTGATAAAAACTTTGTACCTGTAAAGCCACAGACAGATATGGGGTAATTGAGGTCTGCTGAAGCCAATGTACTAGAGTGTGATTTTCTGATAGATAATTCAGCCAGCATGAAAACAAATGCCAAAAAAATCAAATGGGGTTTCCTGTCAAGAGATTCATCAATTGTATGTTGTCTTCAATGCAAAATGTCTCAAAATGTCTTGTACTTCATCTGCATAAGGTGATTAAGACACTCCTCAATGGCAACGGACAAAAAGTTTACCCATGGAGAAGAACATCAGCATGGTCCCTTCCCTCATGAAAATTCATTCTCAGCCCATGTGCCTGTGCTTCAGCTTGAACTGCTTGTGAGTCTTCCCCAGTTCCAAAGACATCGAGCGGAGTGTTGTCAAGAACTTCTTTGTTCTGGGCTAGAAGGTCCACAAGTTCTCTATATCCTTTACCCCATATCATCTTTCCAAGATAATACGCCCCTTTTGAGAATCTTGTCCTGCCTTCCTCACTTTCACTTGCAAGCTGCTTTCCAATGTCCAGAAACTTAGGACTCACTCCATGGACATTGCACACCAAAGATTTTGGTAGCACCTGTGTGGCAGCTGATAGTCGCAACACCTAATTCATGAAAGAAAAATTCAGTATCAAGGAATTACTTGGCATTGGTCCTATAAAGTAGCTTGTGAATGAGAAAAGAAGAGAAAGGAGCAGGACCAATGAACTACCTTAGTGCAGTAAATGCGAACCACCCAGTTGTTGACATACTTTAGTAAGAAGGCCTGAAGCTTTCCATTCTTCTCTCGTTTAACATACTCCAAATAATTTGTGTGAACCACACCAACCACATGTTGGAATTTGTCTGTCCACCGCTTTCCATGGTAGTACCATGTCAAGTGCTCAGGCTCCTCCAATACTGCTACATCTGCCTCCTGGTCAGGAATAAACTCTGAAATGTCCCCAGCAGCCAGAATACTCCGCTTTTCTGTAGAAAACTGCACATCATGTGGAGATCAGTGATCCAAGGCATCAAACACAAACCTTCAAAAAAATCAACCTGAAGACCCCAACAGTTCACATTGGAAATTGATTGTCATCTTGATTACAATAAGACCTAGAGTTCACTCTACTCTACCTTTCCAGGATAGAATGCAATCTTGAAATCTGATTTGAACCCAACACGGTTCTCCAACCAGCCCCGCACAAAAGTTTCTTGTTCTTCGGGAGACTCAAATGTCATTCGGTTTGGGTAGACTTGTTCTTGGTCTTTTTTGCAAAGCCATGGCACTAACAGCGTAACATTTTTCTTGCCAGATTTGGCCAAATAGGCTGCCCGGAACAACGGATTCACTGCTGTCCCTGTCATCCATGGTAAGCTCGCTGTGGTGAATATGGCAATGTTCTGAGGAGTATCCTCAGTGACCTGTTTGGCAGGTGTGAGATCACCACCCCAGACTCCACCCTTGTTGCAGTAGCGAGTGCTTTGTATAACATTAGCAATCCTGAGATCAAGGTTGATGAGGCCCTTGCTGAATAAATCCCCAGCTAAAGCTTTTCCAACAACCCCAAGCTCTTTCCCTTTCAAAGCTAGAGACGATGACAGTTGATCAACTTTGTGTTTACAGGAACTTGGATAATCACCCATGTTTGTGTCATCTGCAGGGAAGGAAATGGAAAATTATCTCCTTGATCCAAATCTCGGTCAATCTTTGCAACTTGCAAACTATTGCACAACTCTAGTGTACAAGATGGGTGTGAAATATACCTTTCTTGCATTCAAGATTATCAACAAATGGTTCTGCAGGCCAGGAAAACTTCTCAAAAAGCTGCGGTAGATTTGGTGGCACCACATTATCCTGATCCATCATCACATCCCCCTTTCTTGATGAGAAGATCATCCCCTTAAGACAACAAACAAGGACTTCAACAAACAGGCTTTCACAGAAGATGACAGGCATCAGTTGATGCTCTTCAAAAAAGGTCTAAATTGCTGAGCATCATTGTTGATGCTCTTCCCTAGGATTAGCAAGGTGCATCATCCACAATTTCAAGTTTTGGGTTCAATGAGAAAACATCATATCAACGGCCAAAACCCTATTCAGTGCCTTGCAGGTATTCAATGGGAACCAACCAGAAATGAGAGAAATCATGAAGACAACAATGACAATGATGATGGCAGGAATGACAAAAGTTCTGTACAAAATATTAATAAAAGGAAACGGGAAAACCAGGAAGATGATGATGATACCAGATTCTTCTTCACATTTTGCAAAAAATCCGCTGGAGTTTTGGTGGTGGTGGTGGCAGCTGTTGTGGTCTCAATGTCTACCAAGCTTTTATGGACAGTTCTCTTCACCCGTTGCAGTGGTTCCCAATTGGACCCATTGACTCTTGTGCAGAGCTTTCTCCATCCTTGTTGTGATGAACTCCTCCTCCTCACCACCATACTTTTCTCTCCACCGACCTCCACCTTCTTCATGGTGGTGGCAGTGGAAGGCTTAGATGGGTTTACTGAGAAGATGGGTAGATGGGTGGAGCCCTTGGGGGAGACAAGAAAGGTTTGGAGAGCAGAATCTAACCCTTTGGTTGCCTCGTTGAAAGAAGGAGACTTCATCAAGCTTTCCCATTCCTTGTCTATTGTGGCACGTAGATCTATCAACGACTGTACCCTAGACTTCATGAGCTTCACATCCGACTCTGCAATCTTCTGAGCTTCACAAAAGCTCTTGGATAGGAAAGAAAATGCTCGCTCTCCTGTACCCAAGCCGCCATCCTCTGTCGCCAACCCTTCCCACGGGGCCATTAAGATTCCAGCTGCAGTTTAAACGCCAGCAATCACTCTCAAATCCTCACAATCCAGCTTCACACTCTACAGCTGCAAGTAAGCTGCATTCTCAAAGACGTAGGGAGATGGAAAAACCACAGAGAACCGCCAAAAAAACACGCACGAGAATGTAATCCGAGAGAGAGAAAAGCAGAAAAAAACCTCCCGCAGGGGGAAAAAAAAAAAAAAAAAAACCTCAACAAACAACCCAAATAAAATAAAATTTCACAAAAAGTCGGAGAACCATAGAAGAACACACAGTGATCCAATTCCTCCAAACCAGGAAGAGCTGTAGAAGAGTTGACAAGAACATTGAAACAGAAGCAAAAGTCGCAGCCAGAAAAGCTAAGCGAGAGAGTAGTGTGTCCGTGACTACGGAGAACGCTTCGCGCTTCGAGAAAGAACGCGGGAGACGACAACTGCCCGAGCCTTCTGGCTTCGGACGTCCGAACCAATAGGTTCGTTAACCGAACATGTCTTGACACAACGGAGCTGTCCGAGCCTTCTTAACCGAACCTGGTTCCGAGCCTTGGGAGATCGAGATCCCCTACCCACATCCACATTACGCGAAAGAACCCCAATCCATAACGACCCAGGTGCCGAAAATTCCGAACGGGACCTGAAGATGGATCATGCTTTGATAATTGAAATTCAGAAATTTTGACAGATTACAAAAAAAAATTATAAAATTTTCAATAGATTAGAAAACAATTTAATTTATGCCTAAACCTCCAAGGTACTAATATGATATTTATTTCTTTAACAACTCGCCCCAATACAACACAAAAATTGTGCCGATCGATATCATTCTTTTTAAACAAATTGGCAACTAAACAACTCAAGAAACAAAGAATGTATCACCACTTTGGAAAAAAATTGTCATTTGGCAAAATTTCGCCCAAAGCCAAAATGCTGGGCAGTCAACCACAGTTTTTTTGGGTGATGTAATAGCCAAACTGGCGATTGTCCACAGGAGGATTTAATGAAATTTGGCTATAGACCAGATATGAAATTAAAAATATATAAGTATGCTTTTACATGTTGACAACATGCTAGAAGGTGTTGTAAAAACCTGGCAAAATTTCAAAATTTCTCAAAATCTGGCGACTAGTGACATTTATACACAAAAAAATCCTGTTTAAAAATGTGTGGAAATCATTTTTCTCAGGTCCAAAAAACGTGAAAATTTGGCCCCAAAATGAAACCCTAGCCTTTTGTTAGCAAGGAAATTGACTTTTGAAAAACTGGATTTTCTTCCACTAGCCTATGCCTTGTCAGCGTTGGCAGCAGTAACTTTTTAGTTTACGGTCTTCTATTTATTAGTGTACATATTAGCCTTTTTATAATATACAGATTTTTCTTCAACTTTTTCCTAAGCTGAAAGAAGAGATCTCACTCAGCACTCTCAGCACTCATACTTGAGTTAATATTTTTTAAAGTTGTGGGGAACGCATGTAGTGTCCCCTGGACCTGATTAGAGACTAGATAATGCAGTTACCCAAAGGACTAACATCACACAATGGCTACAATCATAGTTGTCGGACTTCCAGAGGCTCAAGATCGAATACACTTCCATACTCAAGGGCCCATACTCCCCCTGAGTACTGGTGTGTCTAAGAGCATCTACACCAACACACATTATGTGAGTATGCAAAGATGTTTCTCACATCCAAGTTTTAGTTACCAACTTTTTTTCCAACCCCGACCATAAAATAGAAACTGGGACTGGAAGTAAGTGGGAGACTACTAATAGCAATCCACCAGGACCAATCAAACTATATAGCCCATCAGAAAGAGGGAGCAGTCAATAAATACAATTTGACTGGGTTGATTACACTCTTCCAGGGCGATCTCAAATGTGTGCCTGTTTTCAGGGTCCCATCTGTTGTCTTCCAGTGAGATTACTGGATTTGACTCATGAACCTCATGGAAGATTTCTAGTGGAGGGTCACATGCTGAGCATTGGTGGAGATGCTCGAATGAATAACTTGTGAGACACCCCCATTTAATTTAATTCAAAGATGAATTGTAGTACATTTGGCAGCTTTGACATTAATTATATTGTTCTCAGAAATGTGAATTTTTATTAAAAAAATCCTTTTTCAAAGAACAAAATTGTGTGAAGGAAAATTAAGAATATTTTAGAATAATCTGAAATATAAATATTTTTGACATGGAATCTGAAATTTTAAATAATCATTCCACACTGAAATGTTGAACTTGCCTTGATTCATCTTTTGCAATAACCAATACTTTCAAGGTAGCTTAATTTTAAAGAAAGCCCGGTCTCCAAAGTCTCAATGAATGTCTTCCTTGTTCTCTTGTTCTTTTTCTTCTCCCCCATCCACACCAATATTGGCTGATTTCGATTTTTGGTTGATTTTGGTTTTGGTTCTCAGTTCAATTAGTGAGTACCTGGACTGTTAGTCGAGAATTTTTTGTTATTTTTTTTTAAAGAATTGAAATTGGACCGAAAAACCAACCCAAAATCAAAACCAATAACCACCTTCAGCTAGCACCCAACCCAGAATCAGCCCCGAAACTCGGTTGATCCAGGTTTTGATTCCCAAAAGTTTTCAAATATATTAATATTTAGACTAGTGTTAGAAATGTTGTTAGTTTGAGAAATGACTAAGGTTTGAATAATATCAGCGAATTTTTAAAAACTAATAATTTGGGGTTGGGGTGGCCATCAGGAATGTAGTTCTTGCAAAACACTGGTTTTTTGGAATTTATTTGAATTTTCAGCGATAGAAATCACTTTGAAATCAATATCTCCCACATTCTGAGTCCAAATCTTACCAAATAAATTCCATTAAATCCTGCTCATCAAGATCTTTCCAACAACACCAAAGGCACATTC